>OZ014553.1:12153125-13360000 GCA_963966155.1 Clivina fossor | reverse complement strand
ACTTGTAAAATATAATTATAAATTTTTACCAATTCGATTGAAAAGTTTAGGTGTATGTATAAATAATTAAAAATAAAAGTAAAATTCATATGTACAACTTCTAAATAATGAATCAACTTCGAGATTACTTAAGATACATATACACTGCATGAAGTGGTTGTATTTTAATCTCTTACTGAAATTTTGCATAGTGAAACTGCACACCGGTTATTTCCAAACAGTTTACAGAATTATAATTTCATTACAAAATCAGGTAAGAATCGGACTATAGCGTGTCAATAATTTGTATATATTTATTATTATGTAAGTTGCAGCTAACAATAAAACTATGTTCTCCATATAGTTTTTCTTATTTTAACTTTACTTAACCTAACCTACTGTTTATTTTTATAATAAATATTTCTAATTAATTATAATGTTATTAAATTCCCTATCAGGTTCGTTATTGTTTTTAACAATGACGCGTTTCGACTTTGCAGTCATCTTCAGATTATTCTGATCTTGGTCCGTGTTATGGTTCAAGTGAACGGTTTGTGTGAAGTGTGTTGCGGTTTTTATATTGTTCCAAAGGAACGTGGTTGCTTCTGATTGGTTGTTACTGTATTAGTTTGCATGTTCTTTCTTATTGGCTATTGGTTTGAATATTGTGTCGGATTGACTATTGATTTGGACATTTATAATTTTATTTTTTAATTTGGCTTTGTAAATTTCTAAATTTTCTAAAATATTTAATTTTAGTCCTTTATCATTTATTTTTATTACTTTCATTATGTCTTCAATATTTCCGGCAGCGTGTTGGTTTTCAAAAAGATGGTTAGCATAATTAGAATCTGATTTTTTATATTTGAAGGAATGAATGTGTTCTTTGTATCTGTCTGAGAATTTTCTACCTGTCTGACCGTAGTATTTCATGTTACATGTACGACAAGATAGTTGGTAAATTCCGCTGTTGTTGTATATATCATGTTTTTCAATATTATTTCGGATTATGTTCTTGGTTGTGTTTATTGTTTTATAAGCTATTTTAATGTTAAGTTTTTTGAAAATTTTTGCTATGCATAATCCGAAATAATATTGAAAAACATGATATATACAACAACAGCGGAATTTACCAACTATCTTGTCGTACATGTAACATGAAATACTACGGTCAGACAGGTAGAAAATTCTCAGACAGATACAAAGAACACATTCATTCCTTCAAATATAAAAAATCAGATTCTAATTATGCTAACCATCTTTTTGAAAACCAACACGCTGCCGGAAATATTGAAGACATAATGAAAGTAATAAAAATAAATGATAAAGGACTAAAATTAAATATTTTAGAAAATTTAGAAATTTACAAAGCCAAATTAAAAAATAAAATTATAAATGTCCAAATCAATAGTCAATCCGACACAATATTCAAACCAATAGCCAATAAGAAAGAACATGCAAACTAATACAGTAACAACCAATCAGAAGCAACCACGTTCCTTTGGAACAATATAAAAACCGCAACACACTTCACACAAACCGTTCACTTGAACCATAACACGGACCAAGATCAGAATAATCTGAAGATGACTGCAAAGTCGAAACGCGTCATTGTTAAAAACAATAACGAACCTGATAGGGAATTTAATAACATTATAATTAATCATAACGCAGGTTCAGGACCAAAGAACAAAAGTTTATCTTTTGACATTAATATTAATAAATATTTCGTTACATTAATTGTAATTTTGCTTATTAATGATAGGACAATACAGTATTAATTTCAGATTCGCATTTAAAATTGCTGTGTCAAATAATTTTAAAAATATTTAACAGAATAAACGAAAATATATTCCAAGATTTTTATAATCCGATAATCCGCTGAGGTAGACAAGTTGTTGAACCAGTGTGCAGTGTTCGAAATTGAGATTTTCGACAGCGGAGTGCAGTTTATGTGCTTCGATAATACTTACAGCAAAATTTTGAGGGACGGGTCGGGTATGCGAGAGGTAACACAAAAGGTAGAGCTAAATTTGCGATGCGTTTGTCCAAGCTAATAAAAGAATATTTTACAGATATGATAATATTCATTTGACACACCTTAACATATAGCATTTTTGCATAAGACACTATTTGAGAATATACATGGAGTATTATATTTAAATGAAATATTGTTTCAGGAAGTACCATAGAGTTTTCTATATTTTTTAAGATATCATTTTCAAATAAAAACGAAATGAAAGATAATGCATAAAACTAGGGCGGCAGATTGTTGGAATTTCAAAATTTTATTTAAAACAATTAGAAAAATGCACACAAATATTGAAAATAAATAGATAAATAAAAACAATGTAAAAAAATAAAATTTGAATTTTTTTTTTAATTTGTTTCAAATTTAAAAATATCATAAATAGTAAAAACGGTATTGTGTATTTTGCTAACCATGTTTTGGCTTATATTTTGCAATTATTGCACAACCCTTTAAATCGATTTTGATAAAAAAATTGAAAAAGAACTATTAATTTCAGTTTGTTGAAATTGTCAGAATAAGTGTGTTTAGCGCTTAAAGTTGAATTTTCTAAAGTTTTGGGTAACATTAAATTCACTTGATTTTAATTAAAATCTTGTTAATAGATTGTATTTAAATTTAAAAAGGATTTTTGTCAATAGTACTTTTGACGTTTACTTAAAATTATTTATTAAACAATTTTTAGTTTATTTCAATTTTATAATATTAGATTTATTTTTTTATGAAAACTAGAAATACTACTCATATTTCATAAAAAGTAGAAGTAAAAATTATTATAAAGTAAAAAATAAAAGCACTTTTTGATAAACAAAAGAGATGGGAATACGGGCCATTGTCTTTAAAATATAATTTACTAATAAACACAAACTCATTTGTTATTTATATATTTATAAAGAAAATTATTAAAAACATGTTCCATATAATCTCAATAAATAATAAAAATATGTCAGTATTTATTTGTTATTTCTGTGTTTATTACTTTGCCGAATTTTTTAAATTATAGAAAATATATTAAAAATTGATTGTGATGTAATGTTCACTTTTTGCTACAGTGCGTGTTGTGATTTTATTAAAGCAATATTTTACTTTTATTGACTAGCTCCGCAGTAGAATGCGATCAGGCACTTTAATCAATTGCCTTAAGAAAAATGTACGTTCTGTGTTTTTCGGAAAAAAAAGGGTTTTTGATTATTTGTAAAAAATTAACGCTTTTTGTATAATCATATTATCTTCAATATTTCTTTTGTTTTTATAAAAGAGCTTTTTTGTTAAAAATTTATTATAAAAGAGTATATTATGTTGCGACAAGTAGAAAGAAATAATTATTTTATTGATACAAATATTTTTCGAATTTTTTTTCAAGTTTTCTAAACGAAACTAAACTCAAAATAAATACAAATACATGACAAGTAACTTTAATCTTACTAGTAATTGTAGAATAGTGTATATATATATATATATATATATATATATATTTTAAGGCTTTTATTAATATCAATTTCATGTTTTTGACAGCTTATAATTTTATTTGTGTTTTTTTTATTATAGGAAACAAAGGTTGTATACATGATGTCTGTCAATGTATGTTTGCGTGAATCAAATTTTTAATTAATTTATTTTATTTCATTTTTTTGTTATTCAGTTTCTTTAACCTTTTTTTCTTTTTTGTGTTGTTTTGGACTAGTCTGGTAAGCTCCCACAACTCTTTCTATCTTGAAAAGGATGTTTGGAGAAAACTGATTTTGGCATAATAATAAAAAAAGTGTGTGCCACACTTTTTTAAGTACATATTTTTTAGGTATATATATATATATATATATATATATATATATATATATGTATTTATATTTGTTACGTGATTTATGAGAGTTAATCTTTTTTTGGTTGAGTATTAAATTTCTGAAAATTTTGGCGTTATATATTGCATTCTTTCACATATTTTCAATAATTCAATTCAAATTCGAGCTGAAATAAACAATGCAATTGCCAATTAACTTAATTTGAATTAATTAATAATTTTTAATATAACCATCGAAGATTTCAAATAAAATACACTTAATAATGTTTGTTTGGTCGACTATGTAGTTTCTGATAAATCTGATGATGCACATTCCAGTTTTTGCAATTCTTCACACATTTTCAAAAATCAAATTAAAATTTATTGGAAAAATGCTATGTACACATTTCGAAAACTAAACTTTTATCATCAATAGCAAAAAACTCAGCGAAAGTCCTAATCAGTGATCTAAGTTAACATAAATACATATTTTTTTATTTATTATTAGTTTATATTATACACTTATTTTATGAAATTTTTACAATTTTTGTTTCTTTTCAGAATTGTGGAAGATGCTGGATTAGTTATTTTAAAATCTGATTCTCTACAACCGTACTCGGATTCCCTCCGTGATTTGTAAGTAATGAATATATTATATAATATATTTTTATTGTAAAAATAAACATTGCCTGATTTTAATATAATTAGTTTTACTAAAATGAAACATATTTTTGATTCCAAAATATACAATATAATAAATCAAATTATTGCTTATAAATTTTTTATTTTTGCTATAATTTTAACTAGTAAATCAAAATATCCTATGGAATTATTTTGTCCAATTTTTATTGCTTTATCAAAGAAATATCTAAAATAAAATAAATATGAATGTAATATTTATTACGCTGACACTGACATAAATGTGTAAAGCATACGGTTAAACCCATATATATATAATATATATATATATATATATATATATATATATATATACCGGGTGTTCGTACGTTAAGTTCGTATGGGCGTTTAACATGCAATTTCGATAATTTGCGATATACTTCTTTCTCGAGTTAAATTCGGAGAAATATTTGGAATACTTTTCGATAGAGCATAAAAAGTTCTATAATTTGGTTTTAGTTTTAATTTGCTAGCATTACCGTTTGGGCGCTAGATTTTTTTTATATTTTTTGGTTTTTATGATATGGAATAATGAGGAATAATGAGTTCAATAATTGAGTAAAAAAAAACCATTATATTGCGATGCATCGTTTAGTAGAAAAAAAAAATGAAAAACTAAATTTTTGAAAATTTGACAAGGGTGTAAACCTTTGGGATTTTTTCAAAATAAAACTTTTCAAAATTTTCTTCAAAAAATCTGAAAAAATTCAGTACAATAGAGAACAAAATTAGCTACATAATAGCTAAGTAACTTTTTTGTCTTATTTATTTTGGTTTGGCAGGAAAAATTATTGAAAATTCTAAAAAAAATTTTAGAATTTTCCTGCAAAATCAGTATGACTTAGAGAAAAAAGTTACTTAGCTATTACGTAGCTAATTTTTTCTTTATTTTACTAAATTTTTTCAAATTTTTTTGAAAAAATTTTGAAAAGTCTTATTTTGAAAAAAAATCCTAAAAGTACCACCCTCTCGTCAAATTTTTTAAAATTCAGTTTTTAATTTTTTTCTAGTAAACGATGCATGGTAGAATAATAGTTTTTTATTCAATTATCGTAATCATTATTCCGCATTTTTCTATATCATGCTTATTTTCTTAGACCTCATATTTTTGAGAAAAAAAAAAAAAAAATCAAACAATCAAATATAAATTCTAGCGCCCAAACGGCACATGCTAGCAATTTAAAACGAAAAGTATTCTAAATGTTTTTTCGAATTTAACTCGAGAAAAAAGTATATCGCAAATTATCAAAATTGCATGTAAAACGCCCATACGAACTTAACGAACGAACACCCGGTATATATATATATATATATATATATATATATATATATATATATATATATATATATATATAGACTATTTTAGCATTATCAAAATAATACTATGAAATAGAAATATAAGAATTTTCTCCAAAAGTTAAAAAGACTGTCCACAAATTAAATTATATTATTATTATTTACAAGAATTTATCCTAAAAATTTATTTCATTTTATTGTATAAATAATATATCCAAAATAATTTTTTTTTTTTGAAAAGTTGACAATACTACATATTAATAAAATTAAATAATTTTTTCAGTCATTGTAAAGTTCTGTTTTAATATTTGTTTAAAATTGAATCAAATGTAACTAAATTTTTTTTAAAAAAAATTTGCAGCTCTGCAGAAATAAAATTATGTATTGTTATTGGCACTAGAAATATCTATCCAAAATTTTTTATTAAAATCAAAAATAAAATATGCAAAATTTAATAATTTTTTACCCCAAAGTTGGAAACATACATAATGAAATATTGTATTTATTAAAAATATATCCAGAGATTCTATCCTGAAAATTTCATTGCAATCGGATAAATAGTATAGCCAAAATTAAATATAAAAAATTTACATAACTTTTTTCTGCAAAATTGATTAACATGGCATAGAAATATATAAATATATATTTCTTATGAACAATAGGTGAATATTTTCTAAAAATTTAATTAAATTCTGATAAATTGAAGAGCCACAATAAAATTTTAATATATTTGTTTTAATCTGGCAACACTGTGCAATAGTGAAATTATATAATTTTTTGGGCATTAGGAGAATTTTTCTAAATATTTTATTAATCTCGGATAAAAATAGAATTTTTAAAAAATCTCAAAATTTGGTAAATTTGGTAATAAAATTATAAAATTTTTGTTGGTATTAAAAGATTTTTTGTGAAATTTTGATAAATTATATTTTAATAATTTTAGTGATTTTTTTTTCAGAAATTTGGCAACAGTGTACATTATTAAAATTATATAATTTACCTGGGCACTGGAATTTTTTTTTGTAAATATTAATTAAAATCGGATAAATAATGCAACCATAAAAAATTTAAAAATAATTAGTAATTTTTTTCTCAGAAAATTGGCAACACAATTGCAATTACAATTCCTAACGATACAAATATATAAGCTCATAAACTCAGTTATAGGATTCGTCATCTAGAGGTTATATGAAGAATTTATATATGTATTTTGTAATTTTGGAAAATTTTATATTATATTTTAATCAAATTTTCAGGTTATATTCTATTAATTTCGATAATAATTACACAATTTTATTTTTGCACAGAATTGCTAACTTTAAAAAAAATATTTACCCTGTTGTAAAGAAATATTTATTGAACTGATACACTTTTATGAACTAGTATTCCACGATTATCTATTCTCGACGCAGACGTTTTGTCATAGATCGTAAATGGGATCCTCAGAGCTTTGTGACTGAATATTTATTGTTTTAAAGAATTACATTATTTGCCAATTTTCAGGAAAAATTATTCAAAATTGATTTTAAGCATACTCTTTTTACAATTTAAACAAATTTTTAGAATAGATTTTTCTATAAGTATAATAATTATAAAATTTAATATTTAAATTTTAATTAAAAAAATAATAAAAATTTGATTTCTATTTCTTAGTATTCATGTAACACTCACTAAGTTACACTCTCTGAGCTAAGTTAGAATACTGTGCATTAATATGGAATCTAACATACGATAATCCTATAAACGACATTGAGTCAGTTCAACGGCGTGTTTTTAAATTGTTATTCTTGAAATCGTTTGGTCTTTCCTATAAAATCTTTCCTATATTTACTAATACTTGACTTTAATTTCTTTATTTCAATTTCATACTCTAGAATCTTACATAACTATTTCATCTTTGACTTTTATTTATAAGTTAATGAATAATTTCATAGATGACACTGTAATAATTTCGCAACTACAATTTCTCTTTCCTTCTTCTACAAAAGGTACAAATGCCCTTTATCTATCTATTGCACATTTTTATTTTTTTTAAGTTTTTCTATTTCTACTACTTGGAAACTTCAGGTCACGCAAATCACACTCAATCATACCACTCCAACTAGGTACTAATTGGACGTCCACGCAAACGTATAGCTTTAAAATAATTCATATAAATAAATTTAAATAAACGTTTCGTAGGCATTTGTTTTTAATTTCACACTCATCGTACACTACTCTATTTCGTACCCGATTTCTCCTAGTTACACCACGTACTCCCACGTAAAAATATCATTTCTACAGCAATCATTTTTTTTATGCTTTTGCAGTCAAATCCAACATTTTCTGCTATACGTTAACATAGGCACCAAAACAGCATTGTGTATACTTATACGGTCTTCTTCGGAAACATTTATATTTTATGAAAGTTGAACGACCTCTCGAATTGATTTTAGTATATAAGATGACAGGAAAAAGGTCAAATAAAAATGCTCTAGTTTGTTAGCATGCGACTAGTTTCGGTATATTCAGCATACCTTCCTCAAGCAAATCTGATAAAAGCAAAAAGATTGTTATAATTGAAAAACATGATTATAATAGCAAAATGTTAGAACTATTAAGTAATGAAAATTATTATGTAAAAATCAATAAAGATCCGACAGAATGCATTCAAACCAAATCAAATGCCTTAGTCAAAATGTTGCATGATGATGGGATTATTGACAATGGAACTGCAAAAAGATTAAAAACTTACAATAGCACTTGTCCTAAAATATACGGACTAGTTAAAGATCATAAAAATGATAATCCTTTAAGACCAGTTGTTTCATGTATCAATGCTCCCACATATAATATATCTAAGTGGTTTATTAATGTGATTAATAATGTAAATAATCTAAGTACATATGACGTAAAAAACTCCATGGAATTAGTTGAACAAATACAGAATATACCTCCTTTAGAGGAACATGACATTTTAATATCATTAGACGTAGTGTCCTTGTTCACAAACATTCCTCGTGAATTTGTTACTGACATTGTTATTGCTAAATGGAACACTTTTAAGAATTATACAAATATGACCCAGGATAAATTTTTATTAATTCTGAACTTTATTTTCAACAATAGTTATTTTACATATAATGGAGTTTTTTACAAACAAATCTTTGGCGTAAGCATGGGCAATCCTGTAAGTTCATCGCTGGCCAATTTAGTTTTAAACCATATATTAGACGGATGCATTCCTAATTTACCGTACAACGTTAAATTTATTAGAAAATACGTTGACGACCTCATATTGATTGTCCCTAAGATGTTCACCAATGACACGCTTAACATTTTCAATAACTACAATCAATCTATCCAATTTACAATGGAAGTTGAACAGAATAAAGGTCTCTCTTATTTGGATGTAACCTTAGAAAGATCGGAGAATGGAATTTTGAGTAAATGGTACAAAAAACCTGCAACCTCTGACAGATGTCTCAATTTTAGGTCACAACATTTAAAACAACAGAAAATGAATACTGCGTATAATTTAAAAGATCGTGCACTAAAATTAAGCAGTCCGGTTTACCACAGTGAAGTGAAAGAAAAAATTTGTGATATATTAATG
Organism: Clivina fossor; assembly: GCA_963966155.1. NCBI lineage: Eukaryota > Metazoa > Arthropoda > Insecta > Coleoptera > Carabidae > Clivina > Clivina fossor. The sequence goes on along the minus strand of OZ014553.1, from coordinate 13,350,646 downwards.
AAAAATAATTACCCGAAACTGCTTGTAAATTTTATTATGAACAACAACAGATTAAGTAACAGTAACAAGATTAACAAAAATGAAAATGTTAATTACTGTTCTTTAACATATGTAAAAGGGTTATCAGAACCATTACGGAAAATATTAACCCGTGACAACACACAAATCTGTTTTAAATACAACAAGACAGTTGAGGGTATATTATCAACAACCAAACATCCGACACCTATACTTTCACAAAGCCATTTAATATATGAACTGCAGTGCAAAAATTGCCAAGCTACATATACCGGCCAGACTATGCAATATATTAAAAAACGCATCCAGCAACATAAGAATGATGTTAAAAAGAACGCAGACAAACCAATAGCGAGACATTGCATCGAATTCATTCATCAATTCGATTTTGATAATATCAAAATTCTTGATAAAGAAAACGTACTAAACAAAAGGTTAACAAAAGAGATGGTTTATATAAAAATTAATAAAAATAATATTAACATACAACAGGACGTGGAGAATTTAAGCGCGTCATATGGTAACATCTTAGAATTTATAAAAAATCAAAAAACCTGAAACATCCAGTTTGTTTTCAATTATGTTTTAGTCTGTTATATACAACGGTTGTGTACACATCAATTTTGTTTTTAAATTCTTGACATTTTTGTATTTATATTTATTTTACTTTTAATTTATTTATATTTTATTCCTGACTTGTGATTGTATTATTATTTTACACTGTGACAAATTGAATAATTTTAATTTAATAATTTTATATATTGTACCGAGCTGCGATTGAAACCATATAAATGTTTAATTATTGTTCAAACATATTAGCGTAAGTAACTTTTTATTGTAAAAAATATTTTTGTACTTATATTCTGTTGTTGGTTAATTACTAATAAGTTACTTTGTCATAATATTGTAGATTTGCTTGAGGAAGGTATGCTGAATATACCGAAACTAGTCGCATGCTAACAAACTAGAGCATTTTTATTTGACCTTTTTCCTGTCATCTTATATACTAAAATTTATATTTTAATTTATGATATTATTCTATAATATCCACAAAAGCTCTTTAGTCTATTACATATTTTATTACATAATTATACACTGACCACAAATTAATGGTATTGCACCGATACAAATGTGAAATAAACAACAACAGCCACCTACACACACAAACACACACACACACACGCTCCGTTTCAACTACACAGTTATGATTAGAGCAATAAAAAAATTAAAAGATTTTATTCTGTTCATACTCAGGCCCAAGTTTCGACCGGAACGTCACTACAGTGTTTACACACGATCAGAAATAATTGTGTAATTTAAGTTAAAACTGTGCAATCAACTGAGTATAAATTATTATAGTACGTGACACTTTAAGCCGGCCTTACACAATTATTCGGAATAATATTCAGACCAAAGATTGACATTCTGATTGAAGGTGTATGGTCAAGACTAATTTTCAAATATTTTAAAATTTGAGCTTTATGCACAGTAGGTGGAAGAGAGACTGACAGTTTAAGTGCTTCCCCCAGTCGCAAGAAATCTTAAAGTAACCGCTAATCTCTCTTACGAACTCTATTTATTCTGGATAAATATGGTGTCAATATGGTGATCAACGTATTAAAAAGATTTTCGTCCATACGTTAGTAATTTTTATAGTTATCTAAAAGCTATTAGGTTGACTGTGAATGAAGTCATGATTGATCGTGTTCAAAGCGTTTTAACATTATGGTTTTAAGCTGTGTGCTGTATTGGATGGGGCGTTGTAAAAATGCGGCTTGTTCTTTGAAAAAATAATACTTAATAAGAGGAGTGCACTGTGTAAATAAATATTAATAAATTTTTCTGGAAGTTCTTGAAAATTTTGTGTATCTATGATTTTTATTACACTAAAAAATAACGACTTTATTCATATCTGTTCGGGATATTTATTACTAATCTAAATTTCGCGTGCAAAAGAGCCATTAAAAGCACACCTGTTATAAGTATTATGTACTGATAACTGTAAAAATTATTTAAGTAAAATTTGTAAATTTACCACAGAATTATTTTTAGAATTGTTTGTGAAAATCTTTCTAAAATTAGGTAAGGTCCTATTTCTTGTGGCAGGACATATTTGTTGTATAATTTCATTATGGAAATAAAATATCTAAAAATAAATTATTACTATTTTAACATGTTTTAATTAACTCGCTTTCTTTCCTGTGTGTTTGTTTTTTTGTCTGTTCCGTACAAATTTTGCAATCAATTTTAAACTAACTTTTCGATGCGCTAGAGACTTGAAACCTTAAACATAGCTCAAAACTGGATGACAATGCAATATTAACTAATTAATTAATAATATTAGAAATATTAAAGTTAATTAATTAATAAATTATAATTATATATTTATAATTAATTAAATTATAATTATTAAAATATATTAAATTAAATTATTAATTAGTTTAAAGTTAAACAAGAATAAAAAGCAAAAAATAATTGCTTAAATAAAAGATTTAACACGTTTTCAGCATGAACTAAAAAGTATAAAAACATTTCTTTTAGCCCCATACAGATTTATCACCATATAGAGAAAAACATGGAACGCATGCCATAGGCATAGATATTAGTAAGGAATGAAAGGTATAGTTGTTGTTGCCTCTTTTATGTATGGGGCTAGAAGAAATAATTTTATACTTTTTAGTCATTGTTAAAAATGTGATATATTAAAAACAATTTTCTTAATTTAATAATTATTTATTGTACATGTCACATATTATATTCAATGTCTGTGGCATAATGTAGTTTAATATATTACTGAAAACGTTTGATAAATAACGCTTTATTTTTCAACTTATTTGTATTATAAAAAAACATTAGTTTTGCATTATTAACACCAACTCCTGTAACATTTTTTTTTTTTCAATTTTAAACTTATCATACATTATAATCTATTTTACACTATCTGTTGTTATCTTTATATCAAAAAATACTGACAATTACCATACAAATGTTTTCAAATAATTCATTAAAAGGCTTTTCCATATGTAGCAAACTTTTTGCGACACCGTGTATAATATTTTTATATTTTTAATGCAAAGTTTTTCTAAAAAAAAATATATCTTATCCTTTTAAGCAAATTTGTTAGAACAATTAAATTTTTGTAATAATTTTTGTATATTTATTAAATGGTTTTGTGAAGCTGGCATTATTTTCTTAATTTACTTAATTAATATTATACTGCTGGGCACAGTAAATATCTACGCAACTCTAATCGACATTTTGTAAATAAATTTATAGTTTAAAATATATTTTTTTCAGAATTACAATGACCTAAGCAAACAAATCTAGGTTTTATACATATAAACAAACTCGTCTTAACAGATGAGGCGATGAAGCGACCGCTTCAGAGCGCTTACTTCTAGGGGTATCGGAATTAAAACATTTTCAACAAAATATTAAATTATTAGTTTATCAATATATATATATATATATATATATATATATATATATATATATATATATATAAATATATATATATATATATATATATTAGGGTGGTTTTCATTTTGGCAAAGTCGGGAATTTGTTGCTCTCACCCCTCAAAATTATTCAAAATTAAAAAAAAAAATGTCCATGCACTTTCCAGACTTGTCAGATAATATTAACTCGTGCCTGTTGAAGGCTCAAAATTTGCATTTACCTTAAATGGAAAAATCGCCTTTTTGGACATTTTGATATATAACTTTTATTGAACGTTTGGTTAGAAAGATTTATTTGAATGATTTTAATGGTATACGTTTGCGTGGACCTCCGATGAGTAGTTGGAGTGGTATGATTGACAGTGTTTTGCGTGAGCGAAAGTTTACAAGTAGTAGGAATAAAAGAACATGTATAAATGTGGATGAAACGAAAGTTGCTTGTTTGGATAAGAATGTTTGGAGGCGACTGATTTCGGGATGATGGAAAAAGTTTGTGCCACACTCTTTTGGGTACATGGCGTGATTGTGTATGTATGTATGTATGTATTAATTTTAAAAATATTTCAAAATAATCAATAAAAAGCTAATGAAATATGATTTTTAGCAGTTTATAATTTATACAATTCCGATGATTATTAACGGAGTGATGTTAATTTAAAAAATATGATTTCTGACTAAAAAAAAAACCTAAAATGATTAATATAGGTATTATATGTATTTATAATTTTCATTCAACTTTGATGACTGTTCGCCTGCAACAAACGACATACAGATACACTAACAATTTTCGATATAATATCATTTTATTTTAATCACACTGAAGGCTGTGAGAAGGTAGTGCATTTTAAGGCAGTTAAAAATTAAATATGCACAGCCTTATCAAAGTCTTTAAAATAAAATTCCGATATTAATCATTTTAGCTTTTTTTTTAGTCAAAAATCATATTTTTCAATTCACACCACTCCGTTAATAATCATCGGAATGGCTTAAATTTTAGACCATTAAAAAGCATATTTTATTAGCTTTTTGGTAATTATTTTGAAATATTTTTAAAGTGAACACAGTTAAAGTTGTATACCAAAGTGTCTAAAAAGGCGATTTTTCCCATTTAAAATAAATGCAAAATTTCAGCCTTCAAAAGCACGAATTAATAGCTTTGTTCGCGGTAGCAATTCCGAATTAATTCGGAACCTGTTCGGAATGTCTTTAGGATTAATCCAATGCGCATGTCCGATTCTGAATTTATTCAGGATTTTATATTTCCGCGAACGTCTTCATCACTTGAATCGAAGTGATCCGACATCTGAAGCGAGAAATTAAGTATCTATCTATATTTTTTATTCTAACCTTTTTATGTTAATGTATGTCATTTTTATAATTACCTTGATCTATTTAATAGTAAATAACTTAAGCTTTTAAACACAAATCTAACCTAAAACGTTCGAAATTGACGTGTAAACTATTGCTGATCAACTTTCACGATCATATAATGTGCAATGCGCATGTGCGGATCAGAAATCCTTGGTAAAATTCTGGGATGTGTCGAATACGTTCGGAACTAATTCCGAATGAAATAATTGTGTTCCGCGAACGCAGAACTTTTTGTTCAGAACATGTAATTTTCTTACTGCGAACGACCGAATTTACATTGCGCATGCGTACTTGTTCGGAATGTGTTCGGGATGTACTCCGCGAACAAAGCTAATATTATATGACAGATCTGGGAAGTGCATGGACATTTTGGCGGGTGAGAGAAACAAATTTCCGACTTTACCAAAATAAGGACCACCCTAATATATATATATATATACAATATAAGTATATGTCTGAACTAATTAGTCAGTGGTAAGGTATTTTTGTAAGAAATTATTGGGTATTTCAGTCCAATTTGGAAAGTTTCTTAAATAAAGCTCATTTAAGTTTCAATGAGAGTGAATCTAGCAGCCGATTCGTAGCAGCAAGTCTATCTAATAATATTAAATAAAAGTAAATTTAAAGTAAAACGGAGTACAAGTAAAGTTGCAATACATGTTATCAGAAAAAATTAAAAAATATGGATGAGGATATTTATACATACGGTATGTATACGCAATTGGTTATTTATACATACAGTATATATACGCAATTGGCTATTTATACATACAGTATGTATACGCAATTGGCTATTTATACATACAGTATGTATACAAATTTGGCTATTTATACATATAGTATGTATACGCAATTGGCTATTTATAAATACGGTATGTGTATACAACTGGCTATTTATACATACGATATGTATTTGCAATTGGCTATTTATACATACTTTATGTATATGCAATTGGCTATTTACAGATTTACATATACTGATTGTATGTGCTATTATTACAATTAATAATTCGATAATAACTACACAATTATAAATAATAATTATAGTTTTATTTATTAAAATTTATTTACAATATTGTTCAATAAAGTAATACATATACTATAAAGTATCATTAAATCAGAGAAATAAATATAAAGTAAAATAAATATAAATAAAAATAAAGTAAAATAAATATAAATAAAAATAAAGTAAAATAAATATATTATTTTTTTAGGATTAAGCTATTTATACATACGGTATATATACGCAATTGGCCACTTATACATACTAAAAAAAAACCTAAACCAACCTACTAACCTAATCTACCCTAAATAGTCAATTATGTAAAAATACTGTATGTATATATAACCAATTGCGTATACATACCGTATGTATAAATAGCCATTTTTATAACTTAAAGCTACATTCACAACCTCCAAATTAGCAGTAGAATTTGTGGATATAATTATACATAAAACATAACGTAAATTAACCCCCACACAGCATTCACAATATATTACTTTACCAACTAATTTACGGCAAAAATGCATGAATCCACCTAGGGAGAAAAACTTGAAACGTAAGAAGTGACGTTTGACTTGTGGTTAACATAACCTAATATATTTCCTACTTAATTATTTTATACTTGCATAACCTTTGTGTTTGCAATAAACGAGAGTACGATACAGTATAGTTTCAAAAACATGCGTTTACAGCACTTATAAACACAACAAAAATGTCCAACAGATTGACGTTACGTTATATGAAATCGGAGTATGCGCAGTTTGATCGCTGCGCAGAATTAGTACATAAATTAACGTAAAAGCTTGGAATTTGCAAGGTTCTACGTTGCTTACTAATTGCAAGTCTGCGTTAAGTACTAATTTCGGTCATTGTGAACGACTTCATGCGCTTGCATATGCCAAACCTTTACGGTTAATTATAGCTATTAATCCTACTGCTAATTTGGAGGTTGTGAATGTAGCTTAACTCTTATCAAGCTACTACACTTACAAAATTAATATAATTGCACGGCAGACAGCACTCATAGCTACTTTACTGTCCCTAGCGGAAAAGTTCATTTTAATACAATGTTACAGGGGTGTTAAGTTTAGCTGAATGTGGCGGTGGCGTTGCTAACTTGTACACATGCTGTATGTATAAATAGCCAATTGCGTATACTTACTGTATGTATAAACAGCCTATGCGTATACATACTGTATGTATAAATAGCCAATTGCGTATACATACCGTATGTATAAATAACCACTTTCAAAAAATATATTAATAAAAGGTATCTCACTTTAAATTTTTTATAGTGGATATCTTCTTATACCTTCTTATAGAACATATTCACCATATCGTTGATATAGCCATATGTATATATTAGTGTTTGTAAAAAAAATATTTTTCCAGTAAGGTTAAACTCAATAATTTTTCATTGAAACAACATCATATAAACAATATATGTATTAACAAGCGTTTTCTGAAAATTTCATTTGTGTAGAAAAACCTGTTACTTTCGTAAAAACAAGCAAAAAAAATTATTTCTGATGTTGTTTCGATTTAAAATTACCGATTTTAGCCTTACTGGAAAATTTTTTGTTTTCACGGACATTAATATTAAAGCCTTTTTATTTTACTTATTTTTACTAATTTTAAATTCGATTTCAAACTTACTTCCCGATGAGCTAGAGACTTGAAACTTAGAAACATATATATATATATATATATATATATATATATATATATATATATATATATATATACAGAGTGTCCAAGATAACTCTGTATGCATGGGAATCTCCGTAACTGTTAGAAATACGATTTCGGTTAAATTAGATAAAAGTTGCCTCATTAGTAGGCGAGTTTAGTCATTTTTTGTTTTTTCCAAAAAATTTCTTAGGTTACTAGATATAGACAAAAATGCAAATTTTGCTGATTTATATTTTCGCTTATAACTCTCGTATGCAAAACGATACATTATTTTGGTTTGCACTTTCTTAAGACAATTTTTTACATAGAATTTCCAGGAATAACCATGTACCGTTTTAGAGATTTATGATGCAACTTTCATTTTTCTTATGTAACTAGTATTTCAACGTAGTGTTATTAAAAAAAAATTTTTTTTCTTTTCAATGATGTAACATAATCCTATTTTATTTTAAATAACATGGAAAATTGAAAAAAGTAATAATTCATTTTTTTAGTTGAAAAGTGAGTAGGCCATGTCAAAACAAATGAAACATGAGAAATAGACATTGTTTTCGTTATTATTAGATTTTTGGTTTTGCTTTTTTTCTGATTATTGTGTTAGTGAGTTAGTTGGTTTTATTGGAGTGCTTATTGAAAGAATTTGAATTCATGGAGCGATTTGAAAATTTAAAGAAGTTTGAAATGCTTTATTGTTACATTCGTTGTCAAAGTAACGCAGTATTTGTCGCGAAAATGCATTTAAATTTATATCCTTAAAGAAGGCAACCCAGTGTAGGGATGTGTAGGATATTAAACATGAATTTGATTGAGTATGGTATTAAATACTTTTAATAGAATACCGCGTGCCACATTACTAAAGGTAAGAGAACACGTATGTTTATTCAAGAAAACGGTGGTTAATTTGAACACTTAATGTAATTTTACTGTTATAGTTATTAGTTATTACGAATGTAAAATATGGCATTAGTATTTAATACATTGTTTTTTTTTTGGATTATAATTCTATATTATTGTTTAAAATAAAGTAGGGCTCATGTTTCATTTGTTTTAACAAGGCCTACTCAGTTTTCAACTAAAAAGATGAATTATTACTTTGCCAAATAGATCTGATCAAATTAAGCGGAATACACTGTAGTATTGTTTTGATATAATAAGACATATTTGTTACAGGAAAAATAATACTACTATTAAATATTAATAAATTATTTTTTTAAATAAAATATTTATCTGTCCTTTTCTAACACATTGTAAACAAAAACAGCTCTTAAAAAGTGTATATTTGCTGGTAAATATTCTGTGATAATTAATAAATTTAATGAATGTTATATAACTCGTTAGATTTATTTAATATATTCAATATTCTTGAGTATTATTATATTAAATTTCACAATGACAATACGAATATTTATTTGTTTAAGGTCTATTACTATTTTTTAAATGTTTTAAACAGTATTAAAAGTGTATTAATCTATTTTTTTTAGATTTTTAATATATTTGATGTTTGCTAACATGCTTTTTAATTTTTATATGTGAGACAGTTTAAGAATATGTGTATCGAAAAAACTTTAAGAAGTAACTGCGAATAAATTAAAACTACATTAAAAGTAAGTAAAATTTTGTATTGAAAATGTTTTTATAATAATTATACTTTAAAGCAGACTGTATTTTATACAAGTATTTAGGTATTAAGCTTAGTTTACATTGGTAAAGTTAATAGTAGAGTAGGATGGTAGAGTGCGTACTACTTTTTATCAGAAATTTTTTCGTCCAATGCTTATTTTTCGAGATATTTCAAAGTCTTCACCTGAATTGACCAGCCGACATAATCAATTTTAGAACTGATAAAAAAGAATTTATTAAAATTCATAAATAATTTTTTTAAATATTTTATAGACTTTCTTACGTAAAACAAATATAAAAAAATAGTAATACTTTTCCTTATTCATCTCTCTAATTGACAAATGTTTGTATGTATGTTTGTATGTATGTATATATGTTTCTGCAGCATCTCTTCCTAAACCCCTGAACCGATTAAATGGGAGTGGTGTCATTTTAATTGGTTTATTCTCTATTTGAAAATAGACAAGTTTTATCTTTCTACGATTTCATCTTGGTTCTCAAAAATTTGAAAAATTATGTATAATGCTAACGTGCAAATGTCAAATGACAGCGTAGTTGCGCAGCAAGGCACTACGGGAAAGCTGCAGTTGCGCAGCAACGCGCGACAAGAAAGTTATCTTTCAAATACTGAATTTTTGCACAGTTTCGCAGCAACGCGCGACGGGAAAGCTAGTTTGATCACTCTAATTGACAAATGTTTGTATGTATGTATGTTTCTGCAGCATCTCTTTCTAAACCCCTGAACCGATTTTGATGGGAGTAGTGTCATTTTAATTGGTTTATTTCCTATTTGAGAATAAGCAAGTTTTATTTTTCTACGATGTCATCTTGGTTTTCAAAAATTTGAAAAATTATGTTTATTGCTAACCTGCAAATGTCAAATGACAGCGTAGTTGCGCAGCAACGCATAACGGGAAAGCTGCAGTTGTGCAGCAACGCGCGACGAGAAAGTTATCTTTCAAATACTGAATTTTTGCACAGTTTCGCAGCAACGCGCGACGGAAAAGCCAGTTAATATTAACGAGTTATAAATAATCAAACTTACTTATGAGTAGGTTTATACATGTTTCTATATAAGGGGTAGATGACCCCTTAAAACAATAAATAATTAAAAAATTAAAAACAGTCAATTTTATTTTTATTATAATTGGGCTATCTTAATATAAAATAAAATTTTGAAAAAATTACATAACAAATAAATATAGAGTAAAATATATGTCAGGGGTGCAAAAGAGTAACTTTACAAATCGTATAGAAAAAAAAACTAATACCATCGGTGGATAGCTCTTAAAAAATAAAAATATTCATACATTTACACTTTTGTTCTAGAATGCATAGTTTCCGAGAAAGAAAAAAACAATTTTACTCTAAATTTTGGGGATGATTTTCACCCCCTAAACATTGACAATTGCCGATAAAAAAAATACATGTCACTTAGTTTTTAGTGTTGTACTTGATACCTGAAGCTCATTTAAGTCGGCGTGTAACACCTCGATATGTTTGCTCGTAAGTTAATGTAAATCAGCTCTCCAAGGGCTGTCATATCAAATATGATAATAATATTATAAAATATATAGCTAATAATAAATATATTATTAACAAAAATTAAAAAATATATATTTATAATAATATTAATTATAATATACTTAAATTATTTAATAAAAGAAAGTTGTAATGAAAATAATTTGAGTGATTTTATCGTTACCAGATTGGTTAATGTAAAGTTTGCAAAAACTTTTTAGTTGTCTATTAGGCTTATTTTAAACTTTCATATTTTGTAAATATATATTTATAAATGCCATGTTTACTGTGCAATGTTACGTACAAAAACCAATATCTGTCTCAATTGCATGAACGTTTATCAGTAACCTAATCGCGTAAACATGGCATTAAAAAATATTTGTTAATAAAATTATTTTTTAACCATAATCAAAATATTAAAATAAAATAAATTAACGTAAATAAAACTCAAATCAAAAATAAACTTAGAAACCAAAGTGCAACAGTTGGATAACAAAAACATATAATTGGCTTCTATTGTTGTTTCAGTAACATTTACAATTTGCATACATTTAAGTTTTGCCGCCTTGTGCTTATACCATTTTCAACGGCCACACAATCTAAATGAAGCACTTAGAACAAGGCTAGATTTAGTTTCAAATCATAATTTTATTCCATTGTGCTTTTTATTTATATCGGTCACTTTTACATATTCATAGATACTTTTTTCCAACTGTGTTTACGTTTACTCCCGAAAGATCCATGTTACATTACTTAAAAATTTAATGTTATACAGTAATATGACAGTTTTAAATGATAGCATAAATATGGAATGTAAAATATATTAAACTCAAATTATTTTATTTTAAAAATTTTTGAAATAATTATATTAAATATTATTTGAAACTGTTTGTTAAATACAATAATATAAACTAATTATTATTAAAAACAAGATTAGAGGTATATGGGTAAACCCATATATAGACCACTTTGACATTTCTCGGAAAGTTGGCAACACAATATCTTTAATAAAATTATAATTTATTTGGGCACTAGAAGAAACTCCTGAAAATTTGATGAAAATCGTATAAATAATGTAGCCACAATGAATTTTTAAAAAAAATGTGATTTTTTTTCTCGATAAGTTGGCAACACTGTATTTTGTTAAAATTGCATAATTTATTTAAGTACTAGGAAAATTTTTTATGAAAATTTGATTAAAATCGATTAAATAGTGGTAATAATGAATTTTCTAAAACTTTAGTAATTTTTTTCTCGGGCAGTCGGCAACACTGGATATTAATAAAATTATATAATTAATGGGAGCATTACGGAAATCTGTTCTGAAAATTTGATCAAAATCGAATAAATAATGTAGCCAATATAAATTTTTAAAAACTATAGTAATTTTTTTCTCGGAAAGTTGGCAACACTGGATATTAATAAAATTATATAATTAATGGGAGCATTAAGGAAATCTTTTCTGAACATCTGATCAAAATCGAATAAATAATGTAGCCAATATGAATTTTTATAAACTTTAATAATTTTTTTCTCGGAAAGTTGGCATTACTCAAAAAAAATAAAACCACATGACTATCTTGGGTACTAGGCAAATTTATCTTGAAAATTTCATTAAAATCGGTTGAACCGTCTAGGAGCAGTTGGGGTCACAAAATTTTGACTTACGACCGAGCGAGCTGACGACGCACACACATACACCCACATAAACCAAGTTCAGAGTCGTCATCTAGGGACTATATGAAGGATTTCTATACACAACTTTTTTTTTTGAAAATGTTACAGACACCGTACCAAACGCTATACCACTTTTTCCTTGCAGTCAAAGTGGTAAAAATATGAAAAAATAAATATCTTAAGAGTGCACACTTATCACTAATATCAGTGTAATATAAGAGTAAAATATTGATATTAGATAGAACAAAAATAATTAAACTATAGAGTAGCGGCAAAAAGCTCAATGCATTTTTTGGTATTGTCATCTTTTTCATATTTTCCAAAGAAAACCACAATAAAAAGCCAAAAATTAAATAAAATTATTAAAAATAATTAGATGACTTTGTATCGAAAGAATTAAATTTTATTACCACGCTTATATTAACTCAATCTGTTGTCGCGGTCTGTCACGGTCAAATTTTGTAACCAATTTTTAGACCACTTCCTATCATTTGATCTCACTGAAATTTTGCATGTAGTTTCATTCCAGGAGACAACACAATATTATATAAAAAAAAAAACCGATTACAAGATATGACACGCTTATATTTATTTTTTTTAGTACAACTAATGACACCTGTCACATGAACTATTTTTTTGTTCAATTAACAATTGAATAATGTAAATGACACATAACTAAAAAGCAGAAAATAAAATATATAAAAAAAAACTTTTTAAAAACCACGTTTATATTTAAATGCATTAAAAAGAGGAAAATAAATTTTTTTTTTAGAAAAAAATAAAAGCGTGGAGCGCCAGATATTTTGCAATGATAATTAAGCACTCCACGCTTTTATTTTTTTCTAAAATTTTTGGATAACCAGGAAAAAATTTATTTTCCTCTTTTTAATGCATTTAAATATAAGCGTGGTTTTTAAAAAGTTTTTTTTTTATATATTTTTATATTATTATTATATTAACTCACTCTGTTGTTGTCGCGGTCAAATTTTGTAACCAATTTTTAGACCACTTCCTATCATTTGATCTCACTGAAATTTTGCATGTAGTTTCATTCCAGGAGAAAACACAATATTATATAAAAAAAAAAACCGATTACAAGATATGACACGTTTATATTTATTTTTTTAATACAACTAATGACATCTGTCACAAAAATTATTTTTTGTTCAATAAACAATTGAATAATGTAAATGACAGATAAACGTGGTTTTTTTAAATTTTTTTTTTAAAATTGAATTTTATTTTTTTTATACATTTAAACATAAATAAAGTATTTTAAAATGGGTTCTAGACACGAACCAGTGAAAAAATTGCAAACTGTGTAAGTACCATATATAATTAATAATACAAGAATTTTTCTAGAAAAATTAAAAAAAATGTTTACAGATGCTTGGAATATACTTTTTCGCACATAGATTTATACAGCAATTTGTTTCAACATTTGCCAATTCAAATAAGAAATAGAATTCTCCAACGCTTAACATTGAAGCAAATAGATTTTACTTCAAGTAATTTAGATGATAAATTTCTACAAACTTTTTCTTGCTGTCGCGATCTTTGCGAATTAATTTTAACTCGATATATTAACAATACAATAACTGAAAATGGTAACATTCTAACTTTATTAAGTAAAATCATATTTTATACATAATTATTTTTTGTAGCACTACTAAATATTATGCCTAATTTTAAAAAATTAGTTTCATTACAAGCGTCTAATTGCTTAAATATTTCGGACACTGTAATACAAACAATTGTTAAAAATAGTCCTTTATTATCAGTAATTGATATAGCAGGATGCGAAAATGTCACTGATATATCTTTAGCATCATTGTCAACACTCACAAATTTAACAGCTTTGAATATGTCAAGAACAAAGGTTACATAAAAATTAAATATTTAAAAATCAAATTTGTATGTATTATTTGAATAAAATATTTCAGATATCAAGCTATGGATTAATGTTATTAGCAGAAGGTCCAAGTGTACATAATTTGAAAGAATTACGGATTGCAGATTGCACAGAAATCCGCAATAAGGACGCCGTAAATTATTTTTTGGAAAAATCCCCCGTATTCAAAGTTTTAACTCGATATATTAACAATACAACAATAACTGAAAATGGTAACATTCTAACTTTATTAAGTAAAATCATATTTTATACATAATTATTTTTTTGTAGCAATACTAAGTATTATGTTTAATTTTAAAAAATTAGTTTCATTACAAGCGTCTAATTGCTTAAATATTTCGGACAATGTAATACAAACAATTGTTAAAAATAGTCCTTTATTATCAGTAATTGATATAGCAGGATGCGAAAATGTCACTGATATATCTTTAGCATCATTGTCAACACTCACAAATTTAACAGCTTTGAATATGTCAAGAACAAAGGTTAGATGAAAAATTAAATATTTAAAAATCAATTTTGTATGTATTATTTGAATAAAATATTTCAGATATCGAGCTATGGATTAATGTTATTAGCAGAAGGTCCAAGTGTACATAATTTGAAAGAATTACGGATTGCAGATTGCACAAAAATCCGCAATAGGAACGCCGTAAGTTTTTGTTTGGAAAAATTCCGCGCATTAAAAATATTTCATTGGTAAACCAGACGAGGACGAAAAATTATTATTCAAAGACAATAATAACATTTACAATAATTGAAACTTTATTTTGAATTAAATTCGAAGACAAAAATAACTAAAATGCCGTTTTATTTTTAATTTATTTTCTGTTGAAAGTAAAGTTAACACTTTGAAAGTCAACAGTAAACTGAGCAGTCTATCTTCACTCGTAAAGTTATTTCTGTTGGTGTAACTTTAGTATTGTTTGTGTATTATCCATATAGTCTAATAAGCCTCTTTATAACAAGCTTTTACACAAGTCTTAAAGTCGATATTTTCATATTCGGTAAAAATGATTTGGCAATTGGATAAGTTAAATACTTTGATAAAAACACATTTTCTGTATTTTTGTGTACTGGATTACATTAACAAGTAGTTAAATTTATCCAAACTTAACTATAAATTTGATTATTAGTTAATTTAAAAGCTCGGTTAGCCATTTGCTTAACTGGAATAAAAATATCCGCCCTTACTCTAATTACTTGTAAGTTATATAATTTATAGAAAAAAATTGAGACATTTTTTAAAATAAAAAAAATATATTTTTATTTTATATTATATCCAAGTTTTTCTCCGTATTTATAAAGTTTTATGATATAAAACGGTTGGTTAAAAAATATTTTATAAGTTTTATACAAAGTAACATAGTAACTATTCCATAATTTTAATAATATTCGTTTTATGTTTCATTTAATTAAAAGAAAACTTTTAAATACCGGAGTAATATATGAAAGCTTATATACCTACTTTTTTGATGTTTTATTTTACATAGGTTTTATTTATTTAATTTTAATAAATTTATTTTAATAAACAAATAAATATTATTTCAAAATTATAAATTAAAGTAGACTTATTGCAAAGAAAAGTCTTCATAGTTTAACGATGAAGAAATAAGCAATAAAATTCTTTATTTATCTTTAAAAAAGCACTTCAGTTTATCATTAGCCCATAAAGAAAACTATCATAAGCAAAGCAAGAGAAATAAACTAAGTAAATTGCCCGCGTTTAAATCACAAACGTTCATAAAGGAAATGCATATTGTCGTGTCTGAAATTTTTTTACGATACTCCAGCAGGGAATTGTACCCCACAGCCACGCTATTTCGAAGGCTAAATGCGGTCATGATATAGTGTAAATATTTGTGTGCGCAATAACACCAATATATTAGCGGCAGTCGTATAGTCCAGTCAATCTAGACCAAAAATTTGCAAATAGAGGAACTAAAAATACTAGTTCAATTTTTTCAGGAATGTGTAGAGGGGGGTCCCCTGAACAAGAAAAAATAAAGTCCCTCTAAAACCCGGTGCCGTTGGGGGGCGGGGGGGCTTTAAATGTTCCATTTTTCAGTTTTTCGCTTATAACTCGAAAACGGTGCGTTGCAGTAAAAAAGTTTTTCAGTACAAAATGAAAGCTTATTAAATTTGATACAAGCTTGGTTATATCAATTTTTACGAAAAACTGGACCGTTTTTGTGCTACCGGCTCCGGAAAAGTGTTAATTTTCAAAAAAATTGTTTTTTACTCATGTTTTTCGTATATTTTTGTTTTCTAAATCCTCATTCGTTTATTTTAGGGCAAAATTGTTACAAAAAAACTTCTACAGCATTAAATTCCCTACAAGAATATATATTATATGTTAATTTATATTGAACACGTCGCAACTTACAACACTTTTAAGATTTCAACAAATAAATCTTGAATTCAATTTTATTGTACAATGTTAAGATTGACACAACTAAAATGTAATTATTATCATATTATATATATATATATATATATATATATATATATATATATATATTATATTATATTATATATATATATATATATATTATATATATATATATTATATTATATTATATATATATATATATATATATATATATTATATTATATTATATATATATATATATATATATATTATATATATATATATATATATATATATATATATATATATACTGTTTTAAAAGTGGTGTGGTACTGGTAAATGAAAGCGCTAAAACCTAATTCAAAAGAATTCAATTTTATTGTACACAAAAATATTGTAATTTACACAAATAAAATGTAATTATTATCATATATATATATATATATATATATATATATATATATATATATATATATATATATATATATATATATATATATTAAACAGACTAATCTTTTGTGAACATATAAAAATTATATAATATAATATCATTAATACATATACAAAAGATTAGTCAGTTTGAAGGATCTCGTCGTCGATATCCTCATCGATATTCTCGTCTATGTCTTCCTCAAGGACAGGCTGGTGGTTTAGGCAGTCACCTTCACATCCACAAACAGGAGAGCAGTGGATGCCTGCTTTCCTACAACCACACCTGTACAGAACAAAACTGTACAGAAACGCTTTACAGATTTTCTGTACAGAAAAACTTTATCGTGTATTATAAGCTTAATAGCAAAATGTAATATCAGTGAAAAAAAATTGGTAATAATTTAGTTACAGAAATTAGTATGATATTGTTAATAAATAGAGGTGCATCGACACACCACTATAAGCACAGACAGACACGCTAAAGATTGACTCAAAAACATTTCATATGATACGTATTCTGTCCGACCGCCCTCAAATTAACATTTGTAACTGTTAAATTTGGTGGTTGGTAACAGTTATTTAGTGAAACTGCGATAAAATATGATAAAAAATCATTTTATATTTTTGACATACCGTTATTTTGTATTGCTTTTTACTGTGATTTAGAACGTGATAATTAGAAGCTGTTCGGACTGTACGGAATTTGATGCTGTACAAGTTTTATTGTGACGATTTTTCCCTAAAATAATATTCTATTATATAATTATTATATGTTCACAAAAGATTAGTCTGCTTGAAATATATATATGTATATATATATATATGAGGATATCGACGACGAGATCCTTCAAACAGACTAATCTTTTGTATATGTATTAATGATATTATATTATATAATTATTATATTTTCACAAAAGATTAGTCTGTTTAAAATATATATATATATATATATATATATATATATATATATATATATATATATATATATATATATATATATATATATATAGGGTGATTTATTAGTAATTGGAAATATTTTAACTGGAGTATCCTGAGCTCAGAATATGAAAATTTAACGCAAATCACATAGATAAAATGTGGCTCCTTACTGAGCTACAGGGTGTTTTATTTGAAAATTTAGGAACGATTTTTCCCCAGTACTTAAAAACTATTTAACGTATTTTTATTATACGTGGCAGGAAGTGTAGATACCGTACACCATACTAAATTATGTTAAATAAAAGTTTCTGGCTACTGCCAGTGGCGTACAACAGGGGCAAGTGAGAAGTTGATCCTTCCTAAATTCTACGCCACTGGCGGAATCGTCATTTTAGCACAATTTTTCGATTCTCCAATACTTTCTGTGTAAAAAACATACTCTTCCTTCGTAACGATAAAGTCACTATTTTTCGAGATATTTAAAGTTAAACATAAAGCTGCACCCTTGGGATTTTTTCAAAATTTGCTCAAAAAAATCTGAAAAAATTCAGTAAAATAGAGAAGAAAATTAGCTACATAATAAATAAGTAACTTTTTTTTTAACTCATTCTGGTTTGGCAGGAAAAATTATTGAAAATTAATATTTTTTGCATTTAAATTTTTTATTTTTAATAATTTTTCCTGCCAAACCAGATGAGTTAAAAAAAAAAAGTTATTTAGCTATTATGTAGATAATTTTTTTCTCTATTTTACTGAATTTTTTCAAATTTTTTTGAAAAAATCTTAAGGGTGCAGCTACTTTAAATATCTCGGAAAATAGTGACTTTATCGTTACGAAGGAAAAGTATATTATTTATACAAAAAGTATTGAAGAATCGAAAAATTGTGCTAAAATGACAATTCCGCCAGTGGCGCAGATTTGCGTTAAATCTTCATATTCTGAGCCCGCACTGAGAAAAATGGATATTTAAAATTGTATATTTAAAAATAAGATATTTAATTTAAATATGCGTGTTATTAAACTAACCCTGCAAATATTTAAAACTATGATACATGTAAATTCAATTTAAAAATATACTTATGGTTAATCAATATATACTTAAACCTAATATCTGCATATTTAAAATTTCGTATACTGCATCAACGAATATTTACGAATATATACGAATTTATACGAATATTAAATTAAATATCTTGTATATTATATTCAAATATCTATAACATTAAACTGAATACATTGTATATTTATTTGTCTAACGAACAGGCAAGCATCGTGTTTCTGTTATTCATAAAATACGCAGTAAGATAACAACATCACTGGCGAAGTTTCTGTTCGTTTATTGTTCATAAAATACCTAATATAACAATAATATATAATTATTATAATTGAAATGTGTGACAAATTCGTGCAAGAGTTGTTAATAAAGTGGGATTTTGAAGATTTGTGCTCTAGTTTTAAAGGTTGGTTTGCAAGTAAAGCAGATGCTTGTAAGCGATTAGTAAGGTTAGTATTAAATATTTTACATGCTAGGGGAGGACAACACTAATTTTGTTTTTTTTTTATTGTTATTTAAAGATATCATTGCTATAATCAGCCAGTTTTATCACAGAAATGTCAGAAGTAGTGTGTGTGTGTATGCGACTCGTTCGTAACTTCACATTACGGAATAGTTGACTGTCGACAAGTGCTGTCGCGCGTGGCGTTGAGCGCAACTACACGCTGTTGCTAGCGTCACCTATGGCCAGTTGTGTGCGCGCGTGTAAGTGTGTGACGCCGTAATGGCTACCGTTTAGTTGATATCGAACGCTTCTGTTTTGTAATCCCGCGTATATTTACAATTCATGTTAAATATTTACAACAAGAAAGATCTAAAGGTACGTTATTATTTTATTTGGTTTTATAATACGAGAACTAATATTAAGATAATGTAATATAGATGCTGATATTGATGAAGAAGCTTCCAGCCTACTAACCGAAAATACAATGCAATTATTAATTCCAAGCATTGGAAAATTTGACAGCGGTCAAATTGTTTATATGAAAAATGGCCGGTTCTAGCAGAAAAAATAATTAAACTTGCTAAAAAACAAAATATAAATGTGAACAGTGAGACAAAAGGTAATGTTTGAATTTATTATAAAAACACTTAATTAATTTAACTTATATATTTAGATGTCAATACCTTATCTATGATTACATTTGCACTATTATTTCCGTAAGTTCTTTAAAAAAGGGAAAAAAAATCCGGCCTTCGAAACTAGAAATAGCAGAAAGCTTTCTTATACACGTTAAGGTAGGTATACAGTATATAAATTTGTTTTTTAATATGCTACATAATATTTATCTGTCTGCAGACATATGGAGAAGTTCACCTAAAACTAGAAGAATGACAAAAGAATTTAACCGAACGCGGATTGATTTTACAACCCTTCATTGTAATCGTCGGACATTTAAGTAATATTCAAACTTGTTATGTTACAATTAATAATATTTTTTATAATATTTCGTCACTTTAATGGCCTTAGACGTTTGCTTTAAAATATTTTTTTCGTTACAAATTCAGTATCCAGCTGAATGCTGAATGTAAGCATGTATGGATGTTTATTCAGCAGGAAGTGTACAATATTAAGACTGAATTTGACGTAGATTATCCATATGTGGCAACCTGATCAAAAGAACTAGAATATATATAAAGTTTATATGTTCACAAGATGCCAAACTGTTACATATAATTATTGTGCCGCAAATGTAAAAAATTTTATTGGTCATTTGTGAAACAAACATAATTTAAAAGAAAATGGTGTATATAAATGTGGAAAAACCTTTTGTAAACGCAAATTTTCACGATTAAATTCTTTTCGTAAGCATATTCGAAGCCACGTTTTAAAAATATATCTGTTAATAATGCTATTGAAATTCATTCTGAGTTTGATAACTGTAGTTTGAAATGGAACCTGGAAAACATTATACAAAGACAAATCTGTATTTTTCTCTGTTTATTATATGCAAAAAATATATATCCAAGAAATTTAGTTCAAAACATAGTTATAGAATTTAATAATTTAATTTCTGAAATTTGCAAAGAATTAAGTAATATTAAGTAAATAATTAAGTATATATTATATATTATAAAATAGTTAATATTACCTATATGTATATCATTAATATTAATTAAATAAGAAAAAATATTTTAACGAGATTTATCGGTTTTCGTTTTTATTAATGGATTTTAAAGTGATCAACATTTCGACAATTTTAAAATATTTATGAATTAATTTTTACATAAAATGTATAAAAACAAATTTAACCTCAAAGTCATATAGAAGAAACGAAATATTTTGAAAAGTTGACACTCTATAGTCAGTTAATAAAAATGGAAACCTATAAATTGATACAGTTTTTTTTAAATAATTATTTTTATATTTAATATCCCAATTATTTATTTTAAATATACTTATATATTTGCATTTATGATATGCATATATTTATGGTAAGTATACCGTATATTAAATTTTATTATACAATATAATATGTGCTAATATATTATATATTAAGAATAACAATGTGTGATATTTAAATTAACAACACTATATTTTTACGCCAACACTATTTACTGCTAACTTTTTAATATACTTATGTTGCTAATTTTAATATCTTGTGTTTGTGTCACTTTTTTAAATATAAAATATATTTACCGTAAATTTAAATATATTTACCGTAAATATCCATTTTTCTCAGTGCGGGATACGCCAGTTAAAATATTTCCAATTACTAATAAATCACCCTGTATATATATATATATATATATATATATATATATATATATATATATATATATATATATATATATGTACAATAAAATTGAATTCTTTTGAATTAAGTTTTAGCGCTTTCATTTACCAGTACCACACCACTTTTAAAACAGTATATATATATATATATATATATATATATATATATATATATATATATATACAGTCGATTCCGCTTAATTGGGACACATCGGGACTAGGGCATTTTTTCCCAATTAAGCGGCTGTCCCAATTAACCGAATTTTACATAAAATTAAGCAATCCATATTTTTATTTCAATAATTTTATTTTATAAATTCTTGGAAAAAACTATAAACTACATATAACAAAAAAAATATATACTTTTAAGAAAAAATAATAATAAATTCCAAAATAAAATAATAAATAAATACATACATTTTTAATTCAATTCAAAAATGTGTCAAGGGTAGTCTGTCTTTTGTTTTTGAAACATTTCACTTCTACACTTATCCAGCAAAGCAATTTTACTAGTAACTGTCATATCACTTCTTGGCATCTTGGCAAGAGTCAATTTTTTTTTAAATAAAATCGACAAAATGTAAGTTTAACGAACCTTCCACGCGCGAGGTGTAGTGGTAACTGAATCATAACTGAATACGTAACGATTGAGACAGCAGGGTAGACTCTCACAGCTTTAATGACCGGTGCCGCGCCTCGCCGACGCGATATGAAGCGTATCATATTAAATTTTTTGTAAATATTTTTTCTTGCGAATACATATTTGTAACATAATATATACTGTGATCTTAAATTTACTGTCCCAATTAAGCGGAATGTTGTCCCAATTAAACATGTAAATTTACTGTTGGTTCCTTGGTTTGGTTTCTGTTCTTTGAGATTTGGCCCAAATAAGCGGCTGTCCAAATTAAGCGGTGTCCCAATTAAGCGGAATAGACTGTATATATATATATATATATATATATATATATATATATATATATATATATATATATAATTAATATATATAATATGATAATAATTACATTTTACTTGTGTCAATCTCAACATTGTACAATAAAATTGAATTCTAGATTTTTTTGTTGAAATTTTAAAAATTCTGTAAGTTGCGACGTGTTAAATATAAATTAACATATGATATATATTCTTGTAGGGAATTTAATGCTGTAAAAGTTTTTTTGTAACAATTTTGCCCTAAAATAAACGAGTGAGGATTTACAAGACAAAAATATACGAAAAACATGAGTAAAAAACAATTTTTTAAAAAATTAACACTTTTCCGGGGCCGGTAGCACGAAAACGGTCCAGTTTTTCGTAAAAATGTATATAACCAAACTTGTAATAAATTTAATAAGCTTTCATTTTGTACTGAAGAACTTTTTTACTGCAACGCACCCGTTTTTGAGTTATAAGCGAAAAACTGAAAAATGGAACATTTAAAGCCCCCCGCCCCCCAGCGGCACCGGGATTTGGAGGGACTTTATTTTTCCTTATTCAGGGGACCCTCCCCTACACATTCCTGAAAAAATTAGAACTAGTATTTTTAGTTCCTCTATTTTACCTATTTTGACTGGACTAGTAAAGGAGTTTCTTTTCCCGATAAAGCTGCGAAGCTGCGGACTCGCCATTGCCGCGCATCGGTTCAAGATAGATGTTGTGTTTTGAGTTGCTGGTGGAGTCGGGCGACTGCGGGCGAGTGGTTTAGAATAGCGGGCGTTATCTTAGAGATATATCCCACTGCATGACAGGCTAAGGTAACGCCACTGCGGGGCCCGTTAGTCCTATTGGCATTGTCTCTCGCAATCGGACACTCGCTTTTGAAATGAAATATTGCCGGGTGAAACATCCGCGTTTTCAATGTGATTGCTGGAGTATGTTACGGATTCAGTTTTTTCCATTTTATTTGTTTCGTTTATTAAATATTTTGTTTAAATTAATTTTTTATTACTTTTATAATATTTTGTAGTCAAATGAAATAATTTGACTATTTTAAGTGAATATTAACCAGTAGCTGAATTCCACAGCAATATCGAAATTTAGCATGAAATTGAAATCGAACAAAAAAACATGCAATGTTCAAACAATGCCAATATGATTTATATCAACAAATGATGATACATTAGAAATGTGAAACAGCAATTTGGTTGAGGCCAATTGAAACTTCTCGGTTACACTATATCTCTAAACGGTTTCAAAAGATTGAGACCAAATTTATTTTTTGCATTTATTGTAGTTTACTACTACGTGTCGGAACTCCGACCAAAATTTCATTTTTGGTATAGAATTTGGGCACTGATATTTTTTTTACAATAAGTACATGTTTTCAGATAATCTTTTCAGAATCCAAAGAATTAAATATATTTCTAACATATTTTCGATCATGTTAATTAATAATGCGTTGTTATTAAATTAATATTTAAATAATATTTTAAAACTATTAAATTATAACCTAAAAAATTATAATTTTTTATATATTAAAATTCTAATATCAAGAGCACGTCGCTTTGCTTTTTCAAGAGTAAGTGAACTGTTTAAATAGTTCGGAAATAGTTATTTAATAATATAGAAAAGATCCCATCCCATTTATGTTTACTAGTTTCAAACATCAATTGTTTAATTCGGTTTTAAATTTAAACTGCCCATTTAAATATGAGATGTAACAGTTTAATAAATACTCCTATATTTTATTATATTATTATTAGATTACTTCTGCAGCTAGACGGACTACATATAAGTTTGCACCTTCGCGCATTACGTATGCGGAATTTTGCGGCATCGTCATCGTAAATTTTCCATGTTATTATTTAAAATAAAGTAGGACTATGTTATATCACTGGAAAGAAAAAAAAATCTTTTTAATGACACTACATTGAAATACTAGTTACATAAGAAAAATTAAAGTTGCATCATAAATCTCGAAAACGGTACATGGTTATTCCTGGAAATTCTATGTAAAAAATTGTCTTAAGAAAGTGCAAACCAAAATAATGTATCATTTTGCATACGAGAGTTATAAGCGAAAATATAAAACAGCAAAATTTGCATTTTTGTCTATATCTAGTAACCTATAAATTTTTTTTAGAAAAAACAAAAGATGACTAAACTCGCCTACTAATGAGGCAACTTTTATCTAATTTAACCGAGGTCGTATCTTGGACACTCTGTATATATATATATATATATATATATATATATATATATATATATATATACAGGGTGTTTCACAACTTAGAGCAAAAAATTAAAGGGTATATTCTGTACGACGTGCTGATCATGAAACAAAAAGAATTTTTTTAAAATTCGCAAAGTTAAGGGTAGTTTACTTGAAATAGACATTTTTTGAACCACTGGAGTAGCATACGTCATAGAAAGAAATATTAAATGAAATTAATTATCAAAGAAACATTATGTAATGTTAGTTTTATTTAGAGACAATAATTGTTTTGAATACAAAATAATTTATAATATTAATGCATTGTATTATTTAATATCAAGATAATTTGGGAAATAACATACCTGAAGCGCAAAACTACAAATACTGTTCAAAATTTGCACCATTCATCCCTACACACATTGCAGCACGTTGAATTAATGACCTAGTACAGTCTTGACACGAATTTTGTTCTCGTATTATTTCTGCTGAATTTTCTATTCTCTGCCTAAGTTCTTCTTCGTTTTCCGGCGCATTTTGGTTGTCGTAGACGAGGGATTTAAAATGACCCCAAAAATAAAAATCCAGCGGATTTAGGTCAGGGGATCTAGCAGGCCAAGCTACAGGTCCACCGCGACCAATCCACCTGTCCTCAAACACTTGGTTTAAATGTTCTCTTACATTTAGAGCATAGTGTGATGGCGCACCATCGTGCTGAAACCATGTCTGCTGACGCACATTTAAAGGCACATTTTCAAGAAGTTCTGGCAAAGTATTTTGTAAAAACAATAAATAATTAGCTCCAGTCATCCTATTTGGTAGAATGTACGGCCCAAGTAATATTCCATTAACAATACCTGCCCAAACATTTATCGAAAAACGATGCTGAAAACTGCCCCGTACAACAACGTGTGGATTTACTTGACTCCAATAATGAGAGTTATGATAGTTATGAACTCCCTCCCTCGTAAAAGTAGCCTCATCAGAAAATATGATGTACGAAGGGAAATTCGGATTTTCAGTGTGTTTTTGTAAAAGCCAGTTGCAAAATCGTACTCTAAACTGATAGTCAGGTTCTGTTAGCCCCTGTTCCCGTTGAAAATGGAATGGGTGGTAGTTTTGATCTCTTAAAATTTGCCATACTGAACTATGTGATACTCCTAATTGTTGAGACGCTCTTCGGGTACTAATAGTTGGTTCAGCATGTACAGCATCTAAGATATCATTAACCATATTGTCGTGTTGATGCTGGCGGCCACCACCTCTCCCACGATTAGGTTGCACATATCCTGTGTCTCGAAGGCGCTGGACTATCCTCACAAACGAACGGGGAGTGGGTAATCGGCGTAAAGGATAACGTTCAGCATACAGACGTCGTGCCAATAACGAATTTTGCCGTGCTTCGCCATAAATTAACATCATGTCCACTAATTCACTGTTACTAAATGCATTCATTTTAACAAAAACTACACTACACTGCTATTCACTGTAAAATGAGAACAGTGCACCAGCAAAGATAATAATAATTAACAGCAATGTCGACGAAAGACTACCTACCCACTACCTATCAAATTAAATTAAATTATTAATTAAACTATTACACATTTTATTAGTATTAGATATTACGTAAACAATTACTTTCATTGTAGACGATTTGAAAACAATTATTAAAAATAACTATCGACCAGTGGCAAAAAAAATGTTTGCTTGAAATACGATGCAATTTTTTTTGCAAATTTTAAAAAAATTCTTTTTGTTTCATGATCAGCACGTCGTACAGAATATACCTTTTAATTTTTTGCTCTAAGTTGTGAAACACCCTGTATATACAGGGTGTAACAGAATAACTATTCCTAATTTTAACTGGAGTATCCTGGGCTCAGAATATGAAGATTTAATGCAAATCACTGAGATAAAATGTGGCTCCTTACTGAGCTACAGGGTGTTTTATATAAAAATTTAAAAACTATTTTTGCCCAGTACTTTAAAACTATTCGACGTATCCTTATCATACTTGGCAGGAAATGTAGG
Source organism: Clivina fossor (assembly GCA_963966155.1). Taxonomy (NCBI): domain Eukaryota; kingdom Metazoa; phylum Arthropoda; class Insecta; order Coleoptera; family Carabidae; genus Clivina; species Clivina fossor. The sequence continues at coordinate 13,323,658 of OZ014553.1, read as the reverse complement.
TACCGTACACTATACTAAATTATGTTAAATAAAAGTTTCTGGCTACTGCCAGTGGCGTACAACAGGGGCAAGTGAGAGGTTGATCCTTCCTAAATTCTACGCCACTGGCGGAATCGTCATTTTAGCACAATTTTTCTATTTTCCAATACTTGTTGTGTAAAAAACATACTCTTCCTTTGTAACGATAAAGTCACTGTTTTTCGAGATATTTAAAGTTAAACATAAGCTGCACCCTTGGGATTTTTTCAAAATTTGCTAAAAAAATCTGAAAAATTCAGTAAAATAGAGAAAAAAATTTGCTACATAATATCTAAATAATTTTTTTTCTAACTCATTCTAGTTTGGCTGGAAAAATTATTAAAAATTAATATTTTTTGCATTTTATTTTTTTTATTTTCAATAATTTTTACAGCCAAATCAGAATGAGTTAGAGAAAAAAAGTTACTTAGTTATTATGTAGCTAATTTTTTTCTCTATTTTACTGAATTTTTTTAGATTTTTTTGAGCAAATTTTGAAAAAATCCCAAGGGTGCAGCTTATGTTTAACTTTAAATATCTCGAAAAACAGTGACTTTATCGTTACAAAGGAAGAGTATGTTTTTTACACAGCAAGTATTGGAGAATTGAAAAATTGTGCTAAAATGACAATTCCGCCAGTGGCGTAGAATTTAGGAAGGATCAACCTGTCACTTGCCCTTGTTGTACGCCACTGGCAGTAGCCAGAAACTTTTATTTAACATAATTTAGTATGGTGTACGGTACCTACATTTCCTGCCAAGTCTGATAAGGATACGTCAAATAGTTTTAAAGTACTGGGCAAAAATAGTTTTTAAATTTTTATATAAAACACCCTGTAGCTCAGTAAGAAGCCACATTTTATCTCAGTGATTTGCATTAAATCTTCATATTCTGAGCCCAGGATACTCCAGTTAAAATTAGGAATAGTTATTCTGTTACATCCTGTATATATATGAGTTCAGGATAACGGATATGCGGTATATATTGAATAAAAATCTGATTACATTTATTCAATTTATTGTAAATTCCAATATTTTGCCTCCAAAATTGTTGGCTTCATCAGGGAGAACATTAAATAATAATATTGAGCATGTAAACATTTAAATAATAAATACATAATGAAACTAAAAAAACAGTTGATGAGAACTTACATGTATGAATAAATGATTTAAGTTAAGCATAAAATTTAAATTGGGAGAACATATACACTCTGCTTAAAATTCATCGATGACAGACAAACACTTTGTAACAAATAAGTAAAATAATAAATAATAAACAAACAGAACATATATTATAACACAATTTCAACGAATAAGTTTTTTTTATATTTAAAATTTTTGTCAATAAAGTAAAATAATTAGCCAAAAGAGTTGTCAATAAATTTAAAAAATTTTTAATGTAAGAATCATCACATTAAACATGTAATTTAGATATGCAATTAATTGCATATGTAAAATTTATTAAATTGATAAATTTCAATTTAAAATAAAATATAAAAGTACAACATAAACATATTTATGTTTAATATATAATTAATTTAAAATATAATGCTTCAGTTTGAAGTTCTGTTTAATTTTATATTTATTTACTTTGCTCTATTTTTTTTACTGTATTATTTATCAATTTTTTCACATCTATTATGCAAAGCGTATTTTTTCGTTTTGTTGCCTGTTAATAATTAAAGTTGCTATTGTTGGTAATTTTTTGTTTTCCATTTTTTAGTCAACAATATTATTTTATATTTTTTATCTTGTATACAAAAATTCAATATTCCTTTTCAGTATTCCAAATTTTCCTTGTACAATTCAAGGGATTTGTGTCCACTTAAATATTCTTTCAGAGTTTATACATTCTCTTTATAATCGTGTTCATTTTGATACAACTCACATAACATTTCTTTAAATAATTTATTATTGAAAATGTTTTGCAGTGCAGAATAATAAAAAACAAAAACTGTGTGCTATTATTAAGTTTTATACATAATCAAGCCATGTACTTAAAGGGTGTGGCACAAACTCTTTTCGCTATTTCGAAATTATTTTCCAGCATACATTCCTATTCAGACAAGTAACTTTTGTTTTATTTACATTAATGATTTTGTCATATATGTTCTTCTATTTCTACCATTTTGAAAACTTTGCTTATGCAAAACACTCTCAATCATACCATTCCAACTACTCAACGGACTTTCATGCAGACGTATTACCTTCAATATCATTTACATACATTTTTTAAACTATTGTGATGATACGTTTTTCTCACCTGCAGATTTCATGTTCCGTTTGATAAGTAACTTCAATTTGACATATAATACTATTTGAGAGTTTTTCAACATAGCAAGAAATAAATATTGAATCCTGAAAAGTCAACACCGATGCAAATATAACCACAAAATTTAAGATAATAATATTAGTACTTACAGAATCATTTTTACTTTTCCTAATAGCATAAATATAAACATAAAATCATTTTGTTTGTTACTGACCCTACTCCGCTAAGCTACCTCGAGGCTATCTCCCTTTTCAAGGTTTTCTTTTTCAGTGTCTATTACCGTAGCGCTCGAGAAAACCAGGACATAAGGAACCATCGATGGGTTTGTACGCTATTAACCGTAATCCAAGCCAAGATAGCGTTACACTATATGTTACACTCAAAATAATTGAAACATTTTAACTAACAATTTTAAAATAACATTTTTTCCAATTTCGCACTTTTCATACAATAATCTATTTTGTAGTTATACTACATACCGCACGCAAAAATCTCGCTTGCACGGCTGTTATTTTATATTTATAATTCTGCACCCAAACTCAACATTCACTCTCATACATCAATATAAGCACTGAAACACTACTATATATACTCAATCGAGTTTTTTTGGATACATTTACGTTTTTAACAAAAGTATCCAAAACAACCAAAACCTTGCGATTAACATTTGCTTTCCTTTGAATCTCACGATCATAGCTTCATTCTGTGACGTTTTAAACTACTCTACGACACAAATACCTGGAAAATAAAAAATTAAATAAACTAAGTGTAAATCAGGTTAAGATACAACTTACCGCAGATTAGTGTAATCGAACAATTTATCGTTATTTTGGACAGATCACTCTATTATTTCTTATTACGAACCTTGGGACACATCTGAGTTATCGGGCACCCCCTCGTAGGAGGCGTTACAATTCTTAGACAATAAATTACCCAAATATACAAATTCATCCAGCTACTCTAAACGTACACCATCAACAGATACATTACATTACTTTGCACTTAACAACATTTAAAACAAGATTCATATCCTTACCTACAACATTAATAATTCTATCAATTATCCTTCTCAGTTGCTCTTCAGATACGAAAAAGTAAGTACAACAAAATCACCTACATGTATGTCTTTTAAAGAAAAACATATATATATAAAAATTGAATAGTTAAGGAGACAATACAGAGTCCTATTTTACAATTTAAACAATCATTAATTTGTACAGCAATTTCATTTTCATCATACCGCGCTTGAATTAAAAAAAAAATTGGAACTAAAATATTTATATTTATATTTATATTTATATGTTTACAATGGAATCGATTGTTTTATGTTAAATTATACATTTAAGTAAACAATTATTACAGAAATTATTAAAATAATATACATATTTATATTATCTTTTTTTTTAATTTCAGAACTTTGATTAATTTGGAATATTTCAAAAGTATTGAACCTGGAGTTTTTGATAATTTGAAGTACTTGGATACAGTGTAAGTATTGATTTAGTTAAAATATTTTATTATTATTAGTTAATTATTTGAAAGTCAACGCAATAAACGAGCGCGTTTAAGCATTAGGTACTACCGAAAATAACACTGAGATCAATGGATTGATTCCGTGGCCGGCGTTTCTATTCGCCATAAAAAAATTTAAAAATACCACAAGGTTGGGTATTAATTAAATAGAATCGGATACTTCGGTTTGATTACCTTCTTGTTTTAAAATATCAGTAGTTCAATTTATTGACTGAAACTCGTTGCTGATCTATGTGAACGTACGACTTGCAGTTTCGAAAAACGTTTTAATAAATGACCACGGAACAAGAACTTTGTACTTGCGATCAAGGTTGTCGTACCAAATATGATGATAAGTTATTTCGAAAATAATATTATATATTCTTCTGATTAAACTAATAAAACTACTTTTTTAATAATTATTTGAAATTTCAGTAAATAATTTTTGATTTTATATTGTAATTTGAATTTTTCCAAGTTATAATATTTTTGAAATAAATTAAATGTTAAATTATTTCTTTCTTTAATCGTGTTAAAATATTTATATTATGCCATTGGAAAACAAAGGCCCGTATTCTCACCTCACTTTTTCGTGAAAAAGTGCTTTTATCATTAATTTTAAAATAACTTTTTGCTTCTGTTTGTCATCAAATATAAATAATTTTTCTATATTTGATCATTTTTATTATATTTGGTATTATAAAATTTAAATAAACTATTTTAAAATGCTTATTAAACGATTTTAAGTCAACGTCAAAAGCACTTTTTCATATGAGGTGAGAATACGGGCCAAAGTTGTTATACCAAGCATCTAATATTGTTGACAAAGTATGTATATTTAATGTATGATAAAAACACCGATGCCATATTAAAAATTAGTAGGTAATAATTGACAGTTGAACTGTATATTTTTAAAATGAAACTATTTTAGATTAAAGTTATGTCTATTTATAATCGACGTTTCGACGAACTCAGTGTCCATCTTCATCAGAATAAATGATAGAAATGATATTACATTAAATAACAGATCATAGAAACAAGTTATTAGGTAACTAGATCAAAAAATGTATAGATTTTAATTAATGGAAACCAAATTTTATTTAACTAAGTGCCTTTAGAATAAGGTAAGTAGGTCTAAATCATCTACTTAAATTTGCTATTGATGAACATGCATTATAATATCTTCATAATATAAAATTTGAAGATACTCTAATAATTGTTAGACCAATATTAACAGCAGATTGATAAGAGAAACAATATAAATTTATAAAAAAAAAGATAACATCAATTACTGTGAAAGCAATGATTTAAATAAAATTTGGCTTCTAATAATTAAAAATCTATAAATTATACGATATAGTTACTTATTTGTTACCTAGTAACTTTTTATGTTCTGTTATTTATCATATCTGTTATTATGTTACTTATATCATTTTTCCTGATGAAGACGCACGTTGAGTTTGTAGAAACCTCGATTATAAATAAATATTTTTACAGAACGTTAACAAAAAGCAGTTTTATTTAAATATAATGAGTTCTGTGTATTTTTGCTTGAATTTGTGTTTAATTATTGAAAGTATGCAAAAATATGCAATGCACACAATAAGTCTTGTCAGAAATTGCAAATTTGACTATATTAATTATTAAATAATTATTATAACAGTTCTTTAGTATGTATTTTATATTTGTTGTTAGTTTAGATTTGTTTGGAACGCATTAGGAAAAATTGTATGTACTCTAGAAGTAGAATGTTTTTTTTTGTGTTTTGTCCAGATTGCTGAACTAAGCTATACTTATCGCGACTGCAAGTGTCTGTGCTCAACAAAAAAAAATAATTTTTTAATATTAATTATTTATTTTTTTATTATTTTAATTATTATGAGAACGTTATTGTCAACATTTTTTTTTAAATATGTATTTCCTAGTTATTTTTAAGTTCATATTCTTAAAAGTAATTTTTAGCATTTTCTGTTTAATATTTAAAAAGATTAATAATAATAAATATGCATTTAATTTAAGAACACCAATATATCCCGAGTGATCGATTGCATAGTTACAGAAACAGTTTTACAAACTGACATTGTCAATATTTAACTATTGGTAAATAAAAAACTTTAAATTCAATAAAAGCTTTGAATTAGGTATCTGTAATTATTTAAAATATCTATTATAGTTTTTAAGGATCCATGTAAACGTGATACTATGGCCTAGGGGTAAAGTCGAGGGTAAAATAGCAAATAGTCTTTTCGGAAATTTTAATTTTTTATTTATTATATTTTTATTTCGTTTTATTAATTATAAAAATTATACTACTATACATACACAACAAAAATACAATTGCCCCATTATGAGTTTACTCTATATATATTCTAATAATTATACAATATTAAGTTACGAAGTTTGAGATATAGGGTTTAATCTACTAAGTTGAAGTAAAATATTTCCAATAAGATGCTACTTCCGTTTACACCAGAACTTACTTTGAAAATAATATTCTTTTTTTTATTTTATCATTGAATTTAGGAGTAAATTCTACATATTTTACATTAAAAACATTTTAATTTAGTCCAATTTTTGTCTGAAGTTTGGCATAATTTTTTAGGATTCGTATTTTTAGAATGCAACAAAATATTCACTATTTGTAAACGGGATCTTATTAAGGAAACTTTGGAGTATTTTTTTTGTAACAAATAAATTAAAACTATTCAAAAATGTGATTAGAATATTACTGTAAACTAGATGTATAAGAAACATTAAAATTTTAATTTGTTTCAAATAGAGCCCACCAGTTTTACTAATTAATAAATGTGTGGTTAAAAAACTGTGTTAGTTTATGTAACATGTCGTATTTTGAAAATCGATGAATTTTTGGATAAAATAGAAAAATATGTAATTTGGATACATTTTTATTATTTTATTAATGTAACTAAGTTAAAATATATTCAATTCAATTCAAAATTAAGATGTTAAGGCTGCTGTTAATATTTTCCTTTAACTGAGCATATCTGAATAGTTTTTAAAATACAGATATCGTAATTTCGTGCTGAGACATTCTGTATTAAATTTATTAAAAATAATTATTTCTCCGTAATCGGTAATGTAAAAAATAAACAATTAATTTAAATGTTATTAACTTTAACATTATAAATGTAGAAGACAAACTAATAATACATACATACACATTCACGCCATGTACCCAAATGGATGAGGCACAAAATCTTTCTTCTATCCCGGAAACAGTTTCCTCCAAACATCCCTATCCAAACAAGCAATTCCAGCATCATCCATATTCATAATTCCTCTCATACATGCTCTTATATTTCTACTACTTGGAAACTTTCGCTCACGCAACACACTCTCAATCATATCACACCAAGTACTCATCGAACGTCCACGCAAACGTATAGCTTCAATATCATTCATATAAATTTTTTCAACAAAACGTTTATTATACATTCGCTCAAGATATCCGAACCATCGTCATACACTAATCTATTTTAAACCCGATTTCTCCTAGTTACACCAAATACCTCACGTAAAAATTTCGGGCAGATCCGAGTTGAGTCCGGTTGACCTGTTTTAATCCGGGTTCCCAAAAATAGATGTCCGAGTTGAGTCCGGGGTCAGCTTATGCCATAAAAGGGATTATTTAACTACCTGCCCTTACGATGTTGTATATTTATACCTGTTACAAATTTTCTCGTCAAAAATATACTCGTCAAAGACATTAGAAAATCAAAGATTTTTAGATGTAAAAATAGAACAACTAAAAAATGGTGTAATTAATAATTTAGAATTTATAAAAGTGGTTGGTAATCATTTTAAAATGTGAATAATTTTTGTAAAAATCTGTATAGGTATAAATTAGTTAATATTAATATATCTATAAGTATAATCATATATTTATTATGTTTTGACTTATTCTTATTCGATGCAAATGAACGGAATCAATAAATTATTATTTTTATTATATTTTATTATTTTATTGTTTTATTATCATTTCACTTTTGTCCCTAAAATAACGTCAAATTTGTTAAGGTGGTTGGAACCTATTTTGCATTTTCATTTGAAGTAGATCGGGTGATCCATTTTACACAGCTCTGAATCTGACTGAGACTATTAAAGGTAAACCTTCTGCTGTTTTAAACGGATATCAATATCACAATCTCCGCACATGACAGGAAACCGTCACTATATGTAAGGAAAATTACGAAAAATTTACTTTTTCGAAACAGGGTATATTTCATAAACAAAAGCAGCTCATAAAAGTTGCATAGCATTTTTTTGTAAATTATGCAATTCAAGTGAAATATAATTTAAGTTTTCTTCGTGTCTAATATTTCAGCAATGAAATTAAACGTCCCCGAAAATTTTAAAAACAGGTAGGTTGGTAGGTTGTTAATCTTTTAACGACATAAGCCTACGCCGGACTCAACTCGACCCTCACCCCGGACTCAACTCGGTCCTCATTATGACGGATTAAAATATTTGGGACTCAACTCGACCCTCACCAAAATTTCATTTCTACAACAGACATTTTTTTTTTATGGTTTTGCAATCAAATTCAACATTTACTATCATATATCAACATAAAAACCAAACAGCAATTTATATACTCAAACGGTTTTCTTTGGAAACATTTGCATTCCTAGCAAAAGTAACTAATATAATTATTTGTAATGTTATTAATGAATGCTGTATATTTATTCTAAATATATGATAATTAAAAAAAAATATGAAAAGATAATAAATGAAAAACAAAAAGGCAGTTGACGAGAAATGAATCTGGATTGCTAAGATGTTAATCCGCTACTTTACTTCTTGAACCATGTTATCATTTTAACACTGGTTTTTGTAAACTATAATAAATATTAAAATATTGGTTTAAAGTTAATTTTTTTAAATAATTACAAATAATAATTCTATTTAATCATATTTAAATATTTGTCGGGATAAATATTTAGTCGTGAAAATTTTCAAGCAATTATATATATAAATATAAATTGTTAAAAACAATAACGAACCTGATAGGGAATTTAATAACATTATAATTAATCATAACGCAGGTTCAGGACCAAAGAACAAAAGTTTATCTTTTGACATTAATATTAATTATATATATATATATATATATATATATATATATATATATATATATATATATGTACCTACATATACCGTATACGATATATATATATATATATATATATATATATATATATATATATATATATAGAATGTCCACTAAAAATTTTCATTATTTGTTTTTAAAAATTATTATTATTGCAAAACATTTTTATGTTTGTCTAAAAACAAAAATGCACAAGTCGAAAATAGTAATATTATTTCCGGTATATTATTTTCGAAACATAACTATTTATCTAGATTTTTTTTAAATACAGAATCAGTTCTATTCGCGTGTAAAAAATGAATAAATGAAATTCTGATAAGATACAGATTTACGAGAAAATGTAAAATATAATGAAAGATTCTGTCAACCGAAAACTCAATAAACATGTAAAAATATGGAAACAACACAAACTTTTAATTAATTTGAGAGATGAGTAAATGTAAAAAAGAATGAAAAAAATAAAGAAAAATTAACCATGTTTTTTCCACGTGTATGAATTCGTTCAATAATTAAAACACATTTCTAGGGCAAATATGATCTAGTAAACTTGATTTTCAATTTTTTTTAACGTCAGTATTTGAATAAATATTTTTGAAACTTGTAAATATATATATATATATATATATATATATATATATATATATATATATATATATATATATATATACGTATAATTTAAGTATTTTGGAAATTTCGAATAAATTAGTAGACAATACTTCCTCTGTTTATAATTTAATATTTTCTATTTTTACCACTTTGACTACAAGGAAAAGTGGTTTAGCATTTGTTACGGTGCATGTAACATTCCTAAACTTAAAAAAATATTTATAAAAATTTTTCATTTAGTCTCTTGATGACGAATCTGAACTTAGTCACTCGGTCGTTCAAATTTTGTAATTGCAACTCCTTCTAGATCGTTCATCAGATTTGCACCAAATCTTCTGGGTAGGTTCAGCTAGTGCCCAAGATGGGCATTTAAATTTATATTTTTTATTTTATATTAATATTTTATTTTTGCTACTTTTGTTCAGTTTTAAACAAATATTTATATTTGAAGGAATTAAATAATTTAATTATTATAGTGTTTTGCTAATATTTCGGAAAACTATTCAAAATTTATTTATAGCAGACTGTGTGTACATTTTAAAATAAATTTTCAAGATAGATTCTTTTATGTGCATAATATATAGGTATACATACATATACAACCACGCCATTTATCCAAAAGGATGTGGCACAAATTCTCACACTATCTTGAAATTGGGTTTCTCCAAAGAGTCTTGTCAATTTTTGGTGCAAAAATATAAAATATTTATTCCTATTTTTTTTTTATTTAAAAAAAAATCATTTTAACAACGAGGGCATTAGTGCTTATATATTAGTACACTTTACACATTTTGCATATATTGTTTGTTATATAATTTTGTGTCATTAATATATTGTATGATGCGTTGTTCTTGTTTTATATTATTCGCCAATGCTTCTGTAATATTTCTCGATTTTTGATTCTTTTATTAATGTATTTTGTGCATTCTGTTAGTATATGTTGTACTTTCAATTGTTTGTTGCATTTTGTACATATTGATTGTGGTTCTTTAGAGAAAATGTGATTGTGTGTGTGTATGTGAGTCTAGTATTTCCGATGCGAAGTTTAGTAAAAATTATTTGTTTTTTCTTTGTTAGATTTCCCATTTTCTATCGGTTTGTGTTTGGTTTTATTTTTCTTAACTTATTGTTGTCAGTCCAGATCCATTCTTACTGTCATTTATTTTCTATTTTTAATTTATTCCTATTTTTTAGTATTTATGTAATGTAGTGGTGTACATATGGGTTTACCCATATACTTCTAATTTTGTTTTATAAGAAAATAGACAACTAAAAATTGGTAAAAGTACAGAATTTGCAAAATTTTATTTTGGATTCTTAATTTATATATTAAGCATGGTTTTTAAATTTGAAATATTTGTATAATATCATTAAGCAATAAAAAATTATTTAATTAGTGAAAGTTTTTATAAATTTAAGATTTTAAGTTAAATAAATATATTTTTACTACACCATTGACGTTATTTTTTACTGTTGTTAGTAATTTTCTAAATATATAAAGTATAGTACTTGATCAAAATGACATTTATTGTATTTCTTGTACTGGTTACATTAATACATTAACAGTAAAATTTATATGTTCTCTATAAAATTAAACTATGAATTTAAAATCTACTTAATTTAAAATCTTGGGTAGTTTTTCATGCGTAATCGAAAGGCTAAATGTTAGTTTGATTCGAACATCTAACACTTTGACTACCTTCCCATTCAAATAATCTTCTAATAATCTTCTAATAATCTAATAAGACAAATGTTGTGTCAACAATTTACTATTAGATTATTATTATTAATAATAATATTAATATTTATTTTATTAACACGTTTTTATTAACTTCTTTTTTTATTAACTGTTTGTTTGTCAGTTCGGTATACATATTGTAATCGATTTTAACCTAACTTCCCGTTGAGCTAGAGACTTAAAACTTTAACATAGCTGAAACATAGCTCAGAACTGGATGATGACACTGCGATATCAACTAATTAATTAATAATATTAGAAATACTAAACTAAAATTAAATGAATAACCTAATTAATTATAAATATAATTACTAATTTATAACTAATTAAATTAATTAATTATTATAAAGTTAAAGTTAAACAAGAATAAAAAGCAGAAAATAATTATTAAAATAAATAAAAAATTTTAATGTACTTACTACTTTTTTAACACAAAATAAAAAGTATAAAATAATTTCTCCTAGTCCCATACAGATATATATATATATATATATATATATATATATATATATATATATATATATATATATATGCAGTAGATAAAAAGGGGTGCAGGAAGTAACTGTCGTTGCCTCATGCTTTTCTGTATGGGGTTTATAAATCTGTATGGAACTAAGAGAAATCATTTTATACTTTACTACGTATTATGGACATGGGACATGGCATATTAAATTTTTTTTTATTATTTAAATAATTATTTTGAATACCTGGATAAAATTTATTTCCTTTTTTGAATACGAAAATCTACAGAGTAAATACATTTACTTTTAAAGTAAATTTAACCAGCGTTTATGAAACTGGGCTTAATTGTTAAAAAAATTCTATTCATTTAATAATATGTGAATATTCACTAATAATCAATATAGTTGATTGAGACAGCTACTAATTAGCTTTTAACCCAATCTAGCACAAATTATTATTATTTTGACCTTCTCGTAGGCTTTAACTCTACGACACGCGAGATTAATACAGAAAAAATCTTGGGCACGTAATAACCTATATATTAGCGTCAATTAAGCGAGGGTAAGTTTGTGCGGGTAATAAATATATCTAGCATAGATATCGCGGGACCGGGACGATTTGCCGCCGCCGTTTTGTCGCCGAACATTTTGCCGCCGGACGTTTTGCCGCCGGACGTTTTGCCGCTGGGTAGGTTAGGGTAGGTTAAGTTAGATTAGGTTAAGTCAGGGTAGGGTACGTTATGGTAGATTAGGTTTAGGTTGGTTTAGGTTTTGTTAGTTTAAGTTTACTTGCTGAAAAATACCTGGCAGCAAAATGTTCCAGCGGCAAAACATCCGTGGCAAAATGTCGCGGACCCGGATATCGCCTCGGCTCGGCCATTCAGCGAATTTTTATCTGCATCGCTTGACCAGGCTTTTTAACTACTACGACTGGCACCACAAGCTAGGTTTTTTAACTGGTTTTTATTTGCTTGTTTTCTTGACTTTTCAAACTAACTTCCCACTGATCTAGAGTCTTGAAACTCTAAACATAGCTTAAAACTGGATGACAATGCATTATTAACTAATCAATTAATTAATTAATAATATTCCAAATATTAAATTAACGTTAATTAATTAACTTAATTAATTAAAATTATATAATTATAATTAATTATTAATTAATTAGGTTTAAGTTAAAGTTAAACAAAACTCAAAAACAGGAAATAATTACTCTCCTAGCCCAGTACAGAAAAACGTGGAGCACATGCAATAGTATAGGGAGTAGTTGTCGTTGGGGATTATAAATCTGTATGGAGCTAAGAGAAACTATTTTGTACTTTTTAGTCCGTGTTAATAACGTGGTATATTTTTTTTTATTTAAATAATTATGGGTGGCTGTACTAGTTAAAAAAAATTTAAAACCAATTTTGTATTACGGGCCAATATGTTTAGTTTTCATTTAAACCTATTTTACATTGGTAAAGTTATTAATAGAGCATTGTGGTAAACTGCTTCTATTCTATTACTAGTACAAAATAAACAATTAGGTATAGTGAAACAAGAGTCGTGAAGAGAGTAACGAATAGAATAAAATAAATAACACAGGTAAAATAGTATATATATATATATATAATAATACTCACTCTTCTTCCACCAAAATATTGTACTCTATTGGCATTTTGCTAAAGTAAACAGATATAAAATAGAATTGTGTTTTAGGTTTGATATCAGTAATTTTTGTTTTAAATTTAATATAAATATATAATATGGATTTACCTATATGCATCTAATTTTATTAAATTTAAAATAAATATATTTTATATATGGGTAGGTAGTATATACAAGTAACGTATTTATTTATACGCAATGTGCCTCAAAATTTTATATACATAATGTCTAAAGAATGCTTAATCTGTTATTTTATATTTATGTAATCTCTTCCTTAGAGCGCGCGCTCTTGATTACTTCATATTTATATACTGTTTGTTTTCTATATATATATATATATATATATATATATATATATATATATATATAATGTGTCTTATAAGTAAATATACTCAACAATTTAAAATGTGTCTTCTATTGTGTGCGGTATATGTATTTCTATATGAATATGCAATGTGCAAAGAAAAAGAAAAGAAAATACGTTACTTGTATAGAATATAATGACATAAAAATATCGCATTTAAAATATATATACCCACACCTTTTTGAGTAGATGACGTGATTGTATGTATATGTATGTATATGTAAGTAAAGTAACGGTAGAGTAGTCGGGTGTAAAATGTGTGTAAAATTTTTAAAAATTTTAATGCTAGAATTGTTGCGAATGTCAAATAATCGCTTTCACTAAATTAACACGTTTGTCAAGATTATTACAAAAATAAAATGAACGGAAACTAAACACACTTTAAACTAAACGCAGTTATATTGTAACGTTGTACCGTTAGATCGCTGGTTGGGTCATTGGTGATATTACTCATGCGTACGATTTTAATAAGACTAGACATTTATTTATAACAACTAAATACTAAATAACAATTACATATAATAAAAAATACTTATTACATAACAAATTACTAATCAGATATGTTCAAGTAGAATGTCAATCGTATTTATCTGATAAATAATTTACATAACTAATATTTATATAACTATTAATATTACAAGTAATATTTATTTAAATCGAGCTACTGCGCAGATAACCTTGCTGGCATATAACTGCTACATAGCTAAGCTCGCAGTATGACTGTCGAGATGTGACTGTTAAATTGTGTCTTGTTGCCCTCTTATATAGGCAACCAAACATTGTAAGCGTGCTTCTTGGGCTGACGCATTTGAAGACTCGAGAATCATTACTCATTGTGTAGAATATTCAATATCAGTAAACATTTCGCTTCTCTTATACACAAATGCGTACACACACACATGTTGTATGTCTGTTTTGTATGTGTACGGAATTCATGAATATGGTACAAGATAAAAATTAATTAATTACTTAATGTTGCATTGTCATCCAGTTCTGAGCTATGTTTAAAGTTTAAAGTTTTTAGCTCATCGGTAAATTAGTTTAAAATCGATTGCAAAATTTGTACCAAACAAGCAGACAAGAAAGCGAGTTAATAAAAACATCTTCAAATACACCTGCCTCAAAGTGATCTTTAGTTTAATTTTCAATTTCAATAACTGGGTATTCATCCACAAAAAATATACCAAATACTCTTTCGCATAAGACTTGCAACTACGCTAGGGGACTTCTAAAATAAATTGATGTGAAAAGTAAGATTGTGTTAATGCGCGGTGTTTCAACATGTTTCGAACTAAAATAAACCGATGTTATTTTTTGGATCGGTTCCATTTTTTGTTACAGAAAAAATAACAGTTTTTTTCGGTTTTCGGTTCAGTTCCGGTTCAAAATTCTGTTTATAAGTATTTTACATTTAAAAAATCATATATTACGCAAAATAACATTTACTATCTCTAAACACAATTAGTTATATTCTGCCAGGGGTTATTGCAAAAACATGTCTAGCTACATAATACTATTGAATCTCTGCTACGTTACAACATTGTCTAACAAGCGCTGCAAGAATTAAATTATATAGTGTAATTTAAATCATTTACATCTATTAAACAAAAGTGTGTTAACATAAAAATCATGTTACGCAGAACTACATAAATATAATTAACAATTTGAAAATCGTAAACACAATTGTAAAATATATATATATATATATATATATATATATATATATATATATAATTATGAAAAATTACTTAAAATTTAAATAAATTTCAATAAAAAATTTGAAAATTACAGTAACATTATGTAATTTTATGTAGCATGTAAAAATAAGTAATATTATTTGTAACAACTACATAATTTATGTGTTTTTTATGAAATATTAGATATTAATAGTAGTACCACATTTATCTGTATGTACATATTTTTCTGTAAATTTCCATAATTAATGAAGTAAAGTGATTCTACATATAATTTTATAGTAAGTTTTACTAGAAAAATTTATGTAAATTGACAAAACTTTTTACAGTGTTGTTTTAAAATATGAACATAGTTAGCAACGTTAATATTTTTTATTTATGCAACGGTGTATTAACGTAATAAAGTTTAATATTTAAATCATAAAATTGCCATTAATAAACTAACTAAATCTTTAGTCAATATTTAAATTAGAAAAAAATGTATTGACCTTGCCAGGAGTTTGTTAATACCTGAATGATAAAAGTAAAAAAATTAACAAATTCATTAGTTCATTAATGGCGATTTCAGCATTTAAACATAAAATTAATTTAAATAATTTACTATCAATATTTAATTTACAGTTATATACATCGTGCTCCAAATCTAATTCATATCGAAGACGGAGTATTTAATGTTTACATTCCCATGCTGAAAACATTGTGAGTATAACACCAATAAATACATGTTTTCTAATTATTTTTCAAAAATTTTAGTGGAACATAACATAATGTAGCAAATGTCTAATAAATATTTGGTTTAAAAAAATTATATGAATGATTTTGAAGTTATACAAGTTTGCGTGGGTTTCCAATGAATATTTGGAGTGGTATGATTAAGAGTGTTTTGCGTAAGCAAAAGTATCCAAATAATAGGAATAAAAAAGCGTGTATGAAAGGAATTATGAATGTGAATAAAGCTAAAGTTGCTTGTCTAGATAAGGATATTTGGAGGAAATTAATTTCGAGATACTGGAAGGAGTTTTTGCCACAACTTTTTGGGTATATGGCGTGATTGTGTATGTGTGTATATGTATGTGTGATTTTTGCAAATATTTGATTGAAAAGAAATAAACGAAAAAAATTTAAAATAACTACAAATATGAATTTAAAAATCGGAAATTTTCAATAGGTGCAAATGAACAAAACGATATTA
The DNA here is from genome assembly GCA_963966155.1 of Clivina fossor. Classification (NCBI taxonomy): domain Eukaryota; kingdom Metazoa; phylum Arthropoda; class Insecta; order Coleoptera; family Carabidae; genus Clivina; species Clivina fossor. The sequence goes on along the minus strand of OZ014553.1, from coordinate 13,307,021 downwards.
AAATTTAATTAACGAGCAATAAGCACATAATGTTTGCGTCACTATTGGAACAATCAATTGATTGGAATAAAAAATTTACATGCTAGTACTATGCACCATTTTGAAAAAATACATAAAAGTTCGTACAATAAATGTTTGGCTAGAAACTTATTTTAAAAAAATGTATAAACTCCTAAATAAAAATGCTGTAGAATAAATTCTATTTATATTATAAACGAAATAAAATTGATAAATCAAAGTTTTGTGTTTACTTCCACATATTTTAATTAAAGTTTAATTTTTGTTATAGTTGTTAAGAAAATAATAAAACTCATATCGAGAGAGAAAGCTGTTGGCATTTGGTAAAACAATAAACTAAAACTGCTTTAAGTTAAAGTTCTGTATTAATATTTATTTTTATTGACGTTTCGGCAAACTCAACGTTTTTCTGTATTAGAAAAATTGATACATAAGGAAAAAGTTACTGGGTAACATATAAGTAACTAGATCATAAAATATTATATATTTTTAATTAATGAAAGTTAAATTTTGTTTATCTCAGTGTCTTCACAGTGATTGATATTATCTTTTTACTACTTTGACTGCAAGGAAAAGTAGTTAAGCGTTTGGTACGGTGTCTGTAACATTTTCAAAAAAAAAAAAAAATTGTATAGAAATCCTTCATATAGCCTGTAGATGACGAATCTGAACTTAGTTTATGAGGGTGTATGTGTGTGCGTCGTCAGCTCGCTCGCTCGGTCGTAAGTCAAAATTTTGTGGCCGCAACTCCTCCTAGACGGTTCAACCGATTTTAATGAAATTTTCAGGATAAATTTGTCTAGTGCCCAAGATGGTCATGTGGTTTCGGTTTTTTCCAGTGATGCCAACTTTCCGAGAAAAAAATTACTAAAGTTTTTAAAAATTCATATTGGCTACGTTATTTATCCGATTTTGATCAAATTTTCAGAAAAGATTTCCCTAATGCTCCCATTAATTACATAATTTTATTAATTTTCAGTGTTGCCAACTTTCCGAGAAAAAAATTACTAAAGTTTTAAAAATTTTATTATGGCCATGTTATTCAACCGATTTTACTCAAATTTTCACAAAAGAATCTCCTAGTATTCATATAATTTATGTAATTTTAACAAAATACAGTGTTGCCAACTTTCCGAGAAAAAAATTAGTAAAATTTTTAAAAATTTATTTTGACCATTTTATTTAACCGATTTTAATCAAATATTTATAAAAGTTTTTCCTAGTGCCTAAATAAATTATGCAATTTTAACAAAATACAGTGTTGCCAACTTATCGAGAAAAAAAATCACAAAATTTAAAAAAAATTCATTGTGGCTACATTATTTATTCGATTTTGATCAAATTTTCAGAAAAGTATCTCCTATTGCCCACATAAATTATAATATTATTAAAATACAGTGTTGCCAACTTTCCGAGAAATGTCAAAGTAGTCTATATATGGGGTTACCCATATACTTCTAATCTTGTTCTTTATAAGTTTCTATTGCTTCTTTTATCAATCTGCTCTTAATATTGATTAGTCTTGCAATTATTGCACTATCTTTAAATTTTACATCATTAAGATACTCTGAAACATGTTGAGCTACAGAAAATTTAACTGGATGATTGACCACAAAAAAAAAGAAATTTTTTTCTTATTTTCTACACATGAATTTGCAACGCATGTTAAAGAATGTAAAAGATATTATTTCTCTTCTATCTTCGGATATATATATATATATATATATATATATATATATATATATATATATATATATATATATATATATATTATATCAGTAGATATTTGTGATACAAAAAATTTTGTTGTACATCAAGATAAAAATCTTCTTGTTATTGTGGGCTTCAAAAAAACGGACCTGCAATACACATTCTTTAGAGAGCCAACACATATTGACATTTGGGGGATTTATTTCAATTTCGATCATAGAATTCTGATATTTAGCTATTTAAATGTGACAGTTGTCGGTTAATTTTTAAATAATAGTCATTCAAGTTTTTGAAAGTTCTTACATCGAATAAGTGACAATATAAAGAAATAACTATTTTTGTTTTTTATATTATAAGTATTTGTATTTTATTTTACTTAATAGATCTGATGTAAATAAATATTAAAATATATATATTTCAAATTCAATAATGAATGTAAAATAACAGACATTTAAAAAACTTTTTTTGAAATCTATGATAAATACAATTATGTGAATTTATTAGATTATTATTAATAATACAAGTTAAATAATATTAAATAATTAAATGAAAAAAATTTCTTCATCTGGAAGAAATCCAACCTATAATACAGATAGATTTCAAAAAACACTTGTATTTGAAATAAATAAATTTAAAATATAATTAATTCTGACAACTGGCGTAATCACCTGCGATCCAGTGAGCAAGAAACTCAACCAGAGATTGAGAGATATAGGGTTCGATTCCCATCAGATAACAAAATGTTTTTTATATAATATTTTGTCTTAAAATATTAACTTATAATAACATAGTGAAAGATTTTTCAGAGCTCATATAAAAATAAAAAGACTTCAGGAATTAATTCTATATAAGTTTTAATTAAAAACCGACATTTCGAAATATTTTACGTATATCATTAAGAAAAATTATACAAACAATATAATATAATTTTCCTGATGATATACGTAAAGTATGTTGAATTAAAAATTTTTTAATTAAAATTTATACAGAACTAAATTTTAAAGTTTTTATTATATTAAGTTGTAATATTTATTTTTATTAATAATAATTTTTTGAATGTAGTTAAAAACTTTATGTCTTAGAAGATTTTTCTATTGATAAATGTGTTTTAGAAAAACAGGTATAACGTCAAAGTTTAACACAATGTTTGAGTCGGTTGATATTTGTATATATTAATTTTTTTCTTATTTTTTTTAACTTTATAACATATTTCAATTATTTATAACAAATATTGAAACTAATATTGAATAATATGAAACAGTTTAATAATTATCTTGAAAATAAAGCTACTGATACAATTGTTTTGAAATTCTAATTAGGTGTTTGTGTTGTACCTGCTTTAGCGTATGCTGATGACGTGGTTGTTTTGGCTAAATCTGAAGAGAAACTAAGAAAGATAATTGTTAGAATGAAGTAGTATCGTTTTTTTTTTGTTTTAAGTTCCCGTTTTTATCACGTCTTATCTAATCTTTGGTTATGTTGTATGTTGTGATGTGTTATAACTATAAAACATATATTTTAATAGTATTTTAATTTATTTACTTGAAAACATAAACAGAATTATTAAAAACTTTCAAATGTACGTTTACACATGCATGTTGTATGTTGTATGTTGTTATGTTGTATGTTGTGATGTGTTATAACTATAAAACATATATTTTAATAGTATTTTAATTTATTTACTTGAAAACATAAACAGAATTATTAAAAACTTTCAAATGTACGTTTACACATGCATGTTGTATGTTGTATGTTGTATGTTGTTATGTTGTATGTTGTGATGTGTTATAACTATAAAACATATATTTTAATAGTATTTTAATTTATTTACTTGAAAGAATAAACAGAATTATTAAAAACTTTCAAATGTACGTTTACACGTGCAAGAAATATGCAATGAACGAACTTTGTTTCCGAAAGTTGGAGCTGCTGAATACTGTAAAAGTCAGACTATATCTATTATGTCACACAAGAGACTATTTGAATTACGGAAAATTGAATATTTTTTTCTTAGTTATTACTTGTTTATATGTATTTATATTTCATATTTATGTTACTTAAAGCTTAATGTTTGAGAAAAAAATATTACTCATACATTTAAAAAAAAAACGATACTACACTATTAATGTTTCGCATAAAGTTATGAATCTTGTGCTGATTGTTGATAATTGCAAAGTTTTAGTTTTTGAGAAGGGTGATTTGACGACTGAATGTAATGTATATAATGATAATGCACGTTTAGAGCAGGTAAATAAATTTCTATATTTGAGTAACTTATTATCTAAAGATGGTCGATTTGATCCTGAAATTGAAAAAAAGTGTTAATGCTGGTTGTAAAGTTTGAGTGCTTTGAGTACTTTTGCTAGGAATGTAAATGTTTTCAAAGAAGCTCGTTCGAGTACATACAATGCTGTTTTGGTGCATATACTGATATGCGGTAGTAAATGTTGTGGTTGGCTGCAAAAACATAAAAGAAAATTTTGAATTATTTGGATTCGCCTATTAAACAGAGTAGTTAGGTAGGATTTAGACGTTAAGTACTTGAATGTTTTACAAATTTTATCGCGTTAAAAATGATTAGCTATTGCGTAATAATGTTGTAAAATTTTTATCATAAATGAAATTACCAGTTTTATTTTAAACGAAACAATTGAAAACGATTTATATTTAACATTAACAGATATAAATTCTTTAGTTTAATATTTAAATGCTGAAATCCCCGTTATTAACAAATTAAATTAATTATCCCGGGGAGGTCAATACATTTTCCTTAATTTAAAAATTAACTAATGATTTACTTAGTTTATTAATGGCGATTTCAGCATTTAAATATTAAACTAAACTACGCTAAGACGGTTTTGTATTAGGTATATGAATAATTTTGAAGGTATACGTATGTGTCGACAGTCGATGAGTACGTGGAGTGTCATGATTGAGAGTGTTTTCCAAGTTGTAAAAATAGAAGAACATGCATGAAAGGTATTTTGAATGTGGCTGAAACTAAAGTTACTTGTCTGGATAGAGATGTTTGAAAAAAACTGATTTCAGGATAGTAAAAAGAGTTTGTGCCTCACCCTTTTGGGTACATGGCGTGATTATGTATATATGTGATAAAAGTGATAAAAAATGACACCTTTGAACAAACTGTGAATATTTAAGGAAATAGGAGTACTTTAAAAGTTTGCTAGATACTTTGAATTTATAGTTATGATGCTGCTTAATTAAACGGAGGTAGTTTAAACTTAAAGTGGATTTATGCAGACCAACTTAAGTTTAACATTAACACTTGCACTAACATTAACTTTAAAATTACATTTATATAGACTTTCATTATGCTTGCGCAGTTCATAAGTTCTCAAGTTTGATATTTATTCAAAATCGTATAATTTCATTAGTTTTATACAGTCCCTTTGCCTAGTATATAGTATCTCAAAGTATTATATTTACGTCCCAAGCGTTATTTTCATTAATTTTCTTTTTAAAAAGACTTTCTCGTCTATTGCACAATTTTGGATTTTTTTGACACGTTTTCATTAATTCGTTTTTATTCCTGTTTGTTTGTCTGTTCGGTATAAATTTTGCAATCAATTTTAAACTTTCTTCCCGATGAGCTAGAAACTTGAAACATAGTTCAAAACTAAAATGCAATGCAATATTAACTAATTAATTAATAATATTGGAAATATTAATTTTTTTTTCAAAATACAGAAACTACATAAAACAACTACAAAACATACAGATCACACACACAAGAGGTCCGGGAAGCTAATCCCTCAAGTATGAAAAAAGTGAAAATAAAATATACCAAAATTATGTGCCTTTTATGTGCTATTTATGTGCCAAACTCAAAATTTTTGTGCTCAAAGGGAAATAGAACTTCCGGTTTGGGGCTAGCTTCCGAAACACAAATTAACCGAAAAATACCATAAATTGAATAATAAATTTCGTATATCACTATATCATAATTATGTGCTAATTATGTGCTTTTGATATATATAGATAAAAATATTAATTATACATACCGGAAATAGTACTTGGGCATATTTGTTCGTATTCTAGAATTTCCGTATTGCAATTTTTTGAAATAAATGTTTTCAATTGTCATGTGAATTAAGTGCTGATTATGTGCTTTTTATTAATCCTTCTTTTAAGTAAACTTTCCTTATGCGAAGGGTCACTTTTAATAGTAACGCATTACGAAAACTTCCAACAAATTTACTCAAATTGAATTTTCCCAAATTTTTTTATTAGTTTGAAATTAAGTGCTCATTATGTGCTCTTGATATGCACATCCAAAAACACGGTTCCGGAACCGGAAGTAGTACTTTGCTAATAAGTAGATAAGCCATAATTATGAACTGGAAGCTAGACTCTCAAGTATGCCAGAAAAGTACTAAAGACAATTTTTCGTAAAAAAAAAACCAATAGGAATTTACTAGTTAGTTTTCAATTAATTATTGAAAATTAGTTTACATTTTAAAATATATTCTTATATCAATCATTTTAGCTTTTTTCTTCATTAATAATTATCGGAATGACATGAATTTTGAACTACTAAAAACCATATTTCATTAGCTTTTGGTGATTATATTGAAATATTTTTAAAGTAAATACTATAAAAGTTATATGCCAATTTATTAAAAAGGCGATTTATCAGAGAAAAATTAACATTTTAGGAAATATATAATATTACTATACGATAAATAAATATATATATAATATATATAGTAAAATGTGATATTATAGCTCCATTGTGTATAATGTACATCATCGTTTTTCAATTGCTTTGAAAATGTAAACTAATTTTCAATAATTAATTGAAAACTAACTAGTAAATTCCTATTGGTTTTTTTTTTTACGAAAAATTGTCCTTAGTACTTTTCTGGCATACTTGAGAGTCTAGCTTCCAGTTCATAATTATGGCTTATCTACTTATTAGCAAAGTACTACTTCCGGTTCCGGAACCGTGTTTTTGGATGTGCATATCAAGAGCACATAATGAGCACTTAATTTCAAACTAATAAAAAAATTTGGGAAAATTCAATTTGAGTAAATTTGTTGGAAGTTTTCGTAATGCGTTACTATTAAAAGTGACCCTTCGCATAAGGAAAGTTTACTTAAAAGAAGGATTAATAAAAAGCACATAATCAGCACTTAATTCACATGACAATTGAAAACATTTATTGCCCAAGTACTATTTCCGGTATGTATAATTAATATTTGGCTATATATATCAAAAGCACATAATTAGCACATAATTATGATATAGTGATATACGAAATTTATTATTCAATTTATGGTATTTTTGGGTTAATTTGTGTTTCGGAAGCTAGCCCCAAACCGGAAGTTCTATTTCCCTTTGAGCACAAAAATTTTGAGTTTGGCACATAAATAGCACATAAAAGGCAAATAATTTTGGTATATTTTATTTTCACTTTTTTCATACTTGAGGGGTTAGCTTCCCGGACCTACACACAAGACTAAACCGCAGAACAAATTATTTAAAAAAAAAAGAAATTTTTAATGTAAAACGTTTTTAAAACAGACTAAAAAGTATCAAATAATTTTTCTTAGTCCCATACAGATTTATAACCCCCTACAAATACTTGACCTCATACAGGTTGTCCTGAAAGTTTGTTATTGTAAATTTCCAGGACAATCTGTATGAGGTCAGAAATCTGTAGGCGGCTAGGAGAATTTATCTTATATGTTTTAGTATTTTTTTAAAATTTTGTATATTAAAATTTTTTGTTTTATTTAAATAATTATTTCCTGTTTTTAATTTTTGTGTGTGTTCTGTGTTTTCTGGAGTTGTTTTCTGTAATTTCAATGATTTGAAAAAATTATTTGCTAAATACACAAAAATACGAAATACGTAAATATCACACAAGATAAAAATTAATATTTTTTTAATAGCTAGATCAATAATTGTAATATTTGGGGCGCAACGACAGCTACTCCCTACACTCCTAACTACTATCTATTGCATAAATTCCACGTTTTTTGTTTTAAATCTTACATGTATTGTCATAGTTATTTGAAATTTACAATCATAAATTTTCAGGAAAATCTGTATGAAGTCTGGAATCTGCATGTGGTTATAAATTTGTATGGATCTAGGAGAAATTATTTTATACTTTTTAATCCGTTTCAAAAATGTGGTATATTGAAAATGTTTTTTAATTTAAATATTTAGTTGAACTAAATCAATTAACAAAACGTTTTTTCCCTATTCATACTTAAAACAGACATTAACTTTTGCTAATATTAGTTACTGAGATAAATCATATGAAGTAAACAACTTATTTGCATTGATAAAAATTTTAATTTTAACTATAACAAGTTTAGTGTTAATGTTAGTTTAGTTTTAGTTGTGTGAGTAAATTATACTACACACTTGCATTGATTTAATTTGTTAATATTAATTTTAAAGTTAATGTTAATTTTTGCGGCATAAATCCATTTAAAAATTAACAATTTCTAAAACTTAATTCTAAAAATATTTTTGATTAGCTTTCAATTACAATCGTTGAAGCGTATAGATTCGTCTTTATCATTTTTAGTAAGACCAAGACACTCTTCATGATAACATTTAAAATATTGTGCGCATAGTTTTATAAATAGATTAGGTATAGTGCGAACACAGCTTACGTCCGTTTTTCCTATAGTAAATTATTGAAAGAAATTGTCGAAAGATTTATAGTTTTTTTTTTGTGAATTAGTGTTTTTATTTATCTTAATTAATTATACAGTAATACAATCAGAAAAATGTAGGGCGCATGCTGTTATTGTCCCACATTTTTTTTTATAAGGGTTATAAATCTGTATGGGGTTAGGAGAATTTTTTTTATACTTTTTAGTTCGTGTTAAACACGTGGTATATTAATGTTTTATTTATTCTTCTACTACGAAATCTTGATGCTCGCCCAGCCACGGCATGACCATATGTCTGCAAACTTTGTTATGAACCCTACCTAACAAAATGGATACGCAATCCTCTTCCAACTATAGGGGACAAAGTGATTTTTCGAAATTTAGGAATTATTTCTGCCGCATCTTGTATATATCTTTGCGACATTTTTTTAACGGTTGGAGCTCGTCTTTCCTCTATTCTTATCTTAAACATAGTCATGACAATACCAACTATCTTGCAAAATTTTTTGTCTCTTTTTTTTCTTTTACCACTGATCATCATCGTTAGGTCTTATGAGCCATGCGGTACTACAATAACTTTTATGTTTTTAATTAATTAAGCACATGGTAAGATATAAGCAAAAATGTTTCCTATAAAAGGCCTAAAAAATTAAAGTAAATAAAACAGCAGCACAAATTAAAATTTAGTAAACCTTCCATTTGTCTTGTTTCTAATTAGGAGAATTTACTGTAACGTGCTTGTTTGGCACTAATATTTTTAAGATATAAACCGTTTAAAGTAAATCTTTCTATTTACGGTTATCATTTACAAGATTTTTTTAACGCTATTAATTGTTTTTATATAAAAAAATATTATTTTTATTAAAATACGTCGTTTCAATTTATTATAAATTATTGATCAAATAGTAGGAATAGAAGAGCATGTATGAGAATTATCGTAAATGTGAATAAACCAAAAGTTATTTGTCTGGAAATAAATGTCTGACGGAAAATAATTTCGGAATAGTAGAAAGAGTTTTCACAATACTCTTTTGGATGCATGAGGTGATTATATATGTATGTATAAGTTAATCAAGGAAAGCTAGATTTAATTTAATTTGGTGCTTTCACGCTAAGTGATGTTATTATTTAAAATAATTGTTTGTTTTCCAGTTACTTGTTTTCTAATTACGTTTGTATTTTAATTAGTGTTTTTATTTTCTTTATGATGATTTATGTTTAATAAATTGAATTGTTATATTTTAATAAAGATAATACAGAACCCTATCCTGAAACTGAGTTTGTGTATTTACGTAGTTTATTGTCTATGGTTGGTAACTTTGATCGTGAGACTAAAAGAAAAGTTAATGTTGGTTGAAAATTTTTTTGTTCATTGGCTGTTTTTGCTAGAAAAGTACGAATACCAGTAAAAGTTTCCAAAAAAGTCCGTTTGACTGCACAACGATATTTTGCTGTGTACGTTAATGTACGATAATGAATATTGTGTTTGTCTGTCAAAATATAAAAAGAAAATAACTGCTTCTAAAATGAGATTTTTACGTAGCGTATGTGGTGTAACTAGAATGAATCGAATACGTAATAGTTTATTATATGATAAATGTGAAATTGAAAAAATTTTGTTATAAAAGTTGGTGTAGTCAGTTAGGATGGTTCGGTCATCTTGAATAGCTAACGAAAGTTTAGTTAAAGGAATATATGGGAATGATTTTCACGGTATACGTTTGCGCGGACGTTCGATTAGCAGATAGAGTGGTATGATTTGGTGTGTTTTACGTGTTGTTGCTTGTTTGGATAGGAATGTTTGACGAAAATTAATTTCGGAATGTTGGAAAGATTTTGTGACGTATTCTTTTGGGTATATGACGTGATTGTATATGTACTTTAGGTATTTTAGTTTTATAAAGTTGAGATTTAAATTTACAATTATTCAGATATCCAAAAAAAAATTGAGAACATTAATAATAAATGATAGTTACTTAAAAATTTTGTTCTCGTTATCAAATAACTTCCTATATAAACTTATATTAAATAATTATGAACATTTTTATATCAGGTAATTAAAATTTTGAGAATATAAAACAGGCTTTTTATAGCTCAAATTACAAACTTTTTGGTACACTCAGTTACTTGCGTAAATGGAGGAAGTACTGTAATAATAAGGTTAGGCGTACACTTACTATTTTCTATCGTGCAATTATTTAGTTGCGAAAATAGATCATACAGATTTTCAATGATAATTCGAGCTTATGCTACTAAAAAAACAATCAATTTTGTGTTTTATCTGCACGAATAAATAATCGCACTACAAAAATTGTCTATTTTTATACAGGTTTTACATCCTAAATATCATAAATAATAGTTTAACACATCGAGTGACGAAAATGAATGAAATTTAGGACGTGTTCTAATTCATACATTTTTTTATGTAGTCTATCACGGACAAAATTAGCATTTGCTAAGTTCGGATTTAAATTCATGTTTATTTTCAATGTATAAGTGTATATGTATGTATATTTATATTCAATTAATTTTGTTTTAATTTCTTATTAATATACTTTTATTACATTATTTTATTGTTATTGTTATTGATATTATAAATTAAGTTGTCCTGTAATTGGATTTCTATTTGTTGGGCAATAAATAAACCATTATTATTATTTGCGTACATAATACATTGTATACAAATTTGTATATAGAATCAAATATTTTATTGTGTAATATAAAAAGTTTTGTTTGTACAGAAAACTATATTCTTTTACAGAAAATATTTCGTATAAAACTAACACAAGGTGAAATATACACGTTTAGTTTTAACTAAATTTAAACTGTGCAATAAAATTGTAGCAATATTGTGCAGTTCATAGATAGGCAGTCAAATTTTAATACGCATTCTAATGAATAATATTTTTAATAAAAGCGACAAATTTCTATATAGAATCGAATTTACATTGTGTAATATAAAAAAATTTGTTTCTATAGAAAACTTTTTTATATAGTAAAATATATCGTGTAAAGATAACAGTAGGTGGAACATACACATGTAGTTTTAAATCAGTTTTATCTATGTAGTAATCGTAGAAAAATTGTGCAGTTTATAGATAAGGCAGTTTTTCTTTATGCACTGTACAATTTTAACTAACTATAATTTGCAGTCAAATTTGTAGTACGCATTCTAATGAATAATATTTTTTAATTAGAGCTACAAAAATTATCTAGTCCACGACATATTTTACTATAAAATTATATATATATATATATATATATATATATATATATATATATATATAAATCGTAAATTATTAATGATGTTACATTAATGCAAAAGTTACATACACACTCTGTTTTAACTGAGTAATTATAGTTTATCTCTTGGTTGTAGTTTTCACTCGGTTTATACTTATTTTTAGTTCGAAATTTTTGAGTGTTGCACACAAACTACAATTTAACTAAGCAATTTTGGTGTGTGCAGTTAATAATGTAAAATAGCCTGTATGGGCTCGCTTAAATAAGAAAAATTGACAATATTTTTTCGAAAATTTTTATATCAACTCGCGGTAATATCCACGTACCGCAAAACTTTTTACACTTCTGACGTTACAAGCAAAGGGGATAGATATTTTAACCAGATTCGGATATTTGCTTATTTTTTCTGCACATACAAGATTTATTCTATTTTATATATGAATTTGATCCCATTTACTTAAATACTTATTTTTTACTATTATTTTCTAAATAAATGTATTTCTTGTAGTATTTAAGTAGTTTATTATCATGGTATGGTCGTTTTGATTGTGAAATTGTTAGAAAAGTTAATGCTGGTTGTAAGTTTTTGGGTGCTTTGGACTTTTGCTAGGAATGTAAATGTTACCAAAGAAACTCCCCCGGTTGAATATATACAATGCTGTTTTGGTGCCTACGTTAATGTATGAATATTGAATGTTGGGTTTGACTGCAAAAGCATAAAACAGAAAATAACTGCTATGGAAATGAGATTTTTACGTAAAGTATGTGGTGTAACTAGAAGAAATCGGATAAGAAATAAATTAGTTTATGATGAGTGTGTAATTGAAAACAAAAATGTTGTAGCAAAAGTTGGTGTCAATCAGTTAAGATGGTTCAAATGTCTTGAGCGAGTATCTAATAAATGTTTTGTTAAAAAAAATTATTTAAATGATTTTGAAAGTATGTGTTAGGTGGACGTCCTCTTAGTACTTGGAGTAGTATGATTGAGGGTTTGCGTGAGCAAGAGTTTCTAGTAGTAAGAATAGAAGCTAAAGTTGCTTGTCTGGATAGGAATATTTGGAGGAAACTTATTCCAAGATAATGGAAAAAGTTTGTGCAACGTTTTTTTGGTACATGACGTGATTGTGTATGTATGTATGTATTTTCTAAATAATTTAGTAATTTCAACAATAATTCTATTTGCTGATATTAATTGAGAGCTTAAACAATATATAACTTTATTAACATGAAAATATGCCTTATATATCAAATTTGCAAAATTAATTTTACTAATTTTCAATAAATGAAAAACAAATTTTTATTAAAGAAGTTTTCTAATTGGAAACAAAGAATTGATTTAGTTTGGAAATTAACTGCAATTAATATTATCATTATTTTCTTTTAATATATAATATACATTAATGCCAATCTCTTTCTGACGAATTTTATTGATGCGTATATAACCATTCTAAACAAACTTGTATAAAGAATTATAGTTAACAATCCAACGTTTCTAAACGATTTGGTCATCACAATAAACTAATTTAAATTAATTACAATTTAAAAAAATGTATTGATTTCGCCGGGATTTGTACTCGGACCCTTCGTGTTTCGCGGACGACAGTTCGGACCAGAGTTCGAATCCCGGTGAAATCAATACATTTTTTCAAATTGTAACTAATTTAAATTAGTTTATTGTGATGACCAAATCGTTTAGAAACGTTGGATTGTTAACTATAATTTTTTATAACGTCGTCACCGAGTGTTTAAATCTTAATAAGCTTGTATAACTTCTTTAGTCGAAACATAGTATCAGAGTAAATGGAACAGTAATAAATTGTGTTAAATATACATTTAATAAAAACAATCAATATTTTGAAATACTTTCAACTTAATATTAATTTATCAAATATTGATGTGTTACACTATATTTCAACCATAAATTATTATATTAGATTAAGCTAAAATTTTGAAGAACCGCAATATCTTAGGCCCATATTCTTATCTCACTTTTAAAAGTAATTTTTGTAAAAATTGCTTTTGACATTTAATTAAAATTACTTATTAAACAATTTGAAGTAGTTTATTTGAATTTTATAATATTAGATATAAAAAATATATATCAAAAATAGAAATACTATTTATATTTGATAAGAGGTAGAAGTTAAAATTTATTTTAAAGCAAAAAATAAAAACACTTTTTCATAAACAAAAGAGGTGGGAATACAGGTCTTGGATTTTTGTTAAAAATATTAATTGTTAAACTTTTATTACACAAAAAATAATAATACAATTCATATTGTTTATTACTGCAAAATGTAAACAACAACTTTAACTGATTATTATTTGTATATTTTGTATTTCAGACGAATTGTTCACACAGGTCTTGCCTTTTTTCCAAATCTTACAGGATTGGAAACCAAATCTGTTTTTCCAACAATGTAATGTATTTTTGCTCTATATGGTAATACACTTGTTTTTTAGAATTCTTTTGTTAAAATAAGCTATAAATAAAATGTTAATAATACATACAAAAAAGAAAAATTTTGTGTTCAATAATTACAGGTACTATTTATCTTTTTTAATTTCTTATCAAAAACAAAAATTATTAAAATGCTATATTTTTATTTAGTTGAAAATTTGCATTAAACGACTTTTTTAAATTTTAAGTTTGTAATTTTGTTTAGTTAATATTATAAATAATAAAATTTTATTATAAATTTACTTGTTAAATTATAAATATCAATCTCAAAATTGCTTTTACATAAGCTCATAAAGATCTAAGAAAAAATATTCAATAAATTTTACAAAATTATTATTATAATGTTACGTAAAAAGTTTAATAAGAATTATTAAAAAATTAAAAACAAAAAGTTACGTATGTCTAATGTTTAACTTATTTTAACAAAAGTATGTATTAGTTTTTTTTTTTTGTACTGAAAATAAATTTGTTTATCTGTATTTTTATGAGATTTTTATGTACATAGTGCGACAGAAACGATAAACAAATTTAAATTATATATTATTTTTCATGTGACAAATTTATTATTGCGAATATCATCAGTCGATATATTGTTTGTTTCATATAAACAAAATCTTACTTTCGAGAAAATGATGTTTGAATTTTCTGAACTGAATTTTGTATAGTAATAATATAGAACAAATTATAATTTATATTTTTTGAAACTATTGAAACTATTGTTACGGATTTAATACTTAAATATTTCGTTTTTGGCAATAAAACTCACAGAACGTTTTGTTAGAATAAATATAGTTTATTAACTTATTTCGTTCGACCGTTTTCAACAACATTTACAATTCAATTGACATTTATAATAACAACTGTTTCTACCTCACATTTTTAGCATAGCCTGCTCCGTTACACTGCCCCCTTTTTTAAATTGTTTTGTCCCAAAACCGTCTTTAGGATCGTGCAGGAAAATGGCAGATCTCCTCGCGAGTGCATTTCACCCAATAAAATCTCTCGCGCACCTTCCCCAATGTCTTCTTCGTCCCCAGGTGCCCTCCAGATGAACCATCGTGCACCAATCGCAAAATCTCAGGTATCCGTATTTTTGGAACTACCAATTGCGACTTCATAGATGCACCATCTTGGCTCTCAACTATTCGTTTCAGGACACCGTCCTCCAGAGACAACAAATTCCATTGTGCCCAATAAGATTTCACCACGGGTGAACATGCAGCCACCTCTTGCCAGGTGGGTCGCTGCGCTGCCTCTTTCCACTTAACGATCTGGCCCACATCGTCGTCTTAAACTTGGTCCAGACGCATTTCGTCGTGCTCCCAATGCTCGTCGGTGACGGTCGTTCTGTAGACTTGTGCGGACTTTTCCTCCAGCTTTCTGCAATGTGTGCAACCGGATGGGCAGGGTCTTCTTGAAAAAGCATCGGCGTTATGGTCGTTAGTTCCAGCACGGTGTTCTGTTTCGAAATTATACTCCTGCAAACGTTCGATCCATCTGGCCACTTGGCCCTCTGGATTTTTAAATCGCAGTAGCCACTTCAGAGCTGTGTGATCAGTCCTCAGCAAAAATTTTCGGCCATATAAGTACTTATAGAAATGCTCTGCTGACTTGACAACTGCCAGGAGTTCTCGCCTGGTCACACAATAATTTCGTTCCGATTTTGACAAAACCTTGCTGAAATAGCCGATTACTCTCTCTTGCCCATTTTGTAATTGGGACAATACTCCGCCGATGCCAATATTGCTTGCGTCGGTATCCAAAATAAACTGACTTTCCGGAAGTGGATAGCTTAGTACCGGTGCATTTGTCAGTGTGTGCTTAAGTTGTTCGAAAGCAGTTTGACAATCTTGATCCCAAGTATATTTTCGAACGTCTTCAGTTAGCCCGGTTAATGGTTTCGCTATATTCGCAAATCCGAGGACATATCGTCTGTAATATGTACACAGACCCAGAAAGCTTCGTACCTGATGTTTATCTTCGGGAATCGGCCATTCTGCGACAGCTCGCACCTTTTCGGGGTCAACCGCCACGCCAGAGACCACATGTCCAAAATATTGCACGATCTTCTGGAACAAGTGACATTTTTTTGGATTCAATCGCAGGTTTGCACCTAGTAACCGTTTGAAAACTGCTTCCAAGTTGTTCACATGGTCTTCAAACGACTGGCCGACCACAATTATGTCGTCAAGGTACACCAAACAAGTTTTCCAGGACAACCCTTTTAACACGCACTCCATCAGGCGTTCAAATGTTGCCGGGGCATTGCAAAGTCCAAATGGCATTACCGTAAACTGATACAGCCCTGTACCAATGCTGAAAGCTGTCTTTTCACGGTCTTCCGGTGCTAACTCCACTTGCCAATACCCGCTCTTAAGATCTAGTGTGGAGAAGATCTTGGATCCGGCCAGCGTATCCAGTGTGTCATCAATGCGTGGAAAAGGATAGCTATCCCTTTTAGTGACGTCATTCAGTCGACGGTAATCAACACAGAATCTTGTTGATCCGTCCTTCTTCTTCGCCAAAACGACTGGAAACGCTCAAGGACTGCTAGAAGGCTCAATTACGCCGTTATCCTGAATGATGGCCTCCGCTTCTTGTCGCTTCATCAGTCGCAATCGACGTGGTACCTGTCGGATTGGTTTCTGATCACTGGTATCAATCCGATGTTTGACGATGTTCGTTCTTCCTTTCAGGCCATCTTCTGTTTCAAAAACGTCTTGGTAACGACCAAGTAGATCTCAAACTACGTCTTGCTGTTGACTATTAAAATTTTTGCATGAAGATTCAATTATGCTGGATAACCTGTCTGAGATTGGTTCGAGCGGTGATATCTGTTATTTCAACTGCCGAATCACAGATGTCACTTGTGTGCATGTTCCCAACACGGTACCTCGCTTCAAAGATACCTCGTAATAATTAATATTCATTAGTCGAACCGGTGTTATTTGTTCCACTCGTACCAGGGCTTTTGCAATTAATACACCTCGGCCAGTTTCTTTATCATGTAGTTTTGGTTCTAACATTACCACGCAGCCCTTGCTACAGCCGCCTTCCGCACCGGCTTCCTTGTTGATAAGTCAAATGGTAAATTGCCGTATGAATTGTTCTAGATATTTTGCTTGAAATTTTAAATTCTAAGTATCATATACGATTTACTGAAATAAAATAATACTACAACATGTCTGATGGAGATGATGATTTTATGTGCGACGAAGAGGAAGATTACGGTTTGGAATATTCGGAAGATAGTAATTCGGAACCAGATGTTGATTTAGAAAATCAGTATTACAATAGTAAAGCACTCAAAGAAGATGAACCAAGAGCTGCACTTTCCTCATTTCAAAAAGTTCTGGATTTGGAAGGAGGTGAAAAAGGAGAATGGGGATTTAAAGCATTAAAACAAATGATTAAAATCAATTTTAAACTGATGAATTACGATGAGATGATGACCCGTTATAAACAACTTTTAACATATATTTAAAGCACTGTAATGAGAAATCATAGTGAAAAATCTATTATATATCGACGTCAAAAAATATGGAACTGTTACAAGACTTTTATGAAACTACACTAGAGGCTTTAAAAGATGTAAAGAATGATCGTTTATGGTTTAAGACTAATACAAAATTAGGAAAGTTATATTTCGATCGTGGTGATTTTACAAAATTGGCCAAAATTCTAAAACAGCTACATCAATCGTGTCAGACTGGTGATGGTGAAGATGATCTGAAGAAAGGTATTCAATTATTAGGGATTTATGCTTTAGAAATATAAATGCAGATTTGATGTGAAGTGATTGTTCATATAAAGTTTTCAGCTTTTTTATTATTTTTCTGCGCAGAAAAATAATAAAAAACTGAAAACGTTATATGACCAATCACTTCACATCAAATCTGCAATTCCACATCCACTTATTATTGGTGTTATTCGAGAATGTGGCGGTAAAATGCACTTACGTGAAGGAGAATTTGAGAAAGCACATACTGATTTCTTTGAAGCTTTTAAGAATTACGATGAATCTGGAAGTCCCAGACGCACTACTTGCTTAAAATATTTAGTATTGGCAAACATGCTTATGAAATTCGGTATTAATCCATTTGACTCTCAACAAGCAAAACCTTATAAAAATGATCCGGAAATTCTCGCCATGACAAATTTAGTAATGTCTTACCAAAATAATGATATAAACGAATTTGAAAATATATTGAAACAAAATCGAAAAAACTGACATTTATAATAATAACTGTTTCTGTTTTTTTAGCGTAGCCTGCTCCGTTACACTATAATATTCACGATTGTTAAAATGATAAAAAACAAAAAAAAAAATGTCAAAATAAGAAATAACTCAATTTGACCAAAAATGGCGTACGAAACAAACAAGAAATCGACTGACGATATGTAACAGATTTGTAAAATTAATTTTTAAAAAATAGTTGACTAGATTAGCAGTTTTTCACCAATGTGTTAGTTAGTCATGAAGTGCTGAACAATAAATGAGCGTATTTGTACTGTGAAAATAGTTTAATAAAATCATTTTGAAAAAAACTTAATTGATTTGATTCACTTTCTCAATTTGTTATTATGTTGGTGAGTACAAAAATGTTTTTTTATATGATACTGTTGTACACACCAATGAATAGCAACAAAAGAACTTTAAGTTATTGTTAAAACAATTTTACAAAACAAATATGCTCGTTTTCTGTCCAAAACATGTCATAGCTAATTAATATAAAATAAAATAATTAAGCTTAAACTACAAATAATAATTTAAAAAATATTAAATACGTATGTCAAAAGCTAAGTTTTCATCATAAGTAACAAATGTTAAAGCTAAAATGATCTAAGATTAGATAAAAGGTTTTCAATAATACACATTTTCGTTAAATTTCACTAAACTTTAATTCGTCAACAGACTTAAGTTTCAGCTCGCACCATTGTCAGTGTTATAATGTATGATCTAAGACTACATAGATAGTCAATATAGTCAATGTAGATAGTCAATGTACCCTGTGGTCAAAGAACACAGTATTTTTTGACTACTAGGTACGTTAAGTATCTGTTTAATGATGAAAACTTAGCTTTCGACATTTGTATATAGCTTTTTTAAATTATTGTTTGATGTTTAAGGGCAATTATTTTATTTCAATAACTTTTTGCAACAGTAAGATAATATATTAATTTATTGCTAATTAATATGTTAACAAAAAACTTAGCCAACTAATTGATAAAATCAATTCTACAGTCCTGGCATATTTTTCCAACATAAAACCAGTTAGTTTTAATAATCTGTGATTCAAATTTATTCATTATTTTTGCTGCACCCTATATTTAATATTTAAGTTAATATTATCATTAAAATAAAAACAAAATTACAAAATAATAAAAATTTTGCAAAAATAAACGATAATTTTTACAAATCTCAATACAAGTTTGTTAATACCGGTTGACATAAAGTTATTGTCTGATACATATTTCTAAAAAAAATTGATATAGTGAAAAATATTGATTTAAATGATTAGTTATCAAATATGTGGTTCAATTAATTGTTATCCATCAAAAAGTAGGAAACATGGGAAAAATAATTTTTTTTATTAAAAATTATTATTATCTGACTTTCTCGTATTTGTCTATACTTCCAGTTAGTCAAATTTAAAAATAAAAAAATTTACCTTTTTGCCTATGTAGAAAAAGATCAGTATATTATTAGTACAACTAGACATTATTATAAATAGTTAGTTAATATATACACCATTGGTGGCAGCACCAAACATTTAATCTGACATCTTCGGCTGCCGTATTGAAAACTACTAAGTCAAGTCAAGTGCAATTGCATTTTTATTTTCGCTTAAATTTTAATTTGATTATGTGTGACGAAATGTAAGAAATGCAATATACACCGTCAGATTTGTCAAAATTAATAGTATATCGACCAAAAAAATTAATTTTCACAATATAAATAAAACCGTGATGTTTAAAATTCTCTATTGATTTTTTATTTATAATCGACGTTTCGACGAACTCAACGTCCGTCTTAATCGGGATAGATTACGAAGATATAGAATATCTATATGACGTAAAATTTGAAGATATCGTAATAATTGCAAGACCAATCAATATTAACAGCAGATTAATAAAAGAAGCAATTAAAATTTATAAAGAAAAAAGGCAACATCAATTACTGTGAAGACACTGAGTTAAATAAAATTTGGCTTCCATTAATTGATGTAAATGTATAAAATTGTATGATCTAGTTACTTATTTGTCACCTAGTAACTTGTATCTGTTTACTGTTATTTATTGTAATGGCTTTTATATTATTAATCTTGATAAAGACGGACGTTGAGTTCGTCGAAACGTCTATTATAAATAAATATAAATACAGAAATTGAACCTAAAGCAGTTTTATTTTAATAATGTAAGTATATTATTTGCAAAATTTTTAAAAAGATATTTGGAATAAGATTACATTTAGACTCATAAAAACATTTGTTCTTATAGCAAAATTAATTAACTTTTTTTTTTCTAATATATATTGGTACAGTAATATATCAAATTTGTATCAATTATACTCAGGAGATGTCAATAAAATACAGACAAATATGCACTATTTATATTTGAATACATGTTTTCTTTTCATTTGACATAAATTTTGTACTAAATATTATAAATTCTAGTAAAATTTAACAACTTTGCATCCAAGGAAAAATTACTTAATTTTCTTATAACATTTAACTGTTTCATAAATTTCAATTACCAATACATTTTGCCGAGTTATATTATTATCAAATAATGATTAACTTAAATCATGCATATTTTAAATTAATTAACAATTACGATTAAACAATTTTTTAAAAAAACTGTTTTGTGTTTTTAATCCAGAATTTATATATGTGCCTAATATATTATCCTGAAACTTTTTTTAAAGATAACTTTTTAAAATTTTTACAAATAAAGCAAGTTTATCTAAATTATTTTTTATAATTATGAATTTTGATTTACAGAAGAAGTAATATCCAGTAAATTTTTCTGGTGCATTTTTAGCTTTTAAACAAAAACAAAAATCTTATAATAATAAACTTTAAAAAACAAATAATAATTTTTTTCCCATATATTGTCAGTTTTTTGGCGGATATTGTATATGTTATAAAACAAGTGATAAATCAAGCAATGTGATAAATAAATATAGTACAAATTCTTTCCACTAATTAATTTGTTCAAACATTTATGATACCTCTCATGTAATTCTCTTCTATTCTTACTACTTGAAAACTTTCGCTCACGCAAAACACTCTCAATCATACCACTGCAACTACTTATTGGACATTCACGCAACCGTATACCTTCAAAATCATTCATATGTATTCTGTTAACGAAAAGTTCATTAGACATTGGATCAATATGATCAAACCAACTCAACTGACTAACAAAAACTTTTGCAACAACCATTTTCTTTCAATTTCATACTCATCATAAACAAATTTCGTATCCAATTTTTTCTAATTACACCAAAAACATACAAACATATACAATCATGCCGAATATCCAAAAAAATGTAGCACAAACTCTTTCCACTATCCAGCAATCAATTTCCTCCAAACATTCCTATCCAGACAAGCAACTTTAGCTTCATCTACATTCATAATTCATCTCATACATGCTCTTCTCTTCCTATTACTTTCATTCATACCACTTCAACTACTTATCGAACGTCCACGCAAACGTTCACATGTACACCACAAACGCGACCTAAAAATCTCATTTCAACATATTATATAACTATCATAAGTTATAAAATTTAATACTAAGATAAAAAAAACTCACTTACATATTTATTTATTAATGACAAATTATGGTAGTTACTTAATTTCTATTACTCTGCTACAATTTATCATTTGGTCTATATCATACAAATTAATTATAAAAAATATTAATAATATTTTTCTTTTATTTGAGTACATATCTTGAAAATTTTTGGTATACTGCATTTTATTTTAATTTATATATATATATATATATATATATATATATATATATATATATATATAAATATATATAAATATATATATATATATATATATATATATATATATAAAAGTAAAAGAAAATTAAACCAAAATAATAATAATTCAGTCAATTATTTTATATTACTTGAAACTATCTACTGAAACAAATATCTTAACTTTTATGGTATTTGTCAAAATTTAACTGGAAGAAAAATATTTTTATAAAGCGGGCCTTACACGGTCAATCAGAAATGACAATCTGACTGAAAAATCAGACTGTCATTTCTAAATTTAATCACAAAGCCCCTACAGTTATTAGTTAAAGTGACAGTCTGAGATCAACTGAGACAAACTGAGATCTCAGCAACTAATGTTTTAGATGAAGTATGAAAATTACTGTTGTATGGAAGAAAATCTTTTTAGATTTAAATTGTCAGTCTCCTTTCCACTTCCCGTGATTGAAGCTCGGATTTCAAAATATTTGGAAATCCATCAATCCATTCATCAGTCCATCAGTTTTGACCTTACACCTGCAATCAGAATGTCAATCTTCGGTCCGAATGTCATTTCGAATGGTCGTGTAAGGCTCGCTTATGACATGCTAGTGGTCTATACCATTTTCACAAAAAAAAAATTAAAATAAAAACTAAATATACTTCGAGCAAAGAATTAAATGGTATATACATACTATAGGTAGGACATACTGATCATGGAACAAAAATATTTTTTAAAAAATTCGAAAATTAATTTGCAACGTATTTAAAGTGAACATTTTTTTACCACTGCTTGATAGCCAATTTAACTCTACGACAATACAAATAATTGTTTACACAACGCTTAATAATTTTATTTAATTTACTTAGTTTGACGCATCATAATACTTTCATGGAGATTATTGTTAGTCTTATTACCACTTTGACTGCAAGGAAAAAGTGGTATAGCGTTTGGTACGGTGTCTGTAACATTTTCAAAAAAAAAAAATTGTGTATAGAAATCCTTCATATAGCCTCTAGATGACGAATCTTAACTTAGTTTATGTGGGTGTATGAATGTGCGTCGTCAGCTCGCTCGCTCGTAAGTCAAAATTTTGTGACCGCAACTCCTCCTAGACGGTTCAACCGATTTTAATGAAATTTTCAGGATAAATTTGTCTAGTGCCCTAGATGGTCATGTGGTTTTGGTTTTTTCCATAAATGCCAACTTTCCGAGAAAAAAATTACTAAAGTTTTTAAAAATTTATATTGGCTACATTACTTATCCGATTTTGATCAAATTTTCAGAAAAGATATCCCTAATGCTCCCATTAATTATATAATTTTATTAATATCCAGTGTTGCCAACTTTTCGAGAAAAAAATTACTAAAGTTTTTAAAAATATATTATGGCCATGTTATTTAACCGATTTTACTCAAATTTTCACAAAAGATTCTCCTAGTAATCATATAATTTATGTAATTTTAACAAAATACAGTGTTGCCAACTTTCCGAGAAAAAAATTTACTAAAATTTTTAAAAATTTATTATGATCACTTATTATTTTTAACCGATTTTAATCAAATTTTCATAAAAGATTTTCCTAGTGCCTAAATAAATTATGCAATTTTAACAAAATACAGTGTTGCCAACTTATCGAGAAAAAAATCACAAAGTTTTTTAAAAATTTATTGTGGCTACATTATTTATTCGATTTTGATTAAATTTTCAGAAAAGTTTCTCCTAGTGCCCACATAAATTATAATATTATTAAAATACAGTGTTGCCAACTTTCCGAGAAATGTCAAAGTGGTCTATATATGGGTTTACCCATATACTTCTAATCTTGTTTTATTGTTAGTTTTGAGTGTACAGTGTTGTGCAGTGTTTATTAAAATGAATCATACAGTGATAATGAGTTAGTGGATATGCTGTTACTTTATGGAGAAGCAAGACTAAATTCATTATTTGCACCATGTTTGTAAGCAGAACATTTGAGCAATAGGTGATATAATATTGATAATTAATTTTGATTATGTAGCTATCAAATAAAGTACGCTATTTTAGTAGTCCTGAAAATATTCACTTTAAGTAAACCAGCCTTAATTTTGCGAATTTTTAAAAATTATTTTTGTTCAATGATCATTATGTAGCATAGTATACATCTTTTAATTCTTTGCTAGAAGTATGAAGACACCTTGTACATTGACAATTTTTTATTTATAGTGACCTAGAATACAACCAAATTTGACGAATATTATCCAGAGAAGTACATGTTTGGGCGGATGAATTGTAAGATTTACTTTTCCAAGCAAAAATAACATATATATATATATATATATATATATATATATATATATATATAAATCCAATTCAATTATTATAATTTTTACAGATTGTTAAATTTCAATTCCATTACAACTATAGAAAAGGAAGCTTTTCATGGTTCACATATTGCTAAATTGTAAGTATTTTAAATTTTTTAATGATTTATATTTAGTACAAAACCAGTTTCCTAAAATTGAACATATTTAAGTACCACATTCTTACAGAGAGAGAAATATATTATATATGCGAAAAATTAATACATTCGGTAACATCTGCAAATCTTTTCAAATTTGTCTATTCTCTGTTTGATATAATATATTTTTAAAGATATATTATTTAAAAAGTACACAAAATTGGGAAAAGTTTTCAGAGGTGAATAACTTTTTAGTTACAAAGTAAATTTTTCAAATGTTTTATAGATATTATTATTGTAAACAAATAACAGCATACAGTATCATTCAACGAGCATATAATAACGGTTTTCACTCTTATAGTAGTTATACAAGATGCATTTTTCTATAAAAAAAAATATACAGTTTTCTGTACAAATAAAATATTGTATATTACACGCTCCATTATTCGATTCAATTTAGAAATCTGTGCAGATTATTTTATTTAAGCGAATGCTTTGTTTATTCATGACAGTCTATATAGAAAAATGTATAAATTAGAACACGTGTATAAGTTAGATTCACTTAAATTGTTGAAATATAAAATTTCATTGCGCATGTTTGTATATTTTATTTTATATCGTGTAAAATCAATTAATTTTGTATATTTTTTTATATATAATTTTGTACAGAAAGTTGTATAGATTTTTGTACAGAAAAATATATTAAAATTAATAAGTCAGTACCATTAGTTGCGAATAGAATTACATACTTTTTTACGACTATAGGAAATTGCTTGTTTTGATCTAACAATGAGATAAATAACAGTTACATTATACCATAGCAACAGCGCTAGCTTATCGGATATTATATACGCAGTTTTGTAATAAACCACAAACTGTTGCGTAATGATATTACAAAGTATTAATTAGTAAGTGTTCCGTAATAATTGAAAAATACTTATCAAGAAGAAATTTACTTAATGAATTTTTTAACAGAAATATAAAAATAAAACAAATTTATGTCATTATTTTAAAACAAATTAAATGACAATCTTTTTCTGTTTTGTTATTTTCAATGTGTTTTTAAAGATCTTAAATATTTTTTCTTATTACTATCAGTTTCTTGATAGTTGTTAAAAAATGAATTGACCAAAATTTTTATGCGAAGTTAACTAAATTTAAAGAACTAGTTCTGCTTGTTTTAAAACTAAGCTTAAGCAATATAATATAATAAAAAAATATAATAATAATATAATACTACTATAATAAAATCTGCCACAATCGTGTTAGGTTTCATAATTAGAAATTCCAAAGATTTCAATGATGTTGAGGTGGTAAAAATGTTATATTATAGTTATGTTCAATTTTAATTGGAATATGGATTTTTGATTTTGATTTTCTGTCTATAATCATTTTATAAAGAAATTAGAATTAGTACCAAGAAAATTTCTAAAATATATTGCTTTTAGAACAGATAAAGTGTATCCATAGCATGGAGTTGATAATGACATAAAGTAAATTTGGCTTTAAATCTTTGGATCAGAGACGAATTAAAACTAATCTAGTAATATTGTACAAATTATTACATAATATCGTAAACTTTCTTAGCTTACTTGAAAAACTTAATTTTTCGGTTCCAAAACTTTCGTCTCGTTCTACGCTTATGTTTAATTGTGATATTTCAAAAACAAATATTTTATATAAAGCAACAACCAACATAATGTGCAGAAATTTTAACAATAATTGTTAAAATTATAAAATTATATTAAATACACGTCAAGATCTAGTGCTCATACGAGTAATATAGATGCAAATGCAACTTTTGAATCTGATGTAAATGCTAAAACAAAATAAAAAATGAATCTTTTTAAAATTCATGGACGCGTTCAACATATATCGGTTTCAGATCTAGAAAAACAAAAACTAACAAGTTATCTTGATAGAAATATTGAAGTACAGGTTTCATTACGTAGCTGGGAGTTACTTTGTAGCAAACTCAACGTCATACGTCAGATATATTAATATTTAAATTTCAAACAGATCGTAAGAGTAGTATGAATAAAGATATGAGTATATTTGATGATTGCAATTTAGTTAACTTTAAAGCAGAATTAAATTCTCAAGTATTTCCATATGATAATTTAAATATATACAATAACCAATAAGCGTTTTTCTGTTATATGTACTCGATATTTCAGAAGTTGTATCATAAAAAATTATACAGAAAACCTCTCTTTTCATCAGCTCAATTTATAAAATATGCACCATTGGTAGTTTTAGATTGTAGTAATCAAAATGAATCAATAAAAGCTGGTTCTGTTGACAGTATTGACTTAAAATTAGACTTTGAAACTAGTCAAAATATTCCGGCAAATACTAGTGCCTATTGTCTGATATTGTGCGATAAAATTGTAAAATATAATCCATTAATAAATAATGGGCAAGTAATGTAATGTAATATAATGTAATATGTATTAAAATTGTTAAGTATATTAATTATGTAAATATATATATATATATATATATATATATATATATATATATATATATATAATAATTATTTTATAGCAAAATAAAACGGTTTTATGTTATAGTTTTGTATTATTATTTACTAATGTTCGACGTTTCAATAAACTCAACATACGTCTTCATTAGGAAAAAGATACAAAATAAGAAACTAGTTAATTATTTTATTACATAGTAACTTGTTTCTATGTTTCTGTTTATTTACTGTAAATGTCATTTGTATCTTTTTTCCTGATAAAGACGAATATTAATAAATATTAATACAGAACTATAACCTAAAGCCGTTTTGTTTTAATTTAATGAGTTCCAAAAATTTTTACTATGTTATTTTATAACAATTTATGTAATTTCAAATTTCAAGATATTACAAACACATATTTATTTTGTATAGATTGTAGTATAATTACTCGGTAGTATTATACATATATCGCATGATTGCCTAGCTAATTTCGTATTAGACGAATACGTAACATACTCAAATTGTTAGAATAATTGACTGTAAGCCATGGGAAGTTTGCAATAGGTAATGTTACTTTAATGGTATAGAACAACATAATATATACCACGAAAACAATTTTGAAAATTTATCATCTTAATTCTATTCAATTTACTGATTGAAGCTACAATTTAAATATATTGATTTACCAAAATTTCATTGGAACAAAATGTTTTGCCTGATATAAACTAATTAAAACTTTTATATACTAATGTAAAGAATAATTATTCTTAATTCTGATAATTTATTATATCTAAAAATTATTAAATATATTTTTGTTTCATTGAGAATTTAGTATCAAATGTTATATATATATATATATATATATATATATATATATATATATATATATATATATATATATATATATATATATAGTTTATTAATTAATATTACAAAAAATAATTACAGAAAAAAAAACAAAGAAGCATGTAATTATTTCATTAATATACTAATCATTTTTTTATTTTAAATATGTAATTATACTTTGTTTACATGATTTGAATGATTATCTAACTATTTTTTGAATTAAATAATAAAAAATATTGTTATTATTTGTAAACAACAACAAAAAATACTTTTTTATTAAATATTTGTAGTTTCTATAAATTATATTAGAATTGCCATAAATTTTATCAATAGTTAAACAAAGTTATGGGTTGAGCAAAATTTAAATGAGGTTTGAATGTGACCCACGGGCCGCCAGTTTTAGACCTCTAATCTAATCTGTTTATGCTATGCTTTTTACAAAACTTTAAGATATTTTGTTTTAATTTCGAGTTACCATCTATAAAATTTTTAATTGAAAACACTTTGTATAAAATATTTCTCAATCCTGAAAATGTATATCCAATTTTTTTAATATTTAATGTTACAGACATCATCTTGTTTTGTGTTAACAGAAGCCTCAAAGGGAATCTATATTTGAAACAACTACATTCGTTGGCTTTTTCTGGACTTGAAAGTCTCCGTATTATGTGAGTATTTTATATTGTATTTTAATTCTCTATTTATTATTAAAACTTTAGCTTTAACTTAAATGTATTTTTATCAAGTTTAACTCATTTAATTCATATTATATATTCGAAACTATATGATTCAAATATCTAAAAATACTAAGTGAATTTCCGGCCATAAGTGACAAATAAGAATTGTAATGCAGGACAATTTCTACTATTTCGGCATTTCGGGAGTTAAAATGTTAGAATGTAAATATTTTGCGAAAATTTTTTTATTAACTAGTGATATTTTTTATAATTACATAACAAAATGAAAAGTAATCTTATAATAAAACAAACTTATTTATATTTTATTAATTTTTTGTTTTCTTTTTCGAAAAGTAGTGCATCTAAAATACAATCATTTTGTCTACTTCTTATTTTGTTCCTCATATATCCAGCTTCAGAAAATGCACGCTCTGGTTTGACGTTTGTCAGTGAAATTTTCAATAATATTTATACATTAATCTTCGGGTTTTCACAGTCCGGTATCTATTGACTTTCGGGGTTAGTATGGAGTAGTCGATCTATTCTCATTGCAGACGTTTTGCTATACATCGTAGATAGCATCCCCGTATCTGGTAATTGAATAATAGTTTCTATTCCACAATCTGGTATATATACCGGTAGCCCCACTATCTGCTACAGATGCCGTTACGTCAATGGCCGATTCTGATTGCCTGGATAACCCACCCTTATCAATCGGAATGTATCTTCAGCTTTCGTTGTTGGTTTTGCCACATCATTGGTTAATTCTGGTTGGTTTATCTCTTCCGCCATTCTTGATGAAGTGGACTGCTTGTTTCACAGTAATGGTTTCCACGCTTTACTAATTTTTGTGCCTTCATCTTACAATTAGTAATGGTTTCAGCGTGAAAACACTGGAAATCATTACTGCAAAACAAACAGTTCACAGTCTGTATCAACCAGAATTAATCAATGGCGTGCCAGAACTACAATGGAAACTGCAGATACAGTCCGATAGAAAATTTGAATTATTTTCGTAGTTTCTATTATTTTTAATGGTTCATTTCTTTTTTTATTGTTATTATTAAATTAAATGTGTTACTGGGTGAAGAGTCTTCATGCTTATTGATATTTATTTTTGTAAACTTCTTTTAAAACAAATGTGTTGAAACTTTTGATTCTTTTTTTTATCTACATCCATAACATGCTTTTTGATCTGTTTCTTGATAAAAGCATGAGAATGCACTGTAGATATTTGTTTTACAGTTTTCGGCAACATACTTGTGATATTAGAAATATTTTAATTTACCAAAAATTTCTTTAAAACCTCTGAATTTTATTTATACCTATATTTAGTATTTTATTAGCAAATTTAAAGTTTTTTAAACAATTGCTGAAAAAAAATATTAACATCAAACCTGCGGTATACAAATTGGCGTCTCGTCTACATAACGCAATTTAATTGTGCACAAGTAAATCTATTATTTTTGAAAGAAGTACAAAATAATTTTTGTTTAAAAAAATAAAATACCGCAAGTCAATTAAATTCAAATATGTAAATTTAATTTACCAATAATTATATAAAAAAAATATTTGATATATTTATCATTTGTAAATTTTTTTTTATAAAATAATTTAATTCGTTTTATTTTGTCAATTTCTAATTTATATTTCACTTTTAAAATTCCGAGAATTTCGGGACAAAATAATAACCGGAATCCCGAGATTTACGACTCTGGGATTACAATTCCCAGCTTATAAATTAACCGAGATATTGACAACGCATAGCCAGCCAAATAGTATACCGTTTTCATCAGTGCTTCAGTAGAATCTCATAGCTTAGTACGAAGCAGTTGTTTTGTTATATTTAAAGCTGCGTATAAATCAATAAAAATGTATGTTGTGAGTAAATTTGTTCGTGCGTTAGTAAATTTATTTAAGTGTGGACGTTTTCACCGCCCAACAATACGCATAATATTTTGACATATTCAACACACACAATCCGTTGATTGTTGGTTTTTACTAAGACATCAAAATGCCATCAAGATTGTTCTAATATGGACGTATTTTGTTGTTAATTTGATGAATGTTGTTATTGTGTGTTTCGTAGATTTGTTGTTTCTGTTTAGTAATTAGCATTTCATTTAACTTCATTAATAATAATGTGAAATTATGTCTGAATGCATTGGTAATAATAAAAAAAACCTTGTTGCTTTCATCATTATATATCATCTTATCAAGATAAATGAAAGGCAAAAATCCAGATGTTGTTGGATAAAATGAAACATTTCTACCAAAATTTTAAAAAAGAACAATACGATAATAGCAGATTATTAAATATGCTATCTTTAAATGATAGTATTTAATTATTAGAAGAACAATATTAATCATAGATTAATAAGTAAATGCAGGTTGTTATATGCTTAATATGATTATTGTGCAAATGTAAACAAATAAACTAACGCACCTGTTGATCGGAACGCACAGTGCACGATATAAATATTTGTGTTAAAAATGATGTTATATTTGCGGTACAAATATTTGTGCCAAACTCTACATTTGACGCACAATGTAAATTTATACTAATGTGGATGTGGCTTAATGACAAACATGCAATGAGACTGATCGATTAAATTGTCAGTCAATTCCTTGTTTGTACCAAACGCCATTTTTGGACAAATTGAGATATTGTTAATTTTGACAATATGAAAGTTGCTTTTTATATTTCGGAATTAGAGAACAAAAATACATATTTATCATCTTTCTTGTTTTTCAAAATATTTTCCATAAAGATCAATACACTTTTGCATTTGTTTGAATGCGTTTTGTGAAACTAACTAAGTTTTTTTTTTTTTAATAAATAATAACTTTTATCGTTATTTTTATTACTTATTAATTTTTTTAAATATTTCATCAAGTGCCAAACACAGAAATTGCAAATGTTACTTCAAGTACATAATTAATCAAAACAGGTCAGGCCATAATGCAGTGTACAGAGTATACTTAATCTGGGGATGGATGAAAATTAATGACGTTACCATTGTCCATTCATGTTGCCAATACTGCTTAAGTTGAAAATATTTAGTTAGCTTTCTGCCAAAAGTGGCATTTAATTGGTTTTCTTTCTATAGGATGACGAGTTTTTTCTAATTTGTTTTTGAATTTAAAACGAAAACGTCAAATGTATATTTTGCTGTGTATATTAATAATGTGTGTGTGTGTGTGTGTGTGTGTGTGTGTGTGTGTGTGTGTGTGTGTGTGTGTGTGTGTGTGTGTGTGTGTGTGTGTGTGTGTGTGTGTGTGTGATTATAAATATATATATATATATATATATATATATGTAATTATAAATATATTAAATATATTTAATTAAATTAAATGTGGGGAAGGTTGATTAATTAAAGTCCACATATAATTAAATAAATATATTTTATTTCTATTATCGATATTTATTGACAAAAAGCGAAATAATACGATGTTGTCTGGAAGACTATCGAGAACGAACTGTCTGTATTTGTCGTTTTCGGATTACATATTGAAATCCATTTTTAGCCCCAGAGAGGGTGGGGAGCCAATCAGGAACAGCTTCAAGTAAGGCGATTTAACGGTCGTAAAGGCGCCAACATTGTCGTCTGGTATCGGCGCGTTTTAACGGTCGTGAAGGCGCCAGCTTGTCGTCTGGTATCGGCGTGTTTTAACGGTCGTTTTGTCGCTGCACAAGTCGCCACATCACCCCCCTGCCAGTGATAACGCTATATTATTTAAACAAAACAAAAATATAGTAAAATCAAAACAAATATGAAAAAAAAATTTTTTTTTTTTTTTTTTAAAATCCAGCTTGAAAGTGGTTGGTAAACCGGACTTTTCTGCCAGCTCGCGTAGTATATTTTTCTGGCGTCGTACTGGGCGTAGTGTTAGTTGTTGACGTTCTATCTACCGTGGTATTGCTTGATGTGTCTTCCGTCACGATATATGCCGGTTTTAAACGGTCTACGGATACGCGTACCTTTTTGTCTTTTATCAGTAACAAAAAGTGCTTTTCCTTGCGTGTGATCACTTTGTAGGGACCTTCATATGTTGGTTGCAGAGGTCCACGTACGGCGTCGCGACGAACGAACACAAACGGAACCGTACGTAAATCCTTAAAAATGAAAGTCTTTTTGTCTCCGTGATGTGTTCCTGGTACTGGCTTTACTCGTCGCATTTGTTCGCGAAGTTGTTGCGCGAAGTTGGTGTTTAATTGCGACGGCTGTTTGTCGAAAAATTCTCCAGGAAGCCGTAGCGTGGAACCGTATACCATCTCTGCTGTAGTGGCCTCCAAATCTTCTTTGTACGCGGATCGTATACCTAGAAGGACTACGGGTAATACGTCGACCCATGCCTCCGATTCGTGGCATTTAATGGCGGTTTTGAGTTGACGGTGTAATCTCTCTACCATGCCATTAGATGCTGGATGATATGCTGTTGTTCGTAAATGTGTCGCACCGATTAATTTACTTAATTCGTTAAATAAGTGCGACTCAAATTGACTTCCTTGGTCGGTGGTTATCCTTTTCGGCACTCCGAACCTAGCAATCCAGTTTGCCAGAAAAGCTCGTGCGACAGTCTCAGCTTCCATGTCGGGCAATGGGATTACTTCCGGCCATCTCGTAAAGCGGTCTACGCACGTCAGACAGTAGCGGAATCCTCTAGATACTGGCATCGGTCCAACGATATCAATATGTACGTGCTCAAAACGTCCCATATCCGTTGGAATTATACCGGTTGGTGTTGTGACATGGCGTGAGACTTTTGTGCGTTGGCACTGCAAACACCCCCGTGTCCAGTTGCGACAGTCTTTATTTACCGATGGCCACACGTAGCGTTGAGTTATGAGCTTTTGTGTTGCTCTAATGCCAGGGTGTGATAAACCATGCAAATTCTCAAATACTCGTCTTCGAAGTGTAGGAGAAACGTATGGACGAGCGGTCCCAGTTGCCACATCGCAATATAGCGGTCGATCTGTTTCCGGTAATGTGAGTTTTTTTAATTGCAACGAGTTCTCTTCTTGCAGTAGCTTCCCTAGTTCGGCATCCGTTTCTTGCGCCGTAGCCAACATGTTGCTATCTACCGTACCAGTAACTATCTCGATGCGGGACAGGGCGTCTGCAACGCAGTTATCGATGCCTTGCACGTGTCGAATATCGGTGGTAAACTGGTCTATGTAGTCAAGATAACGGAACTGGCGTGGAGTACACTTATCCGGTTTTTGCTTAAACGCGAATATTATCGGTTTGTGATCCGTGTAAATAATAAGCGGTCGGCCTTCGATACTATGTCGAAATCGTTTGATTGCTGCGTAAATGGCTAAGAGTTCTCTATCGTAGGCGCTGTATTTACGTTGCGCTGCATTCAACGTTTTCGTAAAGTACGCTAGCGGTTGCCACGCCCTGTTGTTCCACTGTTGAAGACTTCCGCCCATAGCAAAATCAGAAGCGTCTACCATCACCGATAATTTCGCTCCTGCGATTGGATGTGCCAGTAAAGCTGCATTTGCCAGCGCTTGTTTACTTGACACGAATGCGTCTTCAGCTTCAGTTGTCCATGTCACGGGCGCGTTGCCTTTGGTGTGTGAGCCATGTAGTAATGTGGTTAGCGGCTGTTGTAGTTGCGCGGCACCCTGTACAAAACGGCGGTAAAAATTAATCATGCCCAAAAACCGACGTAATTCTTTCATGGTCTTTGGTTTCGAGAATTTTGTAATCGCGTCCACTCTATCTGGCAATGGTATTTGTTCAGACCAGGCATTGCCATCTGTTGGCAAGTGACTGACATGTACATGTCTGACTTAAATGTTCAAGTTTCGTTATCATGTTAAGACCGCAGTACCATCTGTTGGCCACTAGCGCGTACAAATCGCAACACATTTCATATTCTTATCACGCTTCGTATGACGCATTCATTCAGTACAAGTTTCGCTTTGCATTCGCATTCAGTCAAAAGAGTCCGTATCCGGCCATGAACAAGTGAACATCTCCACGCTGTGCTGTTGACCAAGCACGCACATTTTCAACTCATCAAATATCATCCGCCGCAAGTATTATTTATATTCTACGTCGTTTGTACTAAACACGCAAGTTATGCTACGTTATTCGCTATACGAACGACTTGCAGTATGATTCTGTCAAACACGAATGAAATATCTCGCTAGCTTGCACCACGCTATTTACTATATCAAATATATTCGCTTTGCATCCGCTATTGTACACATATTACGCAGAAGCATATCATTTCTACTATTAATTGTGATTAACTGATTGTAAATTACAAGATATCACATTTTCGCATAGCTGATCGACCACGTGTTGGAAATAACCTTCAAATATTTAAGGAAAGTACAACATATTTTATTCTTTGTGATTTACATGTTATTATTTACAATTACAAACGCTTGTATATCTGTTACGCATAGAGTTATTCCAATTCTATGCGCTTGTACTATTATTATCACGCATTTTATGTACTCTGCTTACATTATTGTCGCATCATTCGCATTTCTCATTCACGCTCGCATTTCTGTGTTTGCAACATTTATTCTCATATTTAGTTGCAGATTCTTTTCTTTATTTGTGCTTTATTAATTGTTTTGGAAGCTTATTAACACTACTTCTCGCTCAACACTCGTTGAAGATTTGACGATATATACACATTCACGCATAGCTCCAGACACACACCGCAGAAGCAGTCAGCTTACGTTAATTGAAGTACACGCATCTTGAAAGCTCTCAGTAACTACACAATCGTACGCTGAATTGTAAGGTATCTAACCGCATATTCATTACGGATCTGTACTACATTATATAAACGTAAGTCGCTTTTACATTATTCATTATAATCGTGCAGTAATTGTGCTGACACTTGACTTGCTACAAGTTATTGGTTTAATTCACCTCGCCTACCGTCCCGCACTCCTATACCTCAGTTGTGGGCCAACCTCTTTCCTCATTTCTTCCTAGAGCTACCACTTCTTGTACAAGCCCTATCTATCGCTCGGATAGGTGAAGATCGTCTCTGATCCTTATCCATCCTCTTGCATATCATTTATTAGTTCTATTCAGCAAGTTACGCACGCTTAGTTCATATTTACGCCGCAATACAGTCCACTAGCTCGCTACATCACCGCACACACGCCGCATCGCCTTTTTTAGGAACTCGAGCACTTGCCCACAAACACAACTAGTGTTTCGTGGTCGCCAAGCCAGCACCGGGTCCCAACAGTATTGTACCATCTTTATTAACCTGATAGCCTAGGAATTGCACTTCGCTTCGAGCAAATACACATTTATTTACATTTAAAACAATACCAGAATCTTTCAAGCGCTCGAATAGTTGCCGAATGTGTTGTTGATGTTCGTCTTCATTGCGCGATGCGACCAAAATATCGTCCAAATAGACGTAGCAGAAGTCTAAACCACGCAATGTCTCGTCGATAAAACGCTGAAATGTTTGTGCCGCGTTCCGCAGTCCGAATGGCATTCGTAGGAATTCATAGAGACCAAATGGAGTCGTGACTGCTGTCTTGCTTACGTCGCCCTCTGCTACCGGTATTTGATTGTAGGCTCGTACAAGATCAATGGTGGAAAAGATGCATTTGTCGGCCAGCATTTGTGCGAAATCCTCAATGTGTGGAATCGGGTAGCGATCCGGGATTGTTCTGTTGTTGAGAGAACGGTAATCTCCGCAAGGCCGTATTCCATTGTTCTTTTTCGGCGCCAAGTGAAGAGGTGAAGCCCAGGGACTTTTTGATGGCCGTATGACGCCTTCTTTCAACATGATCTCGAACTCCTTTTTTGCCAATAGTAATTTATCGGGCGCTAGTCTGCGTGGTCTACAAAACGTTGGCGGCCCCGCTGTTGTTTGTATGTGATGTACGACGTTATGTTTCACCTCGTTGTTTGCACCGGCTGGACGTGTTAATTCCGGGAACTCGCGTAGGATTTCTTCGTAGCGTGTTTGCCCTATCACCGTTTTAATTGAAGTGACTACTTTGTTCACCGAACTACCGTTTGCCGCTAGTTTCGTGGTATTGTCTAAAAGTCGTTTGTTTCGCACATCCACTAATAGTTCGTAATAAGATAGAAAATCTACACCTATTATCGGTTTGTCGACGTCTGCGACGACAAAACGCCAAATAAAATCACGACGCAATCCGAAATTTAGCTTTAGCGTAATAAAACCGTACGTCGCGATTATAGTCTGATTTGCCGCGTACAACACATAATTACTTTTGTCTCTACGATCACTTATTTTACCGCGTGGGAAGACGCACAAATCCGCTCCCGTGTCTATTAAAAACGATACGCGCGTACTCTTGTCCGTCACGTGTAGGCGACGCGGTTCTAAACCATCGTTGAACGTCGCACTCAATGATGGTTGCTGTCGTTTCCCGATGAACGACTGCAGGGGTCGCGGCAGCGCGTAGCGGCGTCACCGAAACGTCGATGGTACCATCACTCACCGCTGTTTTGTCCCGCCGGCTCGCCTCGTTGGCGTGATGGTGTACGATTGCGTCCTCGCTGTCCGTGACGAGTCGTCGAGCGAGATCGCTGGTCACGCGTTTCTAGTTGGTCCAGACGTTTCATTATCAGTTTTAATGTTTCCTGTAGCTCAGACCCTCTTGTATCTACGGCCGAACATTGTGAAACGGACAGCGTTTCTTGGATTTTGTCGGCTGTTTCCGCTATTTTCTCCAGAGCCACACCCCCTTGCGTGGCAAGAATGGCGCGCATGTTATCGGGTAGCCGACGTAGCCACAAGGATTTCAAAAACTCATCGGACACTGTAGTACCTGCTAGACGTCGTAGGTGTCGGAGGAATTGTGACGGCGTACGGTCTCCTATCTCCTCTCGCTCTAACAGCTGGTGTATTCGTTGCTCTTGCGAAGCAGACAAGCGATCGATAAGAGCAGTTTTTATGTTGCCGTACAAATCGGCTGCTGGTGGGTTGGTGAGAATGTCCTCGATCTCTTCCATTTGCGTGGAATCCAGTGCACTGATGACGTAATTGTACTTTGTTCCATCTGCCGTAATTCCAGCTTGCGCGAATTGAGCTTCTAATTGGATAAACCAGAGAGCTGGTTTGGCTGGCCAAAACGGAGGAACTTTGACGCTGACGCGTGCGATGTTAGTGTCGGGCATGTTGATAACTAGTACAATTAATCGTCGAACTCACTCGGACAACTACACTGCACTACTTTTACGTAAAATCACTTCGGTACACTAATATCACGTTGGTACACTAATATCACGTCGGTACACTATTTTCGCGTAAAAATCACGTCGTGGGTCACCAATTATGTGGGGAAGGTTGATTAATTAAAGTCCACATATAATTAAATAAATATATTTTATTTCTATTATCGATATTTATTGACAAAAAGCGAAATAATACGATGTTGTCTGGAAGACTATCGAGAACGAACTGTCTGTATTTGTCGTTTTCGGATTACATATTGAAATCCATTTTTAGCCCCAGAGAGGGTGGGGAGCCAATCAGGAACAGCTTCAAGTAAGGCGATTTAACGGTCGTAAAGGCGCCAACATTGTCGTCTGGTATCGGCGCGTTTTAACGGTCGTGAAGGCGCCAGCTTGCACTCTAAAAAATATATTTGCTGTTGTAACAAAAATTTAGTTATGGTAACTCAAAATTTTTAGTGGAAATTCTCACAGCAAAAATATTTGCAAAGAAGGCAAATTTTTTTTAGCTGGTTTCTTTTTTGCTATGACAGCAAAGTAATATTTGTTACACGTAAAGTTCCTTAGCAAATATAAATTTGTTATGACAACAAAAAAATATTAGCTACTTTAACAAACTTAAATTTGCTGTGGACGAAGTAAGATTATTTGTTGCAGAATTTATAGGTTAGAATTGACATAAAATTAATAGGCCACTAAAAGTCTTATCAAAACAATTACAACCATAACTAAAAATATCAATTCTATACCTTGTATATTTAGTTATGATCACAATGCATCAAGATGTGACTTATCACGTATATCACCCATTAATTTCATATCAATGTGAAATTAATGACAATAATGAAAATAAAGTTTTTATTTTACAAAAAAATAATTATACATCTATGTACAAACAGCCATTTGAAAAAGTTTTACAAAATGTAGGAAAGATATCGTATAATTCTTTAAATTCTTTATAAATAAATTTATTATTTTTTAGTACCTCATAGGCGTTTATATGACTATAAAGCCCTACTGTTTTTAAAACCGTAAAAATGAAAGAACATTTATTATTATTATTTACAAGTATATGTTTTATAACACCATAAATAGGTAATAAATCATCCATGCCAATTAACAGTACCAAATTTGGTTCATATTTGACATTATTTATTTTAATCCATTTGGTTACGCAACATATATTCTGATGTATCATCTTAAATAAAAATATTATTAAGAAAAAGTCAGTACAAGAGTTAAATTTTTTAAATTGTAATATACCATGAATTGTATCATCAATTATATTGTCATTTATATTTGTTGACGAAGATTTTAAAATCCCTTTTCTTTTTAATAATCTCCGATAATTAAAAAATTTGTTGAATATTTTTCCCTTGCCGGTATAATATAATTTATTATTTACATTTGTACGCATTTTTGTAAAATATACTTCCTTTAATTCTGTCGGAAACAGCATAACAACGGCGTTTGCCCAATCTTCCATATCGGTCGTTGATACTCTAGCAAAATATATATGTTATATATATATTGATAATTTTTGTTAATAAAATATTTATAACAAACCTTTTGTCAGTATCATTATGCAATTCATGTTCAATTATAATATCTACTAATTTATTTCGTGCATCTTTTGATAATTTTTTATTTTCTTCATATTCAGATTTAATTAAATGGCCGGTAGTTGATCTACCTAAAATTTGATCTAAATTTTTGTTTTTAGCTCGTTCATTTATTTCCATTTTAAATGGTGTTTTTTCAATTTCTTCGGTTGTCAAACCTACAATTGTCCGATGAAATTCGGGTGGAGTAGTCGGAATTAAGATTAAATCTATAGCAAACAAAAATACCACTCATAAAAAATAAACACACATATATATATATATATATATATATATATTATATTAGTACCATTATTTTTTGACATGCTGGCGAATGAATCACCTTCGATACATGAAATTGGAAAACTAGGACATATTTCCGTATCATCAGAACACATCTAAAAAATTACTCAGTTTAAATTAAAATAAATTAAACTTTTCTTTATATTTCAATGTAATTATTTACCGATGTAGAAGATGACATCTCTGGTTGTAATTTGAAATTTGCAAATTTGTTTAAAAATTTCATTCTGGGCCCAATTTTTGGTATTAATTCTTTAATCACGTCATCAGTTAATAATGGAAAAGATGTTTTGTCGATGTCATTGTCTGAGTATAATAATATTATATTAATATAGAACAAGAAAGTACACGCCACTAAACATAACCTATAATGTTAAAAATAAGACATTGAACTTACCATCGAAAATATCGATGTACTCCTCAAACCCCCAGTTTTGTAACATATTTTTAATATATTCACACATTACTGAATAAATGAAAAACAACACAAAACACCATAAATATGCAAATTCAGATTGCATCAGATAGATCCGATTGCACAATATAAAATACGCCATAAGACTAACAAAGAACAAATCTACGGCGTGGCGGCGTACCCTGTTACTAATTGAATGTAGCAGAATATACAAATATATTTGTTAAGTGTAATAAAATTGTGGTAATTATAACATATATAAGTTAGTTATTATTACAC
This sequence comes from Clivina fossor, assembly GCA_963966155.1. Classification (NCBI taxonomy): domain Eukaryota; kingdom Metazoa; phylum Arthropoda; class Insecta; order Coleoptera; family Carabidae; genus Clivina; species Clivina fossor. The sequence continues at coordinate 13,266,698 of OZ014553.1, read as the reverse complement.
AAATAATTTAGCCTTTTACAGCAAATAACATATTGTTCATTAATGCTAAAATTTTTGTAACTTTAACAAAAATATTTGTTAACAGAGCACATACAAATCAACGAAAACAATTTGTTTTTTACAGCAAATACATATTTGCTTTTATTATCGATTATAATTTTACATTTGTTGTTAGAACTTATATATTAGCTTTAGTTACAAAAAAAATGTTTAACAAATTTTTTTTAGTTCTTGGAATTAAAACATTTTTTAGAGTGTGTCGTCTGGTATCGGCGTGTTTTAACGGTCGTTTTGTCGCTGCACAAGTCGCCACATAAATATAATTATGTTCACTACATGTAATTTGTACTATTGTATGAAATAAGAGCTATGACGTAACTCAATTTTTATTAAGTAACCTTAGTATACACATTCTGGTATCTACTTAAATATTCCTGTTATATGATCACAATGTGGAAAATATATTTTTTTTTCTTTTTTTTTCGACAAAAAATAATATATTATGTTACGAGGAGTAGAAAGGGATGATTTTTATGTCAAGCCCAGATATCTGAGTGAAACACAAAAAGTGCTTTCTATTCCGAGTGGCATATAGCATTTTAAATAAAACTAAACTAAAAATAAATAAAAATGCATACCAAGTAACCTTAGCCTTATTAATAGTTGTAGAATAGTGTTCAAATGTATATTAATTATATTTATTACGTAATTTGTGAGAAATAATCTTTCTTTTGTCGAATATAGTATTTCTAACAAATTTCTCGGTATACAATGCATTTCTTGCACTTTTGCACACATTTTAAATAATCTAATTCAAGTGAAAACAAACAGTTCATTTGGTAATTAACTTAACTTAACTTAATGTAGCTTTAATTAATTACAGTTAACAATCTACTATTTCTAAATGATTTGTCATGACATTGAACTAATTTAAATTAGTTACAAATTGAAAAATCATTTAGAAATAGTAGATTGTTAACTATAACGTCGTCACCGAGAGTATAAAAAACTTAACATATTTAGTATTAAACACGGAACATCAAAACAACTGATTCGTGCGCTAACCCGCCAGTCGGTAAACTTTAAAAATTTGTATTTAAATTGCGAGTTGATTTCGTAGTTCAGTTGGTTAGAGCGTCGTCCACGATAGACAAAGGACCCGACTTCAAATCACGGCAAAGTTAATACATTTTTTTCAATGTGTAATTAATTTGAATTAGTTTATTGTGATGACAAATCATTTAGATTGTTAACTGTAATTGTTTAATATAGTCGTCGGAAAAGTCTAATTAAATACGCTTGATCGTGTTGCTTTCTAACAAATCAGACGGTTTTCTGCAATTCTTCACACATTTTCAATAATCAAATTAAAATTCACGCAAAAATAAATACTGCAACTTTCAATTAACTTTACTTAATATGGCCGTCAAAGATGAGAGTTTAAATATTAAATAGTCGTATTTGGCTCTACCAGCAGTGCTGTATATTATATAGTAACTAAGTAGTGTATAATAATTTTACATTATTACTCGATAGCTTGAAGAAAAAATAGCTTTTCATGGAAACATTTGATTTTAATAAAATAAATAAGATAGTAATAAAATAAAACTGCTTTAAGTTAAAGATCTGTATTAATATTTATTTAAAATCGACGTTTCGACTAAATTTATTTACATTATTTACCCTTATGAAGACGCACGTTGAGTTCAGTTGAAAGATGGATTTGAAATAAATATTAATACACAACTTTAATCTTTAGCAGTTTGAAAGATTTTTTTTACTATATTAAAATTAATATTTCCTTTTTTATAATATTACATGTTAAGTCCCTATTCCAAAATTTATCTAAATATATATTGTTTATTAATTTTCCCAGCTCAGAAAATAAAAATAATTACAATAGGTAATATTAGCTGCATATAGAAAGTGTTTCAATGTTGTGATCAACTTTTAAATTAAAAACTCTGTTAGTTATTTTATTACAATTTTTTGCTTTAAATTGAATCAGGAATTTCAAAAAAAAACTTAGCGCTCTGCTTTATTTGTTTTTATTTTAATTTTTAAACAAAATTACATTTAATAAGCGTCAACTGATCGTATCTTCGGTCCCATTCGATTGGAAGTGTCTAAAAGGAACCGGCCACCGTAACCTAGTACACCGTGAACAGTGAACTATTCAAGCTAATCCGCTTACGAGTTACTAATAAAACACACGGTCGTTTAGCCGATACAAGCGCCAGTATTGCAATGCGCATGTCAGAGGACGGTAAAACTTGTAAAGTGACTCTGCTCCGGAGCTGGGCTGAAGTGAAGCTATACGGGTTACTTGGGCAAGTAATTGTGAGGCATGTCTACAGTATAACAGGATACGGTGTACGGTTCCTTTCAATCTAATGGATTTTTAAAAACAATAATTTATTTTTATTTTTTTTGTGCTAGAAAATGTGAAAACATGTTTTAAATTACATTGCTTTTGTAAAAAGTTAGTTGAGTATAACAAAATTAAAGTAAACAAAATAAAATATGCTGTCGTCAAAACGTGTGATATTAGTACGAAACACTGGCAAAAATTAAAGAAATTTTATATTGTTAATCATAATAATCTTACAGAAATTGCTATTTTGAAAAATTTAAATATAAAATATAATTTTCGTAAAATAAAACTACTTTAGGTTCAAGTTCTGTATTGAAATCTATAAAATTTTATGATCTAGTTACTTATTTCTTAACTAGTAACTTGTTTCTATGTACTGTTATTTACGGTAATGTCATTTATATCAGTTTACCTAATGTAGACGAGCGTTGAGTTTTGTGGAAACGTTGATTATGAATAAATTTCAATATAGAACTTGAAACTAAAGAAGTTATATTTTAAATAATGAGTTCTGAAAGATTTTTTCCTATGTTATAATTTTCGTATTTTTTAATATAATTTTTGACAGTGTCTTTAACTTTTTTTATTATTAAATAAAGTAAACAATCCCATATAATTGGCTAAAAATGTACCCTCAAAATAAATTGTATTTTATTAGCTAATTTTAAAATTATTCCAAGGATAAATTGTTTCCTATATTTAGAAATATTGGACTTTAATTGATTATATTGTATTACTTGAAAAAAAAAGATGTAAAATTGTTTTAATATCTTGATTAATTTGAAAGAGGCCTCATTTCGGAGAAATAGATACTATGTTCACCGTAATATATAATTTTTATGCGTTTTTGATTATTGTGACTTAATCAATTTTATCCGAAAAAATTTAATATACAAAAGTTTGGATTAATTTTTTTTTTCTTTGCATTTTTTTTAAAATTTTTATTTTTTAAAGGTAAGTCTCTGAAATTTTCAGCTGAATTATTGTCTAATTTTTATGCACCTACTTAGAAAATGGCTAAAATAATTGACAATCACTTCAATTCTGTAACAAATTTTCTAAGTTTTAGTAAACTTGCTAACAACTATAACCGATAGAAACAAATATGACAATTGTAATATTAATTTTTTTTTTAGTTTCTACTAATATTGGTTAATGTTTGTTAGCAATGGTACAAAAACTAAACATTTTCATACAGAATTGTGGGTGAATGTTAAATTTTGACACATAGTGTTTGATTGCGACGATTTACAGTATTGATCCCTTTGTGGAAATATAATTATTAAATAATTAATTATTAGTAAAAATAAATAAAATATACATTTAAAGGTTATACGTTTTTGTATATCTCGCATTTTTAACTTTTCCGTTACTGTCTCATATTCATACGAGGGTTGCCTTTTATACTTCGAGATTGGATAACCCAAGTGCTGCCTGCCATCTGGAAACTGATATGACGTCTTCATCGTAAAGTTTGACATGTTTGACGGTAAACGTACTCAACGTTTTGACATGGTTTTGACGTACGAGTGCTATTTGTGTTGTTTACAGTTACTTGAAAAATTTATCTCGGCCAAAAAATGCAATTAAATTGTATTTTGTACAATTTTGACGCAGATTAATTTAACAGTAGTAAATCGATAAAATTAATTCGTTTTTCGACAATGAAATACCATCAACGACCAGTGTTTATCGATGGTTTACCGAATTTAATCGTGGTAGTAGTTCGCTCAACACTGAATTTCGTAAGGACCGTCCAAAATCGGTTGTTGTTCCGAAAAAATTGATACTGTGTGTGGACTGATACTGCAAGATCATCATGTGACTTATAGTGAGATTAAGGCAACCCTGAGCATTAGTGGGACCAGCATACATTCAATATTGCATAAACATTTGGCCTTTAAAAAGATTTGTGCGAATTGGATCTTGCATAATTTGAAAATCGAAAAAAGGCTTGTGTCAATTGGTCAAAAAAAAATGCTCAAAAAATACGATGGCGGTGCTTCAAAATATGTCTATGACATCGTGACAGTTAACAAACTGTGGATCTACGTGTAAGAACCCGGAAATAAAGCATTCGACTGTGTGAGTTTTTCAAGATGAACTAAATCCAAAAAAAAGGTGTCCGGGCACGAAGCACTTTGAAAGAAATAGTCGCCTGTTTTGGAAAAGCTGGATATGTCGCAACCGTACCATTCGTGTAAAGTAGAACAGTCAATTCCGAATGGTATACAACTATTTATTTGTCAGAAGTCTTCGGAGAAACAAGAAAAACTAAAAACCAAAAATGGATCATTCTCCACCCCGACAATGCGAGTGATTTTTTGAGCACTCAAAACGTCAATTTGATCGGTCATTTTGCCATATAGTCCTGATTTAACACTCCATAACTTTTTTATTCCCACACATAAAAAAAAATTGCGATGTCAACTATTTGTAGAACTTGAATTAGCGGTTGATGCGTTCAAAATACAAGTAAATGAAAGTACCTTAACCAGCGTGGAAAGAGTGCTTCTAAGATTGATTCAAACGCATAGAAAAGTATATTGATCTTTATAGAGAATATTTCGAAAAACAATAAAGCCATTTTCGATAATAAATATTTGTTTTTATTCTCTAATTCCAAAATATATATATGGCAACTCTCGTTTTGACAAAGTATTATTATTCTCTTGCTTTACAATAAATTATATATACAAAACGAGAACACGGTAGTCAGTGTAGGGAATGATAAAAAAATTATCTCGATAAAGATAAAGGTCAATAAAAATATTTTTTTAAATTTTTAAAATATGTACATTTTAATTATTAAACAAGATTAGAAGTATATGGGTAAACCTATATATAGACCACTTTGACATTTCTGGGAAAGTTGGCAACACTGTATTTTAATAAAATTATAATTTATGTGGGCACTATAAGAAACTTTTCTGAAAATTTGATGAAAATCGAAAAATAATGTAGCCACAATGAATTAAAAAAAAAATGTGTTTTTTTCTCGATAAGTTGGCAACACTGTATTTTGTTAAAATTGCATAATTTATTTAGGCACTAGAAGAATTTTTATAAAAATTTGATTAAAATCGGTTAAATAGTGGTCATAATGAATTTTCTAAAACTTTAGTAATTTTTTTCTCGGAAAGTTGGCAACACTGGATATTAATAAAATTATATAATTAATGAGAGCATTAGGAAAATATTTTCTGAAAATTTGATCAAAATCGGATAAATAATATAGCCAATATGAATTTTTAAAAACTTTATTAATTTTTTTTTCGGAAAGTTGGCAACACTGGATATTAATAAAATTATATAATTAATGGGAGCATTAGGGAAATTTTTTCTGAAAATCTGATCAAAATCGAATAAATAATGTAGCCAATATGAATTTTTATAAAGTTTAGTAATTTTTTTCTCGGAAAGTTGGCATCACTGGAAAAAAATAAAACCACATGACCATTTTGGGTACTAAACAAATTTATCCTGAAAATTTCATTAAAATCGGTTGAACCGTCTAGGAGGAGTTGCGGCCACAAAATTTTGACTTACGGGTTTACCCATATACTTCTAATCTTGCTTAAAAATAAATATTGGTAATTTTTAAAGAGTTTCGTATAGATTTAGATTTTAAAATGGCCATTAAAATTATACAAGTTTAGTAAAAATTCTAGGTCATATTCCGAATTTAATAATAATTATTTGATTAATTGATTTGAAAATTAAATAAAAGCGATTAAAAAATTATTCATATAAACAATTACAAACGCATTGACAGTTAAAAAATCTGTGCTAAAAATATTTTAAAAACGGTAAATTTCTCTAGATTTTGAAACAGATTATGGGAAAATTAATTTTGATTTGGTAATACATAAAAAATAATTAAATTTGTCTAAATAAGTTAAAAAATAACGATTTTGTATCTAAATAAATTAACTAGAAAAATATTGTTTAAATATATTCCAACACTGGAAGTAGTAATGTCAATTTGTGTGTGACCTTCAAACAAATATAAATTTTGCTGTTATTATAATCATTTATTTTATTATTGTTAATATTATTTGTTATAGTGATTTATCCAGCACTGCTATTACTCAGTTACCTACTGTTGGTCTAGGAGAAATAGAAATTTTGAAAATTGAAGATACAACAACTTTGACTATTTTTCCGTCTGTTTATAATTTCAAGGTAAGAATTAAATTTTAACATTTAATATTTTTTACTTTAAAGCCACTTTAGACATCAATGTAAAGCAATGACGAATATTTGTTTTCAGTTGGTAACAGTAGTAAATATCATGAAGGCGCATGGCTTCACGAACTGTCTCAAATATTTTGTGAAAATAAGTCAATCTCAAATATTTATTCATAATTTATTTCGTATATTTATTCACAAATTATTAACAAATTATTACTATCAAAAGTGACCTTTACATGTAAAACTTTTATCAGCTTTTGAATTTCTAATTTCTGTTTATTTATTTTACGTCTAGTTTTATAATTGTAAAGTTTAATTTAAAATCAGTAAAGTGAGACTTGAAAACGAAGTATTTTTACTGCATATTTTAAATTAAGAGGAGATTCTTTTATAATTTTTTTAAAAAATCGATTTTTTTATTGCATAAATCAAATGCTATAACTGTCTAGAATATGTGGGTAAAATGATTAGGCGATCCGTAAATTAGTTCCGTCGCTACACGGCTTTGAACGGACCGATATCCTGAGCGGTGACGGGCGCTCAGGCAGCAAGTTTGCCGCGCGCTCCTCAACTAGTTACTGTACGTTGATTGTAAGTTGATCATTTGAATTCTTCAAAACCAATCTTGATGTTTTGTTCAATTTTCTCGAAAATCCTTGTGGTCAAAATTTCATAAAAATTGATTAAGATCAATTTTGGCCGCCATATTGGATCCGCCATTTCGAATTTTTCAAATCTGACTTCAAATTCGTGTTCAGCGACCCGAAAAACCTATAAATTCACTTATTCTTGGACAAATTGATCGAGTAACTCAAATTATACAACAAAAACCCGTTTTCAAAACTTTAAACGCGTTTCATACGAAACTACATTTTTCGAATCTGCGGACATTGTAACTTTTAAACCGTTCAACTAATCAACTTCCAGTTTTGTCCTCCTAAAAGGATACAAAATTGTCGGGCATTGCTACCAACAAAATGGCAACATTTTGATCATTAACGATTTTTTACAGCAGGCCATATTAGAAAAATCATACGAAAAAACAATACCTTATTTTCAAGTGGCCGCCATTTTGTTTCTATAACGAATTTTTTCATGTTTTTTAGGTAAAGATGCCTCTATGGAACATAATCTTTAAGGTCGTTTTGGTTTCATGCTTCTAGGTGACGAATTGCGACCTGTATCGTGCCCGCAGATAAGTTTTTTTTTTAATCATCGTTTTCCGGAACCGCCATTTTGGACGACATTTTTAAATATCCAAAACTAAAAAAATTTCGTTTTGTAGACAAAACCTGAATAAACATTTTGCAAAAAAGCACACATGTCTAAGTCATTTCAGTTCCTCAAAAAAAATTGTCAAACATCAGGTACTTTTGGTACAATTATAAAAGAACGTCCCCTTAATATATACCAATAGCATGTTATTTTAGTCTAATTTCTCTCACAATTATCTATTATCTTACTATTATTTCAAAAAATGTTTGTATATATAAAAATAATATTTAATAAGTCAATATCGGAAATTTAACTGGTTATATACATGTTTAAAAATTAACGGTCTTTGATTAGACCGGTTTTTAAAACTTCGGTTAACTGCAAAAAACGTATAAAATCGATATATTAATATGATTATATATAAAAAAATGTCTTTTTCATATAAATTAGAACTATATGATTAACATAATAGTAAATTATATGAAAATGCTTATATATATGTAGGATTTACTAAATATACAATAGAGATATCGAGTAAATAAAGTGTTTATTGAATATTAAATGAAATACACAAAATGAGTAAGGTATTAATATATAAATAAAAGTAATCGCGTCGTTTCGCGTCGTAGATTGTTTGATAGAGTACTTCGTGTGTGACCGTCGTTCACTACTCTTATCGCGTCGTTCGTCGTCGGTAGCTCGTATCAGACTATACGTCTGCGTTCGTCGACTTCTAGCTCACGACTGCCTCTCCACCTCACCACGTAGTCCACTAGCCAGCGCTAGCAGCGTCCTACATCTCGGCCCTTCCTGCATTGACCTCGTCCTCGGGGTCCTCGTCCGTCGACGCCCCTCCTTCATCTTCCCATCCGATTGATGACCACGGCTTCATGAAGTCGGCTGATGTCGACGTGTTCTTCGGACCGTCACCTTGGTTGATTCTTTCCACGTCATAGCGGTCGCATGGTTTGACTCGTGTGACCCTATATGGACCTAGAAATTTACATTTCAATTTGGTTAGATTAGTAAATTGAGTTCTTTTTATGGCAACTACGTCGCCACAGTCGTAGGTAATGGCGGGCTTTCTCTTCTTGTTAAAACCTCTTCGGTTTTCCTCCTGGATCTTCGTTATTTGTTCTTTGGCCATTAGTCGTAAATCTTCGCGGTCATTGTTGAACGCATTTCGGTATTCGGCTTCGATGATATCTCGGAGATGGTAATCTTCTGCTTGCCGTAATTGCACTCCAAACAGCAATTCGAAAGGAGATGTCGCAATGCTCCTTTGATATGTTCGGTTTATCGATCTTTGAACTCGATTTGTGTACTTGTACCACTTCGATTCATCTTCTATTGATAATTTGGTTAGGACAGGAATTATTATTCTGTTTATTCTCTCAACTTGTCCATTAGCGCGTGCTACACCTGTTGTAATGTGTATTAGATCAATCTTCTCGTTCTTGCAATAGTCTTGAAACTCGTTTGAAGTGAATGCGGTACCACGGTCTGCAATAATTCTTTTGGGATTTCCAAAAACATGTTTCTGATCTTCAAGTTTGTTAATAACTTCTTTGCTCGTCAACGTTTTCGTCGGGTATAACCAGGTAAATTTGCTGAACCCATCTACGACAACAAGTAAATACTTATACCATTTGCCTGTCGTCGTCAGTGGTCCCAGATGGTCAACATGATACGTACTAAGTGGTGCGTCGTCCTTGTTAACGGGATTCATAAAGCCTTCAGCTTTTCCTGTTTTTTTCTCTGCCAAGATACACGGTATACAATTCTTAATGCATTCTTCGATTTTCTTCTGCAGTTCAGGTATCCAGAACTCATTCAGTATAAGTTCTTTTGTTTTCTTCACACTGAAGTGACCGTTTTCTTCGTGATATTTTTTAATTAGATCGTATTGCATTCGCTTAGGAATGACTAAGAGATTTCTACCTTCGTGCTCTTTGTACAAGAGATTATTCTCCATTACATAGTTTTTGTGGGAATGACCTGATTCCAGAAGTCTTTGGATGACTGACAAATGATCATCCTTCGCCTGGGCTGATTTTATTGCTGTTATTAGATCGTTCTTCACAATCAACATGACGTTGCGAGATAAGGCGTCAGCATGTTTCATTCTTACTCCCGGTCTGTGTTCAATGGTATAGTCAAATTCGCTTAACAACATGACCCATCGTGCCACTCGTGTCGACAGATCACGTTTCTTTATCGTTGCAGTAAAGGCTGAACAATCGGTTATGATCTTGAATGGAATACCAAGCAGATATACGCGAAATTTCTTCAGAGCATAAATTATGGCAAGTGCCTCTAATTCGTAACTACTATACTTGCGTTCGGCCTCCGTCGTCTTCCTGCTCATAAAGTAGATAGGATGCATCTTACTATCGTCGCCTTGCTGGAGCAAAATTGCACCAAATCCGTTGATGCAAGCGTCGGTATGTAGCTCTGTCACCGCAGTTGCATCATAGATATTAAGTACAGGTTTCGTGGCTAATGCTTGCTTAAGATTTTCATACGCCGCGTTCTCCTTGTAGCCAAAAGCAAATGGCACATTTTTTCTCAGTAGGTCACTGAGTGGTTTCGCTATCAGTGAGTAGTCCTTGACAAACTTCCTAAAATATCCCGTCAAGCCTAGAAAACTCTGAACTTGTTTAACCGTCGTGGGTCGTGGAAATTTTATAACGGCATCTACTTTGGCTGTAGAAGGTCGTATTTGTCCGTTTTCGATATGATGTCCTAGGTATTCTATGTTATTTCTTAAAAATTGACATTTCTTCCATTGGATTTCTAATCCGTATTCTTGTGCCGTCTTCAACACCTTTTCCAATCTTTCTACTGCTTCTTCTTCGGTTCGCGCCAGAATAACTAAATCATCCATGTACGTCAGTAAAATGCCAGTTTTAATGTGTTCTTTGAAAGTGTCGTTTATGAATCGCTGAAATATCGAAGGCGAGTTACATAATCCAAACGGTACTTTTGTAAATTCGTATTGGGCGGTCGGAGTAACAAAAGAAGTATATTTTCGACTCTCTTCATCAATAGGTACGTGAAAGAACCCATTTTTCAAATCCAACGTACTGAAAACATGTGAACCCTGTAACCGATCAAGCTGAACCTCGATCAACGGCAACGGGTACCGGTCTCTTATAATCTGTTGATTTAGTTGTCTATAGTCCTGACATATTCGTATGGCACCATCCTTTTTCCTGACTAACACAATCGGACTTGCGAATTCGGATTGGCTTGGTCGAATTATTTCCCGATTTAATAATTCGCTCATCTGTCTGTCTACCTCGAGTTTTTCTTGATGCGCTAATCTTCTCGGACGTTGACAAATAGGCGTGTCGTTCTTCAAAATAATCTTCATTTTGAGTGGTGTCTCTTTAGTTTTATTGTTACAATCGTAATTTGCGTGTAACTTTTCTATTTTGCTCTTAATTGTGTGATCTGTAATGTGACTGATATCTATCTCTGATGTCTCACATTCTATATTAAATATGCATTTTTCTTCTTGGTCGGAATCGTTATGTTTGCTTTCCAGAATCTGTGTTCCGTATACGTCCATCTTGATGGTAACATTCTTTAAGAATTCTCGTCCTATGATAACGGGGTACTTCATTGTATCGCTATTGACAATGTAGAATTTCGCATTCGATATAACATCGTCTGCTTTCACGTCAGTTGAAAGGCTGCCTAGCGTCATTACCTGATTTCCTCCAATACCTGTCAGCGTCACGGCGTCGTTTTGTAGAGTTACTGGACCCAAGGTCAAGAAACAATCATATCTAATTAGATTCACGTCGCTGCCAGTATCGACTAAGGCTGTTATTACTTTTCCCAAAATTGTTACGTCCTTTTCTGCGTTGTTCTTTTGACTTTCGACCAGCATCACATTTTTGTTCTGTGTCTTTTTGGGACAAGCGGCCGACTTGTGCCCAAATTCGTTGCAGTTAAAGCATTTTATCCCCTTCTCTTTATGTGGACAGTTTCTGGATACGTGACCTCTGCTTCCACACGTATAACAACGTAGCGTCGGTGCTTCTTCCTTTAGGTTTGATCCCTTGCTGCTACCACCGTATTGTTTTTCTCTTGGTGACTGAGTCTTGTCTTTCGACTTTGAATCGGCGGATATTCTTTTCCGTATCGTGTCATATAGTTTAGCTTTTTCTTTAAATTCGTCGAAACTTTTTGCACCGTATAGGATAATCTTGTTTCCAGGGTCGTCGGGTATTCCGTCGATGATGTATTGTATTACAACTTCAGATGGAATGTTGGCTCGGCTGGCGATTTCACGCATCGCTATCGTGTATTCTCGTACAGACTCTTCTCTTTTCTTCGTTCGCGTTGATAGCATTCTGTGTATATCAGCACAACTCGATTTCACTTCGAATTCTCGTGTGAATAACTGTTTCAGTTTCTTCCAAGTCGTTATACCTCTTTCCGATTGTACCACTAACTTTGCTAGATGAGTTAAAGACTTTTTTGCAAAAATAAGCTTTTGTAAATCATTCCAACCTGTAATTTGTGCAATTTCCTCGAAATCCGATATCCACTTTTCAACTGGGTATCCATCTTTTCCCGAAAACTGTGTGATCGAGTCTTCGATGTCTCTAAACGAGAGGGAAAATGTCGTCGTCTTCGTCTTTCGTTTTTCAACGTTGTTCCTTTCACCATCTTCATGATGTTCAGGTGACATCCTTGCTCTGATTTTTTTTGATCTAACGTTAGTTTGGTTATCTTTGAAATCGTTGCTTGCTTCATCGTTATCGTCGTTGTTTCTTGCTTCATCGTCGTCTTCATCGTTAACGTCGTTTTCATCTTTATCGTCGTCTTCATCGTCATCGTAGTTTTCATTCTCATCGTCGTTTTCATTATCCTTACTTTCTGCCTGGATATGGCAAAGAAATGATAAAATTCTTTCACTTACATCGTCTTCGGTCCCATCGTATTGTATGTCTAACACGTGACACACCGTAACTAAATCAGCAAACGATAGCAGAGATTTCATTTCGTCAATCTTCGTTGAGTAGGCTGCGGACTGTTCATCGTATGTGAATCCTTCAAAATTGCTTAGTTCTTTTCTACTTAGTCGTTTAGATGGATCTCCGGATATGATGATGAATAATGGTTTCAATAATCTACTATTAAAACTTATTATATTTTGTTCAACGTTACCAATATCTTTTAACGCGGGCATTTTTCACGGTACGCCACTGGTTCGGTGCGCGGATCAACGAAACGAATGTTAAAAACAAACCGCTCGCGCTCTGTTGCTATGAACTGTGACACTCACGTATAACGTAACTCTGACAGATCAACTTTTCACGCACTGTTGTTAATTGTCTTTTAAATACGCCGTCGTATATCAACACAGTTTATTTGTAAGCTTAACAAAGTTTTTTTAACAATTAATTTAAAAGGAAATACTTCCGCACGCCACTGGTACTGTTTACGTGAGAAATTCTTAGAATTGCGGTTGTCCGTTACTGTGACGTACGCTTCGCTTTGTTGCGGCGGCTTCGCTGTTGTATATCTGTTCGCGCGCTTTTACGTTCAACGGAAATTTCGGTTCTAATATTGAACTTACACTGTCTTTATAATGTTTTCAATGTTTTTTGCAGCACAGCACTTTGCACAGTGTATCACTTATTATAACTAATTGTCACTGATTCTCACTAATTTCACTGCACTAACTTATTCACTTTTTATTTATTAATTTGGCTCATTTTACGTTCACATCCCGATTCTGAGCCCCCATATTGTAGGATTTACTAAATATACAATAGAGATATCGAGTAAATATAAAGTGTTTATTGAATATTAAATGAAATACATAAAATGAGTAAGGTATTAATATATAAATAAAAGTAATCGCGTCGTTTCGCGTCGTAAGTTGTTTGATAGAGTACTTCGTATGTGATCGTCGTTCACTACTCTTATCGCGTCGTTCGTCGTCGGTAGCTCGTATAAGACTATACGTCTGCGTTCGTCGACTTCTAGCTCACGACTGCCTCTCCACCTCACCACGTAGTCCACTAGCCAGCGCTAGCAGCGTCCTACATATATATATATATATATATATATATATATATATATATATATATATATCTAGTTGCGCAACTACAAACACTAAAAATTTTATTAGTGCCATAGTAAATAATAGCTTAGTAGTTTAATAACAAGTTACCGTAGAAAAACAAAATAAAACAATAGCTATGCATAAACGGTTTAAGCCTGATGGTTATTTAGCCTATTTACTTAATTGTTTTAAGAAAATTGATTGTTATTACAGTCGAATATTTTTGATATTAAAGTTTTAAATGATCATCTAAATGCTGAAGGATATACAAATTTTCTTAATAATAGAATTCATGAAAAGTTAGAAGATAAGCCGCTTCATATTCAATAACGCATGTGGCTCCAACTTGATGGTGCATTACCCCATTTTGGAAGTTACCGCATGGCAAAATTTTAACTATCCAGATAGATGGATTGGACGTGAAGTTCCAAATTTATATCCTTTGAATTATTATCTTTTCACTCATGAACAGTTGATGGAAAGAGTTATGGTAGTATTAAATCAAATTCGTTGTAATATTGTCATGAATCGCGTGTACTAATGGGTGATTCATTTAGAGGTACTTTTTTCAAAATTAAAAACAAATAGAAAAATTCGATTTTATCGGGTAATCTTTATTATCATACAAAAGACCATTCTTTACATTTATTTTTTAAAGATTATTTCTTTCAAATGTTGGCCGTAACTGTGGCTAATATACTCCATTCTGAAGTTCCAATTTTCGATGACACGTTCGATCATTTTGAGCGGTATTTGGCGAATGACGCGAGTAATGTTGGCTTCTAATTCCTCAATCGTAGCCGGCTTATCCCTGTAGACTTTGGACTTTACGTAGTCCCAAAGGAAAAAGTCTAGAGGTGTGATATCACACGATCTAGACGGCCAATTCACCTGTCCGAAGCGTGAAATTAACTTTTCACCGAATTGTTCTCGCAATAAAGCCATAAAGCAATAAAGGAAGGTCGGCCGGCATCAGTTTTTGCACGAGTTGAATTTTGTATGCTTTTAAACCAAGATCTTTACGTAAAATACGCCAAGTTGTTGCATATGACAAGCCAAGTTGTTGAGAACGGCGCCGAATTGATTCATCACGTTCAACGCGGACACTCTCAGCTACTGCCGCTATACTTTTTTCACTATGTGCTGGATGTGGTCTATTTGGTCGCGTATTATCCAATAATGAAAATTGGGTTTCAAATTTTTCGATGGCACGACGAATTGTGCGTTCAGTAGGCCGATTATGTGGACCATAAGTTGCTCTAAGCGCTCGAAACACATTTTTCGTAGAACGTTGATTTTCGTAATACAGCTGAATAATTTGTAGACGCTGTGCCGGGCTAAGTCTTTCCATAATGAAATGTCAAACAATACCGAACAATAATACAATGACAGGTTGACACGACTCGCGCGTCAACTGTCATAAAATCAGCTGTGAAAAAAGTACCTCTAAATGAATCACCCATTATTTTCTGATTTTGTCGGTGTTATGCCTGTATTCAAATTTAAGAAGCTAACTTTAGATATTTATTTAAAATATAAAATAATTTTATTTGCCTATCGACTATTTTATTTTTATTTTCTACAGTAATTTGTTATTAATTTCGTAAATTTACTATGTCACTAATAAAATTTTAATTTTTTGTAGTTAGGCAACTAGACAGAATAGGACTAATTTCCATATACCAGTTTTTATTCGAAATAACCTCCCTAACAGAAAAAAGTTTGGTACACTCATACCAAATCACCCTGTTTAACGTCAATAATTAGTACATTAAAGTAAAAAAGTAAACCATTTTCAAATCACAACTGACATGTAGATGTTATATTTTATATGGCCATGTTAAATAATACAAGGAGAAAAAGATGGCATTATTTAACCCATTTCTAAATTTTGCGACACAGACATAAATAATTTATATTAAATTATATTTGGTATTTAGTAAAACAAAATTAAGAAAAAGAAATTACATTTCAATGAGAAGCATATTTTTGTTGTTGTTGTTTACTTAGTAGTGCCTTGCCGCAATATACACATTTCACTAGCAATTTAAACGAAACGAAAATCATAAGTTCTGAAATGCGAGGATCATCAACATTTGTTCAGCGTCATATAGAATTAGATTTAGACCTTAGCATCATAGCCACCGCGGCGCTAAAATTAACTTAACTTTAATTTGCAAAATTTTTATTTAAAATTGAAGTTGTCAAAAAATACCTATCGAACTTTTGTCATATTGCGGACATCCTGTACATTCGATGTTAAATGTGAATAGCTGAATATTATTGTTTTCGAAAGCAAAGATTTTTATTAAAAATTACTTTTTTTCGTAAAACTTATAATAACTTAGTCTCTCACATGGCGCAAACTTAAGTAAACACACTGTATCATTTGGTTTTACAAACTAAACAGAGAAACAGGAACAAAATAATATACTATTGTAAATTTTATATGTTTTCTATATGCGAAGTAAATGTACGACGTACACTGCACTACAAACATTTAACAAGATTTAGAGAAATGACAAGGAATTTGAAATTATAATAAGAATTCGATGCTGTTTTGTTACTTACAGAATATACAAGTGGCATGGTTAACATATCCATCGCATTGCTGCGCGTTTCGTTTTCCTCGTTCACACAATCCGTGGGAATATGCGAAACATAAACATTTGATGCAGCATATGCATGATTCATGCAAGCATAACACGAGCACGAAATCGTCTAAACCTATTCTACGTTCGTTACTCGAATGGTTACCTTTAAATTCTACACCGTATTCATCTACAGACATTGAGTCCTTTTGGACCAATGACGATGAAGTTTTTGGTGTGGCGGTCGATGCTAAAACACCAATTACAGCATATTGCGGTAAAATTTCGAAAAACTACAAAAAGGTATTAACTTTTTTAAATTAATTGTAGAGCTAGTTTAGTTTAGATGATATTTTTTCACACAACAGGATTGTAATATTCACAACAGGAAAATAAAATGCACGACAAATAATATTTTCTACGACAAAAAATATAGATGCATGTTAAAATATTTTTTTCATACGGCTAAATAATTATTTAAATTAAAAAAAGTTAAAAATATCATATTTTGAAACGGACCAAAAATAATTTCTTTTAGACCCATACAAATTTATAACCCCATACAGATTTCTGACCCCCATACAGATTGTCCTGAAAATTTGTGATTGTGAATTTTTAATAGCTATGGCAATACTTGTAAGATTTAAAACAAAAAACGTGAGGCGCATGCAATAGATAATAGTAAGGAGTGTAGAAAGTAGCTGTCGCTGCGTCCCACGTTTTTCGTTCTAATCTTATAAGTATTGTCGTAGCTATTAAAAATTCACAATCAGAAAATTTCTAGACAATCTGTATGGGATCAAGAATCTGTATAGTGTTATAAATCTGAATGGAATTAGGAGAAATTATTTTATACTTTTTAATTCGTTTTAAAAACCTGTTATATAATTATTTTTTATTTAAATAATTATTTTCGGTTTTTTAGTCTCGATTGTAATTTATGTTATTGTTTTCTGTAGTTTCTGTATTTTGAAAACATATTTGATAAACACACGAAT
The DNA here is from genome assembly GCA_963966155.1 of Clivina fossor. Lineage (NCBI taxonomy): Eukaryota > Metazoa > Arthropoda > Insecta > Coleoptera > Carabidae > Clivina > Clivina fossor. The sequence goes on along the minus strand of OZ014553.1, from coordinate 13,249,238 downwards.
GTATTGAATTCGTGAATATAACACAAGATAATAATTAATATTCCTAATATTATTAATTGATTAGTTACCTTAACTAGCAATAACCGCAATTAAAAATTTTCAAATTTATTGACCACTGAACAAATAAAAATTAACTTTTAACTCGATCTATCTAGCAATAAGTTTAAAATCTGCAGGTATATTGACCTTTAAACAAATAAAAAGTAATAGTTTAATTTGTCATACAAATTTTGTAGTAAATTTTTTTTAACTATAACTACTATAAAAAAATTTTACTATACTAAATACCTTGTATTTTCTCTAATGCTATTGATTTACAAAATATCATCTAGAACAGAACCAACCTGTATAATAACGTTAATATTTAATCGTAAATGTTAATCCTTATAAAATCATTTATAGTTGCAAATATATTTATATTTTTTTTATTGAATAATAATAGTTAAGACATTTTAGGAAATTACATAATACGAAATGTAATAAGAAAACATTTATTATTATTATTACTAAAAACGTGTATTAATAAAATAATTAATGTTATGAATATTACTAATAATTGAATTGTGTGAAACGGATTTTAACACTTAAGCACCACTCGCTGCGTAAACCTACTGACTCTGGCTAAAATAGGGTACCTATAGGTAACAAAATACTAGTAACCAATTTTGATACAATTTTTTATTACTTGTTAATTAAGTAAGACACATTTTATGTAAGTCAGTGCATTCACACTGTTTTTTTTGTTTGATCTGACAATTATTATAGTATGTTTAAATTTTATGCTATCAAGATTTCCTGACGCATACTGTGCGATAACAGAATTTATTGACCTTTTATGTTTTAGCATTCCAGTAGAAACAATTCCATCTGATTTTACAGCATTCGCATGGAGTTCTATAGATACCTGAAGTTTCAGAAAGAATAATATCTTTTACACGTTTCAACATTTGTTGCAATTTTATGTGAGAAAAATAGGAAACGTTAATATTTCTTTTTTTATAGAATTCTGCCTTAACGTAAAATTTTGAAGATACTAAAAAAATTGCAATATCGAACAACATTAACAGAGAAGCAATATATATTTACAAAGATAGTTATAGGAGCACTGATTTAAATAAAATTTGGATTCCTTTAATTAATAAATTATAATTAAATCTAGTTAGTTGTATTTTGTTACCTAATAACTTGTTTCTGTTTTGTTTGTTTATTATATCACTTGTATATATTTTTTGTTGTTGCAAAAGTTGATATTAGTAAGTTGGATATGGTATGGTCATAATGAGGGAATGTCTAATAAATGTTCCTAAGTAGTAGGAATAGGAGAGTATGTATGAGAGATATCAAAAATGTTGATAAAACTAGAGTTACGTGTCTGGATAGAAATATTTGGAGAAAATAAATTTCGGAATAATAGAAAGCGCTTTTGCCGCATCTTTTTGAGTACATGGGTGATTGTATGTATATATATATATATATATATATATATATATATATATATATATATATATATTTCGTGATGATGATATGTTTGATATATGGAAACATCTACTTTTAAAATAAAATTAAACAAAACCTACAATTTTTATTTTAATGTACTGAGTTTTGAAATATTTTATTACTATGTTTTTTGGTTAGTTCTTGTTTTACGTTAAAGTATATTTTATATATAGTAAGAAGTGTAGGGAGTAGCTGTCACTTTCCCACATTTTTCTATATGGGGTTACAAATCTGTATAGGGCTAGGAGAAATTATTTTATACTTTTTATTCCATGTTATAATCATGATACATTATTTTTTTTATTTAAATAATTAAATAATTCAAATTTAGGAAACCCTAATAATGAAAATCTATACAATGCCCAGTCACGCTATGTAACCAAAAGGATGTGGCATGAACTCTTTCGGCTATCCCAAAATTCGTTTTTTTCAAACATTTCTGTCCAGACAATTAATTCTAGCTTTATGATACCTCTCATATATACTTTTCTATTTCTACTACTTGAAAATTCTGTCTTTAATGCTCTCGATAATAACTCAATAATGAGAAAAAGTTCTATTTTAGGTAATTTGTTATCCAGCACCAGATGCATTTAATCCATGCGAAGACTTAATGGGAAACTGGGCATTACGTTTGCCAGTCTGGTTTATTTCGTTATCCGCTATTATAGGAAATCTTTTAGTGTTAATCGTTATTATTACATCACGTTTTCGACTTACTGTGTCTAAGTTTTTAATGGCAAATCTAGCAATGGCTGACCTAAGTATCGGCATGCATTTGTTTTTAATTGCAATCGTGGACGCTTGCTCCATTGGATTGTATTTTAACTATGCTATACATTGGCAAGGAGGTAATTTATATTTAATAGCACTATTTTCTATGACTTAACTAAACGTAATAAAAAGCAACAAAAAAACGGATTCTTCCAAATATACTAAATCTGAGTAAAATTTTCTCAAAATTTTTGAATATTTTCTATTTATAATTAATTGAGAAAAATATTGATTAGTTATTCCTTGGATTTATGACAATAGTGTAATTTTAACTTATATTTATTTAACCATTTTTTATTTATTATATTATTCAAAATACTTGAAATATATAAATTAAGTTCAGATCAACCATAATTATATGGGAAACACAATACAACGAATAAGACAGGTGTTTTTTTTTTTATAATATTTGTTTTGATTTTCTGTGTTAGCTAGCGGGTCCATTTTAGATACATTCCATTTTGATATGTAAAAAGCCACGACTCATTAAAATGAATTAAACTGCGGAATAATTAACTTTTTCTAAAAGTTATAGTAAATTGAACTACTGCGCAATTTAACGCGTTGATTTTCTGTATTTAAATGCATCGTTTCACTTGGGCATTACGTATTTATATTTACGAATTACTAATAAAAAAATTAAATTTTATTTATTACAATTACTTAAATTTTATTTAAAAAAAAATCAAGTAAATCTTAATATAGAACAAGATGTAATTATGAACTAGAATTAATTTAATTTTTAATATAAATATTTTTTAAACAATCTATTATAAAAAACTTAATAAAAAGTTATATATTAAAACACTAATTGCTAAAGCACATAATTAATATTTACATATCTTTTTTATCAATTATATTCCTAACTGCAAATAATAACAATAATTTTTTTTAAATAAAAACAATAATACTCAGAATACATACATTAAAACTAAATTTAAAAAAAAATTGTGTGACTCTACAGTTATCTCAATAAAACAAAAGTAGGATGTCACTTTAACTATATCTAATATTTTAACTTTACGTCTATGGACGATTTATAGTAACTTCGTATTTAACTTAGGGTTAAATTTAACTCTCTCTCTCTTTTGAAAATATTTTCAAATTTAATCTCGAGTTATTCATATTAACTTGAGTAAAAAATTTTAATCTGGACATAAATCAATTGTAGAGCACTAACTATTTCAAAAATTAGTGACGTTCAGGTTGGCTTTTTGCCAGAGAGAGGATATGTGGATCAATTTTATGCTCTTCGTATGATTGTCACTTGACAAAAATAAAAAAAGTGTTCTGTGGTTTTCTCGATTTAAGGAAAGCTTAAGACAGTGTCCTTCGGGAAATCTTGTGGGATGTGCTTTGCGAGTACCGTATTAATGGTAATCTTTTAGGAGCAGTGAAGCTGCTGTACGAGTTGATGGTGTTTAAGTGATTGGTTTCGTATAGATGTTGGCGTGAAACGAGGCTGTGTAATGTCTCCTTGGCTATTTAATTTATATATGGATGTTCTTCTTTGGAAAGCTTTCTGTGGTAATGATGGCATACAAACAGGTGATTGTGTTGTACCTGCTTTAGCGGATGCTGATGACGTGGTTGTTTTGGCTCAATCTGAAAAGTAACTGAGAAAGATGATTGATAGAATTAATGTTATTGGTAAAGTTATGAATCTTGTTTTGAATGTTAATAAGTGCAAAGTTTTATTTTTTGAAAAAGATGACTTGACAACTGAGTGTAATGTATATATTGATGGTGCACGTTTAGAGCAGGTAGATGAGTTTTTGTATTTGGGTAGTTTGTTGTCTAGAGATGGCCGTTTTGATCGTGAAATTGAAAAGAGGGTAAATGCTGGTTGTAAGGTTTTGGGTGCTTTGGAAACTTTCGCTGGGGATGTAAATGTTTCCAAAAAAACCCGTTTGAGTATATACAATGCAGTTTTGGTGCCTACGTTGATGTATGGTAGTGACAGTTGGGTTTGGTTGCAAAAGCATAAACAAAAAATGACTGCTGTGAAAATGTAATTTTTACGTGGGGTATGTGGTGTAAATAGGAAAGATCGGGTACGAAATAGATTTGTGTATGATGAGTGTGAAATTGAAAAAAATGTTGTTAGTCAGTTAAGATACCTCGGACATGAGCGAATATCTAATGAACGTTTGGTTAAAAAGATTTATTTGATTGATTTTGATGGTAGACGTTTTCGTGGACGTACGATGAGTAGTTGGAGTGGTATAATTGAGAGTGTTTTGCGTGAGCGGAAGTTTCCAAGTAGTATGAATGGAAAAGCATGTCTGAGAGGAATTATGAATGTGGATGAAGGGACAGTTGCTTGTTTGGATAGGAATGTTTGGAGGAGACTGATTTCGGAATAATGAAAAGAATTTTTGTCACACCCTTTTGGGTACATGGCGTGATTGTGTATGTATATATGTATGTATGTATATATGTATATATGTATGTATGTATAAATTAATTGTACGGAAAAGGATATATGATACATGATTGTTAAATGCTACTAATAGAATCTACAAGCAGCCGTAGGTCAGTGGTAGCGTGTTGAATTCGGACCCCAAAAATACCTGGTTCACGCCGCGCTCTCACCAGAAATTAAATTAAATATTATTTCATGTATTAGAATTTTGTACCGCTGAACTAATATCGGCTGGGTTTGAGTGGTTTAAAACCTGCTATATGCTGTAGGTCCGTTATAATGCAAGTAAAAATTGTTAAGAATCTGTATGTTCAGCTTCTCAAGCATGTTCCACCTAGAAATTACTGAAATTTATATATATATATATATATATATATATATATATATATATATATATAAAATAACAGAATCTAGAAAATAAAAAAAAACTCGATTTCATCTCAATTTTATAAACCAAATTTCAATTCTGTAAAAAATGCACTTTGCAACTTTGTATCCTATTATACCATTAAGATAATACAAATATTTCTAGGTAATGGTTGCAAGATAGCTGGATTTCTAACTGTATTCGGAAATATCTTATCAGTGTATACATTAACAGTAATAACAACAGAACGTTGGTATACAATAACATGGGCAATTCATCTCAATAAAAGATTAAAACTTAACACAGCCGTCCGTGTAATGATCTGCGGTTGGTTATGCGCCATTTTTATGGCATCACTTCCACTTGTAGGCGTGAGCAATTATTCGAAAACAAGTATCTGTTTGCCTTTGGAGATGCACAACAAAGCTGATGTAATCTATTTGTCAACATTACTAGCTTTCAACGCTTTAGCATTTGCCCTTATCTGCGCCTGCTACGGTAACATGTACAAATCTATTACCAAAGGAAATCAATGCGCTACAGTTACTTCAGTTCGATCGGATTTTACTGTTGCAAAACGAATGGCACTGCTTGTGTTTACCGATTTTGCATGTTGGGCACCGATCGCATTTTTTGGTCTAACAGCTATTTTAGGTTATCCGCTGATAACAGTACCTCAAACGAAAATATTGTTAGTGTTTTTCTATCCACTTAATTCGTGCGCCAATCCATGTCTCTATGCACTTTTAACGCAGCAGTATCGAAGAGATTTCTTCATTTTGTTGGGAAGGTAATTTTGTAATTTATTATATTAACATGACCAATATAGAAGTAAATCTTAAAATAAATCGGTTTATCTCAATGCTCGTTTTCATCAGGATAAACAAAACGTCGATTATAAAAAAATTTTAATACAAAACTTAAACCTTAAATAGTTTATTTTATATAGTAAGTTCTGAAAGATTTTTTTCTCGTTATTTCCTGTAATGTTATTTGAATCAGTTTATTCTGATAAAGACGAGAGTTGAGTTTCGTCGAAACATCGATTATAAATTAATATTAATACAGAACTTGAACCTAAAGCAGTTTCATTTTATATAATGAGTTCTGAAATTTTTTTTTAATTTGGTTATTTACTGTAATTTCATTTGAATCAGTTTATCCTGCTGAAGACGAGCGTTGAGTTTCGTCAAAACGTTGTTAATAAATTTGGTTTAATAAAAAAAATTAAACTTAAATCAGTTTATTTTTATATAATGTGTTATGAAATCTTTTTATTATTTTTTTTTTAATTTTAGTTATTTACTGTTATGTCATTTGAATCAGTCCCTGATAAAGACGAGCGTTTTGTTTCGTCAAAACGATGATTATAAATTAATTTTAATACGAAACTTGAACTTAAAGCAGTTTTATTTTATATAATAAATTCTGAAAATTTTTTACTATATATATACCGGGTGAGTCTGAGAAGACGCCCCCCCCCCCCCACTTAATTTCTTTATTATAAGTAATAGAAAAATTTCTCTCCTATAAAAGTTTTATTATTTGAAATATACTATTCGATGCTGTAAATAGATATTTTCTAGAGCCAGGTTTACACTATACAACTATCAACTTTTTTTTTTAAATGTAAACCTAGATTTTTTTATTTAAATATAGAACAGCATTTTTTTCTGTTTTTAACGATGTATAGTTTTATGTATAAATTATAAGAAAAAAATCGAAAAAATACGATAATTGAGAAATAAGAGAAATTGTTTTTATTTAAAAATTCTTAGGCGACTATGGGAATATAAACAAAACATAATAATGTCAAACAACTAAATTATTGACAATATAATACAAGGAAGAACCTGTAGATAAAGAAGATATGAAACAACGTATTCGAATCGCTTTCCAAAATATTTCTCCGAACATGCTGATGGATGTACGTGCACACCTCATTCAACGATTGAATGTTTATATAAGGGAACGGGGCCGTAAATTTGAACATTTGTTTTAAATAGATTTTACCTTACCAAGTTGCTTGACTTAATTTAGTTGTTCTATCTTGTACATTTTGTTTATATTTGCATTGCCGTTTAAGAATTTTTAAATAAAGACGATTTCTCTTATTTCACAATTATCGTATTTTTTATTCTTTAAATTTGTATTAGATAATAGAACGAAATTTATATAAATATCGTTAATGTCCAACCTTCATTCAATAAGGCGCATATGATCGGAGCAATTTAATTAATAATTGTGTATTTAATTACCAATTAAATTAAAAATTTAATTTAATTTAATTTGTACAGATACGGCCTGTGTAAAGATCGAGCCGAACAGCACAAGGGCGCAATAGGTGGTATGCCATTACCGTATGGCTCTGGTCCCCAATACAAACGAGCAAACAGCGCCACGGACGGCTTCAACCTGAAACAAACGAGTAATAACTATAATTACCAAGGGCCATCGGATCATCGAGGCTCCGTTTTGACCACTCTTGTTTCCGTCGAAATGCCCATCTTCAATTCGAATTCAAGACCCAATTCACGACTAAACTCGTTAAAAGTTGTTCCCGAACTATGTGTTAAATCAACAGCTGATAATAATTTTGATGTTATTGAAAGTGAATGTCACCATAAATATTTATCTAGCGGAAATTTGTAATAGTTATAAAATACAGCATATTGTTTCAGATGTGAACATATTTATAAATGTGAAATAGTTATTTTTCTAATTTCTTAAAATAAAATACCTTAATGGTTCTGGCGTATTTAATGTATTTTTTACATATAAATAATATTTATTTTATTACCAAGTTCAAGTTTAATTATTTCATACATTATGCAGGTAAGTTTATTTTTATTACAAAATTATAAACATGTGAAAAAACCTCTATATTGACTTTGTATTTTTTTTAATATTAAAAATATTTAACTTTTATTTAAATAATTAAAAATTGATTAAATATACAAGTTGGCAACACTACATAAAATTATTTACCTCTATTTCATATTTATTTTATAATTATTTATTTTAAATAAAGTTTTAATATTTTTCTTAAAAAATTGTCAACATTGTAACAATAAAATATATAAAATATTTGTTAATTAGAAAATTTATTCTGAAAATTTAATTGAAATTTAATGTTAATGATAAATAATGTTAAATTTGAAGCCGTGATAAAATTTTAAATGTTTTTTTTTTTGAAAATTGGCAGCACTGCAAAAAAATAAAATATTATAATTTTTACAGCCACTACTACATTTTTTCTAAATATTTGATTAAAATTTTGATTAATGGTGCAGCCAGTATTAAGGGAAGGTTGCTGTACTGATTTACAAAAAATATATTTTTTTTGCATAAATTTAATTTCTATAGTGTCTAGGTCTAGACTATTTGGTTAAAAGAGATTTGTCGATATTTAAAGTATTGCAGAAGTTACAGTATGTTAAGTAAAACAATGTAACGGCCAGAAAATAGGTAGTTATTTATTTCAATTTTCTCGAAAGAAAAACTTACAACTCATTTTTCTCGGAACAGCATTTTTCAGCGCGCGGACGCTCTAGCGCTTCAATGGATGAACGAATTCACTTAATTATTTGTAAACTAGAGAGAAAATTTAATTTTTTGAGCTATATCGTGGCGTTTTATTCAAAAATCGATTTAAAAATATATTTTTTTTTTCTCTTAATTAAAAGAAAAAAAAACATAGTAAAAAAGTGTTTTTTTTTTATATTTTATCATGTTTTTTTTTTTTCAAAAAAAAAAAAAAACAACGAAAAGCTGAAAAAAAAAACGAAAAGTGCAAAATAACACAGCGCGAATAGACATGGTTGCTGGGGGCTGAAGCCGGCATTTTTTTTTACGAAAAAATTGTATTTTATTGTACATTGACTAAAGAATAAAACTAGTTTTACCCTATTTTAAAAAAATACTTCTGCAACAACCTCCCCTTAAATACCAATTTTAAAAATTTTGATATTGTTTTTCTCCCATAATTGGCAACACTGTAACAAATAAAATCCAGTGAATTGTTTTGGTTACTAAATAAACATATTCTAAATTTTTTATTTAAATTAGTTGAACCGTCTCGTCTATGAATATGACTTCCACGCAATCGCCGGCGTACGACCGACGCACAAATATACACCATCAACAAGCTAAGTTTAAATTAGATATATATGAAAAATTTGCATATATAATTTTGGATAATATTCCAGACACTATACTATCTGTGAAATTGGTAAAAAATACGATATAAGAAATTCTAAGCAGATTTGTTACGTAAAATTTCATATATTCAGCAAGCTAAATTATAAACATACGATTAAATTCGTAACTCACATTAATTATTTTAATATTATTATTACTTTATTAAATAAATATTTGTATTTATTAGAAAATTGTCAAAAATAAAATACCATTATAGCAAAACATGTAAAACATTTTTATCTTTGCCACAAGAAACCTAACCCGAAAATATTATTAAAAAGAAAAGAAGTTGTAACATTACAAAAAGTAAAATTACATAAGAATTGGAAAATAAATTAATTTATTCCAAATATTTCACTAAAATTAAATTATTGGGTTAACCAAATTTTTTTTAAAAAATTGCCCTAATTGGCTACACTGCAAAAAAAAAATTCATATACCAGGTTAGATAAAATGTTATAAAAACAAATTTACAGAAAAATGTTTTATATACAAACTTTATGATTACAAAGGAACATATGATAGAGTCATTGGATAGTCACAGGATAGATAGTCGTTTAAAGATCATGTGCAGATCTTTAATTTTTTTTAATAGAATACTATTTACTTTAATGTATGTTCTTGTAGTTTAACTTTAATAATTTTCAAAATATTATAATGCAGTGTTTACATTACGCTCGCAGACTTATGCTATACTTATGAAAAAAAAGAAAAATTAATTTTTAATAGTATGCACTGATAGAAAATTTTATTTGATATTTACACTATATCAGTGCACACTTATGTAAATGATTTCTTTTTCCTGAATTTTGTTATATTTTCGTGGTGTACCTAGAAGGAATCGGGTAAGAAATAAATTAATGTATGATGATTGTAAAATTGTTAGTCAGTTAAAATAGTTCAGACATCTTGAGCGAATGCCTATCAAACATTAATGATTTTGAAGGTTTACGTTTTCGTGGACGTTCGATGAAATACTAAAATAGATTATTTATTTGCTTATAGTAAATATTTTATATATATATATATATATATTTACATTTACATTTACAGTTGTTGAAAGATTAACAGTTTTTTAAAATATTAAGAGTTTATATTCTCAAGAATATTTTGGCCAAAACCACATTAATATTAAAATTTAATATTTATAAAAAACATGCATATACTCGTATAATCTTTATTGTAAAATTATAGTCGCAATGATCAAAGGAATATGCAATAAATAAAAATACAGCTTCAAAAGACTATATGCAATTTTTGCATTTTAATGATAAATTACTTAATATTGCTTCAGATAGTACGGTATTTGATATACACATACATGCAAAACCACGCTACGTATCGGAAAGGGTGTAACACAAACATTCTTATCCAGGCAAGTAACTTTACCTTCATTTACATTTATGATATCTCTTATACATGTTTCTCTATTTCTACTACTTTAAAATATGCGACCATGAAAAACACTCTCAATTATACCAATCTATCTACTCATTTACTCATTAATCATTTACAGTTGGCAACCCTTCATAATGTTTTTTTTTTGGCAGAAATAAATAAAAATTCACGTATTAACCTGAATTATGATAAAATAAATCTGTCTGTTGCTACATTTAACTTTTTGGATAATTCTACTTTCTAAATTCTCCATTATGTATTTGACGTTTGCGAAAACTGAACATAACCTAATAATAATAGTGACAAATTTAGATTTGTGATGGCAGTCTTGTAAAAGTGAGCCTGCGCAGTTGCAAGTCAGCGAAAATTAGTCAGAGGAATTGAATCGAGATTTATTTCCTATGACTTAATATATCTCTGACTGTATCACACTAGAAAAAGTCAGAGATGTGATACCAAGTCGGGGATAATGCATGATCAGTCAGAGATATTGAAGCTAGTGTGATAAGGCCATTACGTATTCTTTTAACCAAACGCTCATTAGACATTCGTTCAAGATGAGCGAGCCATATCAACACCAACTAACACCAACTTTTTCAGCAGCAATTTTTTTCAGTTTCACATTAATCTATTTCGTACCCGATTTTTTTTAGCTCATTTATTCACTCATTTCTTAACAATCACTACTATGCACCAACATCGTGAAAATATTTACATTTTTAGCAAAAGTACCCAATACATCCAAAATTCTTCAACCACAATAACTCTTTCTTTTAATATCACGATCAAAGCGACCCTCCTTTTATCCTCCAATTACACACATTTATTTATTTACCTGCTGTAAACGTGTACCACCAACAGATACATTACGTTCACTCTTTATTCATATTTTTTAACAAAATCTTCATTAGGCATTCGCTCAAGATGTACGAAACATCTTAACTGATTAACACCAAATTTTGCTACAACATATTTTTCAATTTTACACTCATCATACATTAATCTATTAGGTACCCGATTCTTTCTAGTTACACCAAATACCTCACGTAGAAAATTCATTTTTACTGCTGTTATTTTTCTTTCATGCTTTTGCGGTCAAACTCAAGATTTACTACCATACATAAAGGAATATACTCAAACGGGCTCCTTTGGAATCATTTACATTTCTAGCAAAAATACCCAAAGTTCCCAAAACCTTACTATCAACTTTAACTCTTATTTCAATCTCACGATCAAAGTGACCATCCTTAAACAAGAAACTACCCAAATACACAAATTTATCTACCTGTTCTAAATTTGTACCACCAACAAATGCATTACATTCAGTCGTCAAGTCGCCTCTTTCTAAAACTAATACTTATAAAAATTTTACGCAAGATTCATATTCTTAACCACAACGTTAACTCTATTAATCATCCTTCTCAGTTGCTTTTCAGATTCAGCTAAATCAACTACGTTATTAACATACAATAAGGTAAGTAAAATACATTATATGTATACCATAATCACCAAAAAACGCTTTCAAAAGAAGAACATTTATATAAAAATTAAATACAAGCCTTCAAACCGGAACTAAACCTAAAATCGAAAACCAAAGAAACCCGTTATTTTTGCTGGAAGGAAAACCGGAGCTGAATCGGAAAAAAATATCGGTTTATTTCGATTCGATACATTTTTCTTTCATTTTCGGGATCTCCTAGCGTAGTCGCAAATCGCAACTCGTCTTACGCGATAAAGTACTTGTTTTTTTTTTTGTTTTTTTTTGATATTAACTTTCCTTTTAATAATCTTTAAATAGTTCAAATGAAAATTCATTGGAAAATTTTTCTTATTATAAATAAATAGAAATCTTGTATCATATATTATATACTTCTAATTATTATACCTTTAAACTTTAATTAATTAATAATTATTATTATTTATATTATGTTATTGTATCAATTTACATTTAAGGGTGTTTTGAACAATTCGCAAATCAGGTTAAGATACGACTTACCGTATAAAGTAGAAACAAACAATTTATATTTATTTCAAACAGGTTAAGTTATAACTTACCAGCGAGTGTCCAAACGAACAATTTATAATTATGTCAAAAGAATCACTCTAGTATGTTTTGTATTCCTTCATTCCCATGTAAGCAGCATTCGTAAATTGTAACCGCATTGTGTTAAATCATAATAAATAGGAACTTAACCTAGCCAAAATTTCACAAACGTCACCTGACAGAAACACGATGAGTGAAGGTCACAGTATGCGAATGCGCCACTTGCCGAGCGCATAGCTAGCTATATATATATATATATATATATATATATATATATATATATATATATATATATATATATATATATATATATATATGAATATTAAAGCCTTGAATATTAAATAGCCAATGAGATATTATACAACCCTGTTTCACACCAATGTTTAAACAAAACCAATCACTTAGTCAACTAGCAGTTCAGTAGCCTCGCTTCTATCATATGGAAATACATTTTACAAGGTTCCTCAAAAAATCACTGTCGTATGCTTTTTTTTTTAATCGACAAACAATAAAATAATTTTTATTTTTGTCAAGTAATTTTCCGACTGTTATAAAAAACGTAAACAATTGATCCACACATCCTCTCTTTGGCAGAAATCCACCCTATACGTCATTAATTTAAATTTATAAATTATTATTATATGATCTAGTTTGTCATTTTATTCTTAAAAATTGTGCATTTACTTTTATCGAACCATTATACTTTTTATTCATAGTGAAAGCACTGAGTTAAATAAAATTTGACTTTCATTAAATAAAAGTCTATAAATTTAATAACTAAAACCGGTTTCATAAACAATAAATAAATTTACTTCACAAATAAATTGTATTCTCGTACTAAATAACCATGTAAACAAATGTTATTTCAACAATTTTCTACCAGTTTATTATTATTAATAAAAATAACTATTTTCCCCTTTTTAATACAAAAATCTACAGAAGAAATTCATTTAATTTTTAAATAAATTTAACTAATGTTTATAAAACCGGGACTTAATTACTTATTTGTTACCTAGTAACTTATTTCTATGTTTTGTTATTTACTGTAAATGTCATTTGTATCATTTTTCCTGATAAAAACGGACGTTGAATTCTTCGAAACGTCGATAATAAATAAATATTAATATAAAATTTTAAAGCAGTTTTATTTTAATATAATGATTTCTGAAAATGTTTTACTAGGATAACCAAATCTAAATAAGAATTGCTGTACAAAATTAAATATTTATTTGCCTGCTTTTTTGTAGTTTACAAAGTTAGAATTATTAGAACAAACATACGCATTAACTGAAATTGATTATATAAATATTATTTTCAGCACGTATTATATTCAACTAATCCAATTTTTTATCTCCCTAATTTTTTGGTTATTTGTAACATGATGTGCATTACAAATATTTAATCCAATAGACCTGAAAATATTATATGTAATTCTGTTATTGTATTTATTTCATGAAGTATTTGTATATCAATAAAATTCTACACAAAATAAATACAGAAAACTGTAATAAATTATTATTCTTTAAATTTCTTTTTTAACTTTCTATCTGCTTTTGAAACAAAACAAAATTTAAAACGTGATAGACAATAAATTCTAAAGATTGGCCTGTTAAAGAAATATTGATTTTGGCAAAATTGCAGACTTTTACAAACCGCAAAAGCACCAAACAAGTTGATGATCAACAAAATTGATAAAAAAATATAAACCATATATTTTCAGTGGCAACATATCTCAATGTTTTTCAACGAAAAAAATTGGAATTTTGCTTTTTAGTAAAACAATGATTTTTGTTTATTATATAAAATTTATTTTTACCAACTATTATATTACATATAATAAGGGAGGTATTGTAACTATACTATATTTAACATATCGAAATTTTACAAGTATGTTTGAATTATGCTTATAATAACACAAAACAACTGTTCTTAGCTTGATGCTGATCTGTCGGTCTGTCTATTAGATTTTTATGAATTAGATAGATAAGAATTAGATTTTTGTTGATATTTTGTTTGTTTTTAAAAATGATGGTAGGTATCTCTACGTTAGATACGACCTTGTGACAGAACTTTTTTTACTTTTTTTGCGTTTTTGAATTGGCGAAGATACGGTTTCGCCTAGGGTTTGTTCACACTTATAGATTTGCGCATGTTAAATTTGGGTTAATAATGGAATTAGAAGCATTTCTCTGCCGACTATTATCTGCATCTGTTGCTAAATAAATCTAATTTACAGTAATTTATGCTTAAAATTAATACTGTTTGTGTATGTAATTTTAAAATTAAGCACATTGTAAAAAAAAATTGCGAAATTACAGCAAAATACTAAGAAATTTTATTATAATAATTTTGTAATTTTATTTTACTATAAATATTCTATATTTCTAACAAAAAACTTTGTAATTTTTACTTTATTTTTAATAAGCAGAGAAATTAAGTAAAAAAACATAATGATTATGTAAAATTATTTACTTTTTGCAAATTGCATCATGTTCTTAATGTAGAATTATATATACATACATAATCACGCCATATACCCAAAAGAGTGTGTCACAAACTCTTTCTATTATCTCGAAATCAGTTTCCAAAAACATCCCCATTCAGACAAGCAACATTAGCTTCATACACATTTATAATTTCTTTCATATATGCTGTCCTATTCCTACTACCACTTCAACTATTCATTGGATGTCCACGCAAACGTATAGCTTCAAAATCATTTATATAAATTCTTCATATCAAAAACTTCGAATCATTTTAACTGATTATTACCAACTTTTGCTGCAACATTTTTTCAATTTCACACTCATCATACACTAATCTATTTCGTACCCCATTCGTCCTAGTTATACCACAAACCCCTTATAAAAATTTCATTTCCACAGCCGTCATATTACATATTACATATTGTTGGTATAAATTCTTAAATTATGTAATATTAGAGCTTGCATATTAATATCTGTAATATTTTATCAAAATAATGAAACATAGTACATATTTTGCGTAATAATGCTAAAAAAAATATCTTAAGTGTAAATAATATTTTTCACTGTAAGCTAAGGAAAATTGAAGTTGTGTCATGTGATTTTTTATTGTTAATGTGCAAAAACTCCTTAATATTAAGAAAATAGCTTCAGTATTATTTTCTAATTTATGCAATGTTATTATAATTTTTTTGTTATAATATTTTGTTTTTTCTATTTTTATAATTAAGATTATAATTTTAATATTATATTTATTAATTCCTGTTTCATTTCAAAATACATTTTTTATGTAAATTTACAAATGTATATAATTATACCAGCAATAATATATTATTATACAAATTTTACCTATTTAGGGAAAATTCCTCAGATCAAATTTAATAAAGTTCTGAAAATTTATTAAATGAAACTACAAAAACAGTAATATTACATATGTACTTATGTATTTTGCCATCCCGTTGGTAATATCTTATTACATAATATTTGTAATAGCTTTTACATTATGTATTTTTAAATTATTATTTAAAATTACAGCAGTTGAGTAATTATATCTAGAAATTCTGGCCATCATAAAGTTTCATGCTTTGTAGATAAAATTATATAATTTTTTAGAATGCACATTATTATATTTGGTATTCTGTAATTACGTTTATTTATTTCACTGATGGTAGTAGTGGTTCTGTGTAATGCCGATTTACTTAATAGCAGTTATAATTTGGAACGAGTAGCATATCAAATTGAAAAGATTTTTCGGTTTAACTTTTAATGATAGCCGTGGCTCGTCTATGCCTTATGAGAGTGTAATAGTGTTCTGATGATTGCAGAGCGGTGTTTTGTAACATTGATTTATAATCGTTTTGCGAATATTTAGTTCTATTTTCTAAATCTCATTACTTTAATTTACGTTTAGTTTGCGATCAGCTGCGATTTAAATTTATTTTCTCGTATCGTTGCCGTGGATGCGTTTTAGTTTATAATTAACAGCATGGGTTGCTAGCATTTACTCATTTCAGATCATTAACTTCCATTGTTTCATTTTCATCTTATTCTCGTGTTATTTTTATCTTACAATTGTTTCATTTTATGTTATCATTTTTGTATTTGATATTTTTATATGTTTTTTTTTTATAGTTCTTACTCCGTATTGTTGCTATAATTAAATCTGCATTTGTTCTAAATACGGTTAATTATTTTGATTAGTTTGTTTTGTTTAATTGTGGATAAATTATCTCTTAACATTATTTGAAATTTACTTGAGTTATTTGGTTTTGCATTATTATTTATATTTAACAGTCTCCCGTTTAATAATACAAATTTATAATTATTTGAAATGAAATATTTAATGTAATTAAAAAATTGGGGTTTATGATTTACAAATACTCGCCCTCAAAAAAAATTTTTAACTACAAACCATGAAATACTATAATGCCTAGTATTTTTAGATATAATTATTCAACTGCTTGTAATTTTATATAATTGTTTGACATAATAATATATAATATCATAACTGTTACAAAACATTATGTAATATGATATTACCAACTAGATGGAAAAATAATTTATATAAAAGATATATTTTGAAATGTGTGAATTACAACTAAAATATATTATTAGAATTATTACATAAAATGTGTACTAACAATAAGTCTTATTATTTTGATGAATTATTACAGATATTAATATGCAAGCTGTAATATTACATAATTTAAAAAGTTATACCACTAACATGTAATTCCATAGTACATTAAGTATGTGATGTAATTTGCAGAAAGTAAGCAATTTTATATTCTAATTAAGTCATTTTTACTTACTTTATGTGATTATTATAAATTATGTAAAAATACAGAATTTTGAGGTAAAAATACGAAATATTTAGTAAAATAAATTTACAGATTTTTTTACAGTAAAATTTCACTACTGTTTTTCTATTCGCTACTTTTTTTTTTTTTAGAGTGCTGCTTTTTTTGAGCTATTATATTTTTGAACCATTGTGAAACATTTCTAGTTTTTGGAGTTGCTTAACGGGCTTGCTTTCGAGCTCCGGACTTGGAATGTTGCCCGATTAACTTAACAAAATTGCATAAAGTTTGTTGTTGGCATAAAGTTTGCATAAGTTTCTTTAGATTTTATTTTTATCACTATTATCATTTAATTGAAGTCGTTATTAGGCATTACGTTATTGCAATATATTACATTGCTAGAAATTTTTTTCATTTCTATTCTAATTAAATAAATATTTTAAAACGATCGTTTTTTTTTTATTATATATTTCCATTAATAACAATAAAAATAAAGCAAATTTTCTTTTAGTTAAAATGAAAGTTTTGAAAAGATTATCTCGTTTGCCTTTTGTTTCAAACGACGGTGATACTCTGCCGCTTGTGGTGGTTTTATCCTTTCTATCAATCCCAAATCACTGTGACAGTTCTTGTGCACCATTGGACATCTTAACCCAACCGACTGCTAGCCGCGGTAAGTCATACCTCTAAGATGCAGTGAGGCTATAGTCTGTCTGTTCATCTCTGGACACGTGTAGAACAAATTCAGCTAAACGGATTTTTATAAAATTTTATATTTAAGTTTTGGAGATAAATATCTTAATTTAATCAATTTTTGGTAAAGATCTGCCACTTGGAAGTGGTAATTTACTATTATAATTTTTATGAGCAGGTAGATGAATTTGTGTATTTGAGTAGTTTATTATCTAAAGATGGTTGTTCGCCGTTCCGGCCAATAATAAAATGATGGACATATTTAACTACGTTAAAATCTCGTTAAAGTTGAGAGCTTTTGCATTAAATATATAAATATACTATTGTAGCAATATATTAACTAAATTTATTTTACTGTTACCAATCTATTTGTACGAATTTTTGTTTTTAGCAAATAAACCTCATTATTATTATTATTATATTATCTAAAGATGGTCTATTTGATCGTGAAATTTAAAAAAGAGTTAATGCTGGTTGTAAAATTTTGGGTGTTTTAGGTACTTTTGCTGGGAATGGAAATGTTTCTAAAGAAGTCCCCCCGTTTGAGTATACATATACAATGCTGTTTTGGTGACTACGTCGATGTATGGTAGTAAATATTGGATTTGGCTGCAAAAGCATAAAAAAATGACTGCTGTGGTAATGAGACTTTTACGTGAGAGGTATGTGGTGTAACTAGAAAGAATCTCCGAGGTATGAAATATATTAGTGTATGATGAGTGTGAAATTGAAAAAAAAGTTGTAGCAATAGTTGGTGTAAGTCAGTTAAGATGGGTCGGATATCTTGAACGAATGTCTAATGAACATTTGGTTAAAAAAAAATTATAAATTCTCTTGAGGTTGTACGTTTGCGTGGACGTCCGATAAATAGGTGGAGTGGTGCGATTGACAGTGTTTCGCGTCGACGAAAATTTCCAAGTAGTAGGAACAGAAGAGCATGTATTTAACCTTCATGCGTCGTTCGGGTCCTTTTCGACCCAGTTACTGGTTTATTTATCGCCTAAACTTTTATTTCTTGTTCTAGAAATTTGAGCACTTAGGACTTTAATTTTAATTAATATAACTTCAAAAAATTTTAATTAGCAGAAAAATATTCGTATCAGTTTTTTAGTTTTTTACACACATAGGCTGCTTGGGTCACTTTTGTCCAGTTTTCCTTAGAAGCCGAAATAAGCTAAAGCTCGCATAATTCCGTACAGCACGGTGTATGTAATGCGAATTTTACCAAATTTTTTTAATCCAGGAGCAAATGTAACCGTTGATGAACAATTGGTTGAGTTCAGAGACAAGTGCCCGTTTAGGCAATACATGCCCGGAAAGCCTTCTCGATATGAAATTAAATTTTGGGTGTTATGCGACATTAGCCCAGCGTACATATGGAATATCCAGCCTTACCATAGAACACTTCCTGGAGAATTCAGAGTACAAAATTAAAGTATGCGAGCTGTTTTTGACCTATCTTATGGATCAGTGGCGTAGCCAGAAACTTTTCATGAAGGAGGGGTTACTAAAGAAATGATATAATATTAATCAATAAAGATAATACTATAACAATACTATAACTATATAATAAAATAAAAATATAAATAAAATAAATAAAAATTATTTTTATAAAAATAAAAGTAAAATAACATATTTCATATTTCACATACATATGTTTTTGGTCGTTCAGGTTCATGGGGGAGTTTCAACCCCCCTAACACCCCCCTGGCTACGCCACTGTTATGGATTGAAAGCCCACAAAATATTACATGTAATTATTTTTTTACGTCATATGAACTAGGGCAGATGCTGCTCAAGCAAAATATTACAATGATTAGCACAATAAAAAGAAACAAGACTTGTATGCCACCAAAACTAATACAAACGAAAAATGTACAAAAATGTCTTCAAAGCTTGCATTTACTTCTGATACTTGCTTGATCTCATACTTTCCCGAAAAATCGAACAAATGCATTATATTACAAAGTACATTACATTAAAAAAAAAAAACATATCAAACCAAGCGAATAAAATACTTGTAATCAGTGGCGTCACTAGGGGGTGCGGGGGTGCGGACCGCACCGGGTGACACCATCACAAGGGGTGACACCAAAATGCTCAATGCAAAATATCACTGTCTATGATTCTGTCACTCCATGAAATTATTCTTATGCATTGTTTCAGTCTGACCGGCCCAGCGCCCAGCGACAGAAATGTATTATATTATTGAAATATAAAAATATCTCTGTTCTGTTAGTCATAAACACAAAAACGTGTTATAGTTTTGCGTGTATAATAACTACTCCAGAATATAACATTAGAAAAGTTCTGATTTAGTCGAGATTTAATATGACATAAAATTTAATGTTAAAGTAACAATTAACAATTATGGGGTGTTGTGAGGGGGTGACACCATAAGTTACCGCACTGGGTGACACCAACCCTAGTGACGCCACTGCTTGTAATTATACTAGATTACAATAAAACAAAAGGGGCAGTCGGCACCATGGATAAGGCGGTTATGTGTGATACAACAAAAAGGAAAACAAACCGTTGGCCACTTATCGTCTTATAGAATATAATTGACATTAGTTCTTATTCACGAAAGTAACTAATAGTTGGGGTTTAAGTGATAGTTGAAAACGACGACGTTTTTTTAGAAAATTTGGGCATGTCCCTGGTAAAACCATAAATTGAAAGAAAAAAGTGCTTTCCTAAAACAAAAGCCGCAAGGAAGATTGTTGAAAAAATAGAATCTGCTACAGCAATTGTTCAAGATAAAGCAGCTTCAACATCAACTCAATCTAGAAAGATACTATATGTGCAAAAAACAGACAATAAGTGTTCTAGTTTGTGCTGCATGTGTAAGAAACATTAAGAGCAAAACTGAAAACAGTATTACAAGTAAATAAAATTATTTTTTTGCTTTTATGAATTTACTTTTTCTTTTTTCAATTAGAAATTTCATTTTGAAGTGTACTATTCTTACATACATACATACATACATACACAATCACGCCATGTACCCAAAAGGGTGTGGCACAAACTCTTTACTAAATATTTTTACATTTTCATTGTTTATTTTAAGTAAATATTTATTTTTAGTTTTTTTTTTTTGTTTTAAAATATATTATTTAATTTCCTATTATTAAATAAATGTTTGTTTTATGCTATGAAATGTTTACTTTAATTTTGTTAATTTAATATAATAATATAATAATATAATAATATAATAATATAATATAATAATATAATATAATATAATAATTATAATATAATATATTATAATATAATACTCCTATTATTTAACAAAAGTAACTAAACAAGTTATAACTAACCACGTTCATTTGGAATATTTTTCAATGCGGCTAAATATTTTACATTTTTTTTTTATTTTTTATAATATACCTTAAAATCATATAAAATCGTTAAAATCGCTCTTAAAATCATATAAAATCGTTAAAATCGCCTGTGTGTGTGTGTGTGATGGTGTGTGATGGTGTGTGTGTGTGTGTGTGTGTGTGTGTGTTTAATATCGCAATCAAAAATATAATTTATCTATGTAATAAACTGAGATAGCTATGACAAAAAAAAAAAGAATCTCACTACCAAATTGAAAAATGTCAAATTAATATAACGAAAAATGATAAAAATACCTTTTTTAGAAGAATTCCCCAAGAGAATATCATTGTGCACCATTTAGCAGGTACGTTTAGCTATAATTTAATATGCGACAACTTAAGATTGACGCATTTTTACGCAAGAAATCGCATTTTAATATCATGCGCGCATAGCTCCCTTGTGAAAATAGTAAATTTGATTGAGCGCAACGACCCCATTCTGTAAATAGGTGGCACATTTATGTCAACACAGTTTTGTTTTTAATTACTATGATTAGGGTTGTTATTGTTTTATAAATTTTTCTATTCCATAAATTTATTTAATATGATAACGGTCGGCTACAGTAAATGTTTTTAATACACTGTTTCTTTTTGGTTTTATTTATTCAAGTTTTATTTATATAAATTTATAAATAACTGTCAAAATAACGATTAATTTTTATTTCAAATTATTATTTTTTAATAGAAAAATTAATTATATTTTGTTCTAATTTCTTATATTTATTAATTAAATCCTTTAGTTTAAAAGCTGAATATGGTAGAACTTGTTTAAATAGAACTTACATTATATATTTTACTTCGCAATTAACTTAAGCAAAAAAAAATTGTTTTTATTTTATTTTAAAACTTTTGTTTTATGACTCTAAGCTTACATTGCAAAAATAAAATTTGCTGCTGTTAAATTGTTAATAAAAAAAAAACTACCAAGAAAATTCAAAACTAAAGTCTACAAGTTCACAGTGATAAAAGTTGTTTAATTAGGGTTTTGTAAATATTATTTTTAATCTGTTCTTGCACATTAACACCTTATGATGTGCATTCGTAGGTTGGTAAGCATTGAACAGTTGTGTAAACCTACCACAAATCTTAATTGACTATAAATATTCCTTAGGGGAACAATTTTGTTTGATTAGAACTCTCCCTAAATGTATTTATTTGTCGGTAAAATATAAAAAAAAAATTCTAAATAAAGTATAAAAGACTAAATAGTAAAAAAACACATATATCAACCAAATGTTTTAAGTAGCCATGATTACAATAATTAATATTAATATATCTAATGAATGGTTATGTTAAATATTTTATCAAGAAAGCTATACACCCGAGAAAACATAGAATTTTCGAAGATTTGCTTGATAATGAAAATATAATATACGCTGCTTTACCTTTTGTAAAAAATAAAAAAAAAAAATTGGCAGAAGTTTATCAAGAAAGAATATTAATGTCGCCTATTTTTTACACATGAAATTGCAACGCATGTTGAAGAGTGTTGAATATATTATTCCTCTTCAATCTTCGAGCATATATAAAACACCGTACGAATGTAGTAAGTTTTATGCTGGACAGACACGTAAAATTATTTTTACTAGACTGAGAGAACATAAGTGGCCAATAAATCTAAAACAGCCAGATAAATTTGTTATTACACAATAAGTGTTAAAAAATCTTTATGACCTAAAGTTAAAAGATATAATAATAATAATTGCAAGATAACAATTTAGCAGCAGACTGCTGAGAGAAACAAAAAAAAATAATAAAAAAAAAATAAAATCAATTAGTAAAAAGGCACTGATTTAAATAAAATCAAACCTAAAACACAATTCCATTGTAAAAGATTCGGCAAGAGTTACGCAGCACTGCATGAATATATTTTGAAAAAATTCTAAAAGATTTGATTGATTTTTATCGGTGTTACGCTCGGGCAAATTCAAGTGGTTTGATAACCACTATATATATATATATATATATATATATATATATATATATATATATATATATATATATATATATACCGGGTGTTCGTTCGTTAAGTTCGTATGGGCTTTTAACATGCAATTTCGATAATTTGAGATATACTACTTTCTCGAGTTAAATTCGAAAAAATACTTAGAATACTTTTTGATAGACAATAAAAAGTTCTATAATTTGGTTTTAATTTTAATTTGCCAGCATGTGCCGTTTAGACGCTAGAATTTTTTTTTTATTGTTTGGTTTTTATTTTTTTCTTAAAAACTATGAAATGCAGAAAAATAAACATAATACGGAAAAATGCGGAATAATGAGTAAGAAAATTGAGTAAAAAAACCATTATTCTACAATGCATTGTTTAGTAGAAAAAAATTAAAAAGTGAATTTTTGAAAATTTGACAAAAAACATTTTAGAATTTTCAATAATTTTTCCTGCCAAACCAGAATGAGGTAAAGAAAAAAGTTACTTAGCTATTATGTAGTTAATTTTTTTCTCTATTTTATTGAATTTTTCAAATTTTTTTTAGCAAATTTTGAAAAAAGTTTTATTTTGAAAAAATCCCAAGGGTACCCTTGTCAAATTTTCAAAAATGCAGTTTTTTTTCTACTAAACGATGCATCGTAGAATAATGGTTTTTTTACTCAATTATAGTACTCATTATTCCGCATTTTTCCATATCATGCTTATTTTCCTACACCTCACAGTTTTTAAGAAAAAAAATTAAAACCAAACAATTAAAAAAAAATTCTAGCGTCCAAACGGCACATGCTAACAAATTAAAACTAAAACCAAATTATAGAACTTTTTATTGTCTATCAAAAAGTATTTCTCCGAATTTAACTCGAGAAAGTAGTATATCGCAAATTATCGAAATTGCATGTTAAACGCCCATACAAACTTGACGAACGAACACCCGGTATATATATATATATATATATATATATATATATATATATATATATATTGAGAAAATTTATATAACGGGATACGGTATATGATTGACTAGGTTATTAAAATGCTAGCATTTAATATCTATCAATTTATTACAAATCCTATATTTCGCCACACATTTGTGGCTTCTTCAGGGAAGCAAAGTATGACCAGATATTTAATTGCTGTTGTAGTAAATGAATATTTTTAAAAATGGTATGCTTTTTCTGTTTTCATTCTCATTCAATGTAAAACTCTTTTTTGTAATCCAAGTTAACACAAAACGAACAAATTAAAAAAATTTTTTAAAATTATACACAGATAATTAACACTTATACAAGTCAATTATTAAAATAATAAATAGAATAAATATAATAAATAGTTAAAAAAAACAATATAATAGTTATAAATTAAAACAAATGTAATTTTATACGTTATACAAACAAAAAAAACTGAAAAAATCAGTTTTTTTGTTTGTATAACGTATAAAATTACATTTGTTTTAATTTATAACTATTATATTGTTTTTTTTAACTATTTATTATATTTATTCTATTTATTATTTTAATAATTGACTTGTATAAGTGTTAATTATCTGTGTATAATTTTTAAAAAAATTTTTAATTTGTTCGTTTTGTGTTAACTTGGATTACAAAAAAGAGTTTTACATTGAATGAGAATGAAAACAGAAAAAGCATACCATTTTTAAAAATATTCATTTACTACAACAGCAATTAAATATCTGGTCATACTTTGCTTCCCTGAAGAAGCCACAAATGTGTGGCGAAATATAGGATTTGTAATAAATTGATAGATATTAAATGCTAGCATTTTAATAACCTAGTCAATCATATACCGTATCCCGTTATATAAAAATTTTCTCAACTTATATTCACGGTAGTTATTCTAAATTAACTTATATATATATATATATATATATATATATATATATATATATATATATTTAGAAAATACGAGATATCGGGATATAGGTTATCAATGTAGGGCTAAATAATTTAAAACTCTATTTGAATTTAATTCCGAGCTTTCGGCCTTATTTTAGGCCACCTTCAAGGAAAAGTTTGAAGAGATTAGTATTAGTGGTTGAAGCTCGCGAAAACAAACATATATCTTTATGTAGAATTCATGAAATTGGATATGGTGTTTGAGATTAAAATTATTTTTGATTGTTAAAAGTTAAAATAAAATAAATTATAAATAATAAAAACACATTTTTTGTTGATGTATAAAACTTTGTCTGATTTACAAAGAAATTATTTTAATATAATAAATTCTAAAAACTTTTTACTTATGTTAATAATCATATTAGTACAATTATTTTAGAATATTTTTTTCTTAAATAAAATGTTACATATGTAATAATTATTTAAATAAAACAAATTAATACACCATATAATTTAACTCGAACTAAAATGTATAAAATAAAATCTCCTAGTCCCATACAGATGTATAACCCCATACAGAAAAATTTGGGGCAACGACAGCTACTCCACTCCTGAATATTATCTATTGCATGCGCCCCGTTTCTGTAAATCTATATGGGGAAAGGAAAAATTATTTCATACTTTTTAGTCCGTGTTAAAAAAATGGTATATTAAAATTTCTTTATATTTAAATAATTATTTTCTGCTTTTTAGTCTAATTTAACTTTAATTTTAACCTAATAATTAATTTAATTAATTATAATTTTATTAATTATATTTATATATTAATTAGAATTGATTAAGTTAAATAATTAACTTAATTAAATTAATCATATTACTAATTAATTAATTATTTAATATTGCATTGTCATTAATTGTCATTAATTCTCTAGCTCATCGGGAAATTAGTTTAAAATTTGTACCAAAGAAAGAAACAAACAAACAGACAGGAAGGAAAGCGAATTAATAAAATGTTTTAAAAATATAATTTTATTCTTTAAATTTCTATTTTCATGTGTCTGTTGTACGATTAGGGCTTTTTGCAAAAATCTAGCCAGTTTATAATTATTATTTTTTTGTTAATTTAGAGTCTATTATTAAAAGTTATTCCTAAATACAAATTTTCAAATTTGCCTCACATAAGCCCAAAATTAATTAAATTAGTTAAAGCCAAAAATTCGGTGAATTCCATATTCTAACTTTTCACGTACGCTTGCCTAGGTCAAAGTTTTTAAAATTTATTTATTTTAATAAATCATCATGATCATATCTGGCTCGACAGCCTTACGAGAGTCTTGACCGCAAGTATAAAGTATTTGAACAATCATCATTCATTTAGACTCTATTCGAAACTGCAAGTCGTGCGACGAGTTCCGGTCAGTAATTTAAACTATTAATATTTTAAGACAAGTTGTTGATCAAATTGATGTGTCTAATTCTGTTTAATTAATGCTTAGCTTTGTGGGATTTTTCATACATACATACACAATCATACCATGTACCCAAAAGTATGTGGCACAAATACTTTCCACTATCTCAAAATCAGTTTTCTCTAAACATTTCTATTCAGATAAGCAATTTTAGCTTTATCCACATTTATTTAACCTATCTCATAGCATGCTTTTCTATTTCTAACACTTGGAAACTTTCGCTTACGCAAACTACTTTTTCAATTATACCACTCCAATTATTCATCAGACGACCACGCAAAGATTCGGTAGTACTTCGCATTTAAACACACTCGGCTACCTACCTACTATTTTAATAAATATATAATGAAAAAAAAAACAACAAATTGAACTATATTATAATAAATTTTAGATAAAAGAATACTACAGGATCTTTATTAATTCTTGTAACCCACGTGACTGGAAACATTTTGCAACCAAACTTACACGTATGGTAATAAATAAAATAAAATATTTCTAAATGGAAATGGTAAAATATAGGTGGAGTGACAAAATAATTTGGAAATAAGATTAATTTAAATTAAATTACTAAGCACTTTTAGATTTCTGAAAAAATTTTTTTTTATATAGATTATAAAAACGCACAACACGCTATGCAACAACTAATTTAAAATTTCTTTGCCTGGATTAGGAAAATTAATAAAAACCCTCTATAACCCTCTATCCAAACAAACAACTTTATAGCTTCGTCCGCATTCATAATTCCTCTTATAGATGCTTTTCTATTCCTACTACTTGAAAATTTTCGCACACGCAAAACACTCTCAATCATACCTCTTCAACTATTAATCGGACGTCCACCCAAACGTATAGCTTCAAAATTGTTCATATAAATTTTTTAACCAAAGTTTATTAGACAACATCTTACATAAATCTATTTTGTACCCGATTCCTCCGACTTACACCACATACCTCACCTACAAATCTCATTTCCGTAGCAGTCGTTTTTCTTTTATGCTTTTGCAGCCAAACTAACATTCACTACCATACTATATATTATTATATTTATAATCTAACGGGGGACATCTTTGGAAACATTTACATTCCTAGTAAAAGCACCCAAAAACCTTACAATCAGCATTTATTCTTCTTCAAATTTTTGCAAAAAAAAATTGCCAAAGATATATATAAATATAAAATTATATTTTAACAACTCCTGTAGAATTGCAAACAAAATATGAGAAAAAAATGCCCTCTGTAAAATTACCCTACATTTACAGCATATAATCTATGCAGAATAATCACCTAATTTAGTAATAAAAAGAAATAATAATATATTACGTTATGAGAAGCAGAAAGCGATCTTTATTATATTGTGCTCAAGGCAAGGCAATCTGTGCGAAACATAAAAGAATTGT
The DNA here is from genome assembly GCA_963966155.1 of Clivina fossor. NCBI lineage: Eukaryota > Metazoa > Arthropoda > Insecta > Coleoptera > Carabidae > Clivina > Clivina fossor. Next base: position 13,221,004 of record OZ014553.1, on the reverse strand, counting down.
CAATTGTAGAATAGTATGGTATATACATATGAATATTATTTATATTTGTGATTTGTTAGACTTAATGTTTTTTGGTCGAATATATAATTTTTGGAAAATATTGCGCGATGTACAAATACATTTTTTGAACTTCTTCACACATTTTCAATTATTAAATCCAAATTCAAGCGAAAATAAACAATACAATTGTCAATTAACTTAACGTAAATTGAAATAATAATTTTTAATAAGGTTTTCGGAAATATCAAATTAAATAAACTTGACCGTGTTTCTTTGGTCGAATATGTAGTTCTTGAGAAATCATTGCAATTTTTGAACTTGTTTAGACATTTTTGTTCTAACTATATTGGGTGCTACCACCAGTGCACCAGTGATATATATATATATATATATATATATATATATATATATATATATATATATATATTAGGGTGGTCCCAAAAAAATGATTTTTTTATTATTTTTTTACGCACCCCCTAAAAAACTTCATCAAAAAAAAAAAAATTTGAGCCAAGTTTTGTCAAAAAATATTGATATTAACCCGTGCCCCATTTAAATTGAAATTTAAATAGAGTTTAACATGGGTTTTGGAGTATCTCTAAAAAAAACTTCTTTAAAAAAATTATTTTTTTTAGCCAAGTTTTGTCAAAAAATATTGATATTAACCCGTACCCCACTCAAATAGAGTTTAACATAGGTTTTGGACAGTTTCATATATAGCACGTTATAACTGCCTGAATTCTCGATTCTCTGCTTGAGTGAGGCAGGAGTTAAGGCCATTTCAAGGCAAACAAAAGGCTATATTCAGACATGTGGTGGGAATACAAAAAAAGAATAATTTTACATTTGATTTATTCGTTTAATACTACATATTTATTATAACTAATTATTAGAAAAATTAGCTAATTTATGTATAATTAATAATTTAATAACAATGTTTATATATGTACCGAATTAACATATTAAAAAAATTAATCAAATATTTAATTGTCAATATTTTCATTGTTTATTATTATTTTGATTTCCAAAAAATATATATGTTGTTAATTGTAATAAAGATTAATCATATTTTTTTTCAAATAAAAAAAAAGTGTGAAATAAGAGAAAATCGCATTTTTCAAGGAAAATGATGAAAATTATTTTTTTACAAATAAACTGCATTTTTTAAAATTCTGAAATTAATACATAAGTACTATAATAACATAAAACGTCTCCTTGATTTTTTTCTTTGATTAATAATAAGTGGAATTTGATAAATTAATAAAAATCATTTTCGATGCAAAAATTTAAAAAAAACTGTCTATGCACTTCTGCCCTCTTGACGAAATTTGCAAACTAACGTATTGTCGATAAGATAAATTTGTAGAACCTGTATTACACAAAACATTAATTTTATTATTTTTTTTGTTTAATTATAAAAATGATTTTATTTATTTTAATAATTATTTTTATTATAATTAGAACAAAAGTAAAATATTACAGTTATATAGTATTTGTAAAATACATGTAATAGAAGAAAATTATTTGGTGTGCGTATGCACAGATACTAGTATATCAAATTTACGTGTGTGTGTATATATATATATATATATATATTATATATATATATATATATATATATATATATATATATATATATATATTGCGTATAAAGCACGCGAAGGGTCTGGTTATCGCCTATGGCAAACAGCGTATGATGCTGAGGAGAGAGGAAAGGAGAATTGAACATTTTTTGCTAATGAGTCAGATATAGACGAAATTATACAAGCGGTATTCCTTGATACAACTAGGGCTGGGAAAAAATCTCGATATATCGATAATTTATCGATATATCGATATATCGATAATTGATATTAAAAATAAAAATTATCGATATATCGAAATATCGATATATCGAAATATCGATATATCGATAATATCGATATATCTATTTATCGATATATCGAAATATCGATATATCGATAATATCGATATATCTATTTATCGATATATCGATAAATTGATATATCGATATATCGATTTTTCGATATATCGATATTATCGATATTTTTTGAATATAAAATATCGATATTGAAATTCCAATATCGCCCAGCCCTAGATACAACCCATATACAACCCCATACAGAACAAGCACTTACGGATATGCATTATTTATTTATGATTTTTATGAGCTCTGTTTAGCTCAAACATAAGGTTAAAATTAAAAAAAAAAACAAATGCCTATATTTATATATATATATATATATATATATATATATATATATATGCATTATTATTATTTTGTACATATAGTGAAAAACAAAAAAAAAATACTTTCTAATAAAATATAATCGAAAACTGTCCAAATGAATATTTAAAATATAAAAACTTTGGAACAAAAACATTTTTTTAATAAATAGATTTGAAAATTTTAGACATTATTCTGTAACACAAATAATAATACCTAAACTGTAAAATCATTTTAAGAGCCTATGTACTTATAATGGCATAAGTCCATTTCAAATTTTTATTTTGGCAGTAATCGATTATATGAAAAAATAAAAACAAATATGAGTACATCAAAAATAGAATTAATTAGATTTTACATATTTTTATCTTTATCATTCGAATCGGGATATCGTAATTTAAATAGTTCTTTCATTGTTTGTTTGTGCTGCAATAAAATTTATATATTTTAATTTAAAAATATAATTCATTATTATATAATACTCCTATTTACAAAACACGCGTCACGTTTTCTACAGATTTTTTTAATTTTAATGGAAATGAAAAATATGGTTGTTCTCCAAAACTTGTTTTGAGTCCATTCTCTCTAAAAATTATTTATATACAGTCGATTCCGCTTAATTGGGACACCGCTTAATTGGGACAGCCGCTTATTTGGGCCAAATCTCAAAGAACAGAAACCAAACCAAGGAACCAACAGTAAATTTACATGTTTAATTGGGACAACATTCCGCTTAATTGGGACAGTAAATTTAAGATCACAGTATATATTATGTTACAAATATTCACAAGAAAAAATATTTACAAAAAATTTAATATGATACGCTTCATATCTTTTTGATTCACAAAAACTAGCAAATATGTATCAATTAATTACATTAGTATCGCGCGCTGTGAACTTTTTTCCCAACACATTCATTCACGTATGAAGTACGGACCCACGCGCGCTCAAAGATTAATGTTTACCCTCGCGTCGGCGTGGCGCGGCACCGGTCATTAAAGCTGTGAGAGTCTACCCTGCTGTCTCAATCGTTACGTATTCAGTTATGATTCAGTTACCACTACACCTCGCGCGTGGAAGGTTCGTTATTTATTATTTTATTTTAGAATTTATTATTATTTTTTCTTAAAAGTTTATATTTTTTTGTTTATATGTAGTTTATAGTTTTTTCCAAAAATTTATAAAATAAAATTATTGAAAGAAAAATAGGGATTGCTTAATTTTATGTAAAATTCGGTTAATTGGGACAGCCGCTTAATTGGGACAAAATGCCCTAGTCCCGATGTGTCCCAATTAAGCGGAATCGACTGTATATATATATATATATCTGCCACAGACTTGATTGCAAATTACGAAGGAATGTACAATATTCCCACCATCAAAATTACAAGTTGTCCTACACTGCAAAAAAAGGGTAATTTTTATAGGCAAGATATGGACACCAATGTTGTTTATAGTTATTATGTAATTTTAAAAATAACACAAATTCTGTATTACTAATTTCTAAAATACATATTTTTTAATAAACATTGAAATTACATGAAATAAGTAATATATATGTGTTTGTGTAATTTATTATTACTTTACAGTGTAGTTCACACCAGTGCAAATATAATTTTTATATATATATATATATATATATATATATATATATATATATATATATATATATATATATATATATTAGCAATAGGTACTTATTCTATGCGGATAGATACATGCATTTCAAACCAACAACAGCTGATTATTATTTTTCTTTCTCTCGAAAAGTCATTTAGCTTTTTTATTTTACATATTTTGCGCAAACAGTTTAATTGGTTCGGTTGTATTATTTATTATATATATTTTCTTTTTCACATTTTTGTTTTGCGTTCAAACTTCAAGTTAGAGGTACAGTAAACACATAATTTATTTTAATTGATTTATTGAATGATTGATTTATTTGTTTATTTTAGTCATGAACAACCGTAAAAGAAAAAGTAAATATTTAAAAAGATCTGGCGAACATTTTGCTAAACCTGAAACAGTAGAAAAGAAGAAAAAATTTGTTCAAAGTCGTTTCTACAATCCGATACCGAATGTGAACACAGTTGAACCTTGTCATAGTTCGAAGTATGTATATATAGTATATCTATTATCTAAAAGAAGTAAAATTAATTTTTTGTTCCAATTTAGAAATGAATATATGTTTTCCGAAAAACAAGATTTATGTGATAATTATGAGCATGATTATTCAATGCAAATTGAAGAACATACTGAAATTACAAAAGAGTATGAGGGTGTACAAGATTTTGCAGAAATAGAATTAGGAGCAGAAACAACAGCTATGAATGAAGAATATGGTGAGAGTATTCAGGAATATTTTGAAGTTGATTTTGTCCGTTCTGTAGGTACCGACGCCAATATAAAAAATTTAGAAGGTAGACGTCGTGTTGTTCATCTTTCACATGTAATAAGTGAAACGAGAAAGTTGGAGAATCATATTTGCCCTGCAAATGGAAAAGGATATTTGTCATTTGAAAGGGAAGTAAGAAAAGGCTTTCAAAGTCTATTAATATTTAAGTGTACATCTTGTGATGAACGTAGAACAATTGATACTAATCCGGTACTAGATGATGAACAAAATATAAATTTATCATGTGTTTCAGGATCTCTAAATAGTGGTAAAGGTTTATCAGGAATACAAGACATAATAGGGATAATGAATGTACCTACAATGGGATACGAATTGTATAAAAAATATCATGATGAACTTGAAACTGTAAGTACTTTTTTAGTATATAAAATTCATAATTTACATTAAATTATGTTTGTTACATCGGAGGCAGTCGGTAATGTAATGACAAGAACAGTTGGATATTATTTTGATTTTGTATAATTTTTCTTATACCTAATGTCATTAGGAATTAATGTTCTATTACAAATTTATTGTGTTATTTACATCAAACATTGGAAACCCTCACATCAGTTTTGCTAACATCCGAAAATATGGTTTTGATTTGAGAATTTAATTTTTGTTTTGAATGAAAAATTATAATCTGAAAATTAAAACCGAGAAATAATTTAGCAGTTGATTTAAATTATTAAGTAATTTATATCTTTCTCAATTTTTTTTTCATTAAATTACACTAAATATTAGCAAAGTATATTTAATTTATGGCTACATTTAGTGATATTTTCTGTATTTAGAAATGGTTTGATGAACTTACGAAAACAATGGAACAAACCGCTCAAGAAGAATGGAATCATGCAATAGAAAATAATTATAGAGATGGAAATATTGGGTTTTGTTCAGTGATAGTTGATGGTGGATGGAGTCACCGAAGCTATGGGCATAGCTATTCTGCAAAATCTGGTGTAGCAGTAATAATTGGATGTTTCACGAAGAAGATTTTATTTGTTGCTGTTAGAAATAAATATTGTAGTATTTGTGCTATTGCACAGAGAAAAAATATATCTATACCGGATCACAAGTGTTACGCTAACTGGTCAGGTTCTTCACCTGCAATGGAGGCAGATATAATAGTTGAAGGATTCAATAACAGTGAAAGTACCCATAAATTACGATATATAAAATTTGTAGGAGATGGTGATTCGAGTGTGTATAAAAAGATTCAAGATAATGTACCATATGGATTGCAAGTTGAAAAAATAGAATGTTCGAATCATTTAGTGAAAAGAGTAAAGAAGAGATTATATGCTTATGCCAGTAATAGACCTCAGATACGAAGATTGTTAACAGCAACAAAAATAACGGAAATTTGTAAATACTGTAATAAAATCATAAGTTTAAATAGTAAGAAAAATAATCCGTCCGAAGAAAATATGAAAAAAGATTTAAAAACTGTAATACGACATTGTTTTGGCGATCACACTATGTGTAGAAACGAAATATGTAATTGTATTCAAGAAGATAATGATGTGGATAATGGTTATTCAGGACTAACCACAGAAATAAAAGTATATTTACATAATATAATTTCGTTACTAATAAATAATGCACAATCTTTGGTATATAATGAAACTAGTAACAGAGCGGAGCAGTTTATGCATCAAGTTGCAAAATTTACAGGTGGTAAACAAGTGTTTTATGGTAAACGAAATTCATACAATGTACGATGTTTTGGAGCGGGTTTATCCTATCAGTACGGTCCTAAATGGATTTGTAGATCTGTTAAAGGAAGGTACGTTCAATCGATCTACGGGCGTCGAGAAATGATCATTAAACGAAATAGAAAGAATGCCACAAAATATAAAAGGAAATCGAATATAGTTTGTGGAGTAAAGGACAAGAATGTTGATTACGGCGAACATTGTCAACAGCCTGATATGAAAGAAGATGAATTGAAGAGTAGTGTTATGAGACATATAGCAGAATTAAACGTTACTCCAGAAAGATGCCACGAAATGGAAAAACAAACAATCGGACAAAGAGATAATGAAAAATGGTTCAGTGAAAGAAAGTATCGTTTGACAGCGTCAAATTTTGGAATAGTATGTAAGCGTAGAAGCCGACCTGGTGTTTTAGTGAAAAATATTTTGTACGACAAGGTACCATATGGAAACGCTGTTGAATGGGGCATTAGCAATGAAGAGAATGCTATTGCAGAATATGAAAATGAAACAGGAGAGAAAGTACAACGCTGTGGTTTATTTGTATGTAGTCAACCAGATCTAGGATTTTTAGCAGCAAGTCCAGACGGACTTGTTGGCTGTGACAAAATTGTTGAAGTTAAATGCCCTTATAGTATAAGAGATGTACATCCACGAGATGGTCGAAGTAAAGTGAAAAACTTTTATGCCGAATTAGATTCCTGTGGTCGACTAGTTTTGAACCGAAGACATAACTACTATTATCAGATACAAGGTCAAATGTATGTAGCACAGAGAGAACGATGTGATTTTGTTATATGGACACCAAAAGGTATTTCTGTAGAATGTATATATTTAGATAAAAATTTTGTAGAACAGCAAATGTTACCGAAATTAGGTAAATTTTATATGGAAGAAATGGTATTAGAAATTGTTGATTCACGTAAAAGTAGAAATTTGTCTATAAGGAATTTATAATATGTGTTTTTTTGTTTTTTGTAGATGAATTCGCTACATAAACTGTCGATTCTCGTAAAAATAGAAATTTACTTGGTAAGAAATTCATAAGTTTATTTTTGTTGTTTAATCGAATTTTGTAAGTATGTTAACAGTTAATCTATGTTTATATCTGATTAAGTCAGAATTGAGCTACTTTCCAATTGTTGTTGGAGTAGTGTGTTTCTGTTAATATGTTATATGTATGAATGATAATATTTCATTCAATTTATAAAAAGGTTAAAAATTACAGTGGAAATAGGCCTGCAGGGGAAACCATCCACTTAAAAGATTTGGTTAACGCGCCATGCCGTATTACCTCATTAGGTGGTGTGGAAATATACGGGCTAATTGTTATTATTATTATTTCAGAAAACTTTTTTATTTTGCACAATTTTTATTTTAATATATTAAGTAAATGCCCACTATACTAGTGCATCAGTCATCGTTTTAAATTGGACGAATCTACCATGAAGTTTGAAAAAAAAAATTAGCTGGAATCGTAACCGTTCCTTGATGCGTACCTGGTCATAATCCACATTTAATTTTAAATTTAAAATGTATTAAAAATCTTTTGTTCATGATTTTTATATTTATGAAATTAATTATATTTTTGTTTATCTCATATTTTATGTAATTTACATAACATTGTATGTTTGTATTTGTAAATAAAAAAATCTAAAACTATTTTCGTTTTATATATTTTCTTAAAATATTGTAGTGTTGGATCACGAATATAATATAAAAATAATTTAACTAAGAGAGTAATAGAAATTTTTTCACTATTCTAATAATAATATAATAAAAGTGGTAATGTGATACATTATGCTAATGTACGCACATTGTATATAAGGAAATTTGCAAAAATATATGTTTATACTATAATATTTAGTTTTATTTTTATAACAAGTTGCACTATAAAAAATATATGTAATTTATTCATGAAATATTTCTATACTTACTGTACATTTGTCATTGTTATCCTTTTCCATGCGGGTTTCATAAATTAACATTTAGGTCATAAACACAAAAGTTTTATTTATATTTCACAAAAATATAATGTGAAAGTTGTATATCTATTTTATATATAATTTAATAAACTTCAATTACTAAACATATTTTTTGCTTATACCTAAATTTATATTACATATACGATAGAAAAATACATATTGTTAAAATTAATGAGTTAAATTACGCGCCAGGAAAAATTTATCGCAAAAATTACATCGTGTGATTTGGACTTGTTCTTGTTTTGTTGAAATAATTCAAACTAACGCTACTATTTTTTTGGTTCGTAGCTAAGATACTGATTACAGAGTCCCCTGTGCGGTTTTGATTCACACTATAGGAGCTCTTGAAATCATGTTAATATCAATATTTTTTGACGAAACTTGGCTCAAAAAAATTTTTTTTTAATGAAGTTTTTTTAGGGGGTGAGTTTTTGATCAAGGCAGTTATAACGCGCCATCTATGAAACTGTCCAAAACCTATTATAAAATCCATTTAAATTTCAACTTGAGTGGGACACGGGTTAATATCAATATTTTTTGAGGAAACTTGGCTCAAAAAATTTCTTTTTTAATAAAGTGCGTAAATTTTTTTTTTTTTGACCACCCTAGTAACTAACTGCTGCATAATAATATGCATAATAAACATAATGACCTTTTTATAAATAAGCAATATGTAAAAAATTATTTAAAACGCTTGCAGGAAAAAAATGTTTTTGGGTTGTTCTTCAGCAATGGGTCTACGGTAATATTTTGTAATAAAATATATATTTTTAGTTAACCTTCTACTGGTGACGTACACTTTTTGTAACATAATTGGTGACATGGTGCCATATTGTTTTTTTCTGATTACATGCCCGTTGGTTTGAAAATTTCTGAAATATTGTAAAGTATGATATGTTCGACATATCTTAACACCCCAGTATAACGAACTCCTTAATATTTTTCCAAAATAAAAATTATCTGATTAAAATAGAATATAAGCAAAAATATATTAAGGAAAACGGTGTTTTATAAAATTTTCCCTAATTTTTTTAGTAATGAACATAAACAAAGAACATACAATTTTTTTTAAACATTATATATAAATGAATAATTAAAAAAGTAGCCAAGTTTAAATATGTAATTATAACTAAAAAAATGCAGGGTTTAAATATTCATAAAAATAAATACTTATTCTATACACTTTTTAGGCTAGTCCGAGGGCTAGTCTGTTGTAAAATTCCTTTGTAACATTGGCTACTTTTTTGTTAATATCTCGGTTGGCCTTGAAATAAAAGCTATCGAACTCCATATTTTTGTAATCGTAATAAAATGTTCTCGGAAAGTTGGCATCACTGGAAAAAAATAAAACCACATGACCATCTTGGGCACTAGACAAATTTATCCTGAAAATTTCATTAAAATCGGTTGAACCGTCTAGGAGTTGCGGCCATACACCCACATAAACTAAGTTCAGACTCGTCATCTAGAAGCTATATGAAGGATTTCTATACGATTTTTTATTCTTTTTGACACCGTACCAAACACTATACTACTTTTTCCTTGCGGTCAAAGTGGTAATTAACCGATTGGATTTTGGTAAAAACACGTGCACCGATGCAAAACCAACTAACTTAAAGGTAAATGGAGCCACAAAGGCATAGTTTGAAAATTCTTCAACTTTCTTCACAGTGGCACCACGTCACCAGTAGAAAGTTAAATCGGTTCAAACTGTGGCATTCTGGTTGTCTAGTATATATATATATATATATATATATATATATATATATATATATATATATTTATATATATATATATATATATATATATATATATATATATATATATATATATAAGATATATATATATATGTTAAGATGGTTCGGACATGTTGAGCGAATGTCTAATGAACGTTTGGTTAAAAAGATTTATTTGAATGATTTTGATGGTATACGTTTGCGTGGACGTCCGATGAGTAGTTGGAATGGTATGATTGAGAGTGTTTTGCGTGAGCGAAAGTTTCCAAGTAGTAGGAATAAAAGAGCATGTATGAGAGGAATTATGAATGTGGATGAAGCGAAAGTTGCTTGTTTGGATAGGAATGTTTGGAGGCGACTGATTTCGGGATGTTGAAAAGAGTTTGTGCCACACCCTTTTGGGTACATGGCGTGATTGTGTATGTATGTATGTATGTATGTATATATATATTTATATATAGTGTAACAATTTTTTATTGTTACAATTGCGAAACTTTTGGTTAAATAATTGCAAGTTTAAATTTCGCGCAAAACAATTTTTTTCTGTGACATTTGGCCGATAGCGTGCGCTCGCCTGGACGGAAACTATGTATGAACAGGTCATTGTGGTACGGGCTGCGGCTGTGTTGACATCGGATATGTAAGTTGGAATTTAATATCTTGTTTTATTTTCGTCATCCGTTATTAATTTCGGTTTTTATTGATAAAATATGATTTAATAATGTTCGTGTTAGTGATCGAGATTAATATTTTTGGTTTATTTGAGTTAATTTCGTAATTTTGAGTATGTTAATTTTGATGATGAAAAAAACGTGCTTTTTCTGCTATCGTTTTTAGCACAGCCGGAGTCCGGGCCATAATCATGTAGTGTTTGTAATTCTATTTTGTGACTCGAGTCATTTCTTTTCGTCTTTACTTCCCGTTAAAATTCCTATTTTCTGTGTATAATTTTTGTTGTTTGAGAATTCTGTGCTGTGTGTGACATCGTTCCTTTTTGTGTGAAAGATTCTTGTTTTTCGAACTTCGCTGTAGGCGCAGCATTAGCTGAGATCTCGTCATTTCTTATTAATTTGTATTTATTGTAGTTGATGTTCGAGTATTTAGATTGTTGAAGCCAGCTTTCTTGTTGTCGATTTTTTGCTGTTGGCTTCAATCTAAAAAATTAATAAGATTCTGCGAAGTTCGAGTTGGAGCATTCCGTGGTAGCATTTTCACACAATAAGAGCAAATGTAAGTAGCATTGGTTTTTGTAACGATTTTTGTATTTATTTGATATCTGCCCTAATGTTAAATTATATTTGGTAATTATTTATTGTTTGATATTGATGAAATTATTAACATTTTGGTATTTAAATTGTATTAATTATTCTGCTCAATTTGTTTTATTTGCGATTTACTATTGTTTCAATTATTGTAATTTTTTTGTATTTGAATTGTACTAAGATTTTTGCTAAATATTTTAAATAGTTTGTGTATGACATTCTCGCTTAGTTACATTATTATTCTGTTCAAGTTAGAAAACATTGTAAGCTCACGAGCAGTGATTTTTATTGGGCAACTTAATTTATATCTTGTGTAAAATTTTGTCAGTCGTAGCAAGGATACTGTTGTTTGTATATGATTTTTCAGGGTTGGTGTAGTTGTTGCTGGAGAATTCAGTTTAGGGCTGTGTCGTTTGGTCGTCGTCTCCAGGTGGAACCAGCCTCAGTCCGTTAAGACAAAGTACGCTGATAAAAATCGATCTATCCGAAACACGGCTCAGGAAAATCGTTCCAGTTCCAAATATTAGGTGACTAGATCACTGAGGATTTAAATCGCTCGGGTCACGAAAATCAGCCCGACCGCTTGAGCTTATATTTGTCGTCCACTTGAGCTTATCTTTGTCGTCCACGAGCTGTACCAACTCACAGTCCTGGCTGGATGCCTTCAGCCTTCTACTCCAACAAGAAGAGGACTTAGCTAGGACCTTGCTCGGTAACTTTCATAAGCGTAAGATCTATCAATCATTTTTTTGTTGCCCAAAAAAAATCAATTAAACAATTTGTAGTCAATATAATAATTTAAAACTCTGTGAGAAAAATTACTCAACTAAATAAAATTTATTTAAATTCAATTCTGCTGCATCAAATTGAGTTTCATTTCAAAAAAAAAAAATAATAAATACATAATAAATAATTCCATAAACAAAACTGAAACCATTATCCAGTAAATTTGTGTTTCCTTGTGTAATTGTCCAAACCTTTGGCCTTCGAGTTTCTGCGATACTTGTAAATTTTTTATATCTCAGTGGCGCCTCTGAAACCCACCCCTATTGCCTACCAAACCAACTGTAGCCGGAGCCGTATGGCGGATTCAGGTAGGAGCCAAAAAATAAAATAAATAATAAATAAAATAATACTCAGAAAAACGTCATACATATTTTGGCGCCTCCCAACTTGGGGCTTTTGTTGATTTTTTGATTAGCGTCTTTTGTAATTGATATTTGATATTTTATTTTGGTTGTACTTAATCGTGACATACAATTATTCATTAGGTGTGGTAAAAATCCTATCATTCCTTCCTTAGATTGGTTAATGGTTTTGTTTTGAGTTGTATTGCTTTGTAAAAATCAGTGCTACTAATTATTCAGTATAGTTGTTATTATATTATTCGATTTTAGTGTATAAGAAAATTATTGTTATATTCTGTTGTAAAACCATTGCTACACACCGTATATTTTCTTGTATTAATATTGTATTTTTCTGTTATTATGGCCAATTTACCGTTCTGTCTTGAGCATCTTTCCGATGAGGAAATTATATATGAATTGTCTATCCGGAATGCTGGTAACACTGGTACGATCGCAGATTTGAGGACAGTCTTGACGGGGTTATTGCAGTTGGAGTTGGAGGGTGCCTCGCTTGTTCAAACCGCTTTATGTTTGCCTGCTGAATTGGATGCACGGTGCTGTAAATCTAAGTTGCATGATCTTTTGGGTATGATACACACTTTTGCTTTATCCAACCTTCCTCTGACGGTTTAGCGACGCTGTTCATTCGTTATAATTTTAAAGCTATCGCGTGCGTAATATCCAGTATAATTTTGTCGAGAGAATTTAGAGATTTTAATTTTTGAACTTAACTGACTCTCTTTCACTCTCAGCATTCCTCTCATCATTTTTCTCATCATTCCTTTCACCCTCTCTTGCTAACGCTCTCTGTTTCCGTTCTCGTAACTCTCTATTATCTTAGTGATATTATTCGGGCGTGAATTATTGCAATTATCGTTTAGCTCTCTCGTGTCGTATTTTTTTGTCATAGTAGCGCGAGTAACCGTTTTTGTGCAAACTCTCTCTCTCGTTCCTCTTTCGTCGTAATTTTAGTTTTTTTGCGAAAATTACCGTATTTTCGTTTAGCGCTCTCTCACGGTTCGGTTTATTTTTTGGTGAGAGTTAGCGTGATCTTCGCGTATTGTTTGAACGAGTTTTCGCTCTGCGTAGTAGCCCTCGGCTTGTTTGTTGCAGTGATGGCGAAAATTATCGTTCCCTTCGTACCGGCGTTCTAGTATTCGGGCTTTTTGAGAGCCACTCTTCGTATTTTTTTTGATTGTTGTACCGCGTGTAAATCTCGGGGCTATGTGCCATGTCTCGCGGGCGACGATAGTGTTGATTCTTCGGTTAGTTGTTGATTGTTGCAGCGCGTGTAAATCTCAGGGCTATGTGCCATGTCTCGCGTGCGACGATAGTTGTATTGGAACGCGTACGAATTTTATTTTGATTCTTCGGTTAGTTTGTTGATTGTTGCCGTACGTGTAATTCAAGATGAAAGACTCTATGTATCGTACGGTGACGATATGTTGTATTACGACGCTTACGAATTTTTGTTTTTATGAGGAAAAAGGGGAGTGTAACAATTTTTTATTGTTACAATTGCGAAACTTTTGGTTAAATAATTGCAAGTTTAAATTTCGCGCAAAACAATTTTTTTCTGTGACATTTGGCCGATAGCGTGCGCTCGCCTGGACGGAAACTATGTATGAACAGGTCATTGTGGTACGGGCTGCGGCTGTGTTGACATCGGATATGTAAGTTGGAATTTAATATCTTGTTTTATTTTCGTCATCCGTTATTAATTTCGGTTTTTATTGATAAAATATGATTTAATAATGTTCGTGTTAGTGATCGAGATTAATATTTTTGGTTTATTTGAGTTAATTTCGTAATTTTGAGTATGTTAATTTTGATGATGAAAAAAACGTGCTTTTTCTGCTATCGTTTTTAGCACAGCCGGAGTCCGGGCCATAATCATGTAGTGTTTGTAATTCTATTTTGTGACTCGAGTCATTTCTTTTCGTCTTTACTTCCCGTTAAAATTCCTATTTTCTGTGTATAATTTTTGTTGTTTGAGAATTCTGTGCTGTGTGTGACATCGTTCCTTTTTGTGTGAAAGATTCTTGTTTTTCGAACTTCGCTGTAGGCGCAGCATTAGCTGAGATCTCGTCATTTCTTATTAATTTGTATTTATTGTAGTTGATGTTCGAGTATTTAGATTGTTGAAGCCAGCTTTCTTGTTGTCGATTTTTTGCTGTTGGCTTCAATCTAAAAAATTAATAAGATTCTGCGAAGTTCGAGTTGGAGCATTCCGTGGTAGCATTTTCACACAATAAGAGCAAATGTAAGTAGCATTGGTTTTTGTAACGATTTTTGTATTTATTTGATATCTGCCCTAATGTTAAATTATATTTGGTAATTATTTATTGTTTGATATTGATGAAATTATTAACATTTTGGTATTTAAATTGTATTAATTATTCTGCTCAATTTGTTTTATTTGCGATTTACTATTGTTTCAATTATTGTAATTTTTTTGTATTTGAATTGTACTAAGATTTTTGCTAAATATTTTAAATAGTTTGTGTATGACATTCTCGCTTAGTTACATTATTATTCTGTTCAAGTTAGAAAACATTGTAAGCTCACGAGCAGTGATTTTTATTGGGCAACTTAATTTATATCTTGTGTAAAATTTTGTCAGTCGTAGCAAGGATACTGTTGTTTGTATATGATTTTTCAGGGTTGGTGTAGTTGTTGCTGGAGGATTCAGTTTAGGGCTGTGTCGTTTGGTCGTCGTCTCCAGGTGGAACCAGCCTCAGTCCGTTAAGACAAAGTACGCTGATAAAAATCGATCTATCCGAAACACGGCTCAGGAAAATCGTTCCAGTTCCAAATATTAGGTGACTAGATCACTGAGGATTTAAATCGCTCGGGTCACGAAAATCAGCCCGACCGCTTGAGCTTATATTTGTCGTCCACTTGAGCTTATCTTTGTCGTCCACGAGCTGTACCAACTCACAGTCCTGGCTGGATGCCTTCAGCCTTCTACTCCAACAAGAAGAGGACTTAGCTAGGACCTTGCTCGGTAACTTTCATAAGCGTAAGATCTATCAATCATTTTTTTGTTGCCCAAAAAAAATCAATTAAACAATTTGTAGTCAATATAATAATTTAAAACTCTGTGAGAAAAATTACTCAACTAAATAAAATTTATTTAAATTCAATTCTGCTGCATCAAATTGAGTTTCATTTCAAAAAAAAAAAATAATAAATACATAATAAATAATTCCATAAACAAAACTGAAACCATTATCCAGTAAATTTGTGTTTCCTTGTGTAATTGTCCAAACCTTTGGCCTTCGAGTTTCTGCGATACTTGTAAATTTTTTATATCTCAGTGGCGCCTCTGAAACCCACCCCTATTGCCTACCAAACCAACTGTAGCCGGAGCCGTATGGCGGATTCAGGTAGGAGCCAAAAAATAAAATAAATAATAAATAAAATAATACTCAGAAAAACGTCATAATATATATATATATATATATATATTATATATACTTAGTATTCCAAGCAGTAGTACTAATAAACGTATGTAGAGGTTAGCTTTAATGTTTTAAATTATATAGTCTGTGCAAAAACACAGCTTTCTGTAATTCTCTGTAGACCCGGACAGTTAATTGTCATACCGTGTATGAAAAATACACAATGTAGCAACATTTTCATCAATATACACGTAGCTTACGGTGTCTATGTTTACAAAGTTAAATTTAATGTTAATATTTAAATATTCAATTTTATTTTAATTACATACATACACAATCTGGTCATGTACCCAAAAGGGTGTGGCACAAAGTCTTTTTCACCAGCCCGAAATAAACCTCCTCCAAATATCTCTATCGAGACATACAACTTTAGCTTTATCCACATTTATAATAAATTCCTCTCATGCATGCCCTTCTGTTCCTACTACCTGGAAACTTTTGCTCACACAAAACACTTTCAATCACACTACTCTACCGTGTAGTGTATTTTATTAGAATTTGATCAAAATCGGATAAATATTATAGCCAAAATAAATTTTTAAAAATTTAGTAATTTTTTTCTCGGAAAGTTGGCATCACTAGAAAAAACAAAACCACATGACCATCTTAGACACTAGATAAATTTAGCCTAAAAATTTCATTAAAATCGGTTGAACCGTCTAAGAGGAATTCCAATCACAAAATTTTGACTGACGACCGAACGAGCGAGCTGACGACGCACACACATACACCCACAAAAACTAAGTTCGAATTCGTCAGTTGTAGGATTTCTATACAAACATTTTTTTTTGAAAATGATACAGACACCGTACCAACCGCTATACCACTTTTTTTTTGCAGTCAGAGTGGCAAAATTTTTTTTATATACAATGCAAACAATTTTTAAATTTTTTTATTCATATAAGTAAATATGTGCACATAAATTTCCTTGATATTTTTATTATTTCAGCGTGTTATTCAATTCGGGTTGACACGTGTCTACGCAGTTTGTCAATATTTTTTAAAAAGATCAACCAGAATAAATACATAAATTAATTTGAAATAAGCTTAGACAGAATGTCAATATGGCCCGTTTCAACTTAAATATAGATTTTAGCCTTATTTCAAGGACACTTAAACAGTGTATTTTCTATTCTCTGTTATACCACAAGATGTTACAAATTGGATAAAGTTTTAGTGAAAACACGAATAATGTTATTCTGCAATTTCTGATAAACATACATGTTATTCTATATTATATACATACATACATACATACATACATAATCACACCATGTGTCCAATAGAGTATGGTAGAAATTATTTCCATTATCACGAAATCAGTTTTCTCAAAACATTCCTATCCAGACAAGTAACTATAACAATATCCACATTCATGATACTATTCCTACTACTTGGAAACTTTTGCTATTCTACATTTTTTTTAAATAATTATATCATTCATTAAATTACAAATTTTATTTTTTCTAATATTCAAAGTGACATATATTTACAAGCATATGTTGTTAACTAACCAAACTTTTTATATACGAAAAATTATTCTACCGTAAAGAAAATGAAAAACATTTCTTAACTTCTTAAATGATAAAAATTAATATTTTATTTATAATTAATTCAATGACGAACAAACTGAAACTGAAGAAAAAAATGAAATTAATATAACAAACTGTAGCATTACTTGTGAGAAATTGCATTGTCTGTGTGTTTTCTATAGTTTTACAAAAATTTAAAGTTTACATATTGACATACGCTAATTTATTCATTGCTTTTAAATTAGTAGTAACTTTATCTTTCACTCAAATTTCGTGAACATTCTCAAAATTAAAGTACATTTTAACCATATTGCTTAATTTTTTAATTCAAGATAATTTTGAGTCTTTCATGCTCATGGCAAGCGAGAAGGATATTTTGGAAAAATTAGATAATAAAGATTCACTAATAAAATTTCCGAAATGTGTCCATTATTAAATCGTCTTTTAACTTAGATTTAAATAAAGAATTATATTTAATTTTATAGGTGTCATTTTTACAATTCATATATATATATATATATATATATATATATATATATATATATATTTCGTAGATAGCGTATAAACATTCTTGTTATCTCATAAAGTGTAAGAACAAATTAACAAATTAACTAAAAAGAGGTGAAATGCGATGATCCCAGCGGAATCAAGTGCGCTCACCCTCAAGTCTCATTCTAATCTCTGCATTCTTTTCATTTCATATTTTGTATATTGCATTCCCCGCACGTTCCATCCCGGTTCCATCCAAGCAACGATAAGGCTTGTCATTTCATCTCACACCTAACACTTAAGTTATAGTTACGAGAGTTCGTTTATTTTTGTTTTAATAAACAAACTATGAATGATTATTCAGCCGCTCCGACATATATATATATATATATGTATATATATATCTCTATGGATTATTACAAAAACACTAACGATAGACATACATTCGTATTAAATTATATAGTCAACTTTGACGAAGAGCAAACGTTATATGTAATTGTAATTGTTCACGCAGATATGACTTTTATTTGTGATAAGTTTGCAACCGTCTAGCTCTTTTACGTCGTTGTTGTAGCAGAAGGCAATAACAAAGTGAACACACAGTTCTAGTTTGCCTGTAGAATTTCCACATGTATTTTGTCGCATATCGTAGGTACTAATGCAAAATCCCTTTTCATTACTCGCATTAATTTTAATATATGTTCTAAGATATATATATATATATATATATATATATATATATATATATATATCTTGAGTCTACAACAGATTTAATCAATGATATGAGACAAATAGTAAAACATTAAACTTTGGATTAGGTACTTCAAAATTAATTTCTAAAGCTATTATATTAAAATAAAATTGCTTTATGTTAAAGTTTTGCATTAATATTTATTTATAGTTTTCATCAGGAAAAATAATACAAATGATACTTATCCTAAAATTAATACTACTATTATTTATCTTTACCATCTTTGTCAAATATTACAAAATACAAAAAAAATACTTAACAACTTTGAACTCATTTAGTGAAAAAATTGTAATATACATACATGTTATTGATTAAATATAAAATAAATAAAAAAAACCCTGTACAAATACATCAGAATTTTTAAAAATTTTGCCAAACAGATTGTAAATTTACTTCAATATATTTTTATTGACTTTGTGTCATTGAAGTGCTGAACATCTAATGAGATTATATATTTTTTTTAGACAGCTGTCAATCTCATTACAAAATTCTTATCTATGAACGATGACGCAATTTGTAATTTTTACATATTTTGTAGTTTAAATTTAACACAGAGATATTTTCATTAAAAAATAAATATACATTTGGTGTAATATCTTTTAAATGCAAGAAAAAAAAACAAATTATGAATGTACTTATACTTGTATAATTAGAATAGTAAATTGTACACAAGAGTACAATAAGTAAATCTAAATATAAAAAGTAATCTTTGCCATTCGTGAAAAATGTTACTAATAAAATAGGTAGATATTTATTAAGAAAACATATTAAAGTTTTTTATTTTCCATGAAATTGTAAAGCATGTTGAAAAACGTAAAAGATATTAATCCCCTTCAATCTTATATATATATATATATATATATATATATATATATATATATATATATATATAAGAGTAAATCAAATATAAGCAAGAAATAATTATTAAACTGAAAATGAAAAAACACATATCACCTCGACCTGGGATCGAACCAGGAACTCTTCACTTGCCGGGTGAACGCTTTACCACTGAGCTACCGAGTTGACAACAGATCTTAGTTTAAAACACCTTGTAAATGCGGTAAGGTTCATGATGGACAGACAAGTAGGATTATTTCTACTAGATTGACAGAATATAAAAGGTCAATAGCAATACCAGATAAATCTGCTATTGCTGAACATGCTTTAGAATATCTTTATGATGTAAAATTTTAAGATATAATAATTGCTAGACCAATCGATATTAGCAGTAGAATAATAAAAGAAAAGAAACAATAGTGTATTTAATCTGACATTTTTGATGGTCATATAGAATACTAATAAGTCAAGTTAAGGTAAGTGATAATTGTATTGTTTATTGTCGCTAGAATTAAATTTGATTATTGAATATATGTAAAAAAAAAAGTGCAAGAAATGCAATGTATACCGCCCGAGGTGATCAAAAATTGTATATTTGACCAAAAAAAGATTAATTTTCACAAATCTCGTAACAAATATAAATAATATATACATATATATCCTATTCTACAACTATTAGTAAGGTAAAGGTTACTTGCCATGTAT
The DNA here is from genome assembly GCA_963966155.1 of Clivina fossor. Taxonomy (NCBI): domain Eukaryota; kingdom Metazoa; phylum Arthropoda; class Insecta; order Coleoptera; family Carabidae; genus Clivina; species Clivina fossor. The sequence continues at coordinate 13,200,776 of OZ014553.1, read as the reverse complement.
TTTTATTTATTTTTGCTTAGTTTCATTTAGAACGTTTGAATAAAGAATTCTACATACCATTCGTAATAGAAAGCTCTTTTTGTATTTCGCCCAGGTAAATATCTGAGCTCAACAAAATAATCATCAATGTCTACCCGTCGTAACATATTATATTTATATTCGTTGTAATTTTGAAAAATTTAAATTTTATTTTTACTTTTAGTGAATAAATATAAAAAATAATGTATAAAAATCAAAATATTTTTACATCACATTATTTCCTTATTTGAGTTAATCTCAAACAAAAAATTTGCAATTTTTAGAAGTAAACAACATAATACAAATATTTGTACTTGATATATTACATGGCGTGATTGTGTATGTATGTATGTATGTATGTATGTATATATTAGTTTAATAATGACGAACATTTATATTTGCCAACGATTTTAATATCAAAATTTTTGTTGCGAACATCCAAAGAAAATTAAGAAACATTTTACGTTAAAAATAATGTATATACTTACGTATCATACATATTAATGTATCATATTATATTCATGATATAAATAAAATAAAACAAGAGATCAAATTTAATAGCAGAATTTTACTATTTTGACTGGAAGGAAAAGTGGTATACTATTCGGTACGGTGTCTTTAACGTTTTCTAAATTTAAATATATATATATATATTTATATATATATATATATATATATATATATATATATACAGGGTGTAACAGAATAACTATTCCTAATTTTCAGAAATGATAGAGTGCACTTAGAGAAACATTTTTTACTAATAAACTAGTGTCCGAAAATTTCTCGGTGTCAATATACACTAGATATCGTTAAAAACAATTTTAATTATTACGTCAAAGAGTAGTTAAGTTAAGGAACATTTTATTAGAAATAATAGTGCATTAAACTTTATAAAAATTGTTCGAAGTAACGACCACCATTTTCGATACACAAGTTGTAACGATGTACAGGCTGGGAAAATTTGGACGTTTTCAAAGGGGAACTCGAAAACTATAAGAGATATGGAAAAATGGACCGCGCATCCTCGATCGCTTTTTTTGAGAGAAACTCAATTATGAAAACAAAAATTAGCTATCGTCTTTTGTTTTTGAGTTATGGCAAAAAGTTCGCTTTTTCCGTATTTTGATAAATGGCGATATCTCGATGGTTTTTTAAATTAGATGAAAATAATTTTCACATTCTTAAGGCACTTTTTTGAGTAGAATGAAATGGTCTTAACGGATATTATAAATCTCCGTGAATTCTCGGGTTATAACATAAAGTTGTGTTTTTTACAATCGACTGCCGAAAAAAAAAAAAAAATTTTCGGACACTAGTTTATTAATAAAAAATGTTTCTTTATGTGCCCTCTATCATTTCTGAAAATTAGGAATCGTTATTCTGTTACACCCTGTATATATATTATTAATATTTATTTCTTTACGCCATTACAGAATAAACGTATTCTTAAAATAATTTGAAAATTTGCCAATAAAATATTGCTATTTATTCTGAGGATAAAATTTTAATAAAATTTGAAAATAATTTAATATAAGAAAACAGTTATCTTAAATTAATCTGTTATTTAAATACAAATTTCTTAAAAATATAAAACTGCTTTTAGTTCAAGTTCTGTATTGACATTTATTTATAATCAACGTTTCGAGGAAATTCAATGCTCGTCTTCATCATGCAAAACTGATACAAATGACATAACATTTCTTATTAAATTTAAAATAACTTAAATTATTTGGTGTTCGATTATAATCAAAGTTGCGGTTCTGAATCTTGTTTTATGATTTTATTCTATCTTAAACGTCAAAAACACAAGGATAAATATTTGTAATGCATAACATGTCCTAACAAGAACATTAAAAAACAGAGATTACGTGCGAAGAATGTTATTTTATTTCACTAATAACATAGAATATTTTACATTCACTTGCAACATGAAACAGAAATTTTTATTTAATTATTGACTACTTTTTTTTTCATAAAAATAATTTTAAAATGTTTTGAAGATTTCCTCCCGATTTTTTTATGTAATGCAGTTATATTTAATTAATACTATACCAATAATTTTTGTTTTTAACACTTTGATTGCAAGGAAAAAATGGTATAGTAATCAGTACGGTGTCTGAACATTTTCAATAAAAATTATATTGAACTTTTCAAGATAGACTCTAAATGACGAATCTAAACTAAGATTATGAGGAGTGTATGGATGTATGTCGTTCACTTGCTCGCTCGCTCGTTCGTTTTTAATGTGAATGTTACTCCTTCTAGATCATTCATCCGATTTGCAGCAAATTTTCAGGGTAGATTCAGTTGGTGCCGAAGATGGGCATGTGGGTTTATTTTTTCCAGTGTTACCAACTTTCCGAGATAAAATTTACTAAAAATTTTGAAAAATTATTATAGCCACGATATTTATTCGATTTTAATCGGATTGAGTTCACTATAGGTGTAATCGGCAAAAAATTTAAGAATTTCGTTTTCATGTTTTGGGATTCCGCCCTGCTTTGTCTGAAAACAATTTTAAGCATGTTTTTAGTTTTCTAAAAATCAAGGTGGCCGAAAAATGTAAAAAACTATTTTATATTCAGGTAAAGTGCCGTTTTGGTCAATAATACGGCATAATGTTTTTGAGAAAAGTTGTTCAGAATATGAAATTATGGCTCTGTGCAAAATTTTAAAAAAATCAGTTAAAAAAAAGTGTCTGGACATAACTCCGACTGGACAAAACGCCGACCGCGGACATTACGCCAACGGTTCATTCGCATTTGCGCAAGCTAAATAAACAAAAGGTTGATGCTTGCACAAGCCAAAACGTTGGGGAGGAGTAAAATCTGTCAATACATCAATCTCATGCAAAATATCTATCGCAAATGCGAATGGACGGTCGGCGTTTTGTCCAGTCGGCGTTATGTTCAGACACATTTTTTTAACTGATCTTTTTGAAATTTTGCACAGAGCCATAATTTCATTATCTGAACAACTTTTCTCAAGCACATTATGCCGTATTATTGACAAAAAAGGCACTTTACCAGAATATAAAATAGTTTTTTTTACATTTTTCATGGCCGCCTTAATTTTTAAAAAACTAAAAATATGCTTAAAATTGATTTCAGACAAAGCAGGGCGGAATCCCAAAACATGAAAATGAAATTCTTTAATTTTTTGTCGATTACACCTATAGTGAACTCAATCCGGGGACACACTGTATAAAATATATCTATAAAATCATATATATGATGTACCTAAAGAATCACATATATGTAAAGTATCTAAAAACTTTTTCTTATATAAAGTAATTAGTAACATTATTACTCATTCTAATTTGTTACAAACTAATCGCATTTCATGTACCCAGACTAAACTCTAGACAAAAACAAATTTTCTTTGTATATAACTGTAAAACAGTTTTTGAATTCAAAACTCCGATACCTACATTATGTCGTTTATTTAATGACACTGATGTTGACATAGATTTGTTTTGTGATTCTCTTGCTCAAGTTAAATGTAAATTTAGTTACTAAATTTCAAAAACTTGTTAACTTATAATAGCTATATTTTCCTATATGTTTAACTAATTACTTATTTACTATTATTCTGTACATATATTTGTAATTTATTGTAAATCTTCTTGTAATTAAATATCACTCCATAATTGGGACATATATCTTGTTGAGTGATTACAAATAAATAAATTAATAAATAATGTGTTTTTTACATATAATTAGAATGGTCTATATACGGGTTTACCCACATACCTCTAATCTTACTGAAAATAAAATAAGGCATCTGTCAAAACTCCATAAAAACTAAATGCATATTTTTAAATTTTTTTATATATTGGTATTTAATATCATTGAGGTTTCCTATAAAATAATTAAAACATGTAGGTATTTTGATATACTGTTTATTAAAAAAACTTTTAAAACAATTTATAAATAAAACATGAAACTTCTACTTCGATTTATTACAAATTCATAGTGCTGGGAACCGAATCCGGATAATTTTGGATCCGGATCCAAAATTATCCGGATATCCGGATCTCGGATCCGGATCTCAGATTCGGATATCCGGATCTCGGATCCGAATCTCAGATTCGGATATCCGGATCTCGGATCCGAATCTCGGATCCGAATCTCAGATCCGGATCTCGGATCCGAATCTAAGATCCGGATATCCGGATCTCGGATCCGAATCTCAGATTCGGATATCCGAATCTCGGATCCGAATCTCAGATTCGAAAATTCGGGTCTCGGATCCGAATCTTAGATTCGGATATCCGGATCTCAGATTCGGATCTCGGACTCGAATTTCAGATCCGGATTTAGGATCCGAATCTAAAGATCCGGATTTCAAATTTGAATCGTTTCGAATCTATGTGTTTTATATTTTTATTTTTATATAGGTTTTTCACACATTATTTTAATATATTTATATTATTGAAATAAATGTACGAGTAGGTTATGATATAACTGTTTTCTTTTTAACATATACCGGGTGTCTACTTTTTTTTTGTTACATAGGGAATACAATGCTAAAATTTTCATTTGGTGATAAATTTTCCCCTAATTATTATAGAACAAAAGTACAAATACAAAAGTTGTTTAGAATTCAAAAATGCATCAAATGATGCCAAATTTATCAATATAGGATGTTCCGATCAAGAATTAGAAGCAAATTAAAATTTCCATTTTTGCGCTCTTTACATCAAAGTGCCATGGAAATTAAACAAATAATTTCATTTCTTCTGGAGTTTGAGTTTGACAGATCGTATTTATTTTATTGTTACGTTCTGTATTATTATCATTATTATTGAAAATAATGAATAAACTTAAGGTAAATGAAAAAGTTCAGTGCGTAAAATGGTATTTTACTGGAAATTCGATACGACGAGTAAGAGATTTATTCAGCGCTTTCTTTGAAAACCGTCCCATACCTTCCGCTATGACTATTCGTAGGATAATTAAACAATTCGAAGAAACTGGAAGTGTGTTAAAACGTTGTAAAAATTGTAGAAAAATCAACGCAGAAGATCAGGAGGAGAATTTAAATCAAAATGCAATTAAAGAAAATACATTGAATATACTTTTGTGTGTAACGGAAAACCCAAATGTTAGTGTGCGTCAACTTGGTGCTGAATTAAATTTGCATCCTTCAACAATACATAAGGTACTAAAAAATGAAAAATATCATTCTTATAAATATTCCACGCACCAAGAGATATTTGAAGCGGATAAAATGGCTAGAAGCGAATTTAGTAACATTATTATGGAAAAATCCAATTTAGACAGAAACTTCTTGAAATCTATTTGTTTTACTGACGAGTCTACGTTTACTTTACACGGCGAACCTAATACACAAAACTTTAGAATATGGAGCCAAACAAATCCTCATTTAATGGTAGCAACACGTACCCAATATCCAGAAAAAGTTAATGTATGGGCTGGAATTTTTGGCAGGTGTATAATTGGGCCATTTTTTATTGAAAATAATTTAAACAACGAAAAATATTTGGATATGTTGCAAAATCATATTGGTCCGCAGTTAGAAGAGTGTGCAACTCAAGATAATGTTGTCTGGTATCAACAAGACGGATGTCCGGCACATTACAGCTGCAACATTAAATTATATTTGGATCAATGTTTTCCAAATTCATGGATTGGTAGAGGTGGTCCAATTAATTGGCCAGCTAGATCGCCCGATTTAGCACCGTGCGATTTCTTTTTATGGCCATATTTGAAGGAGAAAATTTATAAACGACATATCAAAAATCTTGTTGATTTGAAAAATGCCATTGTTGAAGAGTGCAATAATATAACACAAACACAATTAAGCTCTGTACGTCACGAATTTTATAACAGATTAGGTTATTGTTTGGCAGTTAATGGCGATTTATTTGAACATTTAATTTAAATTGTTAGTTTCGTTTTTGTTCTCCTATATCTTGTATTCATGAATTTTTCTGTTTTATAGGTATATTGAATATTGTAATAAATAAAGAAAGTTTTACGGAGTTCAGCTATTTACTATTTATTAAACTCTTATCCGACGTTTCACTGCACAACTTACAGCATCCTCAGGGATAAGTTTAAATTATTATAATAAATATATTAGGCATAATGCCAGTCATCTAATTCAAATGTATTGTTTTTATAACTTGAAGTTAATAAATAAATTAAACAATTACTTAAAATTATAATGGAGACATTCACAATTTAAAACCACAGCTAGTACGTAGTGTACAGCCGAGTAAAATACCCTTTCATTGTAATAAATAATAAATACTTAATACTTTTTATACTTAATAGCTTTTCATTTACATTAAGTTTATTCATTATTTTCAATAATAATAATAATAATAATAATAATAATAATAATAATACAGAACGTAACAATAAAATAAATACGATCTGTCAAACTCAAACTCCAGAAGAAATGAAATTATTTGTTTAATTTCCGTGGCACTTTGATGTAAAGAGCGCAAAAATGGAAATTTTAATTTGCTTCTAATTCTTGATCAGAACATCCTATATTGATAAATTTGGCATCATTTGATGCATTTTTGAATTCTAAACAACTTTTGTATTTGTACTTTTGTTCTATAATAATTAGGGGAAAATTTATCACCAAATGAAAATTTTAGCATTGTATTCCCTATGTAACAAAAAAAAAGTAGACACCCGGTATACATATCACATTTTTTAAACGAATATTAAAAACATTTTACAAGCTGTATTATTTTATCGAAATGCCAAATAAGTGTGCGACTGCAGTTATATACGATGTGTCTAAAAAATTATATATGCAATGTGCATCAAAATTATATATACAATGTGTCTCAAGAATTTTATATAAAATATATTTTTTATATAAATATGCAGTGTGTCTTAGAAATAAAAGTACTCAATTATATACATTGTGTCTAAAGAATTTTGTATACAATGAATGTTATTACAAGTTCTGTTTTTGGGAATACTAAAAGAGCTGATTTTGGCAATACTAAAAATTCTTTTACATATGCAATTCTGAAAATTTTGTTTTAAAATTCTTGGCGATTCATATGTGCTAAAAATTTTGAAATTTAGTATAAAATTATTAAATTTATAAAAACTATCAAATATTGAGAATAAATTTTTAATTTTTGTTAAAAATGGGGTACTTGCACATTTTTTTTTTTTTATGTTAATACAAAGAATATGTTATATAAAATTATGATGTATCAATATTTTTTGTTATCAATGCATATTTTCGTAGATTTAATGAATTTAATTCAAACGCATAATATTTCGCGCGAAAACGCTCTAGCGCGCGTACCATAGGTACGTGACGTCACGCTTTAGTAAACATTACAAGACGCGCGCTCTGTATAATAGCATACTGTTTGTATTTGATTATTTTATCTGTGCACAAATTAAATTAATTAGAGAAATGTTGAAAATACAACGAACTGATATTAATTATTTGATTTTCTTTGATATTTTTAAGATATTTTGATATAAAATATGAAATACTTTTTATTCATATTTTCAGAACATTAAATGTTGTGCATATATGTAATCATATAACCTCAACGAAGTTTATAAGCTTTAAACTGAAATATGTAAACACTGAAATTTGGTATATTTTATAACTTTCATCTATTTCTATATTATATCATTTTCTATATTTATATTTAGTCCGTTAGCCGTACTGATAATTTGTGTAAGTTGTGGCATAAGACATCACAATATGTTGCTAAAAATGAACAACTAGCAAATTTAGTAACTTCAAGCACTAACTTAAATGAAAAATATAAAAAAGAATTTTTTATGTTTAACTTTATTTCAACATATAAACAAATACTGAATGACCTTATTTAGTTACCGTTAATTAAATCGTAGTGAATTTTCCTGTGATGAATGTTCTTGCGATGAATTTTCTATAAATCATGTTTGTCAAATACCTGTGGTTCACCTAGTTATAATATTTGTTTTAATTATAATCGATAATAATTTCATAATTAACGTTCAATTCTTTCATTTACTTAGTTTATGAATATTAATTATATAGGAATAGGTATTATTTTTTTACAGTAAATATATGTTTATAAATAAATTTTATTTGTTTACTTTCGCTTATATAAATTTTTAGTTAAAAAATAATAATTTAAAATTATTAAAAATTTCAAATTATTATATTTGAAACAATTTTACATTAAATCGGCTATCATAAAAGCGTCAACTTTGGGTAGGTTATCCGACTGAGCTTTTACAAATCCAGCGTCAACCATCGTATAATTTAAAAGGGTAATGTTCTTCTTTTACAAATTATTAAAAACAAAATATTAATTTCACCAGAATTTAACAAATTAAAAGCAAATGTTTAACGGTTTAAGCACGTATGACTATTGAATTCGCCGTGTTTACTAAATGGCTACGTCACACTAGCAGCAACCAATCATAGCGCGTTTTCAGTCACGTGATTTTTCGAGTTATTTTAACAATTTTAATTTTCAATTATTTTAAAAGGAGTTAATTATTAGTATGAATTTTACATACTGTTAACTTCTACATATATTTATCCAATAAAATTTGACATTTTAACACCATTTCGTGTTTTACGCAAGTACCCTATTATACAATTTTGTTAAAAATATTTGCATTTTGTCAAATCTTCAATAAATTTTCCAGATTGTTAATATTTTTTAAATTATATATTTTATTACAAGTAAATATTTTTTTGGTTTTGATTTAATGAAATGTAAAATTTGTATCTAAAAATATTATTTTAAAATTATTATTAATTTTTATTCTGATATACAGGGTGTAACAGAATAACTATTCCTAATTTTAACTGGAGTATCCTGGGCTCAGAATATGAAGATTTAATGCAAATCACTGAGATAAAATGTGGCTCCTTACTGAGCTACAGGGTGTTTTATATAAAAATTTAAAAACTATTTTTGCCCTGTACTTTAAAACTATTTGACGTATCCTTATCATACTTGGCAGGAAATGTAGGTACCGTACACCATACTAAATTATGTTAAATAAAAGTTTCTGGCTACTGCCAGTGGCGTACAACAGGGGCAAGTGTGAGGTTGATCCTTCCTAAATTCTATGCCACTGGCGGAATTGTCATTTTAGCACAATTTTTCAATTCTCCAATATTTGCTGTGTAAAAAACATACTCTTCCTTTGTAACGATAAAGTCACTGTTTTTCGAGATATTTAAAGTTAAACATAAGCTGCACCCTTGGGATTTTTTCAAAATTTGCTCAAAAAAATTTGAAAAAATTCAGTAAAATAGAGAAAATTAGCTACATAATAACTAAGTAACTTTTTTCTCTAACTCATTTTGATTTGGCTGTAAAAATTATTGAAAATAAAAAAAATAAAATGCAAAAAATATTAATTTTCAATAATTTTTCCATCCAAACCAGAATGAGTTAGAGAAAAAGTTACTTAGATATTATGTAGCTAATTTTTTTCTCTATTTTACTGAATTTTTTCAGATTTTTTTGAGCAAATTTTGAAAAAATCCCAAGGGTGCAGCTTATGTTTAACTTTAAATATCTCGAAAAACAGTGACTTTATCGTTACAAAGGAAGAGTATGTTTTTTACACAGCAAGTATTGGAGAATCGAAAAATTGTGCTAAAATGACAATTCCGCCAGTGGCGTAGAATTTAGGAGGGATCAACATCTCACTTGCCCCTGTTGTACGCCACTGGCAGTAGCCAGAAACTTTTATTTAACATAATTTAATATGGTGTACGGTACCTACATTTCCTGCCAAGTATGATAAGGATACGTCAAATAGTTTTAAAGTACTGGGCAAAAATCGTTTTTAAATTTTTATATAAAACACCCTGTAGCTCAGTAAGGAGCCATATTTTATCTAAGTGATTTGCATTAAATCTTCATATTCTGAGCCCAGGATACTCCAGTTAAAATTAGGAATAGTTATTCTGTTACACCCTGTATATATATATATATATATATATATATATATATATATATATATATATATATACAATCACGCCATGTTCCCAATAAGAGTGTGGCACAAAATCTTTTTATTCAACCAGAAATCAACTTTCACCAAACATTCTTATCCAGACAAAAAAATTAAATACATATACATTTTAAATAAAACACAGTAAATAAAAATATTAAAAATATTTTTTTTTAACAAATGTTTAATTTTTGTAACACTATGTGGTTGGTAAAGGACGCTGCTTTATTTGAGATATGATTGTCTTTGTTTGTTTGTATTTCATATCATCGTCTAACTTTTTAGTATACAATAGTAATTTTAAATGAATGCTGCCTGTAAGGTATTATTTATTTATCTAACTACTAACTATCGAATAATAGTCTGATTTTATTCTATAGATGTTTACATTACGCCCTTAAAAATGTAAACTCTAAAGTAAGACAATTTATGTTTTTGAATAAAAATAAAGCAAACACTCAATACTTCTCCTATAATAAACTACGTATATTAAGTTTTAATTTATGGTATATTATTGTGTTTCTTGAAAGATGTATCTATTTTTTAATATTCACAAAATTACTAAACAAATTATTTAAGTTATTTATTTATATTTGTTACATATTATACAATTCAAATATTAACTCATTTGCTTCATCTAATAATTCAGAAATATTTTAATTTTATGAACTATAATTGAATAATCTAGTAAAATATAGCGTGTAACGCACCATAACCATACTATAACAGTGATATAATAACAACACAAAAATACTGAACAAAAGATTTTATAATATCTTAACGTAAACACTGAAAAATTTAAACTCAAATAACTGCACCTGACTATAGCTAGGCATATATTATTATAAGTTGTCTCTTTCTACACTATATCAATAAACGTATGATGAGTGCATGTCTATATTACATCATAAATGTATAGTAAAGTATTGAAGTTATAGACTTAACTAGACAGAATAACTATTTTAATATATCTATTTGTTAAACCAAATTTTACTTTTATATAAAACACTCTATATTCTCCAATAAAACATGTATATAATAAATTACTAAAATTATAAACTTTATTATAAACTAAATAGAAATAAAAATACAATAAATGTTTCTGTGTAATTGTTAGATTACGCATTTCAAATGTATTATCCAAATCTAAGAAACGAATATCGAATTCAAATCTAAGATGCGGATGTCAGATCCGAATATCGGTTTCGGATGTCGGACGAATCTCAGATTCGAATATCGGTTCCGGATCTCAGATCCGAATATCGGTTTCGGATCCGAATCTCAGATCCGGATATCGGATCCGGATCTTAGATCCGAATATCGGTTCCGGATCTTAGATCCGGATATCGGATCCGAATCTCAGATCCGAATATCGGTTCCGGATCTCAGATCCGGATATCGGATCCGAATCTCAGATCCGAAAATCGGTTCCGGATCTCAGATCCGGATATCGGATCCGAATCTCAGATCCGGATATCGGATCCGGATCTCAGATCCGGATCTTAAATTATCCGAGAATCGGATATTCGGATATCCGAATCTTTTTGGATCCGGATATCCGGATCCAATTTTTTCAAATATTGACAGCACTACAAATTCAAGATGCACGTCATATAAACTTTGACGCAAAGTCATGCATTATTCATGATTTTGCTTCGTCGTAAACTTTTGATACTTTCAGGAAGTTTATTTTTGAATGCAGCAATATATCATCAATTTCAGTTTTTCCTCTTTGTAAAATTTTATCAATTAAAAATTATTACAAATAAAAAAATTATCAAAATATACAAAAACTACTGTAACTTAATTCTAATCTTTTACTGACCGTTACATCACATATGATCAGAGAGGTATTGTAATCATACCAACTTGGACATATCGAGATTTTTTTAGAGATTAGAATTAGGCTTATAGAAACAGGAATCAATTGTTTTTAGCGTAATGTCCGCCTGTCGATTTGTCTGTATCTCGGTCTGCGGACAGGTGTGGAGTAAATTCGGCTGAACGGACTGTTATAAAATTTTATATTTACGCTTCGAAGATAAATATCTTAATTTGATCAATTGTTGGTGAAGAACTGCCAACCGAAAGTGGTAATTGACTGATGTCACTTTTATGTAGTGTGCAAATATTTTGCAGTAAAAATATATTTCGAAAAAATTTATTTAATAAACAACAATAACAACTTTTATTTGGAATACTTTTAAATACGGCTAAATTTTTTTTTTTATGTAATATTTTATATTTATATGATACATAATTCTCTAAATTGATGGCAATTTTATGTGAAGACAGCTAATTTTTAGTTACCATGACTACAGTAGTTGATATACACATTTTTATATTCTATAAATTTTCGGTCGGTTCCTCAGTGATCAAAGCAAACTTCAGTGCCGTGCGATTTTACACTATAAACCATTTTTATTTGTAAAGTTAAACTTAAACATGTATCACAAAAAGAAATATAAATTAATCAGGTTAGAATAATGATATAAGTAGCACGTGTAACTTGCTCATTTTGTGTAAGATTAAACTTGATTAATCACGGGTAAATAATGTATCCACAATAAATTTTTTTTTTTAATTTTATTCTTTTCTTGGAAAATTGGCAAAAATAAACTTTATTAAAATTATATAATTTATGTGAATGTGAGCACTAAAAAGAAAACTTGGAAAATTTTAGTATAATAAATTATGAATAAATAATATATATATATATATATATATATATATATATATATATATATATATATATATATATATATATATATACAGGGTCCTGCACCTCACCTCCCGTCTTCTGTAGCTCAGTTATTAATTAAGTTAGGATTTTGATATTTTGCAGGCGTTTTCTGTACCTCCGAGTCTATTTCAGGAAAATATTTTTGATTATACAGGGTGTCCCAATAAAGTGTTACGCCATGATAATATATTTTTTTAAATTACATGCTATACTTTGTTTTACTTATTTGGGTGTCTTTTATGATTGCCTACATATTCCTAAAATTTTATTGAAATCGGTTCGTTGAAGTCAGCGAAAAAAAATAAAAACCAAAAAAAGTCGGTTTTGCACCACTGGCTTTAAAAATTAATAAAAAACGCAAATAGTATCCGGTTAATAAAATTTTAGGACATAGTCATTTAGTAAAGTCTAGTAGTCTCGTTAACCAAGTTTTTATTGATCCAGATTATACAGGGTGATCAAAATCTAGTGTCAAACTTCGCAAACTTTAAAGCACTTTATCTTTCTTATTTCAAATGGGAACCCCTATATATTTTTATATCATTCGATGCGGAATTGAAAAACAAACATTTTTTTAAATTACAACCCTATGGCAATTCCTAACATTTTACAAGTTATTCACCAAAAACTTATTTTATCAACTATTCTAATAGCAATTTTAATTGATAAAAATCGAAGGTGTCTTTGATAAACAATTTATTTTAATTAGATAAGATTTTAATTTTTGTATTTTTTCTCAGAAAACTGACAACACTGTATTTTACAAAAATTACATAATTTATGTGGGCACTAGGAGAATCTTCTGTAAAAAATTGATTAAATTTGAATAAATAATGTAGCCTTAATAAACTTTTAAAATTTTGTAATTTTTATTCTAGGAAAATTGCCAAAACTGGAAGAAAATAAATCCACATGCCCATCTTGATCACTAACTGAATATACTGAAAATTTAGTGGAAATCCGACGAATGGTGTAGGAAAAGATGCAATCACAAAATTTGAACGGGCGAGCGAACGACGCAAATATATACACCCACATAAACTAAGTTCGAATTCGTTATCTAAAGGCTATAAAAAGAATTTCCATATCATTTTTTTTTTAATTTTTGTAAATGATACAGTCACCGTACCGAGAACTGCATCACTTTTCCTTGCAGTCAAACTGGTAGAAAAAAAAAACAAAATAAACATTTCAGTAAAACTTTAAATAAGTTTAGTTAGTTGTCAGTTCAGTTTATTTGTGAAAAGCGATAACTCATTTTGGTAAAAAATAGTAAAAGTTTCTAAAAGTTTTCACAGACTGAAGTTTTAATTTTAGTAATTTAACAATAATAGTAATACCAAACGGTTATATGTAACCGTTTTCTTTTTTAGAATTGATATTAACTATTTACTTGTTGAATAAAGCTTAATTATTTTTAAGTGAAATTCAAGTAGTAGTAAATTTTAATAAATCATAAATAATAAAGTGTTGTAGATTAAAATATTTTGCCTAGTAATTGTAAAAATGTTTTAAAATTTAAAATGTTATATAACAATGTTATAAAACAAAACGATGTTCGCAAAATATGATTCACAGAAAAGATTTCAATAGCAATACCGGCTTAGAAGTACTTTAGATATACTGTTACGAAAATAGCAACTTTTAAAATTTTTGTAATAGTGATTATAAACCATATTATAAAACAAATTTTGATGTCATCAGTTTTTCAGCTCTTACGAAACTAGTAAAAAGTGTATAAAAAATATTAATATGAACAAGATTGGAAGTATATTGGTAAATCCATATATAGACTACTTTGACATTATCACATAAATACAAAGAAATAGGAATAAAATTTGTATAATTTTTCACCGAAAATTTTGGGCAACATTATTCAAAAACTAAATTTTATATTATGCATAAAAAAATCTAACTTGAAAATTTGTTTTAAATCGTACAAACAGTATAAAATTGGCAACACTGAATAATAATTAAATTATATAATTCTTTTAACTATATATATATATATATAATAGGATGTTCGTTTGACAGGTTGATATAGGGCAATAACATGGAATACCGATAATATGCAGAATACTTTTTTCTGAAGTAAAATTCGGAAAAATACTTAGAATACTTATCGATACAGAATAAAAAGTTATATAATTTAATTGTAGTTTTAATTTGCTAGCATGTGCCGTATATATATATATATATATATGACGTATCTGGTTTCCGGGATTGGCTCTGCGTTGTTGGTTGTCGATTTTGATGACGACGTTTCGGCACAGTCTCATGTGCCATCTTCAGGTCTTCTCAGTAGTGCTTTTGCTCTGCTTAGAGTTAGAGTTAAGAGTTCCACGTCTAACTCGAAGCAGAGCAAAAGCACTACTGAGAAGACCAGAAGATGGCACATGAAACTGTGTCAAAACGTCGTCATCAAAATCGACAACCGACAACTCGGAGCCAATCCCGGAAACCAAATACGTCATATAACGTCCGCAGAATTCTATAGCAAAACATATATATATATATATACTAGCGTTCCCGTCGCGCGTTGCTGCGAAACTTCGCAAAAATTCAGTATTTGAAAGATAACTTTCTTGTCGCGCATTGCTGCGCAACTGCAGCTTTCCCGTTGTGCGTTGCTGCGCAACTACGCTGTCATTTGACATTTGCAGGTTAGCATTAAACATAATTTTTCAAATTTTTGAGAACCAAGATGAAATCGTAGAAAGATGAAACTTGCCTATTCTCAAATAGGGAATGAACCAATTAAAATGACATCACTCCCATCAAAATCAGTTCTGGGGTTTAGGAGGAGATGCTGCAGAAACATACATACATACATACAAACATTTGTCAATTAGAGAGATGAATTAATATGTATTAACACGCGTTTTTCAAAAATTTCAATTGTGTGGAGGAACCTGTTACTTTCGTAAGAAAAAGAAAAAATTATTACGAAAACTGTGTAAGAAGTGAGATACAGCTTATTGCAACAGAGACAGGAGAACGCTCCCATCCCTACTCCGTGCTGTTTACGGGGTGAGAAGTGACACCGGTAGACCCCTGGCAGGGATAGTTGATCAAGTGTTAATGGGGTTCCGTTTTACCAAACTCCTTCGCTTGGGAGCAGCATAATAGCAATTTTTCGTCGAGCACAATTTTTCAAATACATTTTAAAAGTAAACATTAAAAAGATATTATAAATTTGTTTGAGTTATTTAGGAAAAAAAAAAATTATAATACAGTAATACTGTACATTTATAATATTTAAAATACTTACATTTATAATACAGTAATACTGTACCTTTGTTATGATCCAACATTTATAATATTTATGAAAAATTAATTATATATTTGAAATTTTTTTTTTCGTAAATAACTTTTAAGCCAATTTATTATATCTTTTTAATCTTTACTTTTAAAATGTATTTGAAAAATTGCGCTCGACGAAACTTGCTATTATGCTGCTCCCAAGCGGAGGAGTTTGACAAAACGGAACCCCATTGATCAGCTATCGACCGGGGTTAAAATATATAAAATGCTATTAAAAAGTAGGGGTTGGTGGTAGGAGGGTAAAAATTTAGGACTAAATGTATTTTTTAATGGCACACCAAAAAAAATAACCAAAAAAAAATTTGTCGAAAAAATGAAAATTATTTTTTAGGGTGAGCCACTCTTAACACTTAGGGGTATAAAAATTAGTTATGAACCTATTATTATACCTACTGAATATACATATAAAATTTCATCAAAATCGGTCAAGCCGTTTCGTAGGAGTATAAATACTAAATCTGTGACACAGGAATTTTATATATTAGTTATTAAAAAGTAGGGGTTAATGTTAGGAGGGTAAAAATTTAGGACTAAATGTATTTTTTAATGGCATACCATAAAAAAATAACCAAAAAAAAATTTGTCCAAAAAATGAAAAAATTTTTTTTAGGGTGAGCCACCCTTAACACTTAGGAATATAACAATTAGTTATGAACCTATTGTCATACCTACTGAATATACATATAAAATTTCATCAAAATCGGTCAAGCCGTTTCGTAGGAGTATAAATACTAAATCTGTGACACAGGAATTTTATATATTAGTTATTAAAAAGTAGGGGTTAATGTTAGGAGGGTAAAAATTTAGGACTAAATGTATTTTTTAATGGCATACCATAAAAAAATAACCAAAAAAAAATTTGTCCAAAAAATAAAAAAATTTTTTTTAGGGTGAGCCACCCTTAACACTTAGGAATATAACTATTAGTTATGAACCTATTGTCATACCTACTGAATATACATATAAAATTTCATCAAAATCGGTCAAGCCGTTTCGGAGGAGTATTAATACGAAAACTGTGACACTGGAATTTTATATATTAGATATATATTGATAGGTTATATCACAAAATAAGGCAATGAAAAAAATAACAAATATACTCCAATTTTTTCTTTACTAGTAAATAAAATACGGAAGTGCGTAGAAAAAAATTGAGAAAAAAATAAGCAAGCAGAAAGAAGACGCTACTAATTAGAACGAATCAGCTCTCAAATAGTACTACCACTGTCAGTAATTAGCTTGCAAATTGAATTTCCGGGGTAATATATGAGATAAATTGTTGGTTAGATCACCGTAGCTGTAGTGGCAGCTAGAATCAGGGTAGCGAGCATTGTTCTAGTAGTTATGTGTAAGTTCTGGACGCGAAATTCCGCAATACGTGGGGAAATCAACCAAGTGGGTTCATTAACGAAGATGACTCAAATAGTAAAAAGTTTCATATGACGTAATATTACCAAATTATTCCACTAGAAATTTTTATATACTGAGTGTCTAATTTTAATCTTTCTAGCAGAATATCTCGAGATGAGTGCGTACAATCCAGAAAGTTGAATGAAAAGTTTTGTGATTTGGAAGGAAACATCTGATTCTCCCAAAAAATTTATTCTCCGACCTCCAAGGAGTGGATAATAGAGGTAGGTAATTTTGAAATCTTAAATGAAAACCCCTATTTTTTATTGTAGATTCGAAAAGAGCATAATACTGTATAAGTTTTATTTGAGAACTTTTTTTATTTGAAACAGGTGGCGCTGTAATCGCCAAAATGGGGTTACGTAGTTTTCAAACACAACTTCTTAATCTAACGTTACTTGTGACTTTTCAATAACAAATTAAAGGTATCACACTTTGCTCATTTCCCCACTTTCAGTGGATGAAGCTGCATCTATTTTAAACGACCTGAGTATTTTTTAATTATAAATTGTTATCCAAACACTAATTTTATGTTTAATGTAAAATAATCAAATTTTGAAGATTACAGCTTTACCCGTTGTAAATAAAAAAAGTTCACAAATCTGTAATAAAAATAAGAATTCCTATTTAATATTTTATCCCCTAGGAGTCGGAAGGTAAATTTTTTGAAAGAATCGGATGCCCCCCCTTCAAACCAAAAAACTTTTCATCCGACAACTTTTTTGATTGGACGCACTCATCTCGAGATATTCTGCTGGAAAGATTAAAATGAGACCACAGTATATATAGAAATATTTTTGCAGACAAATTTTGTAAAAAAAATGACTGTAATTAAATTTATTAATTTATTCTATAGCAGAAATAGTAGAACAAGTATGAAAAATATCATAAATGTAAATGAAGCAAAAATTAGTTATCTGAATAGGAATGTTCGGAAGAAACTAATTTCGCAATATTGAAAAGAGTTTGTGCAGCACCCTTTACGGTATATGATGTAATTGTGTAATTAATGCTGGGAATCAAATTCGGATAATTTTAGATTTAGATCTAAACTTATCCGGATATCCGGATCTCAAATTCATATATTCGGATCTTGGATCCGAATCTCAGATTCATATATCGCATTTTTACAAAAAAAATGAGGTGAGAATAAGGGCCAGCGTTTTTCAACACTTGTGAAAAAAGTGCATTTATATCGATTTTGAAAATATTTCCAGATAACGACTTACATTTTTTAAAAACGTGCCCTAATTATTTATGTAAATTAATTACGTAATTAATTTTACACATCAACTATATGTTTAAATTAAATATGTATATTAATATAAATAATTATTTATATCTATGTGGAATCATGCTTTATATAATTCGTAAAAAAATAATTTGTTTTTTTGTTTATTTCTGTACGTGCCGAAATTTTACATATTTATATGCTTTATGCTAATTTATGTTTTAGTTGTTTTACAAGATAATAATATTGTATTAAATCTCATTACTACTTTCTACTAATTATTATTATTATTATTAAAATAAAACGGCTTCAAGATATAGTTCTGTGAAGACACTGATTTAAAAAAAATTTGACTTTTTTAATTAAAAATTTATAATTTTTTTTGATCAAGTTACTTATTTTGTTACCTAATAACTTGTTTCTATGTTATGTTTAGTTACGTATATGTCATTTATACTATTTTTCCTGATGATGATAATTATTAATAAATTTTTAAAAATATATGTTAGATTTTCATTTCAATAAAATTATTACATTATTATAACATTTATCGTAGTAATTTAACATAGTAAAAACTTTAAGAATTTATTATATTAAAATTAAACGGCTTTAGGTTGTAGTTCTATATTAAGTTTTTAGTAATAATTGACGTTTTGACGTACTCAATGTACATCATCATTAGAAAAAAAATACATGTGACATTATAGTAAATAAACAAAACATGGAAACAAGTTACAGTAATTTTTATGAATAATTTTGAAACTAAGTTGTTGCATCTAAATAATAATATTATTAAACAAGTTTACTTTTGGTACAGACACGTGGATGATGTGTTATGTCTGTACACAGGTACGGAACGACAATTACAACAATTACTTAATTTATTAAATTCACGTAACAAAAATATTCAATTTACTCTTGAAATTGAAGTCAATAAATGCTTAAATTTTTTAGATATTGCAATTGAAAATAGTTCAGGTAAATTTAATTTTAGTATTTTTAGAAAAGAAACGTACACGGATACAATTATTCCGGCTAATTCGGATCACTCGTGGAGTACAAAATTAGCAGCTTTTCACATCTTCACACACCGGTTAGTTAATATACCAATGAATAAAGATAATTATAACAAAGAATTTTCAACTATTATAAATATAGCTCAAAATAATGGATATGATAAATCTACAATAGTTTCTCTGACAAATAAGAAAAATAAATGTAATATTTTAAAATTAATTTATTGTACACCTTCGCTTGATTCTTCTAATGTGGTTTATAGAAAGTTAAATTATGTTAAAGGATTAAATTCTACATTAGCAAATAATTGGAAAAATCTGAACATAGGAACAGGTTTCTACAATAAAACTACTTTAAGACATATTTTAGTTAACAATAAATTAAGTTGTAAAGATCCTTTGTTAAATTCTGGAATCTATGAAATTGAATGTAATGATTGTAACTTTATTTACATAGGACAAACGGTACGTAATTTTAAGATTAGATTTAAAGAACACCTCAGCAGTTATTTACATGGAAATACAAATTCAAATATAGCAAATCACCTACTTGAAAATAAACATATTTGTTCCATTGATAATTTAAATATTTTACATCGCCAGGCTAAAAGGATTTCACTAACCTTCCTGGAAAATTTAGAAATCAAAAAAGCATTGAAATCAGGTAAAAGTTTAATGAACGAACATTTAGATTTAATTGAGTCTCCGTTTACAGATATATTCTTACAGGAATTTCCATAGTAACTCTCTCTCCCTACCCTTTTGTTAATTTTACGTGTTGTTTTTAGATATATAAGAACAAATTTTGTTAAACTTTATTGTATTACCTTCTGATGATGGCTTAACAGCCGAAATTGGCCAATAAAGGATATTTATTGTTTTTGTGAAAATTTAAACCGAGTGTTTTATTTTACATTTTTCCATAATGTTTCACCGAGTGCCCACAACGACTTCAATTGAATTGATATATATATATATATATATATATATATATATATATACCACTTTAACATTGTCACATAAACACTAAGAAATAGTAATGAAAATTTTATATTGTTTTCTCCATAATTGTCAAACTCTTCAAAAATAAAATTTAATAATTGTTGTGCATATAGAAGAATCTATCCCTAAGATTTGTTTCAAATACAGTATACCAAAAATAAATTTTGAATAGTTTTTCGAAAAATTGGCAACACTGTTCATAAAATTACTTAACTTTTTTAGGCATTTAAAAATTCCTGTTTAAATATTTGATTAAAATTGGATAAATGTAGCTAAAATAAAGTATTACAGTTTTTTTTTTTCAAAAGGCTGGCAACACTACAACTAACAATAAAATGCGTATCGTGTAAAACTGTTTTATGTAAAACAGTTTAATATGGATTTGTATATAAGTATAAAATGTGGCAAAAAAAAATATCAGTGAAGTATTTAATACTAAAATAAAAATGTTTACTCAACAATTTTTATTTATTGTCTTTGTTTCTACCATTTATTCCATGGTAGATGCTTGTCCATGCTGTCATGACGATAATCCATGCTGTCGTCCAACTGGTATATGTAAGTAAAAATTATTTATATACATAAATAATAGTAGTAATTATATACTAAAGCAGCCGTAGGCCAGTGGTAATGAGGTGTACTCGGACTCCAAAAATCTTTTGTTTGCGCCGCACTGCGCTCACGCCAGAAATTAAAATTAAATATTATTTCTTTTATACTTTAAAAAAATGTATGTAAAGTTACATGTTTTGCAAATGTAATTTTTCAAAAAAAATATATCACGTAAATTATCACAGTGAAATTATAAAATGTTGTTATTTTTGCTATTAAAATCTATGTAAAATTACATAATTTTAAGATATAGTTTTTACAGTGCAGAAATAATAATGATTCAAATCTATTATTTCAAATCACAACGTCTAGGAGCTAATATTTGACGTCCACTACTAAATAGTTGTTCTATTGAAGCAGATAAGGGCAATAAAGTGTTAAATTTCGTTAAACGCAATGTAACTAATATATGGGTTATAATTTTCAATGCAAGTACACCTATGATCTTTTTCTAAGGCCATAGTTCATTTATATATGATCTAGATCAAGATCTGTAAAGATAAAATGATTTAGATCAAATTAAGGATTTTACATTTGATGTAGGTTAATTGATCTAATCAGTCACAACTCTGTTAATTAGTTTGTAAAATTATTTAAATTAAAAAAAATAAACATACCACTTTTTTAACACGGACTAAAAAGTATAAAATAATTTTTCCATTTTAACTATTATTTCATTATTTATTATTTCATTTTAACTATTTTTAGAAATTCTCTTACAACTATTTTAGTTACTTTTTATGATATTATTAACCATATATTAATATATTATTTTTGTTATTAGTTCCAGTTATTCAAACTGCAGTTGTTTGCGAGAATGATCTTTTGAAATTATCCTGTCGTAAAGGACAACGTTTGCAAATTGTAGGTGCAAACTTTGGTAGACTAAACGCTAACATTTGTCCTAAAGGACCTATACAAACTACTAGTTGTCCTTTGATTTCATCACTTAATGTTGTACAACAAAGGTAACAGCACATTTTCATTTATGTATAGCGAAAAAAAAAACGGTATGTATAATAGCGAGTGTGATTTTTGGCTGTAAAAGAATAGAAAAATGAGTACTGTAGTAATCAAATTTTCACGTGAGATATATATATATATATATATATATATATATATATACATATATATATATATATATATATATATAGTATTACTATTGAATAAATAATAAAATTCAAGCTGCCGTTTGTCTATTATTGCCTGGTGAATTAGTTAAGCACGCTGCATCTGAAGAAACAAAATCTGTTACTAAATACTATAGTTCTAAATAAATTTATAACAAATCAAAAAGAAAAAGATTAATTCTTTTCTATATTAATATTATATATTCAATGGGGTATTACTAGAAAATTGGTGAAAAGCATGTAAAATTAGAAAAGAAATGTTGTTGCAAAAGTTGATGGTCTAGCCACCTAAAACGAATGTTCAATGACCGTTTAGTTAAAACGAATATATGTTAATGATATTGAAGATAGATATTGTAGATAGTTTGGAAAAATTAAGAGTGTTTATCAGGAGTAAATATTTTCAAGTTGTAAGAATAAAAGAGTTTATATGAGAAGTATCATTAATGTGGATGACGCAAAAAGTTGCTTGTCTGAATATTTGGTACAAAGTATTGGGTTGTTGCATAATTATCGGGCGTTTTTGTAGGTAGGTTATTTGTTAATAAAAATTGCTGTTTTGTTTACATTTTTTTAATAAAAATATTATTCTATTTTCATATTATGCTTTACCACTTCGAAAAAGAATGACTACGCTTCGGAATAATTATTTAAAAATGTTATTGTTAAATTTTTATATTTCTTTTTTCCTAATAAATATTGTTTAAAAAACACCTGATAATTATGCACCAACTTTATAATTTCTACTTGAATGGAAAGAATTTGTGCTACATTTTTGTGATTTGTGAATACATGGACTATGATTGTGTATGTCCGTATATAAAGAAAAACTATATTTTTTTGATCATTTGTTATTGTAGTTGTCAGGATCAATTCAGTTGCACAATTTCGGCAAGTACTGGCGTATTTGGCGATCCCTGTGTTGGTACTTATAAATATTTACAAGTATCATACTACTGTTCGGCTCAACAGCTTGTTTGTAACGCATGCCAACGTTATATCAATATTATTAAACCAATAGAACCAATTGAACCACCAATTGAACCACCTGTACCAGAACCAGTTTTACCAGACCAGTAGAAAGCTATAAAAGTTAATTTAGCAATAAAATTGTTATGGTTGATAGTTTTATTTTAATATTATAAATATTCTAGTTATACTATTTGTAATATAAAAAATATATCATCTTTTAGGAATTAATAAAAAAAAAATTTAAACGTACCTATATCTCTTATTGTTTATTATTCATTTTACAATAATGATTCATATTATCGAGAAAATTTAATGACTTATCGTCAGTATTTTGAATGGGCGCGCAGGAGTTGGGCCGTTTACCTGAATTAATCCCTTACGCTTGAAAGGTAGGCAATGTACGGTACGGTCGTTGGGCCCTTTTCTACCTGTACTCTAGTAACTACTAACTAACGCACCGTTTAAAACAAATCAAGAAAACAACGATTAAAGAAAACAAAATATGATTGAAATATACAACACTTTATTACAGAAAAAAAAACATAGCATTTTATTACAGAAAAAAAAAACATAGCATTTTTTCAGCGATATCGCGGACTGCTTTTCTTTTAACGCTGTTGCTTAGCGTCTGACGTTCAATATTCAGTTCTTCTGCGTGGTTGTGAGCAAGATCAATGCTTATTATCTCAAAGGTAAGAGTTGTACATAATTTAGCAGAACATTTGTTTTTTTTTTGTACATCGCCACCGTAGTTGTGTATCTGTCGTTGTTCCAGTTTGGCAAAACTTGAAATTATTTATAACTAGCAATTGTTTCCCTTTTTCACTATACATGCGTTTTATATCCATCGTAAGTACGTGTTCACTGTTCAATTATTTAAAACAAACTAAATAATAGACAGCAAGTGCCGTGATCACAATATTAACCCAGATCCAGGTAAACACAAGGAATACAAACTGTTGAGGATTATAAAGCCCAATTGCCGCCCCCTGCTAAGTAGACCCTATACCCAGGGCCCAACTGCTGGACTCCCTTTTGAATCTCGGTTAAAATTACTCGGTAATTAATTAAATTAAATATTTTTTTGTATTTTTTGTACTGGTTACATTAACAAATGGTTAAATTTACATATTATATCTAATCAGATTTAACTATTAATTTAAAACCTGCTTAATTTGAATACTCAGTTAGTTATTCATGTGCTTACCAGAACACAAAATACCGGGCCCTTACCCTAATGTAATTTGAATAATGTGTATTTCATAATACATACATAAACAATCACACCATGTACCCAAAAGAGTGTGGCATAAACTCTCCGTCCATCATCCCGAAATTCAAACATTCTTATACAGGGTCCGCCAAGGGAATCTGACGAGTTTTGGTATTAAACTACACGGTTATGTAACAAGATATTTATTTTCACATACAAGTAATCGATAGTATATTACATGCCATTTTATTTATGGAAAACAATGTCGCTTAAGTGACGTCCTTCACCGCGTACACACTGTTCCAAGCGGTTTTGCAAATTGTTCATTACTCGGTCTAGCATATTCATAGGAATTGCATGAATTTCATTGCGAATGTTTTCTTTTAATTCCTGAATTGTGTGCGGTCTATTTAAATACACCTTGCTCTTCAGGTAACCCCATAGCCAAAAATCACAAACGGTCAGGTCGGGAGACCGTGCCGGCCAAGGAACATCCCCATTCCGCGAAATTACTGCTGCTGGAAACAATTCTTGTAATCGAGCTATTGACACTCGTGCTGTGTGAGCTGTTGCTCCATCCTGTTGGAACCATACAGTATCCATATCAATGTTTCGTCGACGAAGCTCTGGTTCCAAAAAGTTATTCAACAGTTCCACATATCGTTGCGAATTGACCGTGACTGCATTTCCGAGACCATCTTCAAAAAAATACGGACCAATTATACCGAATCGCGCCACTCCGCACCATACAGTTACCTTGCGGCTATGCAGAGGTCGTTGATGGAGCTGTCTGGGATTTTCGGAACTCCAATAACGAAAATTTTGTTTGTTTACACATCCAGATAACTCAAAATGCGCTTCATCGGACATAATTAAGCCATAATTTAATTGTGTTACGGCATGGAACACTACCATGACGTCCAATGTTGAAATGCGTGCGAAATAAACGCTGTGTCGCGATCACCGAATCACTATTTTTAAAATACGTTTCGATAACGAATGCGCGATGTTCACTACGCCACGCTTCCATGATTACTGCAATGGCAACTACTAACGATGTTATTCCCCCACTAACCGCTATTCAACGAAGTACAGTGGCTTCGTACTATACATGTTAAAAACATCAGGTTCCCTTGGCGGACCCTGTACATATGAAAAAAATCCCAAATCTTGTTTATTTTCAAAGCACCCAGAAGTGATGTTTCCCCTTAAACAAAAATAATTCTTCTAAATATTGTAGAAAAATTAATTCTGTATCTAAACATATAAACAGATTTAATTTTTCACAAACTTCATAATTTATATATATATATATATATATATATATATATATATATATATATATATATATACATTAATCTGGTTAGTTGAGAGATATATCATTTAAATACAGTTAATACTCAAATATAATCATAAAGGAATAATCTGAAAATGAAAAATTCATATCGCCTCGACCTGGGATCGAACCAGGGTCCTTCCGCTTGCCGGGCTAATGCTCTACCACTGAGCTATCGAGGACATTACAGATCAAGCGAATGAAACCTAATCATTTTCAGTACACATTCTATTCATAATTTTTCATAGTCAACAAATACGCAATATCATTAATTTTTAATGGCTAAATGCATATAAGAACTATACTTATGAAAGGTGTTGGTTCGTGCAATAGTGCAATTATATATAATACATTAATCTGGTTAGTTGATAGATATATCATTTAAATACAGTTAATACTCAAATATAATCATAAAGGAATAATCTGAAAATGAAAAATTCATATCGCCTCGACCTGGGATCGAACCAGGGTCCTTCCGCTTGCCGGGCGAATGTTCTACCACTGAGCTATCGAGGACATTACAGATCAAGCGAATGAAACCTAATCAATTTCAGTACACATTCTATTCATAATTTTTCATAGTCAACAAATACGCAATATCATTAATTCTTAATGTCTAAATGCATAAAAGAACTATACTTATGAAAGGTGTTGGTTCGTGCAATAGTGCAATCATATATAATACATTAATCTGGTTAGTTGATTATATTTGAGTATTAACTGTATTTAAATGATATATCTATATATATATATATATATATATATATATATATATATATATAACTGGATAAATTAGTAATGCCAAAATTAACTCTGTACGGAAGAAAAACTATATAATTTTTGTGTGCACTAGAAATAAATCTTTTGTGTAAATTTGGTTAATTATAGATAAATAATATAACCATGATAAATTTTCAAGAAATTTAGCAATTTTTTCTCGAAAAGTTGACAATAGAGTATTTTATTAAAAAAATATAATTTATTCGAGTACTAGGAGAATTTTTTCTGAAAATTTGATCAAAACCGGATAAATAATGTAGTCACAATAAATTTTTTTAAATTTTAGTAATTTTTTTTCGGGAAGTTGGCAACACTGTATTTTGTTAAAATTATACAATTTATGTGGGCACAAGGAGCATCTTTTGAGATTATTTAATAAAACCGGTTAAATAATGTAGCCATAATAAATTTTCAAAAAAATTAATAATTTTTTATCGGGGTTGGCAACATTCTATTTTACTAAAATTATATAATTTATGTAAACGCTAAGGGTATCTTCTGTAAAAATTTTATTTAAATATGATAAATAATATTGTTAAGACCGCTAGTGTCACCTATTGGCAAACTGCACAAATACACGCATCTACGCTCATTTTACACGAATACACAGTCTCGACATAGTCGCCAACGGCATTATAGTTGTTATTAACAGAGTAGAGTTGTCTTTAGTATTTATCTTTGATTAGTATTCATAGTTCTATGATTATGTAGTTATGTTATTTGTTATTTGGTTAGGTTGACTGACGCTAATGTCAAATCCCTAGAATGGTAACGCATAATATTATTGCATGAACGGTAACGTGGCGTCATATATGACACCATCCAAAATAATATAATTAGACACATATAAATTACTTTCTGAAAAAATAAAATGTATTTAAACAAATTATAACACAAATTTTTACATTATCATTAACACATTGTGTACAGATAGGTTGTCTATGTTCTGTAAATTGCCATCTTCTTCAGCAGAGAACCCGTCATCACTCATACTGTCTTGTAATAGTTCATCATCATCTTCTTCACTTTCCTCGTCCATTTCTACATGTAAATCATCAACATCAGTTTCACCTCTTTCATAACTACGTATTATCTCTTCTAACTCCGCATCTGTTAGTATTTTACTAGTACCAGCCATATTTACCATATACACAAGTTATAACCGAAATAGTAACGTGGCGTCGCATGTGACTCAGACAAATCTGACAGGTACCAATAGACACTGACATTAACATTTCGCGGGAATAGTTAGCATTAGTACAACTAAAGGTACAAAAGATTTCGATAATATTGAGAACATATTAAATAAAATAATGGCAGTAATGATATTGATGGCGTCGTATATGACATCACGTTACCATTCTAGGGTTAAAAAAATACACTTAATATTAATTTTCAACGTTATAATCTATTTTGAATATATTTTTATGGAAATCTGACACTTTTCTGTTTGTTTTTGGTTGAGCATTTAATCAGAATAACAATAACAATTTTTACAGAAAAGTGTATAATCACTTCAATTTAATTAACTATATATATGTTTAACAAATTTATTGCTTAGAAACAGAAATAGATTTATTTTTTTTTGTATGCACAAATTGTATGCAATTTGTATGCAAAAATTGTTAACGTATCATCATCCGATTGATTTCAATTTTAGTTCGAGATATCTCAAATGATTTTTAGAATTGAATGTTCGGTTTTTATTCATTCGAATTGTCCTATCATTAGTGTTATTTATGCTGAAAACATCTTGATGTTTGGTTTGTTACATATTAAAAACAATGGCCCGTATTCATAGCCCCTTTTAGAGCATTTTTAGATAAAAGCAGTCAAGTTTTCAATATTTATTTTTGCTTTTATTATGTATCAAATATAAAATATTTTAATAAATTAAATACTATTTATTACATTTAACATTATGAAATATAAATAATCCTAAAAACAGTTCTAATATTTTTTAAATAAATACTTTAAAATATACACACTTTTATCTAAAAGTACTCTAAAAGAGGCTATGAATACGGGTCAATAGCTATCTCATCTAATGTTTGTGTTTACAAACTACAACATTGAGTGTTTCGTTTCATGAAATAAGAGGAAAATTAATTTAGGTGATGAAATAATTAATTTATAAAAGCGTGGTATTTATTATTTTTGTGCAATCAAAAACTAAATCGTACATTTCCAAATTCAGTATAAAAACAAGGTAATTTTTTAACACTTTTTATTAATTTGCTTGTCCGTCTGTTTGTTTGTGTGTTTAGTACAAATTTGGCAATCAATTTTAAACTAACTTTCCGATGAGCTAGAAATTGAAACTTTAAACTTAACTCAGAACTAAATAAAAATGCAATATTAACTAATTAATTAGTTAACTAATTAGTTAATAATATCAGAAATATTAATTTTTGTCTTGTACCATATTCGCGAATTACATACATCCGTATATTTAGCATTTTCTTTTTTCAAAATACAGAAACTAGAGAAAACATCTACAAAAAATACAGAACACACACACACACACACACACACATACACAAAAAAAATAAGAAACAAAAAATAATTATTTAAATAATAAAAATAAATACTATACCACATTTTAAAATCGGATTTAAAAGTATATAATAATTTCTCCAGCCCCATACAGATTTATAATCCCACACAGATTCCTGACCTTATACAGATTGTCCTGAAAATTTGTGAGTGTCAATTTTTAATAACTATGATAATACTTGTAAGATTTAAAGCGAAAAACGAGGGCCGCAACGACAGCTACTACCTACACTCCTTACTATTATTATCTGTTGCATGCGTCCCATGTTTTTCGTTTTAAGTCTTACAAATATAGTTATAGCTATTAAAAATTTACAATTACAAATTTTCAGGACAATCTGTATGGGGTCAAGAATCTGTATGGTGTTATAAAGTATGAGGCTAGGAAAAATTATTTTATACCTTTTAGTCCGTTTTAAAAATGTGATATATTATTTTTTTTTTATTTAGCTAACTATTGACATTTAGTTCTGAGCGATAAATGTATAGGACAACATATAATACTATATTAATATTATAGATATCAACAATATACAATGTCTTTCGGACGTTATACTCGAATAAATATACTATCTTTCATACGTATTAATCCAACATACTATACTACAAATTTGCTTAAATGTAATCGTAGTAGTATACAGGTGAATATACAAATTTTGAATACTTTATATTGATTAAAAATTGTCAATTTAATCGTCTGTATCGTTAGCTCAGATGGTAAGAGCGCCTAGCCGGATACCAAAAGGTCCTGGGTTCGATTTCCAGACGATATAAGTTGACAAATTTTTGATTTAATTTTTAAATAATTATTGATACTTATTCAATTTAAACTATACTATATAGCCTTATTGAGTTAAATATTTACTTATATATACTGGGTGTCCCATTTTAATGCGCCACTTGCAATAACTTTAAAATCGTGCATCGGACAAAAAAATGTTCAAGATAAGAAGTAAATGATTTCGGAGGGGACATCTGATGCAGGGACCCTTGCTCTCCTCTGACCCCCTGGGGGGCGGGAACGGGGGGCAACTTTGAAATTTTAAATGGAACCCCCTATTTTTTATATATAAAGTATTCAAAATTTGTATATTCACCTGTATACTACTACGATTACATTTAAGCAAATTTGTAGTATAGTATGTTGGATTAATACGTATGAAAGATAGTATATTTATTCGAGTATAACGTCCGAAAGACATTGTATAAATAATTAATTTAAGTAAATGTTTAACGCCATAACGCTATATTGTATAGTTTAAATTGAATAAATATCAATGATTATTTGAAAATTAAATCAAAAATGTGTCAACTTATATCGTCTGGGAATTGAACCCAGGTATCCGGCTAGGTGCTCTTACCACCATATAATATATATATATATATATATATATATATATATATATATATATACGTGTGTTAGGATGGGTCGAAAAAAATAGATTTTTGTCGGCTGCGTTTTAAAATGAAGGTTTTTGATATAAAAACATGAGGAATATCAAAAAAGAAATTTTTAGGAAGCGAGCGATGCTCCCAAAAATTCCATTTTTAGCAGTTTCCTTAGTTTATTGGTTATATCTCTGAACGTATTGGTCAGAAATGGCTAGATTTTGGATCGATACCCTACAATAATTATTACAATAATGCCTTTTTATATTTTATAGTAATTTATGATAAGTTCAAAGTTGTTTACCTATACTTAAATAGATAATAAAAATGGGTAATAAATATAATTTTTGAATTTGTTTCCAATCATCGGCATTTATTTCAGTATTTTAAGGCCGAAGTTACTGCAATTTTGTTTGTACCACACTTGCTTTAAGACATCCATGTGTTACTGAAAATCGCAACTTATTAGCTGAAAATGCGGTAAATTGCAGAAAAAATTATTTTTAGGTTAGAATAACTCTTCTGCATATTATCTCATGTAACAATTTTGTAGGGTATTGTTCTGGGCACAACATATCCAAAAACCAGCAATTTTTGACCAATACGTTCAGAGATATAACCGATAAACTAAAAAAAAGTGCAAAAAATTAAATTTTTGGGGGCTTTGCGCACTCTCTAAAATTTTTTTTTAAGTTATTTTGATGTTTCGCTTGTTTTTATATGAAGAACCTTTTTTTTTAAACCCAGCCGGCAAAATCTGTTTTTTTCGACCCACTAATACATATATATATATATATATATATATATATATATATATATATATATATATTATTACACGAAAAAACAAACGTTAGTTTTTAACTTACATTTGTCAGCTTGCATTTCTTTAAAATATATCTTTATATTAAATAATTACTTAAATTATCTTTCAAACAAAAATACTTACATATATTTCTAAAAGTAATACAAAAATATGTAATTTTTAAAATAATTTCCATAATTTATATGTAAAATGTTACATTACTCTCTGCTTCTTACTTGTTTGCTTAATCGACGATAGAGTCTCGCCGTTATTTGCGAAAGCGTATAGCGCGTATAGTAACTTTATGCACACACTGCCATCTGATGAGAAGAGTAAAGTTACGTTTTTTTTATCTAAGTTCAGTGACTTATTAGCTGTATTCTTTTTACCAAAAAATAAACTCAGCTCAGGTGGCAAGTGAAGTGAGGTGAAACGAAGTGAAGTGAGTTGAGTTGCTTTAAAAAGAACAAGATCTATGATATAAATTTAACCCTGCTTAACCCCTACTACTTAACTGAGTATCTCACTTCATTTTGAGATTATTTTGCGGGTGCAGCAGAATCGGTAAGGGGGAAAGGTATCCAACTCAGTTTGTCGTAGCTCAGTTAAGATGAAAAGAATAAGTATTATCGGAGTTTATCTGAAGTGAGCTGAGATCTCAGTTAATTTTAGGTAAAAAGAATACAGCTATTGGCATTAGAGACTAACAATGTTCCGCTCTGGTGCCGAGTAGCACAACTCCACAACTCAGAGAAATGTATAAAATAGGCCTGTAATATTTAATGTACATTTGTACACTTTAACATTTAAGGTACAGTTATAGTCGAACGTACCGTACCGTACCGTACCGTACCTAAGTTAAACCTGTACAATCAAATGTGTTTATTCATAGTTTGACGCAGCAAACGTAGTTGACGTAGCTGGCCGTAGTTGGCCGTAGTTGGCCGTAGTTAAACCGTACCAAAGTTGAAATATTTTAACTTTTTAGGTACGGCAGCTACGGCCAGCCAATTGCAATAGGCAACGTGAATTCGCACATGCGCATTGTCTGTTTTTTGAATGTTTGACATATATTTCTAAAAATTGATTCAAATATTTGCAAAAACATTATATAATTTATTTGTGTGCCCATATATTTTAAAATATATTTTTATAACAAAAATTAATATACGTTACTGAACACAATTATTTTTTTTAAATGACCTACATATTATAACCAACAAATTCATTCTCTTTGTTTGTTTCGTTGTTGCTTGTTGTTGTATTTTTACAAAAATATTAACAAAAAAACAGTGTTTATTGGGCGCTACGGATCTTTTGGTATGGGTTGCTGCATTACAGTTGTTAATGACGAAGAGATCTCGTCGATATAAAACAAGACCTATTAATAAAAATAGACAAACCTATAAAATATATCGTTGTTGTCAAGTCAAAATCTGCTATGTGGATAATTTAAATGTCCTTTTCAAATAATAAAAATTACATAGTTTTTTGCAGCTCCTGAAAAATTGTTGAAAAATCACATAGCAAATTTTAACTTGACAGCGACGATATGTCAAACATTCAGAAAACGTACAATGCGCATGTGCAAACTCAAGTTGTCTTGTTGGCTATTGGCTGGCCGTAGCTAGCCCTTGCTAGCTACGGTTACTACGGACAGCAACTGCCTGCTACGTCAAATTATAAATGATTGCATTTGATTATATTGGTTTAATAACTACGACCAAGTACGGTACGGTACGCTACGGTACGGAACTGAAAAGTATAAATCTAACTTTAAGAATTTTGTACTGTTTTATATATTTGTGTATTCTATGAAAATAACTAATAACTTAAAACTACAAATTAAAATGTTATTTGCAACCAAGTTTTATTAAAAAAACTTAAAAAAAAAACCAATAAAATTAATGACAAAACACAGAGAAACAGCTTGACTTCGCTATTACATGCGCATGTTACTGGTAAATATCAAATATTGATTTTTATTAATATGAAACTCACGCCATCTCTTGATAATTCACTATTCTAATTTCATATTTGAAACCTTTCGGGCAGGAAACTTTTGTATGTATATAAAACGTGTTTATGTTTCTTACGTTCACAATAAGAGCAAAAGAATTTTAATCAGAATATGGGCAGTTAAAAACACTCCCAAAATTTTATTTATTGATTTATAAAATATTTTCATTAAAATATTGAATTTTTAATGTTTATTGGCTTTATAAATTATAGCTACTACAATTAATTTGTTTTCCGATTTAATTAAAAAATTTATCAACAAAATGTATTGATAACAGTGGCGCAACCAGGATTTTATCTTGGGGGGGCTAAGGATTTCATCTTGGAGAAGAAAAAAAAGCAAAACGGTCATTACCTTGAAGCAATAGTACTGTTTTCAAACTGTAATTTTATTGGGGAAGGGGCAATTTGTACGAAAATTTCATATAAATAATATTAGATCAAAAAGGTACGATTTAGGCAATCTATCTCTAAATTTAGATATGAAAAACTTCTCAGGATATAAATTTATTTTAATAATAGCTTTGTTCGCGGTAGCAATTTCGAATTAATTCGGAACCTGTTCGGAATGTTTTCAGGATCAATCCAATGCGCATGTCCGATTCTGAATTTATTCAGGATTTTATGTTTCCGCGAACGTTAAATGAATGATATCAGCTGTTCTTGTTTATTCCTTGCATAATAGTAAATAACTTGTTCTTTTAAAACACAAATCTAACATAAAACGTTCGAAATTGACGTGTAAACTATTGCTGGTAAACTTTTACGATCATGCAATGTCAGTGCGCATGTGCGGATCAGAAATTCTTGATAAAATCCTGGGATGTGTCAAATACGTTCGTAACTAATTCCGCGAACGCAGAACTTTTTGTTCAGAACATGTAATTTTCTTACCGCGAACGATCAAATTTACATCGCATGCGTACTTGTTCGGAACTAGTTCCGGATGTGTTCCGCGAACAAAGCTAATAACTGAACATTACAAAATAAAAATAAAAGTAAACAATATCTTCTTCAAACTATCAACAATCACAGATAAAAAAAATAATTACTAAAAAATATGTTTGCTATTATTTATAACATTAATCTTCGAGGTTGTTTTTTTATTTCAACTATTACTTCTTCGGGTGTTATATTTACTTCCCAATGAATATTTAAAGTTGCTAATCCATTTAATCTAGATATGATGGCTCAATATTTTGAGGTAAATAATTGTAGCGTTAGAAGTGACTGCTGAACATATGACTAGACAAATAAAAATTGTGCTAATTCTGCTAGCCTTGTTGGGGACCGAGGCTTGTCGCCCCCGCCCCCTTGGTTGCGCCGCTGATTGATAACCAAAATTTGTATAGTTTATAATCTTAATTACCCACAAAAATACTTTATATGTTTTAAGAAAATTACATTATGCCGTTTATCTATTTCTTTTACTCCAAATGTATTCTTTCTCTGCGCATGACCAATATTTTCCTGTTAGCTTAGAATAGCCACAAAACGTGAACGATAAAATAATTTTTTTAATGTTTAGTCAATTTCTCATTCACAAACGTCACCTTTAATTATACAAAAAAAGTTCTAAAAATGAAACTTCAATTTTAAAAATAATAGTAAAAATATTAATAATCTATTGAAAAATTTTTATTACATTAATCAAATTAATTTTTGAATAGCATCATTAAATTTCCTGTTATTAAAATATTTAATATGGCAGAATTTATTAGAAAAATTTTTTCATATTCGTATTTATTTAAAATGATTGCCATTTGGCCAGTTTCCTTAAAGAAAAATAATAAATTAAATATTTATTTAAATATTTTCTCTATAATAACAATAATTGTTTTTACATATACTTGTATTTTTTCAATAAAAAGAAAATTTACTTCAAACTCACTTGGAGTTACAGATAACATTCGACTAATATATGGTATTGTAAATTCCTTAATTTTTTACATAACATTGTTTTACATGTATTTTAAACGAAATAATTTAAAACTACTTGTAACTAAATTAAACAATTTCACTAAAAATAGTTTCATAAATTCTAACCTGAAAAAATTTATATGTTTAATAATTTTTATTATAGCACAAGCAACTCTTACCAATTTCCTAAATTACCAAATTTTTGGACATCTGAATTTATTATTATACATAATTTACATAATGCCGGTATTTTTTCAATTAATACATATTTTTGTAATTTGTATTATTTTCGATTATATAACAGATATTTATAAAACCGTTAATAAAACTTTTTGTAATTTACAAAAATGTATTTCACAAAATATTGTAATTGATGTGTTAAAATTACACAGAAAAATTACAGAAATATGTAAAAATGATTTACGTATGTTTGAATTTCTCTGTATATTTTTTGTAATAAATGTTTTATTAGCTTGTTTTTCAAGAATTAATTTGATGAATACAATAATTATAAGACAAATTGTGGAAAATGAATCTTATAGTTTAATAACAATCGTAAATTTTTTATTATGGCCAATTTTTTTACTATTGAGTGTTGCACGACTCTTGAGTAATTGGAATTCTATTGAAAAAGAAGTAAGTACATATAAAATTTAAAAAAAATTAAGTCCTACAAATTCATTTTACTCAAAATTATACTAAACACCTAAAAATTTCTAAAGTGGTTCTTTATAAAATCGTATCAATTAAAAACATTTTTTATACAATATGTTTCCAAATTACATACGTACATTCAAAATCACGTCATGTACCCAAAAGAGTTTAGCACAAACAATTTCCATTATCTGGATATTAGTTTTCTTAAAACATTCCTATTCACACAAGCAACTCTAGCTTCATCCACATTCATGATATCTTTTATATATGCTTTTATATTTCTACTAATTGAAAATTTTCGCTCACGCAAAGCACATTCAATTATACCATTCCATCTACTCACCGTACGTCCACACAAACGTATAACTTTAAAATCATTCACATATATTCTTTTAACGAAACGTTAATTAGATTAATCATTTTAACTGACTAACAACATCTTTTGCAATAACATTGTTTTCAATTTCATATTCATCATCTACTAATATATTTCGTACTCGTCTTCTTCTTATTACACCACACGCCACCCAAAATCTTAGAACCAACATTAACACTTCTTTCAATCTCACAATGAACGCGTCCATCTTTGGATAATAAACTACCCAAATACACAAATTCATCTACCTGCTTTATGCGTGCACCATTAACATACATTACATTTAGTCGTCAAATCATCCTTCTCAAAAACGAATGCATCCTTCTCAGTTGCTCTTCAGATTTAGCCAATACAACCACGTTATCGTAATACGTTAAAGCAGATACAACATAATAACCTATATGTATACCATTATCACCAAATATGGGGTGCGTGATGATTCGCCGCAAACGTTTTGCCGCCGTAACGTTTTGCCGCAATAACATTTTGCTGCCGTAACGACCTAATCTAACCAAAACAAACCTAACTAAACCTAACTTACTCTAAAATAACCTAACCTAACCTAAGCGAATCTTTAGGGCGGCAAAACGTTATGGCGGCGAAATGTTACAAAGGCGGAATTACGACGGCGTAACGTTACGGCGGCAAAACGTTCGCGGCGAATCGTTCCGCGACGAAACGTTGACGGCGAATCGTATGCGCCCCCAAATATTGCTTCCTATTTTAAATATACTAACATTTGTAATTTAAATTTATTTCAGAATGACTAACATAAGTCTAGTATGAACATAAAAATGATTTCTTATTAATAGATTTTTTGATGAAATATTATATTATCGTGAGTGATAAACATTTGCAAAACTTTGATGAAATCGGTTTGCTAAAAGTCGTGCAAAATAAATTAAAACAAATTAATTTTTAAGGAGTAGTTGAGTTTTCCAGAGCAAAAAATCTGTTATTTTCAAACGCACAGTTCAAAGCGGAATTAATATTTTTGAATGGGGTACAGAAACACTTTATTATACGTCATTCGAAAAACAAAAACATCGCCAATGTTTTTCTTTTGTTGCTGCATGCCCGCAAAATGGCGGCGCCCAAAGGTCCTCCAACAAAAATGTGGTCTGATTGTTTCGGGGATTGCCGCCTGTAAAATGAAAAAATCTTGTTTTTACTAACCTTAAAGATTAAGAGAGTGTCTATCAACTCTCGATCCAGATTTTTTCAAAATTAACCAAATTGTGACGTTTTGAGAAAAAATTTACACCGAACATTTCTTTATAAAAATGTTAATAATTTTTTTAAATATAAATATATCGAAAATTTGGTCCGAGAGTCGATAGGCAGTCATGTTTTTCGTCGGCAGAAGCGCCCATTGTTCAAAAATATTGAAAATTGTTAGAGTTATCCATGAGAAAATATACGTTTTGCGAAAACGAGCTTTAAAGTTTTTAAATACCTATTTCACGGTTGTGCACACTGTGCACACGCTCACGTTTTCGGCTGTAAATTCGTAATTTTTTCGAATTCGTAAAGTTTCGACCACACATTGTTTACACTTATTGCATTAATTGCAAAAAATAAAACTTCTAATTTTTTGATCCAGAGAACTGAGCTACTCGTACCATAATAAGTTAAATAAAATCTGTTAAAAATTATTTGTTTAATTACAGTGCACTATATTTTGCTCAGTCCGTAAAATGGTTCTACTTATCTTATTTGTTAATTGAGCAAAAATTGTCTTAAAAAAAAATTATATTTCAAAAATTTATAAATATTAAAAATGTCTTCAAAAAAACAAAAATAAAATAAAATAAATAATAAACATGATTAATTCATCTAAGAAAAAAATTTTAGCGTTTATTAAAATAATCAATTTCCTAACTAACAATTAAGTGTAAACATTATTTTCTTATTACATATTGAACGTTTAATATGGTTAAATTTATTAATGTAATTTTACTATATTTGTATTTACTACAAGTTTCAGCCGTTTGGTCGATTTTTAAACAGGTTTTTATTAACTGGCTTTCTTGTTTGTCTGTTTGTTTGTTTATCTGTTAATTAATGAACTTAATTAATTATAATTATATAATTAAAATTAATAAAATTATAATTATTAACATTGTAATAATTTAAATTAATTAATTAATTTAATGCAAAAGTTAAACAACCTTAAAAGCAGAAAGTAATTATTTAAATAAAAAAAATTAATATACCACGTTTTTAAAACGGACTAAAAGGTATAAAATAATTTCTCCTAGCCTAGCCCCATACAGATTTACAACCCCATAAAATTTTTTATTATCAAAAATGGCTTTATTTTTCTTCAAAATATTTTCCATAAAGACCAATGCATATTTGCATGCGTTTGATATAATATATAAATATATTATATGTTATTTATTATATTAAGCATACAGTTTTGATTTACATTAAAAAATATTGATTTTAATCCTTAATGGAATATTTCATTTCTTGCAACATACTTAGAAAATATAGCCCATGCATATTTATATAAATAATGCATTAGCAACAAGTAGAAATTATGTATATTTCTATTAAATTGTAATTAATTAATTTCTATATAAATTATAAATTTTAATTATATTACTTATTACATTTATTAAATTGATGTTTAGAAGAACATTATTCATAAATTTACTTTGTGTTAAAAACAAGTGCAAATGGCCAAATTTAAAACAATAATTTTGTATTTTTCTTTAATTTTAAATTTTTTCGGTATATGGCCAGTTTCATTACAAGATAATTATAAAAACAATTTACATTTATTTTTCAATAACTTATTAAGTGTATTTTTCATATTACTTTTTACATATTTTTCAACATTTGGTACAAGTTATTACCTTACACAATTATTTACTAAAAATGAAGGCGTTGTCATAGCAACATACTTCTTTAATTTAACAATTAGTTTAACTAGTTTTTATTTACCATTAATTCATATATTTTTTAAACGTTCTGATTTGAAATTATTAATAAGTGAATTAGATAAATTTAGTTTGAATTATTCTACAATGCAAATCGTTAAAAATATTTCGTATCTTATCATTTATATAATTTATGAATCTTATTTAGATATTCAAATATATTTAAAACATAGCATATATTATATTTTACTGCTTTATTTAGTTTTTTCAATTCCACTATTTATTGTTTTAATACATATATTTGTAATTTGTTTTATTTTAACTGCTGTGAACGATGCATACAAAATTATTAATAATAATTTACGTAATATTAAAGTATATGATTGTAAAACTAAGGTAATTGACGATGTAAAATTACATTGGAAAATGACAGAAGTTTGTAAAAAAAATTTGTGTCTATTTGAAGTTGTAATTACTGTGTATTTAGCTTTTATAATTTCTATAATAATTGGTTTACTTTGCATGTGTTATGATATATTAACAAAATTTGAGCAAGTTGCTGTAGTAAAGTTAATTTATTATTTATCGTTAATTACTGCTGTTCCATTTCTGATTACTATTCTTTTACACAAATATGTCAGCATTGATAAAGAGGTAATAATATACAAATATGTTAGATATATAAACATAGCGTTTTTTGTTGAAAATTAGGAATGTTATGTAACTATTACTTATACCAGTGAGTTTTTGAATCATTATTAAGAACTTTTAGGTTAATTAAAGTTGTGTAAGTTTATTACTTAATAATTTTTCAGTAATCGCAATATTGCAGTAATAATTGAAAAATTTTGTTGTTGCAATATATATATATATATATATATATATATATATATATATATATATATATATACATATATATATATATATATATATATATATATATATATAGGTATATATATATATATATATATATATATAGGTATATATATATATATATATAGGTATATATATATATATATATATAGGTATATATATATATATATATATATATATAGGTATATACCGGGTGTAGAAATGAAATGTGAACCATAGGAATTTCAATGTTATTTTTTAAATACGGCTGTATCTCTTTCCCTATTGACTTTAGAGCAAATATTTAAATACAAAACTTGTTCAAAATGTGAAAATGCATGGTATAAAGTCATTTTTTTTTACATAAATATTAATATTTTACGATATACAGGGTTAACCACTAAAAAATGAGCTATAACATTGGAAAACGGGAATGGTATCGAAAAATGCGGAATAATGAGTTCTATAATTCGGTGAAAAAAATCATTGTTCTACGATACTTTGTTTAGGAGAAAAAAATTAAAAACTGATTTTTGCCAATGGTCCCCCCTTATCAACTTTTCGAAAAATCAGAAAAACGTGAATAAAAAATTAAAGAAAAACAGGGGAAAAAAAGTGTCAGGTACAAAGAGTAGGATAAAAGAGGAGACAACGAAAGCCAGTGTTAAAATATCCAAAATCCTTTTTTTTTTTTAAACAAAACACAAGGGTACCCCCTTACAAAAATTTTCAAAAATCAGTTTTTAATTTTTTTCTCCTAAACGAAGTATCGTAGAACAATGATTTTTTCACCGAATTATAGAACTCATTATTCCGCATTTTTCGATACCATTCCCGTTTCCCAATGTTATAGCTCATTTTTTAGTGGTTAACCTTGTATATCGTAAAATATTAATATTTATGTAAAAAAATGACTTTATACCATGCATTTTCACATTTTGAACAAGTTTTGTATTTAAATATTTTCTCTAAAGTCAATAGGGAAAGAGATACAGCCGTATTTAAAAAATAACATTGAAATCCCTATGGTTCACATTTCATTTCTACACCCGGTATATATATATATAGGTATATATATATATATATATATATATATATATATATATATATATATATATGAGTCATTCTTTGTCAAAACGGACAAAATTTTGACGACCCCTCTCCGAATTGGCTGAAAATGGGTTAACTGGTCCCTTGTGATGTAAAAATGATCAGAAGAAGTTTCGTATGTCTCACAACGAATTACAAATAAAAGTTTTTTAATATATCAGTTTTCACCTGATTATGGTGATTTTTTCAAACTTTTGCATATTTTGCCGGCAAAAACGTTTGATTAACCTGTTCTATGGGAAAATTTAGTATATCTGGTATCTATTGTTTATCAAACATTTGCTCAAGATGTCCGAACCATCTTAACTAACTAATACCAACTTTTGCTACATTTTTTTTTATTTCGCATTCATCATCTATTTCATATTTTTTTATAATAATACGAAATTTGTATTTTTTGGTTTCAGGCTGCAAAAACTGCCCTTTTAGTTCACGAACTATGGAACAATTATGCAAATAATGATCAAGTTAAGCTAGATGCCCAAAATGTCAGTATATAATTTACAATTTAACTAACTTAATACTAGACAGATTACGCCAAAACTTAGTTTATAAGAAGTTCACAATCTGAAGGAGAACGAAAATTAATGCTATTTATTTTGTATTTTTATATTATCAAAACTGTCTGATTTGATAATTTTCAATTAGTTTTGTGTAAAAAAAAATATTGTTATTAGTTTTTTTGTCCAGTTTGTACCAATTTGTTGAAAACAGTTAAAGGGTCAAATTTTTTCTTTTGCTTTATGTGTATTATACATGGTGTAACAGAAAAACTATTCCTAATTTTCAGAAATGATAGAGTTCACTTAGAGAAACATTTTTTTATCAATAAACTATTGTCCGGAAATTTCTCGGTCTCAAGATACACTAGATATCGTTAAAAACAATTTTAATTATTACAACATCAAAGAGTAGTTAAATTAAGGAACAATTTATTAAAAATAATAGTTCATTAAATTTTATAAAAATTGTTCGAAGTTACGACCACCATTTCCGATACACAAGGTTGTAACGATGTACAATCGACTGCCGAAAAAAAAAAGAAAAAAAAATTCCGGACACTAGTTTATTAATAAAAAATGTTTCTTTATGTGCCCTTTATCATTTCTGAAAATTAGGAATAGTTATTCTGTTACACCTGTATATGTATGCAATAAAAATTAAAAACATAAATAGTGAGTTGCATATGTTATAATTTTTTTATATTATTTTGCCTATATGTAATTTATACCAAAGTATATGTTATTTATATGCTGTCCCGCTGCACAGAATGACGACTGTGGCGTGATCTCTCTAGAATTAAGTC
Organism: Clivina fossor; assembly: GCA_963966155.1. Taxonomy (NCBI): domain Eukaryota; kingdom Metazoa; phylum Arthropoda; class Insecta; order Coleoptera; family Carabidae; genus Clivina; species Clivina fossor. Next base: position 13,158,122 of record OZ014553.1, on the reverse strand, counting down.
ACCTTGCTTGTAACTTAAGTATTAAAAATTTGGTTTTTATGACTTTCAGTTCAAAATGATATCATTACAACTACTACACAGCAAATTAAAGTTTACAGCTTGCGGATTATTTCCACTAAATTATTCTTTATTATATATGGTAAGCTGATTTTCCAACATTAATTTTCTAAATACAGTTCACATTTATAAAAATTGTTTTTCTTCATCGGATTACTATAGTTATTTATCACTCTTTACTTAAAATTCTATTGTTTTAATAAAATTAGCATTATTAAAAAAAACAGTATTATATTATATACTTAATTACACATGGCGTATTATATACAGGGTGTTTAATTAATAATTGGAAATATTTTAACTGGAGAATCCTGGGCTCAGAATATGAAGATTTAACCAAAAATTAAATAAATAGATAGTGGCTCCTTACTGAGCTACAGGATTTTTTTAAATTTAAAAAAAATTTTTGCCCATCAACAATCAGAATCTTTGGTGACACTATAAACAATAACTATAGCAATGACACCATCCTACTAGATCCAAACGATGAATTCAGGCCTGAGCCAACTACAAAACAACATGCCAACACCGACATGATTAATAAAATCAGAATAATTGTGCAGCTTTATGTTTAACTTTAAATATCTCAAAAAATAATGACTTTATCGTTATGAAGGAAGAGTATGTTGTTTACACAGAAAGTATTGGAGAATCGAAAAATTGTGCTAAAATGACAATTCCGTCAGTGACGTAGAATTTAGGAAGGGTCAACCTCTCACTTGCCCTTGTCGTACGCCTCTGGCATTAGCCAGAAATTTTTATTTAACATAATTTAGTATGGTGTAAGGTACCTACACTTTTTGCCAAGTATAATAAGGATACGCCAAATAGTTTTAAAGTACTTGGCAAAAATCGTTTTTAAACTTTTAAATAAAACATCTTGTAGCTCAATAAGGAGCCACATTTTATTTAAATAATCTGGGTTAAATCTTCATATTCTGAACTCAAGAGTCTCCAGTTAAAATATTTTCAATTATTAATGAAACACCCCATATATTAAATTTAATTTCTTCTCCAACAGGGATGTAGGTCACGTTGGAGAAGAAATTAAATTCACATATATCAAAGGTCGTTCAACTCAATTATTACCCCATATATTAGGTTATAGTATTGTTTGATGAATTAATTGGCACTATAGATCGGATGAAATAATTTTAACAGTAAATGAATACTTTTTTTATTGAACGTTTCGGCTAGAAATCCTAACCATCTTCAGCATATTTTAAAATTTGGAAATCAGTAAGTCACATGTTTAGTTAAATATTTAAAATGTTGTATATCATGTCGATGAATTGTAAAAATATAATATAGAGTGGCCCAATGAAAACAGTAAATGCAAATTTTGGCCACTTAACATCATTTTTGCGAAAAACGCTCGAACACGTCAATTTTAGTATGAAGGGGGATATCTGAATCGATTAGTAATATTTTCCTAACATCAACCCTAAGAGGAGGAGGGATTGCACCCCAAAAATTTTAAATGGAAAGGGGTATCAAAAATGATACCGTTCTAAAGGCCTTTCAATTTGCTTTTTAACAGTCTTTTTATTTTTCAAATCCGATCATTAATTCCAGAGAAAAATCGCTTAAAACAAAATTTATTAAGTGCGTAAAAGTACAGACAGAAACTCAAATATCAGTTTATTAAGTGTTCGAAATGACTACCACTAACTTTCATACAATGATAAAGGTTTTGTACAGTGTAAAATTAGCGTACCAACCGTACTTTAAACTAATTCAATTTTTATCTACCTGTTTGGTATACTTCGCTTGACCTATAGTTGAAGTCTCCGATTGAATTACTTAACTTTCTTTAAACGATTTTTCTCTGGAATTAATGATTGGATTTGAAAAATAAAAAAACTGTTAAAAAGCGAATTGAAAGGCCTTTATAACTGTGTCGTGTTTGACACCCCTTTCCATTTAAAATTTTTGGGGTGCAATCCATCCTCCTCTTAGGGTTAAAGTTAGGACAATAGTACTAATCGATTCAGATATCCCCCTTCATACTAAAATTGACGTGTTCGAGCGTTTTTCGCAAAAATGATGTTAAGTGGCCAAAATTTGCATTTACTGTTTTCATTATATATATTACTGTATATTTTTTCAATGAAAATTACATTATAAAACTGAATCAGTAAATTAACATTTGTGGAAGTGTAGATGATTAAAATTGAACAAGATTAGATTTTTTTTTATTTTTTGGTTATAACGAAGACATGTTGTATGCAGCGTTGTGTACTTGTGTATGTAGAATTGTAGAATTTTACATACACAACGCTGTATACAACATGTCTACGTTACAACCAAAAAAATTTTTTTTTTCTAATTTTGTTCAATTTTAATCATCTACACTTCCACAAATGTTAATATACTGATTCAGTTTTATAATGTAATTTTCATTGACAAAATATATTATATTATATTTCATTCGATCCATATTGCCAATTAATTCATCAAACTGTACACAAATGGATCATCATACAATTTGGTTATAGTCTATTTTGATAAATTAATTTAAATCATTAGTTAATTTTAAATGAAGCAAAATGCATTGACGTTGCCAAGACTTGAACTCGGACCCTTTTGCTTTTGTGGCAACTGCACTAACCAATTGCGCCATAAGATCACAACGACAAAGTTATATTTTAGCTGGTCAGAATAAACCCATAAATTTAATCCAGTCGAGTACATCACATGACGTGTCTATAAATCTAGCAATGTTAATATATATATATATATATATATATATATATATATATATATATATATATAGTATATTCTTAGTTACATATGGCGTATTATATATTAGGCTATAGTATTTTGGTTTTGCTTAAATCGCAGTTGCCGCGAAAGCAGAAGGTTCCGGGTTCAAAACGCAGCATTTTTCTTTATTTAAAAATTAACTAATGATTTAATTAGTTCATCAAAATAAATTAATTACTATTTAAGCACAAATTAAATACTATAACTAGTTTTTTTTTTTCTAGATTATTGGAGCCGTAACGACGTACGTTGTAATTTTAGTCCAGTTTGATAGCGTGAAAACATCCTCTTAAATTTATCTAAATACTGTGCAAAATCACAAACCATTTTTTTTGAAATAAATTTTTTTCTATAAAGGTTATGTTCTTTTACTTTTTAAAATAAAAATAATTTTTATTTAATAATCATTTGTTTTGTAGGTATAAAGGTGATTATTTAAAATATTATTTAACGTTTCATTAATTAATTTTCTAGTTAACTTGTCAATTAACTAATAAATAAAAAGTTTTAAAAACAGTCTATGATCTACAAGATGGCTCAAAAATATTTGACGGTTTGACTTTGTATTAGTACAAAAATATTATTTATTGATACTCAAGAGTATAAAATAGTAATTTCTTTTCTTGGAAAGTTGGTAACTTTCTGTGGTAGAAAAATGTTAAAGTTTTGTCTGCACCAGGAGGCTCTTTTGTAACATGTTTATTAATTTCGAATAAAAAATAATGCTAAAATTAAATTTTAAAAAAATCTAGTAATTTTTTTCTCAAAAAGTTAGCAACCCTGTAAGAAAATAAAATTATGTAATTTTTACGGGCACTAGAAAAATATTTTTTTAAAATTTGGTTAATTACAGATAAATAACAAGGCCTGCAAAAAAAAAAATTTTTTAGTTGCATGAGATATTTTTGTTGAATTATATATTTTAAAGGTCACAGATTCTAAAAATGACTTCCATAACATCCCATCACGTATAGGTTTTTTGCAAAATTAAAACAAATTTAAAACAAGAGTAGAAGTATATGGGTAAACCCATATATAGACTACTTTGACATTTCTCGGAAAGTTGGCAACACTGTATTTAATAATATTATAATTTATGTGGGCACTAGAAGATACTTTTCTGAAAATTTGATCAAAATCGAATAAATAATGTAGCCACAATGAATTTTAAAAAATTTTGTGTTTTTTTTTGGCAACACTGTATTTTGTTAAAATTGCATAATTTATTTAGACACTAGGAAAAACTTTTATGAAAATTTGATTAAAATCGGTTAAATAAAATAGTCATGAATTTTTAAAAATTTTACTAATTTTTTCCTCAGAAAGTTGGCAACACTGTATTTTGTTAAAATTACATAAATTATATGAATACTAGGAAAATCCAATGTGAAAATTTGAGTAAAATCGGTTGAATAACATGGCCACAATAAAATTTTTAAAACTGTAGTAATTTTTTTCTCGGGAAGTTGGCAACACTGGATATTAATAAAATTATATAATTAATGGGAGCATTAGGGAAATCTATTCTGTAAATTTGATCAAAATCGGATAAATAACGTAGCCAATATAAATTTTTAAAAACTTTAGTAATTTTTTTCTCGGAAAGTTGGCATCACTGGAAAAAACCAAAACCACATGACCATCTTGGGCACTAGACAAATTTATCCTGAAAATTTCATTAAAATCGGTTTAACCGTCTAGGAGGAGTTGCGATCACAAAATTTTGACTGACGACCGAGTGAGCGAGCGAGCGAGCGAGCGAGCTGACGACGCACACACATACACCCACATAAACTAAGTTCAGATTCGTCATCTAGAGGCTATATAAAGGATTTCTATACAAATTTTTTTTTTTTTTGAAAATGTTACAGACACCGTACCAAACGCTATACTACTTTTTCCTTGCAGTCAAAGTAGTAAAAAAACGCTTATTTTTTACAATGAACTAAATATAATTATTTTCTTACAACTAATCAAAAAATTGTTTCTGATATTTGTACACAATATTTTATGTCTATTCTTTTTTCTTGTGAAACCTTTTCTTTTTCTCTTTGATGCTTCTCCAAACTCGTTTCCGATTTTCTTCTTTGGTTTCTCGATTGAGAATCCAACAGTAGTCGGCTAACATATTGCCATCTCATTTTCCTTGGTAACGTCTCTCAAAATGACGGATATCCTGGTGAAATCTTTCTCCCTGTTCTTCACTGTAGGCTCCCAAGTTTTCAGGAAAATAGTCAATATGGGAGTGTAAAAATTGAACTTTTAAGCTCATCTTGCATCCTTGAGCTTCATACGCTGCCAGCAAGCGTTGTACAATGGTTTTATAGTCAGGGTTTTTAGTATTCCCCAAAAACTTGTGCACTACTTTCCTGAAAGAGTCCCACGCTTCTTTTTCCTTGTCTCCTATTGTTTCTAAAAAGAGGGAAACTGTTAGCAGTTTTCTTATGTCGGGGCCAGTAAAAACTCCGTCGTTTAACTTGGCTTCAGACAGTTTCGGGAACTATTTAAATTGAACTAAGCATATTTTAATATATAATGTGAAAAAAAAACACGTTTTAGTAATAATATACACAATCCGTTCGCATACTTATACATTAAAAATAATAAGAATTTATATACAAGTAAAATAGATTTCCTATAATTTAATTTCACTCTTCAACACTTAAATTTAAAGAATCTTTCGTTCATATACATAATTGTTTTGCATATCTATATATAAATAAAAACCATTTCACTAGCATTGTCATGGTGTAAAAATTCGCAGTCTCTCTCTCTTTTATAATAAAATGTTCAATCACCCTATTTTTTTTATTGATTTGATGATTGTAATGGGCCCATCACCACAAAACAATCCTGTACTATCTAAATATATTGAAGCCTCTTGTACCATCATCGATCGGGAGCACGCGGTAGTCGCAATACGGGACCCGACACACCGCCGGATTGCAGATTTGGAGTTTTATTTTGAATACTACATATTCTAAAAAAAACAAGATTAGAAGTATATGGGTAAACCCATATATAGACCACTTTGACATTATCACATAAATGATAAGAAATAGGAATAAAAAAATTTTTCACCGAAAGTTGGCAACATTGTATTTTGCTAATATATAATATTATAGGCGCTAAGGGTATGTTCTGTAAAAATTTTATTAAAATCGGATAAATAATGCGGGCATAACAAATTTTTAGAAAATTATTAATTTTTTTTTCAAAAAGTTAGCAGCACCGTACTTTAATAAAATTATAATTTATGTGGGCACTAGGAGAAACTTTTCTGAAAATTTGATCAAAATCGGATGAATAATGTAGCCACAATGAATTTTTTTAAATTTTAGTAATTTTTTTCTAGATAAGTTGGCAACACGGTATTTTGTTAAAATTGCATAATTTATGCGGGCACCAGCAGAATCTTTAGTGAAAATTTGATTAAAATATCGGTTAAATAACGTAGTCATAATAAAAATTTTAAAATTTTAGTAATTTTTTTCTCAGAAAGTTGGCAACACTGTACTTTGTTAAAATTATCTAATTTATATGGATACTAGAAGAATCTTTTTTGAAAATTTGAACAAAATCGGTTAAACAGCATGGCCGTAATAAATTTTTAAAAATTTTAGTAATTTTTTTCTCAGAAAGTTTCAAAAACACGTTTACTTTTGAGTTAAAAGTAAAAACCTTGGAGTTAAAGCTAAATTTTTCATGTTGTGTATACAATGCATACATACATACACAATCAAGCCATATACCCGAAATGATGTGGCACAAACACTTTCCACTATCCACAATCAGTTTCCTCCAAATATCCCTATTTAAACAAGCAACTTTAGTTTCATCCACATTCATAACTCCTCTCAAACATGCTCTTCTATTCCTATTATTGAAAACTTCCGCTCACGCAAAACACTCTCAATCATACCACACTTCAACTACTCATCGGACGTCCACCTGCAAACGTATACCTTCAAAATCATTCATATAAATTATTTTAACCAAACTTTTGCGACAACTTTTTTTTCAATTTCACACTCATCATACACTAATTTATTTTCGTACTCAATTCCTGCAAGTTACATCACATACCCCACGTAAAAATCTCATTTCTACAGCAGTCATTTTTCTTTTATGCTTTTGCAACCAAACCCAAAATTCAAACAATAATATCCAAATGGACTATAGTACTAATGAAAAATATAAAAATATATCAATTTAGTATTCGTCACTATTCTACTGAGGTCTTAATATGTAATATGTACATAGAAAATTGCATTAATGTAATTTAATAAATACAGTGGAAAAATAAAGATGCAAGAAACTCTATAAAAAATCATTTATTTTCAGGTAGCAACAGATACACTACGTAAAGATATTTACACGAGAAAGATCGCAGCAAAAGGCAAGAAAAAGCAATTCTATTCTGTGAAAGAAGGTGTTGCTAAAGTACGTAATGGATTTTTTGCATTTAACATGGAATTGAGTTCGGGTTATAAAGAGATAGCTGAAACATTTCTGGAACACGAGAAATGTGGATTACAAGAAATACAATACTACGAAACATTAAATACGTATTATAATGTTATCAAAAATTTCAGTTATCAAGAAATATTTAAATTAAGGTAAATAAATATCTATCCTACATTAAGTATTGTACTAACAATAATTACAAAATAATCAATATCTATCAATAATAACAAAAACTATCAATATCGTTAACGTAATTATATTTACAAAATTTAGAGTAAAAAGCGGGGCTTCGAACCGGAAAGGAGAGTAAATGCTGGTTGTAAGGTTTTGAGTGCTTTGGGAACTTTAGCTAAAAATGTAAATGTTTCCAAAGAAGCCCGTTTGTATATATACAATGCAGTTTTGATGCCTACGTTGATGTATGGTAGTGAATGTAGGGTTTGGTTGAAAAAGCATAAACGGAAAATGACTGCTGTGGAAATGAGATTTTTACGTGGGGTATGTGGTGTAAATAGGAGAGATCGGGTACAAAATAGATTAGTGTATGATGAGTGTGAAATTGAAAAAAAATGTTGTCGCAAAAGTTGGTGTTAGTCAGTTAAGATGGTTCGGATGTTGAGCGAATGTCTAATAAAGATTTATTTGAATGATTTTGATGGTATATGTTTGCAAGTGGACGTCCGATGAGTAGTTAGAGTGGTATAATTAAGAGTGTTTTGCGTGATCGAAAGTTTCCAAGTAGTAGGAATAAAAGAGCATGTATGAGATAAATTATGAATGTGGATGAAGCAAAAGTTGCTTGTTTGGATAGGAATTTTTAGAGGAGACTGATTTCAAAATGATGAAAAGAGTTTGTGCCACACCCATTTGGGTACATGGCGTGATTGTGTATGTATGTATGTATGTATGTATGTATGTATGTTTATATATATATATATATATATATATATATATATATATATATATAAACAAGTGTATGTCTGTTTGTCCTTCATGCATTACTACACCATTCATGCGATCGCTATGAAACTTTGGGAAGTTTTTGAGTACACTCCCGCGAAAGTTTCATAATTTTTCGAATAGTGAATTTTTGCGCAATTGCGCAGCAACGCGCGAAGGAAAATCTGCAGTTGCGCAGCAACGCGTGACGGGAAAGCTGTCTTTCGATTATCTACTTCTATCTATTATATACTTCTAATTATTATGCCTTTAGTTAATTAATATTTATTATTATTCATATTATATTATTGTATCAATTTACGTAGTATGCTTATTATAAAAGTAGAAATAAAATGTTTTAAATTTTGGTAAAAAATATGTTTTTAATACAAATAAAACCTTTTAAAAATTAATCCTCGGAAATGAACCGAAAACCGGAAACCGAAAAATACAACGGTTCGAAGCCCTGGTAAAATGTAAATAAAATTACCAGAAAAAAATCGTAGACCAGGGCCTCAATTTTATAACATAATTTCTACAAGAATTCAGTTTCCCCCCCTCTTTTCTTGAGGTGTAGATTTTGAATTCTACTGCTTTTCTATTTCCGTCACTTGTTTATAAGTTTTTTTCTAGTGCAAAAAGTGTGGTTATTGAGTAATATTTAATCATAGACAAGGTATCGGAGACAGGCAAGTTATGTCTATACTAAAGTATTGAAAGAAATTGTCGAAAGATTATTAAAGTTCAAAATCGCTTGCCTCGATCAGCTGTTTTTGGCAGTAATGTTCCTTTATAGTTAGTCAAACATTTATTACTTCTATAATGTAGATTTTGAAAATTTATGAAAAACATACATTTTCATACATATGTATTACAGAAAATTATAATTAAATTATATTAATTAATATACATGTACATCATAAGTTAAAATAATATATTATTATTAATGAAATAAGTTATTTGATATTTATAGATTTAATAATATGCTTAATATTGCAAAAATATTAACATAAACAATATTCATCTAATTATTTTGTTTGTGTTTCTATTAATATCTGTTTACAAGCATTAATTAGATATGTAATTAATTTGTAAATTTATATTATTTGCTTTATTTATTACTAAACTGTTTACATATATTTACATGAATAATGAAACTATTTTAAAACATGGCTTTTGTTTTATTATGGTATTTAAATAATTTCTGTAATTAAAGCAGAATTTAATAACATTATTTAATTAACACGGTAAAAAATCTTTTAGAACTCATATTAGAATAAAACGGCTTTAGATTGTATTCCTGTATTAATATTTATTAATACAGAACTACAACCTAAAACCGCTTTATTTTATCATATTATTGATTTACGGAAAGAGAGAAGACTTCTTCGTGATTTATTGATTCTTTGTCGTAAAAAAATTCAAAATTTCCAATAGAATTTCGAAATCGCGTAAGTGAAAAAAATTCGATATAACATCAAAAAATTTAAAATCTTGTAGAAATTAAAGTTATAAAATCTAGGCTCTGTTTAGTAACTACAGGTATAAATTGAACAGAATGCCCGAGTTTTACATGTTTTAAATCGAGAAATATTAATAAAATATGGTCCATATTCACATATCTTTTTAAAAAAAATTTTAGATAAAAACATTTTTTGATATATTTTAATATATTTCAAATATCTAGGTGTTATTAATTTCAAGAGCATATGAGTATTTTAAATATATACTTCATTTTACAAAACCATTTAATATATCTATAATAATATTTCAGTTTAAGAAGAATCAAAGATGGTAGAATACAAGATCGAGAGATAAAGATGCAATTTCCCGTCAAACCTGCATGTCATTAAAACGCTAAAAATTTTGTTTCAGTCGGGTTAATTGAATCGTATTTCGCATTTCTAGTTTTAGGAATTGGAATTACCTTAACAATTTTATTGCTGTTCTTAGAGATATTTGTTCAAAAATTTAACACACGAAAACTGTAAAATTATTGAATAATACGTTTATATACATACATATATACATACACAATCACGCCATGTACCCAAAAGGGTGTGGCACAAACTCTTTTCACTATCCCGATCTCAGTTTCCTCCAAACATACCTATCCAGACAAGCAATAGACTTTAACTTCATCCACATTCATCTAACCTATCTCATACATGCTATTCTATTCCTACTACTTGGAAACTTTTGCTCACGCAAGCTACTCTTTCAATCATACCACTGCAACTACTTAACAAACATTAACTTGCAAACGTATACCTTCAAAATCATTCATATAATATTTAACTGAAAGTTCATTAAACATTCGCGCATGATGACTGAACCATCTTAACTGACTTTACCACTTTAATTTTTTTCAATTTCACACTTACACACTAATTTATTTCGTACCCAATTTCTTCTAGTTTTTAAGTTTATATAATGTAATATAGGACATTTGAACAAATAAATGTTCGTATTGTCTTGTGAAATTTAATGTAATAACACTCAAAAATATTGAGATTTTTTATCCCCAAATATTTCACAAAGATAATCACTAATGTTTAGGATGTCTAAAAAAATAACAGTGGAAACAATCTATCCAATAACGTCCGATGAAAAACTATTATTAGAAAAACTGGATAGAAAAACGGAAAATGAAATAAGTGATAAACTAAGCGAGTTAAAAGAATGGTTATGCAAACAACCACATTTGCCGCAAGATCAAGAAACCAAATTTTTAAGAAAAATACTGCAACTCAACAAATACAATATGAAGAAAACGAAAAAGAAATTGGATTTATTTTATACAATCAGAAATATTATTCCAGAGTTTTACGATGATAGATCACCTCTTTGTAGAGAAATGCAAATAATTATGGAGAAAACGTAAGTAATATTATAAATAATTATATTTTGTTATAAGACTGGTAAGTTTATTATAATAGAATCGAATAAAATGCAAGATAAGAGCCTCATTCTGACTACCGTTTTACATTAGTTTTATATACAAACACAAGAATTTTATCTATTCAAACACTTGATACACTTTTAGTTTTATCGCTAAGTAATTGATTTAAAAATAATAATATTATTTGTATTTAGTTTTTTCTTTTTTTCAAAATATATTTTTGTTAAATTACAATACATATTATATTATATTTAAATAAATATTTTCTGCTTTTCAGTTTTGTTTAACTTTAAATTTAATCTAATTAATTATTAATTATAATTTAATTTTTTTAATTTTATTAATTATAATTATAATGAATCAATTTTATAAATATTCGACGATTGGAAATTGATACAGTAATATTAAAGTGCATTAATCGCCATTAATTTTATTACGAAGATCTAATCAAACTAATCAAACATTAGTTATAATTTAAAAATAAAGAAAAATGTATTGACTTTGCCGGGGTTCGAACCCGGGACCTTTTGCTTTCGCGGCAAAAGCAAAAGGTTCCGGGTTCGAACTCCGGCAAAGTCAATACATTTTTCTTTATTTAATTATAACTAATGTTTGATTAGTTCTTCGTAATAAAATTAATGACGATTAATGCACTTTAATATTACTGTATAATTAATCAAAAAAATACTGCTTAAAGCTTAAATAAATACAATTTCCAATGGTATAATTGTTGTTTACTGTATTTGTTGTAAAAGTTTCCAAAAAAATGTTGAAAAACACCTAAAAAATCGATGATACAAACGGAAATACCCTCTTAACTTTTATTTGATTCCAGCTATATAACTCCATTGCCAAAATTATTAACTAATGAAGGTGCTGGAGTGTATTTCTTTAAATTTACCGATGGGGATGCAAGTATGTTTGAGACAACTATTTTCGCAAAATTTATTTTTACAATGTTTGATTTGCGTATTCATAACGATCAAGCAATGCACGAGATATTCATCTGTGATATGGAGCACCTGAAAATCGGACATGTTCTTAAATTGAACTTTTATACCATTGCAAAGATTTACAATGTAGTACAGGTATATTTTATCTATTATCATCGTCAAAATTTAACACGTTGAAAAACGAAATAGTGATAACACAACAAAATAATAGTTTATAAAAAAAATCATACATTTTTTATATTTATTTTATTTATTTAAAAAAAACGTAAACCAATGTATTAATAAAATTGTTATTTAAATTCTGATATGGTTGTTACATAACCTGAAAACCTTTGAATTGTCAAACAATTGTTGTTTACTTATATAAATATAGTAAAAATATCACAAATAATTAAATATCTATTTAATCATAGTGAACTAATATGTAATTAATAAATTTGCATACATACATACATACACATACACAATCACGATATGTACCCAAAAGAATGTAGCACAAACTCTTTCCACTATCCCGAAATCACTTTCCTTCAAAAATCCCTATCCAGACAAGCAACTTTAGCTTCATCTGCATTCATAATACCTCTCAGGCATGCTCTTCTATTCCTACTACTTAGAAATATTTCAATTATACCACTTCAACTACACATCGGACGTCCACGCAAACGTCTACCTTTAAAATCATTCATATAAATTCTTTTAATCAAATGTTTATTAGACATTCGCTCAAGATGATCGAACCATCTGAGCTGACTCTAACATCGCAACTTTTGCAACAATATTTTTTTTCAATTTCACACTCATTGTACGAGTACACTAACCTATTTCGTGTCTTATTTCTCCTAGTTACACCACATATTTCACATATTAGTAGATTTAATCTTATAATTATATATTAATTCACTGCGATTCAGTATTTGTGATATTCTCAGTTTCATCGCAAAAAAACATTACTCTAATATAATAAAATTAAGTTACCCGTAATGTTTGCAACCTCCACAAATAATGCATATAAGTATTGTTGGTTATCTAATTAAATTATTTGAAAAACAATAATTATAATAATAATAATACTTTAATGATAGCTTGCGCAATACATAACACTTTAGTAATGTAAATATAAAATAAGAATACAATGAATATTCATATACATAATCTAATACTAGATAAGAATCTGTATATAATAAGAAAATATAAAAAAATATAAAAAATTAAAAGTGTCCTCGTGCTTTTGATCGAGGGACTTAAGCGCATTTTTGGCGGGCGGATCAGTATTTTTATGAGCAAGTCACAAAAATGCGCTTTTAAACTATTCGATGCGCCAATAACTTGACAGCACCGAACTAATGCAAAAACTAGAACTCTCTACGATGTCTAGTTTAAAAGTTTTTCTGGAGCCGAACGAACGAACTATCGAACGACCGACCGAACTAAGCGTATTATTGAGCTTCCTTTTTGAAAACAAAAATGCGCTAAAAAAACATACATAGATATATCATTAGTAATTAACACTTATAACTAATGGTAAGAATATAAAGAAACAGAAACATTTTTATTGCAATTCGTAAGTTCATTCGTTTAGTCACTGTACAAAAATTTCTATAACTAACTGCCCTTATACACTTAGGTAACGAGTTGTACTTTATTACTGCCTTAAACAATATTGAATTTTGAGACTTTGTCTAATATAAAACAGTCCGCATTCCGAGTTGCATAATTATGTAAATCACTAAAAGTTTTTAGTAAGTTCTTAAAATATTCTGGCATTATGCCAATCATAATTTTGTGTATAAATGCAATACATTTCATTTCATCAAATTTATCTATTGGAAGCCACTCTAATTGCAATTATCAAAATATAATCCTTTTTTTATTTGTAAACAGAAATTAGCTTGATGCAAAAGGTTCAAAAAATGTTCAGGTTTCACAAACTTATTCTACCACTGTGTTAAACTTATATGCAATGCTATCTATTTAATATTTTCTGTTTTACAGAAAGCTTATTCTGATAAAAGCGATACATTTTATTAATTTACCAAAAGTTGGATATATTTTGGTATCTACAGTCAAATATATTCTTAGCTGGAAACTAGGAAATCGGGTAAGATTTATATTTTAGTAAAACGTACTTTTAGATCAAAAAGATTAAAAAATGTGACATGTATTTTATATCACAAATATCTATTTTATTTTGTTAAAAAAATATCTATATATATATATATATATATATATATATATATATATATATATATATATATATATAGCAAAAGTACAACTTCTAATATTTACATTATACTACAGCCTCATTCAGACTACCGTTTTAGTTTTACGAACAAATAGAAGAATTTGACCAATCAAAAATTTGACACACTGCCAGGGTTTGGACTGGCCTACCGAAGCATTGGGCTTTTTCCGGTGGGCCGTCATCATTATGGGCCGTGACCGGCAATTGTTAAATAAATTAAAACCGATCTTTAAATTTTACAAAAATTTAAGAACAGATTATCTCAAAACATCGATATGTAGTGAATGACGGTATATTATATATGAATGACGTTTATTGATTAGATCCTGACAACTTTCACAAAATCAATAGTGGTAATTGACAGAATACGTTTATTTACATAATAGTGATACAGAAATTAAGTGAATTAATATAAATTATTAAATTGTATTGACAATAGTTTACACACATAAGAACAACGTACAACATTCGACGTTCAACATTAAAAACATTCAACTTGCAGTCATAGCACACTACAAACTATATATAGGTAAATTAGTGTCCGGTAACAGCACATGCGCGATTTCATATTCTAACAGTAATATTTCCGATAAAACTTTTAAATAAATGACAAATTTAATTAATAGAAAATTAAACATATATATTAAAAATAATAATTTAAAATCTGTAGATTTATTCAAAAAATGAGACACATTTATTAACATCTTAAATGATGAAAATAAATATTATATTTATAATAAATCCGATGACGAACAAACTGAAACCGGAGAAGAAGATGAAATTAATGTAACAAACTGTAGTAATACTTGTAGAAATTGCATTGTCTGTTGTTTTTCAATTTTACAAAAATTTAATCTCCCTACATTGCCATACGCTAATTTATTCATTGCTTATAAATAGGTGCTAACATAATCTTCCATTCAACTATCATGCAAACGAATATTTTCGAAATTAAAGTACATTTTAAACAGATTGCAAATTGTTTAAGTCAGGAAAAAAATATTTTGTAAAAATTAGATAATGAAGATATCATTAAAAAAAAATCCGAAAAGAATCATTTTTTAAATCGTCTTTTAACTTAGTTTTAAATAAAGAATTATATTTAATTTTATATATGTCATTTCTACAATTCATCTTTATTTTTCTGTAATGTCATTTCTATGTTTATTAGAATGAAAAATATATAAAAACATAACGTATTTGAACAATTTTGGGATGTAAGGTAGGCCTTTTCTTCAACTTTTCCCGGGCCTAATTTTTTATTCATTCCAGCCCTGCACACCGCTAGTTTTAACATGAAGTATTTAGATTGGTCAAATTCTTGCACTTGTGTGTAAAATTAAAACTAAAACGGCAGTTTGTATGAGGTTTAAGTTGTTGTATTAATTTAATCTACATAAATTTTTATATTTTTGTTAGATATTTGTACATAAAGATTACGAATCATTACATAAAATGGTACCAAAAGAAATTTTACCCTCTGACTATGATGGTACAGAAACAGCTTTAGACACACGTAATGGTAAATATAAATAAATAATATTCTCAAATATTTTGTTTTTCTAACAGAAATAAAAACTTAAAAAAAATAATAATAACAAGTAACAGTTATAGCTATTTTAAAAGATTTGCATAATATTAATTACTATTTAGTTTAGAAACTTAGGACCTTATTTCCCCCTCTTTTGTGTATGAAAAAGCGCTTTTATTTTTTGCTTTAAAATAAATTTTTACTTCTACCTTTTATGTCAAATATGAATAGTATTTTTATTTTTGATATATTTTGTTTATGATTAATATTTTAAAATTCAAATAAACTATTCAAATTACTTAATAAGTAATTTTAAGTAAACGTCAAAATTAATTTTGAAAAAAATCACTTTTAAAAGTGAAAGTTTTTCTGGAATAAATGTAATTGTAAAATTATTAAGAATTTTCAGTTCAAATGTAGTTTTATTCTTAAACTATATATGTATAAACTAATTTCATACAAAGATTTGGAATAGTTATACTATTAACATTATTTTTTTCTAATGAAATTTTTATTTTTATTAGAAAAACAACATAGAAAAAAATCTTTTAGAACTCATTATGTAAAATAAAACGGCTTTAGGTTGAAGTTCTGTATTAATATTTATTAATAATCGACATTTCAATGAACTCAACGTTACGGGTTCATCAGGAAAACTAATACGAATGACATTTACAATAAATAACAGAACATAGAAACAAGATACTAGGTAACAAATAAGTAACCTGTTCCTATGTTCTGTTATTTACTGTAAATGTCAATTTGCATCAGTTTTCCTCATGAAAACGGACGACTTATTTTTATGTTCTATTTATTTACTGTAAATGTCATTTGTATTAGTTTTCCTGATAAAGACGAATGTTAAGTTCGTCGAAGCGTCGATTATTAATAAATATAAATACAGAATTTAAACCTAAAGCCGTTTTAATTTAGAAAAACATAAGTTTATGTTTCAAAAATACGTTCACTTTTTAGTTCAAAAATTAAAACATCGAATCCGAAGTAAAATTTTTGTCAGTGTTGAAATAGTCAAGTGTCACGAACAACCTTAATAATAAATATTTTAAATTTTTGTTTTAGAGAATTGGCGAGAATTTATTAAGAGTAAAAATACCTGGTTAGTTGCAGAAGGTGCAAAAAGAACTAATGAAAATTTAAGACCAGCAGATTCCAAAAAAACCACCATGTGGATTTTTTTCTTAACTATTACAATATACAGAAACATTTTTGTATAAATTAAATATTACAATGTGTTTAATCTTAATCAACAATCAATTTCTTAATTTTGAGCAAAATAAGAATGTTGTTTTTAAAATTCTGATAAGATAATGTAACGAGCCTTGGGTTCGACCCTGGGCTGGGCAATATTAAAAACATCATCAGCACGTTCGATTGTAACAAACTTAATATTCATTGAAAGCTTATGGTGTGTCGAAAATATTTGGCTAAATTGGTGTTCTGAAATTAGAATTTGTTGCGGAGTTATAGCGATTTTTACAAAGTTGTGTCAGGGTAACCGATAGGATATCTCAAACTTTAAAAGCGTTTATCTCGAAACAATATTTTTATAACTTATCCAGAAGATATATTGAAACTATTGGTTCAATTGACTTGATTTTCTCTCCAAATAAAACAGAATTGAATACTCTAAGATGTAAAGTAGGATATTTTTGATATCTACTTTTTTCGATTTTTTATGTGCTTTCAAAGTTGATTTTTTATATGAAAAAAAAAATACCTTTTTTCTAAAATTCTGCTATATAAAATAATCCTACTCTATATCCTAGATTTTTTTAGTATACTTTTGGGCAGAGCAACCAAAAATGCTTTTTCTATGTTTGAGTGCAGTCCGGGACTCTGGACAACGGGCCAATGTTTTTTAAACACGAGTCCACAAATGAACGAATTACAGCTCACCACTGCAACCAATTTGGATGAAACTTTTCTAAATGGTAGACCAAATAAAGCTGTAAAAAATATAAAAACCACGGAAAATTCCAATTACCTATTTTCAGAGTGCTCAGGGTGGTGTCCCCCTTAACAAAACTTACACAATAAATAACAATTACTGTACTGTACACAACAATAATAGTTGACCTAGCGAGCCTGACAAGTATTTACACTGTTCACATAACAATATTAACAATTACTGACATTAAGGGGGGAGCCTGGTGTAAAAATTTAAAATTTTCGATTTTTTTCTTTCATAAAAGTATAGTATAACCCCTCAAGAATAAGGCGTTGAAACCCGTACACCGATATCTAAACAATTGTGAATGTTACAGCTGTTTTTCTAAACATGCTTCAAAGGCAGATATACGAGCTGGAAACTTTAAACGTCGTTTTCTCCGTCATTTTTTTAATCGCCGTGCAATGTAGCCAAGGCTGGACTCGAAACACATTTAAGCCCGGGAAATATCAGTGACGTAGGCGCACAATATTAAATTTAAGAAAAAAAAATTGCAAAAAAGTACATTAGTAATTTATAAAAATATTTATTTTAAACATATTTATATATAAAAAAGACGAGGGGAAAACCACTCCTTTAAATTTTGTAAAGCGGATTATACAATCCTATAATTTTACCGATTTTAAATAAGATTATAAGGATTTTAGCATAATTTTGAAGCGAGATTGTAAGGATTTTACATGATTTTAAGTGAAATTGTAAAAATATTACAAGGTTTTTAAACGCGATTGTAAAGATTTTACATGATTTTAAAGTGAAATTGTAAGGATTTTACATGATTTTAAGCGTGATTTTAAGAATTTTACATGATTTTAAGGGCGATTGTAAAGATTTTACATGATTTTTCCTTGATTTTATGGATGTCAAGTAAGATTGTAAAGATTTTATCATGATTTTTCGGTTGATTTTACTGATTTCATATAAAAAAATTTAAGATTGCAGAAATTTTACTCGAGATTTTTAATTAATTATAGATCGTATACAAATTATTTAATATGTTTTAATTCTTCTTCGAAAAATATTTGTAAATAAACACTAAATATTTACGAACTTTTCATGATTTTACGGATTTTTAGCTATGATTTTAAGGATTTTACCATGATTTTACAAGGATATTACCATGATTTTTACGGTTTTCACAATGACATTATAATGATTTTACAGATTTTTACCATTATTTTACTAGGATTTTAATAAATTTGTACACCAGATTTTACAAGTGGTTTCCCCCTTGAAAAAAGATTTTTCTTTTGAATAATTGCAACAAAATTAAGTACATAGTGAAGTATGTAATTAAAAACAATTAAATAAATATTATTAATTAAACAATTTTTTTTAATATTTGATTTTTTTCTTTCATTATATCAATAACTCGATTATTGTCAATATTATTCAGAAGATCTTTTTCACACGCCATTTCATTAAAAAAAAAACACTTAAATATTTTGTGGGCCCACCGGGATATTCCCGGTATCCCGGTGGGCCAGTCCAGCACTGAATGTAGAACGATGTATTGCCACTCTATAACCTTAAAATAAAGTTTTTTTGTTCCTCTTACACTTCTCCTCAGCATGAATCTTTGAAATATTGAAATTTGATAAAACAAATTACCTATCTTTAACAACAAAGTAAAAAAGTGTTGAAAGAACCAACTTTTTTAAGAACAACTCTAGCTTTATCCACATTCATCTGCTAATCTCATATCTCATAGCATGACGCTCCTCTATTCCACTCTCAAGCCACTCTCTCTCAATCATACCACTCACTCACTCCTCCATCTACTCATCTCGGACGTTCACTAGCCTGAAGTAAGTATACCTTCCAAATCATTCACCTATATATAAATTCTTTTAACTGCAAAACGTTCATTAGACGCTTTCGCTCAAGATGACTATAAAATCTTAACTGACTATTAATTTTAATTTTTTTAAAATTTCAAAAAGTATCAAAGAATTATAGAACAATTGTACTGAATATAAATATACTTTATTTAATTTAGAAAAAAATCTTTCCAAACTTATATTAAAATAAAACTGCTTTAGGTTGTACTAGTTCTACATATTAATATTTATTAATAATCGACGTTTTGACGAACTCAACGTACAAGAAATGATACAAATGACATTATACAGTAAATGAAGACGCAGTACGTTAAGTTCGTCGAAACTTCGATTATAAATAAATATAAATACAGAACTAAAGATTAAAAGCAGTTTTATTTTAATACTTTATTAAAATATATTATTTCATTTACATATTGTAACGATATATTGGCTTGGTCGGTTAAAGATAACGTTCAAACCCTTCGTTGGCTCTTTTTGTCCTGGTTTATTCGGGCGCCACGGTATCTGAAAAGAAAACGGCGAAGGGGCAGATTGCCTCCAGATAGCTCAGTAGAACTGGGCCAGTAATGAACAAAAAGATGTTTCTAAACGATTTATTAAAAATGAATACGGTGTTTTAATACAAACTGTTCTACAGTAGTGAATATTATTGTGGTAAAGTTGTTTTACTCAATTAAATAACAGTTAATGTAATATCTGTCAAACTCTAGTTACGTGTTCTGAACCTGGGACGGAAGCCAAACCCACGACCACGTCTGTCAAAATTTAGTCCCATTGACAAAGCCTGGGGCGGAAGCCAAACCCACGACTTTGTCAGTCTAAGTCTACTCACGTTATCAAAGCCTGGGGCGGAAGCCGAACCCACGACTTCGACAGTCTATCTTCAATCTCGTATACAAAGCCTGGGGCGGTAGCCGATCCCACAACTTCGTCTGCGAGCTCAAGTGTTTGTCTTCCGGATCTACGAGGGAGCCTCAGTGTCACCAACATAGATTAACTATATCGCTTACGCGATATTTCATGTATTCTTCGGATAATTTATTCGACTATCCGAAGAATACTTAAAATTAAATTTAACGAATAAAATAAGCACAGCTTGGCAATTATAAACGACACCCTATCAAGTATCGCTTCTTTAAACTGTAATTTTTTTAATTTAGGTTTTAGACAGGCTATGTAACGGCATTAAGTCACTGGTGCCCAGAATATAACATAATTATTACAAACCATCCCGTGTCCACTGTAGTTAATCGTGGCCTTGTCGAAGTCAAGGCAAACTCTACTGCTGCTATATCGGGTTAATAAGAAAAATAAGTAGCAACATCCACAAAAACAGAAACGACAGAAACTAAGGTGAGATTCGTCATATGAGGAATTTCTATATAAATTTGTTTAATTTTTGAAAATTTTACAGATACAGTTCCAAACACTATACCACTTTTTCCTTGCAGTCTAAGTGGTAAAAATTCAGGTAAAATTTACTATAGTTCTAAAATTTAAGTGACATTTAAGGCCACCCCACAAATTTTGTGTTCAAAATACAAAAGACAATTTTTTCAAATGTTTTTAATCGTAATTTTCAATTTATTAAAAAAATGTGTTTTTAATAATCATTTGACAATACATATATATCTTTCGCATAAATGTATTTATTACTTAAAATTTATTATTGTTAAAGGTTATTGAAAAATTTTATAAATTTTTTATAAATAACTTCGATGAAAAGTTGTTACATTTTCTCAAATTCATCATATTCATTTCAAAATTTATGTCCGATAAGAAGAAAATAATTGTTTAAATAATGTGTATTTATTCAAATTTTATTGTTAGTTTTTACGTGCAAAGTGTTACAAATTTGAAACATACCTATATATTTAAAAATATATTTAAGTTGGCTATAAAATACTAAAATTTTGTATAGAGGCCTAAAATCTTACACTTAAACTCTTTTAAAAAAATTTACCACAAATTAAAAAAAAAAATCAATTTTACCGGAAATAATTTTCATTATTGTTTAATTTGACTTATATCGGAAATAATATCGGTACTTCCGACTACTGCATTTGTAGTTTTTTGACAAAAACAAGAAAATCCAGAAATAATTTTCAAAAAAAAAAAAAAAATTAACCATATGGATGCAGTCATTTTTGCGGACGCTGTTATTACAAATGGACATTAATACAATATAGAATTTATTTTTATTTTCATGAGAAATTTATTATTAATACATCAACATAAAGATTATAAAATAAAATATTTCTTCTAGGTATAACATTACAGAATAAAATAAAGCTTATGTATATATTCTAATATGTCTACAAAAAAATACAATAATTTTTAATATAAAAATAAAATAATAATAACATTTGTAAATTAATTTACAATTTGTTCGCACTTTCTATTTATCAGTCTACAACAAATTCAGTTCAATGAAATGGATCAGAAGCCACGAAAAACTAAATACTTGTTATTTTCAGGTAGATGAAGAAGAAAAAAAGTATAAAAAAAGTTCTCGTTTTCCTTGTCTTTCGCAATTGAACTGAACTGAATGTATGGAGAATGATCAAGCAGAAACAAAATGTTAAAAGATATCTGAAATAAATATTTCAACAAATTTTTATCATTTTAACCTTAACATTCGGAATTGTTTCGGATATATTACATTCTAAAAAATTATAAATTGTAACATGAAACAATAGTTAATATCAAAGTGGTACTTATCACACTAACGTTAAAAATAACTATTATTATTATTTTATGAATGGTAGATAACCGAAAACTAAATACTATGATATTTATCATATATTAATCATAAACATAGAAATAACATAAAACATTATATGTTATAAATTTGAAAACGTTAGTAAAAAGTAGTATAAATATATGGTTCGGTGAGGGGGTATATATATATTTCCTTTAAACTATTTTACGAATATAAAAAAAAAGATATGTAAAGCATAAAAATTCTATAATTAAAATCAGAGATGGAAAACGTAACATAACGAAAACCTGATAACACGTTATAATAACGATTAAACTAATACAATAACGTAATGATATTTCAATAACGTTTCGTAAAAAGTTATTTTATAACGTTATTCTCTGAGTTTTCTTTTGAAAGAAAGATATATTTTGTTCGTTTTGTTCAAACATGAAGATTAATTTGGTAATATTTTTCCTAAATTTACAAATTAAAGATATTTCAAAACTATAAATAAAAAATATTTTTATGTTATTTATACTTATAACATAACAATACAATTTTAAATGTTATTTATGTAAAGAAAATAAATAATAAATAACGTTATAAAATAACGTAACGATTTGAAACGCTATTTCATTCCTTGTTTATACGATTTGTTAACTGTTTGATAATCCAGATTATTAAATAAACACGTATTACTTATTAAATAGTTAGAAATCAGTCAACTATTTCTAAGAAATTTAACAATTCTGGTATAGACGGATCTTGTATGCAATCCTGTCGTTCCAGTATCGATACTGTTTTAAATAATTCTACAAATAAAGATGTTTATTGTAAATAATTTTGTCATTACTATTTCTAACACAAATGTGAAATATAACTGCAATGTTTTAATACTGTTCCGAAACAATGTTTTGTAAAATTCATATTATTATTATTTTGTATACATAATAGGAATTGATAATTTTGCTGCTAATCTTTGAATTGTGTTTAGTACACCCAATTGTTTCGAATTAGATAACTGTAATTCAATATTAGATACTCCAATTTCTCCATGCTCTAAGCTTTTAGTCTCTGCTTCATCATTATAAACATCATCTGTTTCAGTTTCATTTTGATTCTGATCATTATCAGATTCATCGAACGACTTTGTTTGATTATCAGCCAATGACCAAACTTTCGCAATTGTCAAAAAATTGTGTTCTTTATCTACAGTTTCATCAGAAGATTTATTTTTTATATTTTCTTGCGATATGGTCGAATCAGATGACAACTGTAATTCAATATTAGATACGCCAATTTCTTCATGCTCTAAGCTTTTAGTCTGTGCTTCATCATTATAAACATCATCTGTTTCAGTTTCATTTTGATTCTGATCATTATCAGATTCATCAAACGACGTTGTTTGATTATCAGCCAATGACCAAACTTTCGCAATAGTCAAAAAATTGTGTTCTTTATCTACAGTTTCATCAGTAGATTTATTTTTTATATCTTCTTGCGATATGGTCGAATCAGATGACAACTGTAATTCAATATTAGATACGTCAATTTCTTTATGCTCTACGCTTTTAGTCTCTGCTTCATCATTATAAACATCATCTGTTTCAGTTTCATTTTGATTCTGACCATCATCAGATTCATCAAACGACGTTGTTCGATTATCAGCCAATGACCAAACTTTCGCAATAGTCAAAAAATTGTGTTCTTTATCTACAGTTTCATCAGTAGATTTATTTTTTATATCTTCTTGCAATATGGTCGAAACAGATGACAACTGTAATTCAATATTAGATACGTCAATTTCTTTATGCTCTACGCTTTTAGTCTCTGCTTCATCATTATAAACATCATCTGTTTCAGTTTCATTTTGATTCTGACCATCATCAGATTCATCAAACGACGTTGTTCGATTATCAGCCAATGACCAAACTTTCGCAATAGTCAAAAAACTGTGTTCTTTATCTACAGTTTCATCAGAAGATTTATTTTTTATATTTTCTTGCGATATGGTCGAATCAGATGACAACTGTAATTCAATATTAGATACGTCAATTTCTTTATGCTCTACGCTTTTAGTCTCTGCTTCATCATTATACACATCATCTGTTTCAGTTTCATTTTGATTCTGATCATCATCAGATTCATCAAACGACGTTGTTTGATTATCAGCCAATGACCAAACTTTCGCAATAGTCAAAAAATTGTGTTCTTTATCTACAGTTTCATCAGAAGATTTATTTTTTATATTTTCTTGCGATATGGTTGCATCTGCAGATTGAATTTTTACTTTTTTGTTAAGAAATTCCACAGTACTATCGAGTTTAGATATTAAATATTCTATAAATTGTGATTTAGATTTTCTTAGAGAAATTTTTTTCATTACTTCTTCCATTGTTTTTAAACGTTCACTTTTAATAAAATTTTCTCGTATTGAAATATTATCTGATTCTAGAAAAACTGTCATATCACGTTCTTTTTCTTTAAGAGGCTCAGGTTCAGCATTTATTTTTTCTTGTTCTTCAACAATCTTTTCTTGGCTTTCATTTTCTACAGCATTTACTTCTTCTAAAATAATGTTATGTGCAATTGTTTGTTGTTGTTGATCTTTTTTCTTTTCTTTCAGATTTTCTAATGGTACAGGTTTTGATGACATATTAACTTTAACAATTTTAACATTTTGACCTGGATGAAAAATTTCGATATGTTTTTCAATATTTGTTTTTAATAATTGAGTGAAATTACAGGCAAAACACAAATAACCAAATAGTAAGCGAAAATTGGGTGGACATGGATATATTGGATTAATCTTCATAAATTTTATCATTTCTGGATGTAATGAACGACAATGTGCACTAAGAGTTTTACGAATACTACTCGAAAAATTGCACTTTTCGCATTTATATCTATATTCGCCGGTATGCCTGCATATATGATTAAAAAAGAATGTAGTAAATATTTGTTTAAAGTTTTTGAAACAAAATCTACAAGAAAAATTTGTTCTACGTTTCTTGCCATTAATTATTTCTTCATATGGATTAATTAATTCAAAATGATTCGTTTCAAATTCGAGTTTAGCTGCTTCAGCTTCGTTCGGACTTAATCTAGATATCATATTTTCAAATTCAGGATGTTTATTTTTATAATGACGAACTATACATTTACCTTTATAATTACAAAGCTTACATTCGTATCTGTTTTCATTATTCAAGTAATAATTTATATCTGGTATCAGATCGACTTTTGGCAAAGAATATTCTTCACAATCTGAAGTAGCATCAATGTTTTGAGATTTATTTTCACTCAATTGTTCTATATCCAAATCACTAATTATTTCTGAAATAGACAGTTGATCGCTTACTTCTGTTTCACTAACAGAAAGTGAAGATAAAGTTTTATTAAGAATTTTTTTACTTTTAAGTTTTTCCTCACGAATAATTCCCATTGCCCAATTTGTACGTTTTACTTTCCTTTTAGCTGTTACCTTTCCCGTAACTTTTTGTGATTTTTTAGATGGAATAGCTACTAATTCTGTTTCCTCAGATTTAGCTGATTCATTATCTGATACTAATGATTCATTAACAAATTCTGTATCTATTTCAGGAGTTTTATTTCTTTCAGTAATAACATTCTGTTTTGTTGCAGCTGCGATTCTATTTTCTATTTCCGTATAATACGTTTCGGTATTACAGCTATCGCTCAGTGTTTTTGGAGTTATTTTAATATTATTTTTAGATTTTTTAAGGATACATTTAAGTTTGCTTAACGGCATATCATCTTCAGCTTCTGAAGAGCTTAAAACATATTCTTGATGTTCATTCTTTGAACATGTTCTTCTTTTATTATTTTTAATTTTTTTATCGACTGATTCAACCACATTTTGATTAAGTTTTTCTATTTCCGTATAATACGTTTCGGTATTACAGCTATCGCTCAGTGTTTTTGGAGTTATTTTAATATTATTTTTAGATTTTTTAAGGATACATTTAAGTTTGCTTAACGGCATATCATCTTCAGCTTCTGAAGAGCTTAAAACATATTCTTGATGTTCATTCTTTGAACATGTTCTTCTTTTATTATTTTTAATTTTTTTATCGACTGATTCAACCACATTTTGATTAAGTTTTTCATTTTCAGCATGTTCAATTTCTTGATTTTGTATTTTAGAAAATCCTTTCTCTTCTGTTTTTTCTTCATTAAAAGATAAGATTTTTACATCATCAGTTAGTTCGGTTTTATTTATATTTTCACTATCGCTTTCTTCCCAATCTGATATGCGACATATGCGTCTTCTTTTTATTTGTAGCAGAGAACGTTCAAATTTCTCGATGAATTCATGATATGTTTCAAACATATTTTTCATAAAATTATTAAGCAAGCCCCATTTTTGTTCTGAAAATTAATAAAATATAGCAGTAAATCATTTAAATTCTACATTATTTCCGAAAAATTATTATATTTATTGTTTTCGACATAGTAAAAAATCCTTTTAGAACTCATTATATTAAAATAAAATTGCTTAAGGTTTAAGTTTTGTATTATATTATTTATTATAATTGACGTTTCAATGAACGTAACGTCCGTTTTTATCAGGAAAAATGATACAAATGACATTTACGGTAAATAACAGAACATAAAAATAAATTATAAGTACCTAGCAACTTATTTCTATATTC
Source organism: Clivina fossor (assembly GCA_963966155.1). NCBI lineage: Eukaryota > Metazoa > Arthropoda > Insecta > Coleoptera > Carabidae > Clivina > Clivina fossor. The sequence goes on along the minus strand of OZ014553.1, from coordinate 13,131,069 downwards.
TGTTATTTACTATAAATGTCATTTGTATCATTTTTCTGATGAAGATGTCGATTATAATAATATATTATAATCGACATATTTATGAATACAGAACTTTAACCTAACGCAGTTTTATTTAATTGTTTTTTATTAATGTCAATAATTTTAAAATTTAAATGCAGTAAAATTTGCTCGATTTTGTACCTAATACTAAGATTAGAGATTAAATCGGTATTACACAGAACATAGAACTGTGTTGTGGATCGGTTTAAAGTACATTCAGTGTAGCAATCGTACTTTATTTCCTACTGAAATTGAAAATACTAAATTTTAAATTAATAACTAACACTAGGTTATGTTTCAAAATAATTTTAATTCTTTCTCAATACGTATTTCGACTGTTATTAACAGTATCTTTACTATTTTATGTTTTTTAGTATTTTCTTTTAAATGTAATAATTTAGATGCTAATTGTTCCTGATCATAATTTTTTCCTTCAAAAGCAATACTTAAATGTACTTTTGAATCATTATTTAGTGATTCAGGATTCAAGTTGTTGAATTTCTTATTTTGAAAAAACCTTATGAATGAACAAACTACATTTAACAAATCACCCCTTATACAAGTTCCGTGAACGTAGATTCTAAATGCATAATTCCTAGAATACCTACCCCATGTTTAAATATAAATACACCACTTTGTATTATTTTTATCATTGTAAATTCTCCTGATGATGGCATAACAGCCGAAATACGTATTGAGAAAGAATTAAAATTATTTTGAAACATAACCGAGTGTTTTAGTTTTTAATTTAAAATTAAATTAATTTAAAATTTAAAATTTATTAAAATGTTTCAACGAGTGCCAACAACAACCTCTATTAACTTTATGAAAATACTACTTTGAAAACTTAACTTTATTAACTAAGCTCTCCCCCACCTTTATGTTATATTGATACTGTACAATCGAACTTCACACAAACACACACACAGCTATATTTATTGAGAGACACTAACTTATGATATAGTTTTATGTAGGATGTTGTTGTACCTTTTCACAACAAGCATTTATACAAGTTCCAATGAATATCAACTTTTAAAAATATGTTAATGCATAATCTTACCTGCTTCAGACTCATTCGCAAAATTCATAAATGTTTCCTGAAAAAATTTTTCAGTTGCTTCTAGTTTTTGAATAAGCTCTTCTTTTTTATCATCTGTTATATTTTCCTCAACTGTTACTTTTCTATTCTCCTTTAACGTATTATCTTTCTTTGAACCTGTGTTATCTTTTATTGATACTTTTGTTGTATTAACATCAGTTTTACTTGATGATGTTGCTGTTGCCGCATTCTTTGGTCGATTTATTTTCGGAATTTTAAATTTTTGAGTACCATAACCTTTCCCAACTTGTATGTTTTCAGATGGATATAAACTATCTAATGGTGATCTCATTTCTTCTGCATAATACTTTACTATTTTATGTTTATTAGTATTTTCTTTTAAATGTAATACTTTAGATGCTAATTGTTCCTGATTATGATTTTTTCCTTCAAAAGCAATACTTAAATGTGCTTTTGAATCATTATTTAGTGATTCAAGATTCAGGTTGTTGAATTTCTTATTTTGAAATATTTTATTAGAATCTGCTACTAATGATTGATTTTTAGACCATTTATATTTATTAATACTGCATATTCCTGTAAACCTATCGCTAATTGACCCTTTATTAACAGGAAACGGTCTATTAAATTTTTGACCAATATTAGTTTCAATTTCAAATAATGGATTGTTGGAAGAATTTTCTACATTTGACGGATTAACGTTTGGTTTCATTTGACTTAAATTATACTGGCTGAATTTATTCGAATTTTGAAAATTCTGATTCTTTACAACATTATGATTTGAATTTGGTTGTTTGGGGTTGTTCAGTTGATTTATCGGAAAAATTTGAAATTTATTTGACTGATTTTGACACTCTGTCGGCCTATCGGAAAATTTATTCGATTGATCCGAAGTTTGATTTCCAGAAACAAACAAGTCAGACGGAATTTGGTTTCTAGAAAGAAATGAATCGGTTGAAGTTCGATTTCCAGGAATGTTTGTTATTACTGAATCAGCTGTAGTTCGATTCTCGGGAAGCAAAGATTCATTAAATGAATAACGATCAAATGATAGGAAACTTTGCGGAGGAGAAGAATTTTGATTACAAATTAATCTTGAATTAGCTAATTTTACTGGTTGAATTTCTATGCTTGATTTTATTTTACGTGAATATTTATCTGATTGATTTCCAGATGGTGGAATTTTAATTATTTCTTTTGTATTCATGTTTTTTTCAGCTACAGAATGTGATTTATCAGACTTAGAACTTTTACTTAAATTAATCTTAGTAGTTTTCGAAGCAACGTTTTCTTTAAAATTTAATTTTTTTTCATTAATTATAACACCATTCTTCATTGTTTTGATTTGATTTGTAATAGGCTTAAGGGGAGCTTTAACTGGAGAATAAATTTTTGCTTTAGAATCTTGAGAGCTTTTTTGTAAATTATTTTCAGCATTATAATTATCATCAAACAGATTTTCATAAACACTAACTTCTCGATCGTTTACCGGTTGAAATTTATTTGTTTGCAAAGGTGGATTTGACCAAATATTATTTCGTGGTTTTTGCGGTTTATAATGTGTATTATTACTTTTTCTTTGGTATAAAGTTTCTCCAAGTTGCTCAATTATTGGCGTATTTTCCACTGGTGCTCTAACTGTCGGCATAATATTCAAAGGAGGTCCAAACATTGACACTGATGTATCTTTTAATCTGTTTTCAAACACTGGCTTTTGCCAATTCTTTTCATAATTTAATTGAAATAAATCATTAAAATTATCGCTAAACTGCTTTTCATCTAATTTAGAAATATTATATCTAAAATTAAATTTTTTAATAAAAATTGCATAGTAAACATTACAAAATATTGTAATTATAATGGATTAAAAATATAAATAGTTTGAGTTAACTTACGTATCATTAAAATATGAATGAATATTTTTTATCATAACTAGTGTAGAAGCATTTTGATCTATATCCAAAGATGATGGATTGGAGGTAGCTTGTGTTGATTCAATATGTTTATTTAGTTCTTGTCTTGCCGTAGATAAAGTTGTTTCACTCAATTCAGATGATGGCATACGACATTTAAACTTGTACATTGTATCTGTTGACTTCAACTAAAATAATAATAAAAATATTAACAATCATTTAACTTTATTATGTCATCGTTCTCTTTATGAAATACCTCGTCGGTCCAATTATAAAGCTTATGTATTACTTCCTCACACTGTTTCAATTCCTCGAATTTGAGTCTAAAATGCAATCATATTTTATCAAATTTCATTACAAGAACAATCAATGAATAGCTAATTGAAAATTTACATTATATAAATTAGTTAATAACATCAAAATATTACACAAATTCTGCAAAGTGTTTCTCAAGTCATTAAAAAACACATTACATGAAATATAAGAAAAAATAATAATAAAAGGTTATAAATTTAGTGATAATAAATATACGACACCAATTATTTCAATATAAAAAACAATATCCTATTTTAAACCTACTTTATTTTCGTATCAGATAATATCGCGACCAAATATTGTAATTTGGAGATTTGTGCTTCTCTAGGTCTTCTAGTATCCGCTTTCAACTGTCTAATGTTACTTTCCAAAAAGGGAACATATTTTTGAAGTTCTTGAAGTTTTGTTTGATAATCATTAATTGTTGTACTATCTGGCATTCTAAAATAAAAGCTAATTTTAATATTTTCAATTACATCATAAAAATTAAAAAGCAGTTGCATAAAAAATATAAAAATTCTATTACACTCCATAATTTTTTCATTCGATATTACATAATACAGTAATTTATTAAAAACATCTTAGCTTCTTCAAATAATCAACTTTATATTATAAAAATGAGGTGTTTTGAAAACTATTAATAATGTAAACGTAAACATTGTTCACAACGCAGATTAGTAGAAAGCCAGAACTGTATAGTTATATAGTGTGGAAATTAAGTAACGCATAAATTCAGTAATTCCGTTGATATTAATTTTTTGGAAAAAATCTCGAAGGGGTATAGCGATTTTGACTACAGCGAATATTTTTAGCCTATTTTCAGTCATCGTCATCAACTTTTTTTTAAATGACAACCTACATTTTCAATATGTTACATTTGAAAAAAAAATTGAGAAAAATAATTTTAAAGTTCAAATATTAAAAATTAATTAAATTGGCAAAATGAATCTAGTAATCGATGTATAAAACAAAAAACATTAGCTGCAACTGTCAGAATTATAGAATTTATAAATGTCACAATACAAAAAGTGTTTTTATTTTCCTGTTTCCAAATTGGAAAAAGTATTTTATTAATAAAAATTGTGCAATTGAGCGAAAAACAGAGAAAAAGCAAAATAGTAACACTTATTTTATTCTGACATATATAAATTGTATAATTCTGACAATAGTAGCTAATGTTTTTTGTTTTATACACCGATAACTAGATTCATTTTGCCAATTTCATTAATTTTTAATATTTGAACTTTAAAGACTATTTTTGTTGTTTTTTTTTTAAATGTAACATATTGAAAATGTTATACGGTTGGAAACGGAATAAAAAGTAAAAAATATAGGTTGTCATTAAAAAACAAAGTCGATGGCGTCATAACATAAAAAACAAATCACATAAGAAAGTGAAAATAGGCTGCAAATATTCGCTATACCACTTCGAGATTTTTTTTCAAAAAAATTAATATCAACGGAATTACTGAATTTACGCGTTACTTAATTTCCCTACTGTACTTAAAATACATTAAATTAAAAAAAAAAAAAAAATTTGTTATACACTGAAAATATTCATATAAACAAATATTGTTCAGAATTAAATTTATATATATATATTATGTATTTATGTATAAAAACAAAAACATCAATATTATTTATGATATCCTTTGGTTACAAAAATTAAGTTAAAAATTAAATTAATTTTTTGAGGTCAATTACTTCATAAAAATATAAATTACATTTACAATTACAATTATATTTCCATTACATTTATTTTTACTGTTATTTTTAATTATTTACGTTGAAAACTAAAAATTCTGCACGTGAACATATAGTTCTGAATAAGTTTTTCGTATGTAAATATTATTTTCGCACAAAATTTTTGTGAATTTACAGTCATAAAATGTGCTGAAGTGACGGTATATTAATTTGAAGATGACTATTTTTAGAATTGTGTACAGAATGTGTAGTATGAGTATATATTTATGTACCATTTTATATAATAAATATATATAAATTTATATTATAAACTAAACCTCTGATAAATTAAAAATATGTATAATTAATATGAAAACAATGTATTTTATTAGACAATTTAAACCTAACCTGAAATCCAATATATTTTCATTTTTCGTTTTTGCTCCGTCCGAAGAACTGTGACGCAATTCACCGTCTTTGCTTTTATCATCACCACCTGAATAAGCATAAGACATTTTTTGCTAATTATTATAAATAACATTTAAGTTAATTAACAAATAAACAAGGAAAAACGTAAAATTAGTTTGAAACATAGATAATGCAATATATATTATTAAATAGATTGCCAACTGAACGATGCCACTACGGAAACTAGCGCACTCAAGCGGTCGCGATGCCGAACTAATTTGAAGAAGCGGGATTTTAAATATATCCTATTTTAAAATTTTTACTGAAAAAATAGCAAAATCTAAGAAAAATACTAACAATGCCTAAAAAGGCATTGTTAGTATTTTTCTTAGATTTTGCCTGATGCTTTTTTAGAAAATAAATAAATAGAAAATACGACTGCTGTACTTGTTTATTTGGTTTGGGCCGTTTTCCACCTACAAAACATACAATTTATTAAAGCAAAAAAAACAATAAAATATTTATATAATAAGCATTATATTCCACAACCAATATAATTTATAAAATACGCAAGAAAAAAAAACATAACATTTCTGTAAGCTAAAACCAGTATTACAGCTCGGTTTTCCTGATATTAATTAATAAAATATTAAAACAAAATAAAAATTATAAGCATTATAGGCTTCGATCCATAACCAAAATTATAAAAAGCATTGCATACATGCAAAACAGATTTCTATCCATATCCAAAATTATAAAAATCAAAAACTATAATATTTAACAATAGAAAATGTTTTCGAATTTACCAAATGTCCTGAATGATTGATCAAATACTGTTTTTTATAGTTAAATATTTCTATAAAAAAATATCATTATTTTATTAATTCTTTATACTTAATAATAAATTTTAAAAAGTTACCGATCAAAACAACTGGAGATTCCAAATTTCTTTTCCTGGAAACTGATGGTTTTTCCAAAACACTGCCAGTAATGGGTTTCGCAGCAAAAGCTAGAGTATCTACAGCAACAGGCCCTGGCGTATCTAGAACAAAAATATAAAAATAAATAAAATATACAAAAAATTAAAGTAAATTATAATTTATAAAATAATTTAAAAATATTTATAAGTACTAGAGTATTAACATTTTATAAAATCAAAATATATATGAAAAAAATCTAAAATAAATTTATCTTATTCTTTGAAATATATTAACTATTTAACAAGAAAAACACATACTCAAGTTATCAGATAAAGGCTCAGAATCCAAACTTTTCCTGGAAACTGATGGCTTTTCCAATATCCGTAATGGATTCCGCAGCAGAAGTTACAGTATCTAAATATAAGCTTAAATTTTAAAAAAACTTTTTTAAAAACCACGCTTATTACAATTTTATTTTTATCTGTCATTTACATTATTCAATTGTTAATTGAACAAAAAAATAGTTCATGTGACAGATGTCATTAGTTGTATTAAAAAAATAAATATAAGCGTGTCATATCTTGTAATCGGTTATTTTTTTATATAATATTGTGTTGTCTTCTGGAATGAAACTACATGCAAAATTTCAGTGAGATCAAATGATAGGAAGTGGTCTAAAAATTGGTTACAAAATTTGACCGTGACTGACCGCGACAACAGAGTGAGTTAATATAAGCGTGGTATAGCTCCACCAAGCAAACAAGTCCATCGGAAAATATGCGAACTAATTTTAAAAATTCGTGGCGGTAAAAGTTTAAGCCAATAAAAACAATTTCTGCCGCCGTTGTACATTCCGTAACAAAAGTAAAAGTAGCTAGCAAACTGACAGATTATCGCGTGTTTGTTTTTTTTAATTTTCTCTGCTGTTGCTCATCTTTATAAAAAAAATCAGTCTTTTTTAAGACTTAATCTTATTTGAAATAAGGTAGGCATATATTTTATAGATAATTTAAAGTATTTTTAAAATGTAATTATCGCATAACCTCAAAATATATATTTTATATGTCAAAGTACTATTGACACTGAGTGTACCTCTAGAATACAGAGACAACAAACCACGGCCTACCCACGAGACTTGTTTGCTTGGCTTGACTATAAAAATAAATAATAAAATATACAAAAAAATTAAGGTAAATCATAATTTATAAAATATTATATCATATTCTTTGAAATATATTTAACAAGAAAACACATACCCAAGTTATCAGGTAAAGGCTCAGAATCCGTTTTTCTAGTTTTCGAGCAACCAGGTAAACAGCACGCAGTTGGCATAGTAAATCCTTATTAACGAACCTAATTAAAAACCAAAAAAAGTTTTATGATATAACAAAATAAACCAAAGTTATGATTTAAATAATGCGAAACAAAAAATATGGAAATATTATGTTTATATATTTACTATAACTATATTTATAGAACATACAATTATAAACAAACTCCAAAAATTATATACATAACGCCCAGTCACATGAATATGTTTATAAGTTAAAGATAAATTAAAAATATAATAAAAATAATTATAAACAAAATTATAGATATAACCACGTGGTAGTCACATGAATTCGTTTATAAATTAAACATTGATTTAAAATATATTTTTTATAGATATAAGAAATTAACATTAAAAAAATATATTTAAAATATACATAACCTGACAAAAATTTAAGAAATCGAAAATATGTAGAATTTCACTGTAACTTTACAACAATTGTTTATAAGTCAAAAAACAAAACAAAAATGCCTGTTTTCTAGTGGAAAAATGCAGAAATGTAGAATTTCACTGTAACTATACAACAATTGCTCACCTCACAAGTCAAGAAACAAAACAATAATGGCCATAGAATAAGTAATATATAGGAACTGCCTCCGTTGCCGTCGACGGCAACCTAGTATTTTATGAATCGTTGCCGGTAGTCGCCATTTTGAATATTTACGAATAGAAGTCGCCGCGAAAATATAAACTTTAAAATGGGCCTTTCCATTATTTTTTTTTATTTGAAATTTGGAAAGTAATAAATAAATAAAAAATTTTGTATATATTTATTTTTCAAATTTATTTATAGTAAAGCTTAGAAAAATTATTAAAAAACGTTAAATTGGCGCCGAACTTCGACAATTCTCGGATTTGTCCGTCCCGTGACGTATACAAGTAGTGGACATTTTCATTGGTTGAATTGCGCGTGTATTGTACGTTTAGTTTTGTTTACATTTTTGAAATAAAGTTTGACTTGTCATCTTTACTTGGTTTGTGATTTTCAGTGATTTTACGTATTTGTCAACATTTTCTTTTATTACAGTTATTTTTTAAGTCGATAAAAGGTAAAAATATATTAATATGTATATAAATAAATATATTTTAGTTTTATATTTACTTTTAGTAGGTACATTATGGGAGACGTTTTTGTGAAAGCGGCATCCGATAATTTACCCAAGGTTGACAGTGATATGATTATGGATTTTTTTAGAAGTTATGAAAAGTATTTAAGTGCTGAGTATCGTAATAAAAAAACTGAAAAGTATGTAATAATTTATTACTATTATCTAATATTATCAATAGTTAAAACAATTGTCTAATTTAAATCAACATTTAAAATAAAAGTAAAGAAATTTTCAATATTGTTTAGATTATAAAGCAAGGACTAACTTCATAAAATATTAAATATATTGGTTTATGTTATGTTGTTTTAGTTATATATTTAAAAAATTGCTGCACAATTCGTTTAATCTATATTCAAATTTAAATAGTTTAATTTTTCAAAAAAATAAGCAAAATTACAGATATTTTAAATTTAATGGAAATAAATACATAACAAATGATATTTTTTTAGATCATCTAAGAGTTCTTCTTATGCGGACCATGCTATTTGCTATGTCCAATTGAAACGAGATAATAGTATTTGTACCGTTAAAGCAAATATTACCCCTGAACATAAAGTTCGCCTAAAACCATACCGTTTATGTGCTGTTATAGACGAAGAAGTGGAAAATATAATTAGTTGTGAATGTTTAGATTGTCCGGCATCTGAAGGTAATACTAATTATATTACAAGAATTAACATTAAGAATTCTAAGTACAAGTCTTTTATATGAAGTTTGTCAGGATATTTATTTTTAAAATTTACCTGTTAAACGGGTAGTAAATAAATTTTAGCAAATAATTTTATAAAAATGTTAATATTAATATTATTAATTATAATATATTATATATATATATATATATATATATATATATATATATATATATATATAATATTATTATTATTATATTACATATTAATAATGTATTATATATTATTATTATTAATATTAATATTATTTTTATGTTACAATTCAGAAATATCTCATAAGATTTTCTATCTATGTATACATATAGTAAATTTTTATTTGATTTTTTATCAGTATTATTAATTTTTATAGGCGGTTGTAAACATGCAACAGCATTTTTATTTTGGCTGCATCGACGAAGCGAAGAGCCTTCTGTTACAGCAGTAGAGTGTTATTGGAAGGCTTCAAATTTAGCAAAAGTGGATTCAAAAAGAATGAAAATTTCGAATTTGTTTGGTGCGCCACCGAAATTAAGTGCAAGAGATGCAACTGTTTTAACTAAATTTTAAAAAAAAATATCCATCTGAGAGTGGACCTTTATTTCAATTGAAAAATTGTACATTAATAGAACAACTGTCAATGCACAAATTGGCAGTTTTATATTCCAGTAGAAACGATAAGAAGAGTGTGTCTTCAGATAATTTTATTAATTTTTTGAAAGAAGAAATACCGGAAGAAATTTACTCTTTCGTTGAAGAAAAAACACGTCTTCAAGCTGATTCAAGGTACTGGCATGAACTTCGTTTTGGCAGAATTACAGCATCTATTCTATATGAAACTGCAAAATGTAAAACAGCTGAAGACAGTTTATTTGAAAAAATATTTGGAGGACAAAAAGTTGTAACATCAGAAGCCATAAATAGAGGCAAAAAATTAGAAATTTTAGTTTTAGAAAATATTTCTAATAAAATAAAGAAACACGTAACAAGGCCCGGATTATTTTTAAATAAAGATTATCCTATTTTTGGAGCATCACCAGATGGACTTACAGATGAAATAGTGATCGAAATAAAGTGTCCCATAAAAGTAAGTAATATTAATTTTTTTTAGAAAATTATAAAACATGTCAAGTTCTTTTTTATAGAAAATTATAAATCATGTCAAGTTCTTTTTTATAGTGTTATAGTATAGTATCAAAAATATAGAGCCAAGTTTTTTTAATAATACAAAAAATTCTTGATTTTTAAAAAATATTTGATTTTTTTTGTATATATTATAATGTACCTGAAAAATTGCGTTACCAATTTTCGTTTCCACTACGTATAAAAAAATAATATTCGTTTTTCTATGTTGAAGAATAATGTATATTATTATTTTTTCCAGGAATCTACTATAAAATGTTATGTAGATGACGTAGGAGTAAAAAAAAAATTCTGGTGTCAAATTCAATTACAGATGTTTATGGCAAAAAGAAAAAAAGGTTTATTCTGCATTGCTTCTCCAAATTTTGAAGACTATGGACATGCTACAATACATGAAATTGAATATGACGAAAACATTATTGAATACATGGTGGCAGCCGAAGATTTTTGGAAAACAAATATATTTCCAAAATTAATTTCTAAGTAAACGTTAATGCATTTTGGTTAATAAGATTGTTTCTCTTAATTTTTTTAATAATTTAATAATAATAATTCATTGTTAAAAATGCAAAAATTATGTTATTTTTTATTATGTACAGGGTGCTTCAAAAAAATGTATACACACTTTGAACTTCCATAGAAAATTTATTTACCGTTCTACAAAGTTAAATTTCAGGAAAATAGAAAGCTGAAAGTCCAATGTAAATGAAACATAAATAACAAATGTTAATACTGTTCAAATTGGTGACCTGCAGCATCAATACAATTCTGAGTACGAGTCACCACAGATTCTGTACATCGTATCAAAACGTCCAATGAGATTTCTCTACACACTGCTTGAATCTCATTCCAAAGAATGTCTAGGTTACGTGGTTTACGTTTGTACACCTCATCTTTTACTGTGCCCCACAAGAAGAAATCCATGAACTTCGAATTTGTCTCGTATGCGTGTAATTGTTAATCTTGAAGGTGGTTCTGTATCATACTCCCTTCTCCACTGTCTCTGAACTTCATTTACATTCTCAAACTTCCAGTACCACTTAATAACCTGCTTACGTTCTTCAAAACTCAAACGTACGTCCCCCATGTTGATATTACAAATTCCAACTGATAATATAACATAGAGGGACGATTATTCTGGCACCTGGCGAAGAAATATAACATTAGCCTTGTAGAGCGGGAAAACTACAATAGTTTAAAGTGTGTATACATTTTTTTGAAGCACCCTGTATATAGTTTAAAAAGTGATGATGAAAATTAATTGAAATAAATTTATAATCTTTTTATTATTATAGTTTTTTTTTATCGTTTATAGCTTAAGGGGGCACGTAGGTTTTTTTAATGAAAAACTAGCCCATTTTCAGGAATTATTTTTACTGTACAGGGAAGGCCTAGAGCAATGCGACTTTTTTCATCATGTAAATCGTTTATTGACTTGTATGTCGGATTTTTTGGTCATCTCCCCTCCCCAAACTTCACCTCCCACTCCGCTTCCCGTAAGCTATGTCCGGAATTTGGAGGTATGTGGTTTCAGGAATTCCTCTGCACTGCTTCATCTGAAACAAAAACCGTTTCGGATTATTGAACTAGAATATATTCCCCATCGTTTGACGGATCCTTTTTTGAAAATTCGATTTTGTCGCAAAATGACGGACTCTTAAAAAAAAAGAAGTCAATTTCGACCCTTTTTTCTGCTTTCTTGGATGATAAAAAATTAAAAAAATAAACATTTTTTAAAAAGGATCCGTCAAACGATTCCAAATTTTATTATCTTTTTGCTGGCAAAAAATGAAACAGATCGGTTAATATATTCCAGAGATATCATTGGAACCGACAAAAAAATCTAGTTCCAAGAAAAAGGCATTTAAAGTTTCAAAATAAGTTTTAAGTTAGAAAAGTAAATTTTTTTCACTTACATGTAATCATCAATTCCAGGGTCATATAAGCATTCCTCCTGTTTATCTTGGGTGTCTATTTTTCCGGACAATCTCTGCCGAATCCGTGCCTCTGGAGTAGAATGCTCCGTTCTTATTGCTGACTGGTGGCAGCGACGAAAGTCATATGAATTAGTGTACCTCAACTAAGCGAGTTCCGGAGTTTCGCGACAAAAATCGCTGTAACTTTCTTAATTATTAAGATTTCGAAAAACGGTTTCGTGTTTTTAATTCTTAAAGAATATCTCTATAAGAATATGCAATAAAAAAAAATCGATTTTTTGAAGAAAAAAAAAACCCCCTTAATAAATAAAACAAAATTATTTAGTCCTTGTAAAGATAAAGTAAAATAATTAAGAAAAAAAATTAATTGATTAGCGGTTCTTGAATATTTATAAAACCACCAACTATAATAGCTATATAACTTAGGAATCTAATAAGATGATGATTTGTACACGCATGTGGACGAAGCATACGGTATTCACGTACTCTTCTAATTACACGTTCGATGTGAATTCTAACTGCTGCGATTTGTTTTGCCAATTTTACTTCGTCTTTACTACTTTTTTGAGTACTAGATACAGTTGGTGGTCGTATTAGTTTACAATTTTTTTTTTTGAATTAATAGACTTTCTATTTTTTTGAAACCTCTATCTGCTAATACTTCGCTATTTGGAGGAAGAAAATCCAAAAATAAACTTTCTTTAACAATTTCTTTGTCAGTAATTCTTCCACCAAAAGCTTCAGATATAAAATTAATAAAACCATTTGGTGTACTGCTTATAAGAAATTTTACAGTATTGCAGTGCTTATATTGAGACCAAGTATTGGCTTGTTGTACAGCATCAGTCGGTTTTTCAATTTCAACTTCAAAACAATCAATAATTGATTGAACATTACTGTACCTAGCTCGAAATTGTATTGGTAATGCTCTTTTTATTTCTTCTCCTGATGGCCAATATATAAAATTTTGCATAAAATTTGCAACTTTTGGGACAGTAATTACAAATATTTTTTGAACATAACTAACACTAAATCCAAAGTCCAAAGCAAGTGCTTGATATGTATAATCTAACCGAATTTTTTTCAATGTTAAAAGGACGTGCAAATAATCTATTTTTTCGGAGTTGGCAATTTCGTTAACAATATTATACAATGTGGGCTGTATACCCAAATAAAATTTAGAATTCTGTTTTAATAATAGTTTTTCTGTCTTTAATCTTAACTCTTTTAATGTAGACGAATTCAATTCTTCATCTTCGGACTTCGATGACTGTGATGTAACTTCGGTTTCATGGAGTACAGCATCCGATTCTGAGCTTGAAATATTTGTTGAAGTTGATTCTTGACGATTTGTTGAATATTTTTCATTAAATTTTATTTTTATGGGAGATGTAGCAAAGTCTACTTTCTTTAATTTATCATTAGTTGTAGTGTATTTTGTTGACATCGTTGCAGATACTTGAATTGATTTATTTTTGCATTTAGATGAATGAGTTTGGATTGCTATGTCAGATGAAACTAATGGAGTTATAGATTTAGTCGAAGCAGATAAAGGTATAATTTCAGTTGAAACAGACGACGATGCAGTTTCAAATAAAATAAAAGAGTTTGTTGTTTCAGTTGGAGTAGATGGATCTGCGGAAGTTAGTTCTATATTTTCAAGATTAATTTCTGTAAAATTATTAATATCATCTTCAGTTTTAGTAAATTGTTCAGATGAAAATAATTTTTTTCGAACTTTGGAAGAGGAACCTTCATTAAAACTTTGAATATTTTCTAATTTTCTTTTTTTTAGCAGAATCTGTTAATACACTAGTACATTGTGAAGTTGAAGGTTCGACATTAAATTTTGTAGGTACAACATTTGATTTAAGTTTCAGTAATGTACCTATTGTTTTATAATACATCCAATTTTCTGCATCTTCGGGAAACTATAAATTTAAAAAATATATTTAGACATATTTCATTAAATATTCTTTATATATATTATAATTGAGTTGAACGACCTTTGATATATGTGAATTTAATTTCTTCTCCAACAGGGATGTAGGTCACGATTTTTTTTAAATAAAACTACTTTGATTTTATTTTACATGCAACTAGTTTCGGTACTATCGCGTACCTTCATCAGGCAATCTATTTTATTTTGTGAAAAAATAGCAGTGTTAAAAATCTTACAATCATACATTAATAAATTTCAATGACAATATAACTTACGTAAAATGTAGATTGAACAAAAACATTTGACGTTGAATAAGTCGTACCAGAATATATAAATAAACAACAGCACACACAGATTTTAACAATTATTTATATCAATACAATATACGTCAGATTTTTTAAAATAATAAATATATAAAACATTAAAACTTATTAAAAAACAAACAATTTCGGTTTTTAAAATACTACTGATACATTCAAAAACTGCCGATACACTAACTGAATTTCATGTAGATACACGTATTAAATTATTACTTTTTCATATGTTTTTTTTTGATATGCATCAAAATATTGTCATATGCTTTATTTAAATTATACACATCTTGTTGTATGTTGATGTTATTTTTGTTGATTTTAATGTGTATCATCTCTTTGAAGAGTCTTTTTCCAAGATGTTTTTCTTTTTCTAAAATTTGTACATTGTTAAAATTAAATGTATGATGATTTTCCATACAATGTTTGGAAATTGGTTTTTCTGTTACATTTTTGCAGTCATTGCTATGTTGCTTCATCCTTTTTTTGACATACTGATGAGTTTGTCCCGTGTATGTACAATTACAGTTATTACATTCTATTTTATATATAACATCACTTTGTAATTCTTTATCAATTGGCGATTTTAGTTTTGAAAATAAGTTATTAACTTTTTTATAATATTTAAACGTTATATTTATCTTGTCTGTTTTTAATATTCTTTTTAAATTTTCAGATAAACCCGGGATATATGTTATAGAGCAATAAGGTTTAGTTGCCACATCATGATTATTAGTACATTTTTTTAAGTCTGTCATTATTCATAATAGATTTTATTATGGGTGTTGGATAATCATTATTACGAAGTATTTGTGAAATTTGTGCTTTTATTTCACCTTGATATACATTACTAGTCACAGCTAATGCTCTTTCTTTTAAGTTATATGCTACGTTAATTTTTTGATATTTTAAATGAAGCGAATTAAAATTTAAAAATCTATCTGACGCTATCGGTTTTTTAAACCACTTAGTTTTGATTTTTCCATCTACTCTAACTAGTTGTATGTCTAGAAAGGATAAGCAATTTTGTTTCTCAATTTCCAAAGTAAATTGAATGTTGTTATTATATGTATTAAAAATATTTAGTGTATCTGCAATTTTTTCTTTAGGGACAACAAGTATTAAATCATCAACGTATTTTTTAATCAATTATATAATCAATTATTATATCAATTATATATATTACTTACTTCAAAATGATCTTCACAAATATACGGTTTATATGTTACTTTTTTTCTTTACTGCTGTTTCTATTACTTTATACCACAAGTCTAATTTTTCTTTTTTTTGAGGTACCCGTAAAAATAATTTAGTTGGTGTTCTTGAACAATTATTTTTACATGTGGGTACGATACAATATTTTATAAATTTATTTGTAATCATGTTTTCGTAGATATAAAATAAATAACCTAAAACGTCAAACTTAACTGTCACTTTGAGCGATTCTAAACGCGATGTTTAAACAAGAACTAATAGAATATAGAAAAAGAGAGATATAGTATACTAGATGACGTATTTGGTGAGAGGTGTGGCTATGTTTAAAACATTTAATTTGTGATTTTTATAGCTTTTTTTCAAATTAGTTTATTTCAATAAATATAGAATTTTAGAATGTAAAATTTAAATCATATTATTATTTTAGGTTGTATAACAACATAAAGGTATTAAAATTATTAAATTTGATTTTAGTGGAAAGGCCCATTATTTATAAATTTATTTTAACCAGGTATCCAGGTTTGGAATTTTCCTAAACCTATCAAAAATTACAGAATAGCCTAAATAATATAGAAAAAAAATTATAGAATTTTTAAAAAATACTGCACGATTTTTTTAATAACAGCACTGATGTGGCAGCGAAAAAATCTCATTTAAATTTTTAAAAATTTAAAAAACATATATTTATACAATATACATATTCAGCATCGATAGACTTAATATTTTTGGACCCTCGTAAACTAGCCTTAAATATTAAAGTATTAGTACCAAAATCTAATCGACTTTTTGAGTTATTGTCATAAATAACGTCAAAAATCAAAACACAGTCACGTACAATTATGTGTCTACTTACACACTAAAATAAAACTGTTCAAAAATTATGAATATGTTTTTTTTATTATCACAATAGGTAAAGTAAATAGGTATAAATCATGTTGTACACGCTCAAAAAAAATCACAAGATGTATATTCTAAGTATAAGCATTGGAAAAAATAAAACATGCGGAATAATAATAACTATATCAACATAAACATAAAAAAATCACATATTATTCGGAACAGTAGTAATAAAGTATTTGATAAATTTAAACCTATTGCAGGATTTATATTTTTTTTTTATTCCTCTTTTTCTTTTCAATCCAATTACTGTGTTCCCGTAAACTTTTGGCCTGCCTCTAGCTTTCACATCGGGTATTTTTATATGGATTAAATCAATATTATTTAAATATTGGTCAGTTTCAAAATAATTATGTTCGTTAACAACTTCAGCAAAATATTCATTATTTATTTCGTCATTGTTTTGTTCATAATCAGAGTCGCATGTATCTATACATCCACTCTGCTGAGCATTATCATATTCTACTTCAAGTATTTGTGTAACATTATAGTTAATTAATGTTTCATCTGCATCTTTATCATTGTTGTCGGGTTCAGCATATTCCTCGTCATTATTAGACCATTTATTCACAAGGTTTTTTATAATTTCCAGTCTTTTATAAAAAATGGTAAAAAAAACTTCAGAGCTTAGTTTTGAAAGTTTAAGGCATTCATCATTCATTAGTTTGAATTTTTGATGGTTTGTTAGTGCCCTTTTTTTGTTCACACTACTTTCGGTCCTACTTATGCTCAGCTGGTTAGTATGCGTTTCTTCAGTGTTAAAAAAAGGATGTTCTGCTTCAAAGTAATTTCTAGTCCACCTGCTTAAACAAATATCTTTATCAAAAAGAGGTAAGTTCATTACGGAACGATATTTAAAAATATGTCTACAAGGTAGCCCCATGGACGATGAAAATAAACACTGACAGGTTTTGTCCGTTACTTCCAACAAACCTTCTGAAGTAGAAGCTAGGCATTTGTTTTCATCAATTAATTGAAAATTGCTACAATCTTTCATATAACTTATCTGTTGCTGAACTTTTTCAAAGGCATAATTTGTTAAATAATTTTTATATAAATATTCCGCAGAATTTTCCGGGAGCAAATTTGTACTTTATGAAATTGAATTGAATTGCTTATATGTCGGTTGACTCTGGTTGAATTGATGCAAATAAAGAAGTTCTTGATGAATTCCTCTAAATTAGAATATCTTAATATTACTGATTTCAATTGTTTATTTAAATTTTCTAGTTTATTATTTGTTTTATTTAAAAACGATCTATTGTTACATGTGAGGTACAAGACCCATTGTTCCTTTATTGGATGCCAGTTTTTCTCATAATAATCACTTACAATTTTAGGCACTGAAGTTTTCACTTTTTAAATTCTTTTTCATATACACCTTCTGATGTTGAATACGCTAATTTTGTTAAAAACTGTCTTGCTGTTTCATATTCTTTGTTATTAATATTCATATTTTTTTGGCTAACTTGTCTATTAAAAATTTGCAGGGTGTGAAATAAACAAATTTGGAGAGATGCATCAGGAAATTTTTTTTTAAAAGAGAGTCTTTCTTTACTATCTTTGTCTGACATAATCACTTTGATATTTACCGTATTCGGATTGCATTTTTTGAATTGTTTAATAAACCAGTCTATTGTTTCTTCATTCTCATTTAATAATATCCCTGCAGCAACAACAACCCCATTTCCTTCAGAATCTTCTACCATAATTAAATATGTTGCCGCTTTGCTTGCGTGAAGACAATAAGTTCCATCAACAAATATTATTTCAGGATAAACAGCAAATATTTTCTTCATTTCTACGTCTTGAAAATATAAACATAAAAGATTTTCTTCGCTATCACAGAGCACATCGACATCACAGTTATAAATATTTTTTAAAATGTCTACACAATCAGAAAATCCTTTTTTACATTCTGGTTTTCTATTAAGGTTTGATAAATCTTTCAGTGTAATTAAACATCCTGTATGTTCTATAATCTTATTTTGAATAATTTTCTTATTACCTCGCGCTTGCAGTGCTTGCTGAGATGATACTTTAATTTCTGCTGGCAAATTTAATCGTTGATGTGGTAGCGTATTAAATAAGGTTTTTGAAACAGTGTGGTTGTTTTCTTCATTTATTTCCTGAAGTTGTAAATATTTTCCACATGAACTTAATTTAAGAAACATTCCTGCTGGACAACCTTGTTTAAAAGTTAACGTTCTTTTATTAAAATTTTTTGCTACGTGTTGTCTACCTCCTTTGATGCATGCAATCCGTAAATTATAGTATTTCAAATTGGTGCTGGCTTGAGCCGCAACACCATTTGGAAATCTATTTAACTGAGTTTTTAATGTTCTACAATCTCGTATCCAATAGTTATTGAAAGTAGCTTTCTCATATTTATGAAGCTTTGATTGAAATTGCTCAAAGCTTTCAAATTTATCTCCAACTTTAAACATACTGGCAATCTTAAAAAATAAAATAATAATAATGATAATAATAATAATAATAATAATAATAATAATAATAATAATAATAATAATAATAATAATAATAATAATAATAATAATAATAATAATAATAATAATAATAATAATAATAATAATAATAATAATAATAATAATAATAATAATAATAATAATAATAATAATAATAATACACGCTATGCAAACATTATGGTTGCAAAACCGATACGAATGACTGGTACTCCCATATCCCCGAAAAAGTTACAACAAACAAGGACAATAACGTAACAATATTGTATGACCAACCAATACAAACAGACAGACATGTACAAGCTAATCGACCTGATATCATAATTAGAACACCGGAATTAACCTATATAATTGATGTGGCAATACCTTCCGATTATAATGTAACGAAAAAGGAATCAGAGAAAAGATTGAAATATTCAAATTTGCAAATAGAGATTCAAAGAATGTGGAAAACAAAAGCTACCATAATACCAATAGTTATAGGCGCAACAGGCATTATTTCAAAACAACTTCCAAAAGAAATCAGTAAAATCCCTGCATATCATAACATACCGGAACTACAGAAAAGCGTTTTATTAGGCACATCTCATATTCTAAGAAAAGTCCTGCTATAATGTATAATTGTATTTATTTATATTTATTGCCAAACTCTGAGATGCATGGTTTGCATCTGAGTGCGACATAGCAACAAATACCAGGTAAAACCTGTGAAACATAAAACACATAATAATAATAATAATAATAATAATAATAATAATAATAATAATAATAATAATAATAATAATAATAATAATAATAATAATAATAATAATAATAATAATCCCCCCGAGGGACACACCTTGTCGTGGTCGGGGGGCTCAGTACCCTAGTTTGGAGGGGAAGCTAAGTGTCCTACCGCAGGGTATTGCACCCTACGGGGAGTAGCGCCCCCGCGGTTACCCAGCTGGAGGCGTTGTGTGAACAGATGTCTCTTGGGTCTCTGTACCCATGCGTTCACCCACGTGTTAGCCGTGCGTGGAGACCCGTAAGCCGGAGAAGGGAATCCTGGTGGTTGAGGTGACAACACTCTGCGGGGTGGTTTGCGCCAACACACCACTTTGGCCCCGGATTCGGTGTAAACGGGCGGCTGCGGAATAACCCACCGTAGTCAACCGGCCGTTGTTTTGGGTGAGTTATCTGGACATGGGGGTCACCCTATGGAAGCCGTAAGACTGATCTTGTGCCAGCGCGGTCACGAGACTGTCGAGCGGTGTACTACGGGTGTCAGTCGTGTTTGGGTCGCTATATCCCTTGGTTAGCCCTGGCGCAGCGCCAGTTTGTGGTGGCTGCGTCCCGTTTTGAGGCTCCATGGAGGGTGGGGGGCCAATGGGATGAAGCTTTTTTCTTTATTTTATGGAGAACGAAAACTCCAATGCTCCGCGCGAGACAGAGGTGTCCACCTCTAAAAATATGGACGTGGACAGCGGTCGTCCACAAGAAAGATCCGCTAAACGTCCCAGCGATACTGCTGGAATTGGCATTCCGCCAAGTAGGGCCGCCTACCCTGAGTTGTCTAACCCAGAAAAGAGGCAAAAATTTACTCAAGAGACGATGGGTTCTGTCCCTCGGTTCTTAGTAATTAAGAAAAATGACGGATCTGATTTTGCAAAGTCTAGCCCCTTTGTCATATATCGTGAAGTCTATGGATATATTGGAGAAACTGCGTCAATTAGGAAGATATCTGGTGGTCTACTAATTGAATGTAAGACGGACAAACAATCGATGAGGCTTCAAGAATGTAGCAGGATTGGTGGTGTCGACGTGACCGTCTCACCCCATGGATCACTTAATGTGGTCCGTGGAGTGGTCACTTGTCGTGATCTGCTTAATTGCTCTCTTGAAGAAATTTGTGAGGAGTTGAAGTCACAGGGCGTTATTGACGCGAGGCGTATTACATCGCGAAGAGATGGGGTTGTTGTGAACACCTCATCCATTATCTTTACCTTTGCTCGGCAATCCTTGCCAGCTAAGATCAAGGCCGCTATGTACAGTCTACCTGTCAGGGCATACATTCCAAATCCTCTTAGGTGTTTTAAGTGTCAACTTTTCGGACATACGGCTTTACGGTGTACCCGTGAAGCTAGATGCGCATGTGGCAATCAGCCACATGACGGTGTAGCGTGTGGTCCTGCCAAGTGTTTGAATTGTGGTGGTGAACATTTGGCACGCTCGCGAAAATGTCCTAAATACCTAGAGGAAATGGCCATCTCTGAATACCGGACCGTTAAAAGGTGCAGTTATTTTGAGGCACGTGATGCAGTTAAACGCACCATGCCTAGTCATATGACAGTGTCGTATGCACAGGCTGCGAAGACTGCACCCGAAGCTCAATCACGGTTAGTAGAAGACCTGGCAAAACTTCTAGTTCCTCAGTTGAGGAAAATGGTCCAGGAGATGATGCCCGACAGGCAGAATGTTACATATAAGCCGCGATCAGCGAAAGTTACTTCTAATCCTCACATTGCGTCTACCTCGTCTACCTCCAATATTCCTACAGTCAAGGAAGTGCCAATTACGGCCGCATCAAGCGGCCAATTCCAGGAGCCACGCGTGTCACTTTCCCGGGTGGCAAGCGGCTCCCAAATCACTTCGATCCCTAGTCAGGGATCGAAGGTTGATCCGATTCCATCTCTGGAATCGGATAGTTCTTCGATCGATGGCATCCAGTTATTGGATGCCAGAACGAAGAAGAAAAAGGGCTGGCAGAAAGGGGTTCCCCGGAAACCCCGCCCGAAGGATGACAGGAATAGTAATTAAGCTCTCTACAGTCGTTTTATTTAATTCAACCTTCATCAGTTATGCTAGTGCAGTGGAATTGTAATGGGCTAGTATCTCACCTTGGCGAGTTGAGACTGCTCCTTGCTGACTTGCACCCGTTGTGCATTTGTTTGCAGGAGACACGTTTCACTCCAATTGAGATATTCCGTCTTCGTGGCTTCAACATTTTGCGCAATGACGTCCCGCGAGGGGGTCGGGCGCATGGGGGTGTTGCAATACTTTTGGAACAGTCGGTTCCGCACCGTCACGTGATTCTGAATACAAGGTTGCAGGCCGTCGCGGCAACCATTCTCGCACCTATTCGAATCACAGTATGCAACATCTACCTCCCCGATGCCAATTGGGGAGTGAGTGATTTGGAGGAGCTGGTCCGTCAGTTGGAGCCCCCGTTTTTGTTGTTGGGCGATTTCAACGCCCACAACATGATGTGGGGTTCTGTCAATACTGACGCACGCGGACACCTCATTGAGACCTTCCTTGACCGGAACGATTTGGTCTTGCTAAATACCGGGCAGAACACGTTCATGAACTTTCGTTCAGGAACATTCTCCGCCATCGATTTATCGATGTGCTCTGCAACTTTAGCAGCTCGTTTCGGTTGGGAGGTGATTCCTGACCTGTACGGGTCGGATCATTTTCCCGTCTCAATCACTCTCCTAAATCGCGGCGTTAGTGCCGCGGCTTGTCGAAGCCCGAGGTGGCGACTCGACCGGGCTGACTGGTCGGAGTTCGCTACCAGCCTCGCTCTTCCACCACCGAGCGCTGATATAAACGAATCTGTAGAGAGTTTAAATTCCTGTATTCTGGATGCAGCACACCAGAGCATCCCCTTATCTTCATCGAGACCTCTCGGTCGTGTAGTCCCATGGTGGTCCTCTGACATCGCGGATGCGATCCGCGAGAAGAGGAGACTTCTTCGCATATACAGGCGACACCCTACCCTTGATGGATTTATATCCTTTAAAAGGGCTCGTGCACGAGTCCGTCGACTCGTGATCCAGGCCAAAAAGGATAGCTGGCGAGAGTATGTAACCTCCATACAGTCTGACACTCCTCCATCTGAGGTATGGAGAAAGGTGCGGACAATGGACGGTCATAGGAAGTTCAATCAGATTACTATGCTCCAGGTGAATGGCGTTGAGTATTTGGACGAAAGGTCGATCGCGAATGTCTTCGCAGAACACTTTGCGTCCGTTAGTAGCACGGACAACTACCCTGAGCAATTCAACGCTCAGAAGGATAGGTTGGAGGCTCCCTTGGACTTGCACACATTGGAGAGTCATGAGTACAATCTCCCGTTTTCTATGCGGGAGTTGGATCGTGCTCTCCAAGGATCGGGTGATGTGGCTGTCGGCCCTGACAACATTCCTTACGGAATGTTGCGTAACTTGCCCGATCGTGCCAAGGAGCGTCTCCTGGACGTATTTAACACCTTGTGGCGGGATGGTGCCTATCCAGACCGTTGGCGTGAGGCAGTAGTTGTACCGTTGCTCAAACCTGGTAAGGACCGTGAGCTCCCCATTAGTTATCGGCCAATCTCGTTAACTTGCCATACGGCAAAGTTATATGAGAAGATGATTAACGCCCGACTATCTTGGCACTTGGAGGCGCACGGTCTTATCGTTTCTTACCAGTGTGGTTCTCGTCGGGCACACTCGACGACCGACCTCTTGGTCTATTTAACCAACGCCATTCAAGTCAGTTTCATGCGCCGCAACCATCTTGTTGCTGTTTTCTTCGACATGGAGAAGGCGTTTGATATGACATGGAGACATGGTATTCTGCACAAGCTTGTTTCTTGGGGCATTCGTGGCCCAATGGCCCTGTTTGTGAAGAACTTCTTAAGTGACCGGTCCTTCTGTGTCCGGGTCGGAGGTGCATGCTCTGCTAGTTATCCACTGGATAATGGGGTCCCCCAAGGCTCCACGATCAGTGTGACTTTGTTCATGATTGCCATCAACGAAATCGCACGTCACGTTCCAGCGTCTGTTGGCAAGTGTCTTTATGTTGACGATCTTACTATTTTCACCTCGGCATCGACCGTTGCTTTATGTAAGCATCGGTTACAGGCGGCCATACGAGAGGTTAGTGAGGCGGCTACGTCTGTCGGTTTCCGCTTTTCGGCGGAGAAGTCGGTTGTCGTTGACTTCTGTCGACTTCGAAAGCCGCACCGTCCACCGTCGCTCACCCTCTATGATGCACCCATTAGGGTTGTTAACGAGGTGAAGTATTTGGGAGTCACATTTGACAGAACGCTAACCTGGAACAGGCACATTGTGTCCGTTGTTGCGAAATGTCGCCAGTCGTTGAATGTCATGAAATGTCTTAGTCACATTGGTTGGGGGGCTGATAAAGAGTCCCTTTCACGTATCTATTCGGCTCTGGTTCTATCCAGAATCGATTACGGGTGTGTCGCCTATTGCACAGCGAAGAAGTCTTACTTGAAAAAACTGGATGTTGTTCACAACGCTGGAGTACGCCTCGTATCCGGGGCTTTTCGCACCAGCCCGATCAACAGTTTATTTTGCGAGTCGGGTCTCCCGTCGCTTTCGATTCGCCGGCATCGCCTCTGTGCGAATTACGTTGCAGGGATCTGGTGCAAACCACACCATTTCGTACATCCAGTGTTGTTCAACAATCGTGCAATCGAGGTCCAGTTTTTACGTAGACAGTCAAGTACACCACCATGTGGACTACATTTACGTAGATTGTTCGCCGCCATTCCGGATATGCCATCTTCTTGCTATCCGTCGTTGTATGCCGATCCTTCTCCATGGTCACCCGTGAGGTGTCAGTTCAACCTGCACCTGGCGGAGTGGAGAAAGGACTCGACTCCCTCTGCTCTCTATCTGAACTTGTTTAACGAGTTCATAGCAGAATTCAGTAATGCGTGTGTCATCTATACGGATGGGTCGAAGTCTGCTGGTGGCACAGGTTGTGCCTTTGTAGTAGACGAGACCCGTCATGTTGTCCCACTATCGCCCACGTGCTCCGTCTTTACAGCGGAGCTTACTGCCATTCACCGCGCTCTTGAGCACTGTCAAACTGCTCATGGTCCGGAGGCCATTCTTGTGTGCAGTGATTCGCTGTCTGCGATTACTGCGTTGCAGGATGGTTTCTCCGGCGACCCCGTCGTTCGCGTTATCCACGCTAGTCTGGCCAGTTTGGCCAGTGCCGGTATGGGAGTGACGGTGATGTGGATTCCCGGTCACGTGGGAATCCCCGGGAACGTTGCCGCTGATTTGGCTGCCAATGAAGCGGCATCCCTCCAATATGACGGGTCGGTTCCGGCACGTCTCGATGACATACGCTTGCTGATCTCCTCGAACTGCAATCGCTTGTGGCAAGAGGAGTGGGAGCAATGCAACGCCAAGCTGCGTGCGATCAAGGGCCATGTGGAGAAGTGGGGGACTCCTGCGTCGCTGACGCGACGTGAACAGGTTGTCGTGACACGACTCCGCATTGGCCATACACGCTTGACACATAGTTATCTTTTGCTCGGTGAACCGGCACCGATGTGTCAGAGGTGCAACTGTACTGTCACAGTTGCACACATTCTTTCAGCGTGTCCTGTCTATGTCGAGGCTCGTAGACGTCATCTTCCATCGGATGACATAGCTATAGTACTCAGCAATTCACCTGCTGCTGTCACAGCTCTCCTCGCTTTTCTCCGGGAGGCGAGGTTATTTAGTTCCATCTAGCTCCGGAAATAGATGGCAACGTTTTTCTTTTCGAGTCAGCTCTCGTTGACTCGTGCCATTAGGCACTTTTTCGCAGAGATGCCGGGGTAATGGTGTCCGTAATTTCTGTTCGAGATTGCGGTCACCATTGGCACTGGCACTGCGTTGCGTTTGTACGCTCTATGTCTGTAAAAGACAAGTTTTCGGCCGCCTAACACCACCACCATCAATGGCCATTATTATTATTATTATTATAATTATTAAAGATTATTAATCTTATAGCCTCGCAGGGCAAATGGCCTATGCTGCCGCGCCCTTATGTCAGCAAAAAAAAAAAAAAAAAAAATAATAATAATAATAATAATAATAATAATAATAATAATAATAATAATAATAATAATAATAATAATAATAATAATAATAATAATAATAATAATAATAATAATAATAATAATAATAATAATAATAATAATAATAATAATAATACCCCCCGAGGGACACACCTTGTCGTGGTCGGGGGGCTCAGTACCCTAGTTTGGAGGGGAAGCTAAGTGTCCTACCGCAGGGTATTGCACCCTACGGGGAGTAGCGCCCCCGCGGTTACCCAGCTGGAGGCGTTGTGTGAACAGATGTCTCTTGGGTCTCTGTACCCATGCGTTCACCCACGTGTTAGCCGTGCGTGGAGACCCGTAAGCCGGAGAAGGGAATCCTGGTGGTTGAGGTGACAACACTCTGCGGGGTGGTTTGCGCCAACACACCACTTTGGCCCCGGATTCGGTGTAAACGGGCGGCTGCGGAATAACCCACCGTAGTCAACCGGCCGTTGTTTTGGGTGAGTTATCTGGACATGGGGGTCACCCTATGGAAGCCGTAAGACTGATCTTGTGCCAGCGCGGTCACGAGACTGTCGAGCGGTGTACTACGGGTGTCAGTCGTGTTTGGGTCGCTATATCCCTTGGTTAGCCCTGGCGCAGCGCCAGTTTGTGGTGGCTGCGTCCCGTTTTGAGGCTCCATGGAGGGTGGGGGGCCAATGGGATGAAGCTTTTTTCTTTATTTTATGGAGAACGAAAACTCCAATGCTCCGCGCGAGACAGAGGTGTCCACCTCTAAAAATATGGACGTGGACAGCGGTCGTCCACAAGAAAGATCCGCTAAACGTCCCAGCGATACTGCTGGAATTGGCATTCCGCCAAGTAGGGCCGCCTACCCTGAGTTGTCTAACCCAGAAAAGAGGCAAAAATTTACTCAAGAGACGATGGGTTCTGTCCCTCGGTTCTTAGTAATTAAGAAAAATGACGGATCTGATTTTGCAAAGTCTAGCCCCTTTGTCATATATCGTGAAGTCTATGGATATATTGGAGAAACTGCGTCAATTAGGAAGATATCTGGTGGTCTACTAATTGAATGTAAGACGGACAAACAATCGATGAGGCTTCAAGAATGTAGCAGGATTGGTGGTGTCGACGTGACCGTCTCACCCCATGGATCACTTAATGTGGTCCGTGGAGTGGTCACTTGTCGTGATCTGCTTAATTGCTCTCTTGAAGAAATTTGTGAGGAGTTGAAGTCACAGGGCGTTATTGACGCGAGGCGTATTACATCGCGAAGAGATGGGGTTGTTGTGAACACCTCATCCATTATCTTTACCTTTGCTCGGCAATCCTTGCCAGCTAAGATCAAGGCCGCTATGTACAGTCTACCTGTCAGGGCATACATTCCAAATCCTCTTAGGTGTTTTAAGTGTCAACTTTTCGGACATACGGCTTTACGGTGTACCCGTGAAGCTAGATGCGCATGTGGCAATCAGCCACATGACGGTGTAGCGTGTGGTCCTGCCAAGTGTTTGAATTGTGGTGGTGAACATTTGGCACGCTCGCGAAAATGTCCTAAATACCTAGAGGAAATGGCCATCTCTGAATACCGGACCGTTAAAAGGTGCAGTTATTTTGAGGCACGTGATGCAGTTAAACGCACCATGCCTAGTCATATGACAGTGTCGTATGCACAGGCTGCGAAGACTGCACCCGAAGCTCAATCACGGTTAGTAGAAGACCTGGCAAAACTTCTAGTTCCTCAGTTGAGGAAAATGGTCCAGGAGATGATGCCCGACAGGCAGAATGTTACATATAAGCCGCGATCAGCGAAAGTTACTTCTAATCCTCACATTGCGTCTACCTCGTCTACCTCCAATATTCCTACAGTCAAGGAAGTGCCAATTACGGCCGCATCAAGCGGCCAATTCCAGGAGCCACGCGTGTCACTTTCCCGGGTGGCAAGCGGCTCCCAAATCACTTCGATCCCTAGTCAGGGATCGAAGGTTGATCCGATTCCATCTCTGGAATCGGATAGTTCTTCGATCGATGGCATCCAGTTATTGGATGCCAGAACGAAGAAGAAAAAGGGCTGGCAGAAAGGGGTTCCCCGGAAACCCCGCCCGAAGGATGACAGGAATAGTAATTAAGCTCTCTACAGTCGTTTTATTTAATTCAACCTTCATCAGTTATGCTAGTGCAGTGGAATTGTAATGGGCTAGTATCTCACCTTGGCGAGTTGAGACTGCTCCTTGCTGACTTGCACCCGTTGTGCATTTGTTTGCAGGAGACACGTTTCACTCCAATTGAGATATTCCGTCTTCGTGGCTTCAACATTTTGCGCAATGACGTCCCGCGAGGGGGTCGGGCGCATGGGGGTGTTGCAATACTTTTGGAACAGTCGGTTCCGCACCGTCACGTGATTCTGAATACAAGGTTGCAGGCCGTCGCGGCAACCATTCTCGCACCTATTCGAATCACAGTATGCAACATCTACCTCCCCGATGCCAATTGGGGAGTGAGTGATTTGGAGGAGCTGGTCCGTCAGTTGGAGCCCCCGTTTTTGTTGTTGGGCGATTTCAACGCCCACAACATGATGTGGGGTTCTGTCAATACTGACGCACGCGGACACCTCATTGAGACCTTCCTTGACCGGAACGATTTGGTCTTGCTAAATACCGGGCAGAACACGTTCATGAACTTTCGTTCAGGAACATTCTCCGCCATCGATTTATCGATGTGCTCTGCAACTTTAGCAGCTCGTTTCGGTTGGGAGGTGATTCCTGACCTGTACGGGTCGGATCATTTTCCCGTCTCAATCACTCTCCTAAATCGCGGCGTTAGTGCCGCGGCTTGTCGAAGCCCGAGGTGGCGACTCGACCGGGCTGACTGGTCGGAGTTCGCTACCAGCCTCGCTCTTCCACCACCGAGCGCTGATATAAACGAATCTGTAGAGAGTTTAAATTCCTGTATTCTGGATGCAGCACACCAGAGCATCCCCTTATCTTCATCGAGACCTCTCGGTCGTGTAGTCCCATGGTGGTCCTCTGACATCGCGGATGCGATCCGCGAGAAGAGGAGACTTCTTCGCATATACAGGCGACACCCTACCCTTGATGGATTTATATCCTTTAAAAGGGCTCGTGCACGAGTCCGTCGACTCGTGATCCAGGCCAAAAAGGATAGCTGGCGAGAGTATGTAACCTCCATACAGTCTGACACTCCTCCATCTGAGGTATGGAGAAAGGTGCGGACAATGGACGGTCATAGGAAGTTCAATCAGATTACTATGCTCCAGGTGAATGGCGTTGAGTATTTGGACGAAAGGTCGATCGCGAATGTCTTCGCAGAACACTTTGCGTCCGTTAGTAGCACGGACAACTACCCTGAGCAATTCAACGCTCAGAAGGATAGGTTGGAGGCTCCCTTGGACTTGCACACATTGGAGAGTCATGAGTACAATCTCCCGTTTTCTATGCGGGAGTTGGATCGTGCTCTCCAAGGATCGGGTGATGTGGCTGTCGGCCCTGACAACATTCCTTACGGAATGTTGCGTAACTTGCCCGATCGTGCCAAGGAGCGTCTCCTGGACGTATTTAACACCTTGTGGCGGGATGGTGCCTATCCAGACCGTTGGCGTGAGGCAGTAGTTGTACCGTTGCTCAAACCTGGTAAGGACCGTGAGCTCCCCATTAGTTATCGGCCAATCTCGTTAACTTGCCATACGGCAAAGTTATATGAGAAGATGATTAACGCCCGACTATCTTGGCACTTGGAGGCGCACGGTCTTATCGTTTCTTACCAGTGTGGTTCTCGTCGGGCACACTCGACGACCGACCTCTTGGTCTATTTAACCAACGCCATTCAAGTCAGTTTCATGCGCCGCAACCATCTTGTTGCTGTTTTCTTCGACATGGAGAAGGCGTTTGATATGACATGGAGACATGGTATTCTGCACAAGCTTGTTTCTTGGGGCATTCGTGGCCCAATGGCCCTGTTTGTGAAGAACTTCTTAAGTGACCGGTCCTTCTGTGTCCGGGTCGGAGGTGCATGCTCTGCTAGTTATCCACTGGATAATGGGGTCCCCCAAGGCTCCACGATCAGTGTGACTTTGTTCATGATTGCCATCAACGAAATCGCACGTCACGTTCCAGCGTCTGTTGGCAAGTGTCTTTATGTTGACGATCTTACTATTTTCACCTCGGCATCGACCGTTGCTTTATGTAAGCATCGGTTACAGGCGGCCATACGAGAGGTTAGTGAGGCGGCTACGTCTGTCGGTTTCCGCTTTTCGGCGGAGAAGTCGGTTGTCGTTGACTTCTGTCGACTTCGAAAGCCGCACCGTCCACCGTCGCTCACCCTCTATGATGCACCCATTAGGGTTGTTAACGAGGTGAAGTATTTGGGAGTCACATTTGACAGAACGCTAACCTGGAACAGGCACATTGTGTCCGTTGTTGCGAAATGTCGCCAGTCGTTGAATGTCATGAAATGTCTTAGTCACATTGGTTGGGGGGCTGATAAAGAGTCCCTTTCACGTATCTATTCGGCTCTGGTTCTATCCAGAATCGATTACGGGTGTGTCGCCTATTGCACAGCGAAGAAGTCTTACTTGAAAAAACTGGATGTTGTTCACAACGCTGGAGTACGCCTCGTATCCGGGGCTTTTCGCACCAGCCCGATCAACAGTTTATTTTGCGAGTCGGGTCTCCCGTCGCTTTCGATTCGCCGGCATCGCCTCTGTGCGAATTACGTTGCAGGGATCTGGTGCAAACCACACCATTTCGTACATCCAGTGTTGTTCAACAATCGTGCAATCGAGGTCCAGTTTTTACGTAGACAGTCAAGTACACCACCATGTGGACTACATTTACGTAGATTGTTCGCCGCCATTCCGGATATGCCATCTTCTTGCTATCCGTCGTTGTATGCCGATCCTTCTCCATGGTCACCCGTGAGGTGTCAGTTCAACCTGCACCTGGCGGAGTGGAGAAAGGACTCGACTCCCTCTGCTCTCTATCTGAACTTGTTTAACGAGTTCATAGCAGAATTCAGTAATGCGTGTGTCATCTATACGGATGGGTCGAAGTCTGCTGGTGGCACAGGTTGTGCCTTTGTAGTAGACGAGACCCGTCATGTTGTCCCACTATCGCCCACGTGCTCCGTCTTTACAGCGGAGCTTACTGCCATTCACCGCGCTCTTGAGCACTGTCAAACTGCTCATGGTCCGGAGGCCATTCTTGTGTGCAGTGATTCGCTGTCTGCGATTACTGCGTTGCAGGATGGTTTCTCCGGCGACCCCGTCGTTCGCGTTATCCACGCTAGTCTGGCCAGTTTGGCCAGTGCCGGTATGGGAGTGACGGTGATGTGGATTCCCGGTCACGTGGGAATCCCCGGGAACGTTGCCGCTGATTTGGCTGCCAATGAAGCGGCATCCCTCCAATATGACGGGTCGGTTCCGGCACGTCTCGATGACATACGCTTGCTGATCTCCTCGAACTGCAATCGCTTGTGGCAAGAGGAGTGGGAGCAATGCAACGCCAAGCTGCGTGCGATCAAGGGCCATGTGGAGAAGTGGGGGACTCCTGCGTCGCTGACGCGACGTGAACAGGTTGTCGTGACACGACTCCGCATTGGCCATACACGCTTGACACATAGTTATCTTTTGCTCGGTGAACCGGCACCGATGTGTCAGAGGTGCAACTGTACTGTCACAGTTGCACACATTCTTTCAGCGTGTCCTGTCTATGTCGAGGCTCGTAGACGTCATCTTCCATCGGATGACATAGCTATAGTACTCAGCAATTCACCTGCTGCTGTCACAGCTCTCCTCGCTTTTCTCCGGGAGGCGAGGTTATTTAGTTCCATCTAGCTCCGGAAATAGATGGCAACGTTTTTCTTTTCGAGTCAGCTCTCGTTGACTCGTGCCATTAGGCACTTTTTCGCAGAGATGCCGGGGTAATGGTGTCCGTAATTTCTGTTCGAGATTGCGGTCACCATTGGCACTGGCACTGCGTTGCGTTTGTACGCTCTATGTCTGTAAAAGACAAGTTTTCGGCCGCCTAACACCACCACCATCAATGGCCATTATTATTATTATTATTATAATTATTAAAGATTATTAATCTTATAGCCTCGCAGGGCAAATGGCCTATGCTGCCGCGCCCTTATGTCAGCAAAAAAAAAAAAAAAAAAAAAAATAATAATAATAATAATAATAATAATAATAATAATAATAATAATAATAATAATAATAATAATAATAATAATAATAATAATAATAATAATAATAATAATAATAATAATAATAATAATAATAATAATAATAATAATAATAATAATAATAATAATAATAATAATAATAATAATAATAATAATAATAATAATAATAATAATCGGCGCAACTGGAGCTGTCACAACAAACTTACCAAAGTACTTGGGAGCTATACCTGGCTGCAATGGTAAATTGATCCAGTCACTACAAAAAACAGCAATATTGGGCACTGCACACATTATTAGGAAGACCATTTAGTATCCTTAAGATCTAGGTCAGATCTCGGATACTAAATCAGTCCACCACAACCTCACTTTATCTCTGGGTTGTAAGAAATCCGTTACCCCGATCACCTGGGTAACTCAGCCAAGTTGAGGTGGTGTGAAATAAAAACGAATAATAATAATAATAATAATAATAATAATAATAATAATAATAATAATAATAATAATAATAATAATAATAATAATAATAATAATAATAATAATAATAATAATAATAATAATAATAAATAATAAATAAATAATAAATGCAAAGGAAATAAAATCTAGATTAAGAAAAGAACTTCATAGAAGAGTCAAAGCTGTATTCAAAACAAAATTGGCTGGGAACAACTTAGTTAAAGCTGTAAATACCTACGCAGCCCCCATAGTAACATACAGCTATGGAATAATTAACTGGAACAATACCGAGCTAGAGGATCTTAACAGGACCTTAAGAACAACTGCCACAAAGTATAGATGTAAACACCCAAAAAGTTCCATAGACAGATTTCATTTAAATAGGAAAAAAGGTGGAAGAGGATTCATAGATCTTCGTAACACGTATTACAAAGAAATAAATAGTCTACGAGAATACTTCTTTCAGAAAAAAATAACATCAAATCTACATGAAGCAATTTCAAATCTAGACAAAAGACTTACACCACTAGACCTTGCCAATAACAACTACCATCCAATAAACCAAATTATCACTGAAGAACAGAAAATAGATAATTGGAAAGGGAAAGAATTGCATGGCCGCTATATAGCTCAAATCGAACAAGACCACATCGACCAAAAGGCATCCAACGAATGGCTATGGAAGAGTGACATACATACTGAAACAGAAGGCTTTATATTAGCCATTCAGGATCAAGTAATCTCCACTAGAAATTACAAAAAATATATAATTAAAGATAACACTCTCCAGCACACCAGATGCCGAATGTGCGATAATAACAACGAAAATGTTGAGCATATAATATCTGGATGCCAAACGCTAGCGTCATCGGATTATCTAAAAAGACACAACAATGTGGCAAAAATTTTGCATTCTAAACTATGTCAGAAGCTGTTCGGACATAACTATACACCGTATTATAAATACGAACCTGAACAGATAATTGAAACTGCAGAAGCAAAATTATACTGGGACCGAACGATCCACACAGATAAATCTGTTGAACACAACAGACCTGATATTGTGTATGAAGATAAAGCCAATAAACGTACATTCCTAATTGACATTGCCGTACCAGCGCCTGCAAATATAAGAACAAAACAAATAGAAAAAGTAAAGAAATACTTACCACTCGCGCAAGATATGCAAAAAACAAAAAGACAAAACGCAGTATTAATCATTCCAATCGTCATAGGTGCTACAGGAGAAATTCCAAGAAAACTGCATGAATATATATCCAAATTAGATTTAGGTAAACATATATATCTCCAAATGCAAAAATCAGTAATATTAGATACATGTAACATTGTGAGAAAGGTCCTGAATATAAAAGATTAATTAATTAATAACTTATCGAAACTCCGCATTACTATTTACGTGTTAACTATATATATGTATGTATGTGTGTATATATGTATATATATATATATTGATATTTATTGTATTCTTACTAACACTGTAAACTACTACCATATATTATATGTTCTTGCCCTAAACAGGCCGACTTGTAATAAAATACCCCTATATTTACCTTTCCCTTCTTCTTTTTACTGTTGGGAAGGGTGGGTGGTAGGGTGGTTCCTTCCCAATAATAATAATAATAATAATAATAATAATAATAATAATAATAATAATAATAATAAAAGAAAACAACAAAATCAATTAATAATTGCGCAAAAAAATTTTTATTAGATCTTAACACAAATGAAAATGACATTATATTTAACACTACAGAACAAAAAACAACCAAAATAGCAAAATTAATTAAAGAAAAAACATCAAAGCTATCCGTAAACAAAAGAATGAAAAATTGGGAACAGAAAAAACTACATGGTCAATACATAAAACAGCTTACCGAAATACCAAACATTGACACAACATCAACTTTTTCTTGGCTTACCCGTTCAGACTTAAAACCTGAAACAGAATCTTTAATATTTGCCATTCAAGAACAAGCAATTTCAACCAACTACATTAAAAAGAAAATACAAAAAAGTACTGACAATAGTTTATGTAGGTTATGCAATACAAATCAAGAAACAATTCATCATCTAG
Organism: Clivina fossor; assembly: GCA_963966155.1. Classification (NCBI taxonomy): domain Eukaryota; kingdom Metazoa; phylum Arthropoda; class Insecta; order Coleoptera; family Carabidae; genus Clivina; species Clivina fossor. The sequence goes on along the minus strand of OZ014553.1, from coordinate 13,096,118 downwards.
TATCAGGATGCGCCGTTCTAGCAAAAACGAATATATCAATAGACACAACGACGTGGGTAAACACGTCCACTGGAATATTTGCAAATCCGCAGGAATGGATGTGTCAGACAAATGGTACACACATACTCCAAAGAAAGTTGAAAATAAAGAACAACTCACTATTTTATGGGACATGTCAATTCGTACAGATAGAACAATAGAATCAAATAGACCGGATATTATAGTTAAAAACACAGAAAACAAAACTTGCCTATTGATTGACATATCTATCCCTGCGGACAATAACATTCAAAAAAAAAAAGAAACAGAAAAAATCCTGAAATATAAAAGCCTGCAAATAGAAATAGAGCGGATGTGGAAATTGAAAGCAAAAGTGATACCAATTATAATCGGCGCAACTGGAGCTGTCACAACAAACTTACCAAAGTACTTGGGAGCTATACCTGGCTGCAATGGTAAATTGATCCAATCACTACAAAAAACGGCAATATTGGGCACTGCACACATTATTAGGAAGACCATTTAGTATCCTTAAGATCTAGGTCAGATCTCGGATACTAAATCAGTCCACCACAACCTCACTTTATCTCTGGGTTGTAAGAAATCCGTTACCCCGATCACCTGGGTAACTCAGCCAAGTTGAGGTGGTGTGAAATGAAAACGAATAATAATAATAATAATAAAAACTTACCAAAGTACTTGGGAGCTATACCTGGCTGCAATGGTAAATTGATCCAGTCACTACAAAAAACAGCAATATTGGGCACTGCACACATTATTAGGAAGACCATTTAGTATCCTTAAGATCTAGGTCAGATCTCGGATACTAAATCAGTCCACCACAACCTCACTTTATCTCTGGGTTGTAAGAAATCCGTTACCCCGATCACCTGGGTAACTCAGCCAAGTTGAGGTGGTGTGAAATAAAAACAAATAATAATAATAATAATAATAATAATAATAATAATAATAATAATATAAGTATTATGGTATTTAAATTTGTTACCTGTAAGCTATATATAGTGATGGTTTTTGTTCCCTTCTTTCTAGAAATAAAGGTTAATCAACGTTATTCGTCAATTATATTCACTTTAAGCTAAATTTCGCAAGTAACATTACCTTAAAATTTCATGAATTCGCTATGTGAAAATTTTACACAGAAGTCGCGCTATATCAGTTTATTTGAAAATACCTGTACAGGTAAAAAACCGCGAAAGCATACAGCTTGCTACTATAAAGTTCAATCGCTTAGTTATCCATGTGGCGGATAGGTGGCAATACTCAGGGAGGACCGCAATACTGTAGGTGCCGGCAAAATACTAGGTTGCCGTCGACGGCAATGGAGACAGTCCCCCTTGGACAGTCCCTACTATTTATATGTTCAATTAATTCATGTATTGAACATAAATGAACCAAACATATAAATACATCAAAATACATAAAATGAATTGAAATAAATATTAAGTACATATTTAAAAGAAAATGGACACAAATAATAATAACAATTAATAATATATATTATAATTATTATATTTAAATATATATTTAAAACAAAAATAAAAAAATACAATTGCAAATAATATGCATATTTTTTAACCTACAGAAACAATTCTAAACCTAAAATATTATGCATTTTTTTTATTTTTTCTTTCCATAAAATGTTTTAATGATAATGGCTACCTTCTTATCAAAAAAATGCAGAAATGTCTGTCTTTCCCCACTTCTTCAAAATTTGTTTACTGCGCATGTGCCATGTTCTTATTTAGCGATGGATAAAAGCGCTGTAGTCGCTCAACGCTAACGATAACTATCATACTAATAAATTTGTGTAAAAATTTTTATATTTGCAATCAGATAAATATTGTTGTACAATATTTATAATAATTAATTTTATGTTAAACAGTACATTATCATTTACATTGTTTATCAGATTTATAAATTTTACGTTTTTAATCATAATCATAATTTTTTTTTTGGTATTTATACTATTTTATTGTGGTTGTAGTCATACATATCTGGCAAGTTTAATTTGACTTTTTAATCCAATATAAAAATTATATTATAGTTAATTTTAAGATTTTAAATATATTTAGTATGAAAATGATGAATATTTCTGTCGTAGAACATTCTCGCAGTAAAATCTATAAATTTTCATCACTTTCATACATGATTTTGACATTTCTTTCAAAATTTTAACGAAAAAAAAAAACAATTATTAATTTTTTTCAAAGCAAACTATGTTTTATATATACATATTTTTTTAAATTTTTAAGTGTATTTTTTTCTCAAAAAAAATAAATATCTGAGGTACCAATGCTTTACACCATCATTTAATTGTTGGACCATCTATAAAAACCAGAAAAAAAAAATTGGGGTTGTCATTTAAAAAACCAATGATGACGTCATTGTGCAAAAATACATGACGTCGTAAGTAAAAAATTTTTGCCATAAGGTGACTACACACAAGGGAGCTATGCGCGCATGACATGCGATTTCGGGCGGTAAAACGGTACGAATCTGATGTTGTCCCATATTAAATTATAGCTAAACGTACCTGTTAAACGATGCACGGTGAGATTCTATTGTGGAATTGCTCTAAATAAGGTATTTTAATAAAATTGACCTGTCCGAGCGTTTTTCTTAAACATTAAATAACGGAATTATGAATTTTATTCCTTATTCCACCACACTGTATATATATATATATATATATATATATATATATATATATATATATATGTGTGTGTACATGTGTACATGCTCATTATTATTATTTAGTGTTCTCCCTGAGGAAGCCAACAATTTTGGAGGCGAAATATTGGAGTTTACAATAAATTGAATAAATGTAATCTGATTTTTATTCAATATATTACCGCACATCCGTTATCCTGAACTCATATATATTATTACGGTAGTGAAAAATTAAAACTATTATATCTAACATGAGATTCTACAGTACACTAAGTATTACATATGGCAGTAACATTACAAAGTTGTTCAAAACATGGTCAAATACGCAGTCAAAACTAGCATCTTTCCATAACAGAAGAATTTTCTTACTTCAATGTAAGCAGCACATTTTCCCACGACACATCATTCAGAGCTTAAAAGGAATCTACACTCTACTTAGAATTGAAGATAAAAAAACTATTAAAAAAATTGTCAATTTCAACAACAGATTAAAATATCAAATATTAAATTGGGAAATTCGTATAACTGTGAACATCATTAACAACTTAGAATATATACTAAAGGACATACAGACACAGATACATGAACAAAACAACGCAGAATTAATCAACAATTTCACAAACTTCATACAAAAACAGAAAAAATGTTACAATAACAAATTTCGTAAAATAAAAACGAATATAAAAAAATTTAAGACCTTAAAAATAAAAAATAATAATACACAGACACTCATTCCTACAGGATGGATAAAGAATATTTCTAATACTATTATTCCCAAGGACATTGAAGAATTTCTGGCATTAGGTTCAAAATTTAGTTTACCAATTGAAAAAAAGACATAAAAATAGAACATATCATAGCTGAAACAGAATCGGCAATTATTAAATCAAATTGTGACACTGACATTCTTCGGGCACAAGCCACAAATATTTTAACAAATTATCTTCAAAGTGATAAATTGATTCATGACAAATTTAACAAATTATTTAAAAAAACACAAAAATTCTTACATGAGCATCCTAACATCATCGTGACGAACTCGGATAAAGGAAATGTAACAGTTATAATGAACAAAGAAGAATATGACAGGCTAAATTTAACAATGTTACAACAACAAAAATATTATAAACAAATACCAACTGACTTAGTGAATTCCACACAAATCAAAAGTAACAATATAATTAAAGGCCTAAAGGACAAACAGTACATCAGTGAATCAACAGCTAAAGAACTTTTTACGTATAACAGCACCGTTGCCAGGTATTATGCGCTTCCTAAAATACATAAAGAAGAACTTGCACTCAGACCTATAGTGGTCAACATTAATACGCCGACTGAATCGCTGTGCAATTTAGTCGCAGGAATACTGTCCAGTGCATATGATTAAGATAATCAGTTTGATGTCAAAGATACATTTCAATTCTCCGAACGGATTAACAACATTACAATTCCAGAAGACTATGCCATCATTAGTTTGGATGTTGTCAGCCTGTTTACCAATTTAGAACTGGATATGACGTTGATGGCTATACAGAATAAATGGGACTCCATACAGAATCACACGCCAATACCGTGCAACGACTTTCTAGAAATAATAAAATTTATTTATTCATCAACTGTATTTAGCTACAATAACAAATTTTATAAACAAACCTTTGGCTGTGCCATGGGGTCAAAAATCTCTCCGATTATCGCTCAATATGTCATGGATTACATTTTAGAGAACTGCATTCCGAAACTACAGTACAGACTTCCTTTTATATACAAATTTGTCGACGATATTATCACATCAATTCCAAAATCAGGTCACGATCACATACTTCAAATTTTTAACAATTACAATCCTCATATTCAATTCACAATAGAACCAGAAACAGATAATTATGTACCTTTTCTAGACACTAAAGTCATTAGAACAGAAACCCAAACAATTGCATTGGATTGGCACAGGAAATCTATGCATTCTGGTAGATATATTAATTTTGCATCAAATCATTCTATGACAGAAAAAACCAATATTATTTTGAATCTAAAAACCAGAATTAATAAAATTTGTCATCAATCGTACAGAGAAAAGAATTTACAACAGGTTGAACATCTCATGGTGAGCAATGGTTATCCACGTGGTTTAGTACGAACTATACTTTATAATAATTCTAACAGTTTGAATCATAACACACAAATACACAACACTAATCCCACGGTTTCGGATCAAATATCATATATTACATTTACAAAAATTAATGGGACAACAAACAAACTCATTGATTTATTTAAAACGGACTCTCACATAAAATTCAAACAGAAAAATAAAAAAAACCATAAAACAGTTATTTACTAAACTTAAGGATCCAACACTGGCGAGGAATAAGTGTAACACGGTCTATGCGATCACATGCTCGTGTAATAAAATATATATTGGCACCACATCACAACAACTATGTAAACGCATCACACAGCATAAAAGTGATGAAACAAAAATGAACAAATCCTGCACTCTCGCGGTACACATCAGGAATACCAAACATAAAGCAGATTATGACAATCCAGTCATTTTGGACATTGAAAATAACTATACTAAACGGTTAATTCTAGAATCGCTTCATATCAACAAAAACAAACATCGCACCATCAATAACAGAAGTGACATTAGAAATAAACAAAATGTTTATGCCAACATTATAAATAAAAAAACATAAATTTTACTGTTCTAACATCACTATATTTCAGCGCCATTCTGAAACTATACAAATGCACCACCAATTCAAACAAGTTTTTCGATAAATAACAATCTTAAAAATAAAAAATTTTTTATTCATGTTTTGTTTTGCAAATTTCAAATAATAAGTTTTCAGTTATAAATGTCGGTTTTTTTTTTTTTAAATATTTTACTTAATATGTCCGTTAACATATTTTAATTTCATCATTATTTATTATTTTATCTTATTGACAATTAATTTATATATTTTAAATTACATGTTTTTTATGTGACGATTCTGACATCAAAATAAAAAAATTTTTTTTAACTTCAATGACAACTTTTTGGCTAATTATTTTAAATTATTGAACAAAAATTTTAATTCGAAAGCTTATTCGTTGAAACTGTGTAGAGTATTAGTTCTGTTTGTTATTATTTATTATTTTATTTATTTGTTAAAAAGTGTGTTTCGATCATCGATGAATTTTAAAAATACTATATATGTTTTACCCATTGAAATTTTATACTCAATTTAATCATTTATTCATCCATGTAAGTTTTTATCAACTGTTTTTTGTATTTTCATTATGTAGTTATTATTTAAATTTGTACATGCTCATTATTATTATTTAGTGTTCTCCCTGAAGAAGCCAACAATTTTGGAGGCGAAATATTGGAATTAACAATAAATTGAATAAATGTAATCTGATTTTTATTCAATATATTACCGCACATCCGTTATCCTTAACCCTTAACGCATATATATCATTACGGTAGTGAAAAAATTAAAACTATTATATATATATATATATATATATATATATATATATATATATATATACAGGGTGTAACAGAATAACTATTCCTAATTTTAACTGGAGTATCCTGGGCTCAGAATATGACGATTTAACCCAAATTACTTAGATAAAATGTGGCTCCTTACTGAGCTACAGGGTGTTTTATATAAAAATTTAAAAACGATTTTTGCCCAGTACTTTAAAACTATTTGACGTATCCTTATCATACTTGGCAGGAAATGTAGGTACCGTACACCATACTAAATTATGTTAAATAAAAGTTTCTGGCTACTGCCAGTGGCGTACAACAGGGGCAAGTGAGAGGTTGATCCTTCCTAAATTCTACGCCACTGGCGGAATTGTCATTTTAGCACAATTTTTCGATTCTCCAATACTTGCTGTGTAAAAAACATACTCTTTCTTTGTAACGATAAAGTCACTGTTTTTCGAGATATTTAAAGTTAAACATAAGCTGCACCCTTGGGATTTTTTCAAAATTTTCTCAAAAAAATCTGAAAAAATTCAGTAAAATAGAGAAAAAAATTAGCTACATAATAATTAAATAACTTTTTTTCTAACTCATTTTGATTTGGCTGTAAAAATTATTGAAAATAAAAAAAAATAAAATGCAAAAAATATTAATTTTCAATAATTTTTCCAGCCAAACCAAAATGAGTTAGAGAAAAAGTTACTTAGATATTATGTAGCTAATTTTTTTCTCTATTTTACTAAATTTTTTCAGATTTTTTTGAGCAAATTTTGAAAAAATCCCAAGGGTGCAGCTTATGTTTAACTTTAAATATCTCGAAAAACAGTGACTTTATCGTTACAAAGGAAGAGTATGTTTTTTACACAGCAAGTATTGGAGAATTGAAAAATTGTGCTAAAATGACAATTCCGCCAGTGGCGTAGAATTTAGGAAGGATCAACCTCTCACTTGCCCCTGTTGTACGCCACTGGCAGTAGCCAGAAACTTTTATTTAACATAATTTAGTATGGTGTACGGTACCTACATTTCCTGCCAAGTATGATAAGGATACGTCAAATAGTTTTAAAGTACTGGGCAAAAATCGTTTTTAAATTTTTATATAAAACACCCTGTAGCTCAGTAAGGAGCCATATTTTATCTAAGTAATTTGGGTTAAATCGTCATATTCTGAGCCCAGGATACTCCAGTTAAAATTAGGAATAGTTATTCTGTTACACCCTGTATATATATATATATATATATAAACAAGTGTATGTCTGTTTGTCCTTCATGCATTACTACACCATTCATGCGATCGCTATGAAACTTTGGGAAGTTTTTGAGTACACTCCCGCGAAAGTTTCATAATTTTTCGAATAGTGAATTTTTGCGCAATTGCGCAGCAACGCGCGAAGGAAAATCTGCAGTTGCGCAGCAACGCGTGACGGGAAAGCTGTCTTTCGATTATCTCGCGACGGAAAAGCTAGTAAATTATATACTTCTAATTATTATGCCTTTAATTAATTAATATTTATTATTATTCATATTATATTATTGTATCAATTTACGTAGTATGCTTATTATAAAAGTAGAAATAAAATGTTTTAAATTATGGTAAAAAATATGTTTTTAATACAAATAAAACGTTTTAAAAATTAATCCTCGGAAATGAACCGAAAACCGGAAACCGAAAAATACAACGGTTCGAAGCCCTGGTAAAATGTAAATAAAATTACCAGAAAAGAATCGTAGACCAGGGCCTCAATTTTATAACATAATTTCTACAAGAATTCAGTTTCCCCTCCCCTCTTTTCTTGAGGTGTAGATTTTGAATTTTACTGTTTTTCTATTTCCGTCACTTGTTTAAGTTTTTGTCTAGCGCAAAAACTGTGGTTATTGAGTAACATTTAATCATAGACAAGGTATCGAAAACAGGCAAGTTATGTCTGTACTAAAGTATTGAAAGAAATTGTTGAAAGATTATTAAGATTCAAAATCGCTTGCCTCGATCAGCTGTTTTTGAGACTGTAATGTTCCTTTATAGTTAGTCAAACATTTATTATTTCTATAATGTAGATTGTAAAAATTTATGAAAAACATACATTTTCAAACATATGTATTACAGAAAATTATAATTAAATTATATTAATTAATATGCATGTACATTTTAAGATAAAACAATATATTATTATTAATGAAATAAGTTATTTGATATTTATAGATTTAATAATATGCTTAATATTGCAAATATATTAACATAAACAATATTCATCTAATTATTTTGTTTGTGTTTCTATTAATATCTGTTTACAAGCATTAATTAGATATGTAATTAATTTGTAAATTTATATTATTTGCTTTATTTATTACTAAACTGTTTACATATATTTACATGAATAATGAAACTATTTTAAAACATGGCTTTTGTTTTATTATGGTATTTAAATAATTTCTGTAATTAAAGCAGAATTTATTAACATTATTTAATTAACACGGTAAAAAATCTTTTAGAACTCATTATATTAGAATAAAACGGCTTTAGATTGTATTTCTGTATTAATATTTATTAATACAGAACTACAACCTAAAACCGCTTTATTTTATCATATTATTGATTTACGAAAAGAGAAAAGACTTCTTCGTGATTTATTGATTTTTTCTCGTAAAAAAATTCAAAATTTCCAATAGAATTTCGAAATCGCGTAAGTGAAAAAAATTCGATATAACATCAAAAAATTTAAAATCTTGTAGAAATTAAAGTTATAAAATCTAGGCTCTGTTTAGTAACTACAGGTATAAATTGAACAGAATGCCCGAGTTTTACATGTTTTAAATCGAGAAATATTAATAAAATATGGTCCATATTCACATATCTTTTTAAAAAAAATTTTTAGATAAAAACATTTTTTGATATATTTTAATATATTTCAAATATCTAGGTGTTATTAATTTCAAGAGCATATGAGTATTTTAAATATATACTTCATTTTACAAAACCATTTAATATATCTATAATAATATTTCAGTTTAAGAAGAATCAAAGATGGTAGAATACAAGATCGAGAGATAAAGATGCAATTTCCCGTCAAACCTGCATGTCATTCAAACGCTAAAAAATTTGTTTCAGTCGGGTTAATTTAATCGTATTTCGCATTTCTAGTTCTAGGAATTGGAATTACCTTATCAATTTTATTGCTGTTCTTAGAGATATTTGTTCAAAAATTTAACACACGAAAACTGTAAAATTATTGAATAATACGTTTATACAGGGCCGGCAACTTTACTTTTTGTCGTGTGTTGCTCTTATCCTAACCAAACCGTGAAAAAAATCACGATTATTTTATTAAAATCTGATTTGAATCAGATTTTTGTCATAAATATAATTTTTAATTTAAATTTAAAAAAACTAACATATAATATCCATTTTATATTTTAAACCCAAATTGGTTACACATTTACATAATGTATAATTACAAAGTACTTTTTATTAACACTTTATTTTATTTAAAATAATTTTGAAATTGTTATAAATTTAAGAATCAAATTAAATTGCCCACATGCGCACAACCAAAAACAAATAAGGCGCGGCACTGCATTAGTGTGTTTAAAGAAAAGCAAGTAAAAACAAATTATAATAAAACTTTTCTTATAAAATTAGACGAGCACTAATTTTACCATTAAAACAAATAAATAAGCACTTGATTTAAATTAAAATATCATTTGATTTAAATCAAATAATTTAAATCATGCGAACCCTGAAAAAAAAGACATAGGTGAAGTGTGACATGAAGAACATAACATATATTTAAAGTTTAAAAATTAACTTTATTTTTTAAATTATTTTGTTTACAAATCAAAAATAGAAAAATGTGAACTTCTCACGGAACATTTTGAAATCCATTCGTTTATTATTGGTTTTAAATCTAAGGATTCTGAATAAAACTTATGGATATTTATAATAGCGATGTGATTTAATCTATCTTGCCGCATAGTTGATCGCAGATTGTGCTTGTAAAAAATACAAAAATGTCACATTTTACACCAGGTGATACACAATTTTGACGCTATTTTTTTTATATACAAAGTGTCAATTTAAAAAATTTTAGTTCCAGAAATATAATCATTTACACTTTTTAAATTGACAGTCTGTATAAATATTTATAAGGAACTACAGTTACATTTTATGATTTTTTTTTGTGAATGTAAATGTTTTAATATTCTTTATGCATCGTGCAATACAAATAATAATAATATAAAGTGAACACTTACCTATTATCAAAATATGCAATCTTCAGAAATTCAGCTGTACGGCAAAGTCCAAATTGTTTAATATCACTTGACTTTACTTCACGATAATAAATTGCAAAAAAGATAGGGAAAAAAATGAAAGGAATTTTGCAAAATAAATTTGCAAATGCAAAAAAGTGGAAAAAACAAAAGAAAAAAGCAACTTTGCAAAAACGTATTTGCAAATGCAAATAATAAAAAAAAATGTAAAGAAAGGAATTTGCAAACACAAATAATAAAAAAGATGGAAATAAAGGAACTTTGCAACAATGCAAATAAATTTGCAAATGCAATAAAGGTAAAAAAAAACACAAAAAGAACTTTGCAATAATGCAAATAAATTTGCAAATGCAAAAAAGGTAAAAACAAAAGAAACTTTGCGAAATTAATTTGCAAATGCAAATAATAAAAAAGATGGAAAAAAAGAAACTTTGTAACAAGACAAATAAATTTGCAAATGCAAAAAAGATGGAAAAAGAAACAAAAGGAACTTTGCAAAAAAGTATAACAGATATTAAAATCAAAATCTCACAAATCACAATATTAAAGCACGTCAGCGGCAACAGACAAGCAGAAATAAAATGGCTTGTTGGCTTCAAAGTCAGCCCTTACAAATTTCTCCCCCACCCCTGACTCCTGTACAGAATCTAATTATGCTCGCCGCCCCGTCGCCGTCAAAGAGTCGCCAAGAAGATAACAAACCACCGTGATAACAATAGATCGGAATGTCGTTTCAACGGTAAATTTGGCCTGACGCCTGATTTGGCGAGTAATACTAGAGCAGGTACTAAGATTAGGATCCCTACGCTACACCCTACATCCACTAATATAAAATATAGAACTTAATATGAAATAATATGAAACATATTTTTTTCTACTGAACAAATTCAATTTTGGTTGCCACATTTCATTCGCATTTTTACATTTTTTTGGTGTGTTGCTCATATCGTCTGGTGTGTAGCTTAAGCTCTCAAGCAATACAACTGTTGCCGGGCCTGCGTTTATATACATACATATATACATACACAAACACGCCATGTACCCAAAAGGGTGTGGTACAAACTCTTTTCACTATCCCGATCTCAGTTTCCTCCAAACATACCTATCCAGACAAGCAATAGACTTTAACTTCATCCACATTCATCTAACCTATCTCATACATGCTATTCTATTCCTACTACTTGGAAACTTTTGCTCACGCAAGCTACTCTTTCAATCATACCACTGCAACTACTCAACAAACATTAACTTGCAAACGTATACCTTCAAAATCATTCATATAATATTTAACTGAAAGTTCATTAAACATTCGCGCAAGATGACTGAACCATCTTAACTGACTTTACCACTATCATTTTTTTCAATTTTACACTTACACACTAATTTATTTCGTACCCAATTTCTTCTAGTTTTTAAGTTTATATGACACATTAAAAAAAAATTAATATAATTGAAATAATCCAATACCTGCTGTATTCTTCTACTCCTAAAATGAATGTAATATAAAACACCTTGTACTTATTAAAACACTTATTTATAAAATTTGCAAATGATTCAGTTTTAATTCACTTAACACAATTATTAGTAAACATGAAAAAATATGAAAGCGGAGCTAGATTTTTACTCTGGGAGAGTCTGCTCCTTCGTTTACCACAGTAAAATATTGGGTGACAGAGTCTAAATGAGGTTGTACGAGCTGCCAAGATTAACGAAATAAGGTTACCACGACAAAAATGATAAAGAAAAGTCATACAAAATGGTATTGGATAACCGTCGATTGAAAGTGCGCAAGCTAGCAGATATGGTAAACATTTCAAAATGTGATGTACTTCGCATACTGATTGAAAATTTGGTCATGAGAAAGCTATGCGCAAGATGGGTGCCGCGATTACTCACAATGGAATAAAAACAGCGTCGTGTGGAGATGTTTCAATCGTGTGTTTGGCGAAATTTCACAGAAATAAAGTCGAGTTTTTGCGTCGATTTATAACCATGGACAAAACATGGTTCCATCACTTCACACCTGAGACGAAAGAACAGTCAAAACAATGGACTGAAAGGGGAGAATCGGCTTTAAAGAAGACGAAAACAATTCCATCTTCAAACAAGATCATGACGTCAGTTTTTTGGGATGCGCGTGGGATAATTTTTCAAACTTAAAAAATGACTCGGTGGTAAAAAATTTGCCAACAATGAAAAGGTGGAGTCTGCGGTTGATAGCTTTTTAGAGGAACTTGACGATTCGCACTATAAACAGGTTATCATTGAACATCCCGCTGGAGAAAAGTGTATCGAGCTTAAAAAGAAATACGTAGAGAAATAGAGATATGTTTCCCAAATTTTTTGTGATTTCTTTGTTAGATCGGGTACTTCTGGGACTATATTTTTATATATTTAATACAGCATTTGCCCAAATATAACGCGACACCGAAATTTTTCATAAAGATATTTAGAAAAAAAATCCGAATTTAACGCGATCCATTCATTTTTCTTAAAAGAATTCAAAAAAAATAAATTTCAAGAGTTGTTACATTCTATTACCTAGACCTCGAATTCAACGCGAGTCAATTTTTTAATGGGAAATAATTAGTCAAAAAATATCGCATTATATTCGAGCAAATACGATAATTATTTTTACGGTGTTTTTATAAACAAAAATAGACTTGGAATTTATCTTGTAAATTTATATTATTTGCTTTATGTAGTAAACAATTTATGTAGTAAACAATTTATATATATATACAGTGGCGTAGCCAAAAACTTGTCATGGGGAAGGGGGGGGGGTTACTAATATTAATCAATAAAGAAGCAATAAAAATTATTTTTATAAAAGTGAAAGTAAAATAACATATTTCATATTTTACATACGTATGTTTTTGGTCGTTCAGGTTCTTGGGGGGGGGGGGTTCAATCCCTTCCCTGGTTACGCCACTGTATATACATATATATATATATATATATATATATATATATATATATATAAAATATATATATATATATATATATTTATATATATATATATATATATATATATATATATATATATATATATATATATGAAATTATTTTAAGATATGGTGTATGTTTTATTTAAATAACTGTTGTAATTGAAAAAGAATTAAAGATCACATCATTTATTTATGGCGGGAGAGAAGACTTCTTTGTGATTCACTAAATCCCTTTTCGCCTAGAATTTACAAAATCGCTTAAGTGACCAAAATTCGATGTCTAAAGAAATGGAGAAAGAAAACTGAATTCTTGTAGAATTTAAAATCTTGTAAAAATTAAAGTTATAAAATCTAGATCCTGAGCTTGTCCCACCCTTATGTTATATTGCACTTTGCAATCTATCTTCACAAGCACATTTATTTTTGTTGGAAGATTCTTATTTACAATAAAACACTTTAGGTTATTGTTCTGTATTAATATTTTATTAATAATTGACGTACTCCATGTACTCAACGTACGTCTTCCTAATGAAGATTCAGTATGTGGTGTAGGTCGATTATTAATAAATATTAATACAAAACTACAATCTCAAACCGTTTTATTTTAATATAATTAGTTCTGAAAGATTTTTTACTATGTAATTCTTATTTAGTATACGGCTCTATATAAGTTTTACACAAACATATGTAGAAAAAAATACTGTCAAGAATAGTTGCATAAAATAATAGATATCTTAAATCAATATGCTTTATAGTCTACAGTATAAGATCTAAAATTAAAATTAGTATACTTGTAAATTCAACACAAGAATCTACTCTTTATTAAGAAAAAGTGTTTAAAATAAAAAGGTCTTGTTTTATAAACTATAACTTTTTATGATCTTTTTATTGCGCAGAAAATTAAATTACTAAATACATCTCTGTCTAGAAATTATCATGGTACAAAGGTCAAATGAAACTCGTCGCAGTCGAATGAAAATTACTATTCATTAAAATAATAACGATATTACTCTTGGTAAACCACACATTACAATAAATAAAAACATTATAGCACAGTAAACAATTTTTAATCTTGTTTCAACACATTTACTTTATCTTTCTGAATTTGAAAAAATGTAATGAGAAAATTAATTTATTTTAACCTGACAATATTGCGAGGTGTACTAACTGTGTAGGTACTAATAAATCTGCAAAATCTTAAGTTGCATTTTGCATATAATAAACAATATTTGTTTTTGTTTAATTTATATGTTATGATTAATTTTTAATTGTTGTGTTCTGGTGTTTTATTATTGATAGATATAAGTATAAATTTTCATTAGTATTAGTATACGCTTAATAATCACAAAATTTTTATTTCAACAGCCCATTATTTTTAACAAAATTGATACGAAATACAAAATACATCCAAATTTTAGGATGTCTAAAAAAATAACAGTGAAAACAATCTATCCAATAACGTCCGATGAAAAACTATTATTCGAAAAACTGGATGGAAAAACGGAAAATGAAATAAGTGATAAACTAAGCGAGTTAAAAGAATGGTTATGCAAACAACCACATTTGCCGCAATATCAAGAAACCAAATTTTTAAGAAAAATACTGCAACTCAACAAATACAATATGAAGAAAGAGGTCCGGGAAGTTAGCGAAGCCACTTTCACCAAACAAAAAATAAAATATTGATTAATTTGTCGTAAATTAGTCGTAATTTTGTCGTGAAATCAAAAAATTTGTCGCGCCCTATTTTAAAAAATTATTGATGGCTTCGCTAACTTCCCGAAAAAGTTAGCGAAGCCATCCTTCAAAATTAAAAAAATATTAATAAAATGAACCGCGGATGTAGCTTATAATTTATCGTAAATAAATCGTAAACGAATAAGAGTAATTTTGTAACGAAATTATTATTACTTGCAAATACAGAAATAATAAACTTAATGCATGTGTATGCGTACAATGCATATATGGATAGAGCATGTACAACAAAATAAAATCGAACAACAATTTTAGTAGCGATTAATTTATGAAAATTTAATATCTAATAATTAACGTGAAAAAATTATTTTTCATCTTCTAAATTAGGTGGCCAGCCAAATTACAACGAGAAATTGACACGGCCACTCATCGAATAGTTAGTCGAAGATCACAGTGCTTAAATAACGCTTATTTAAAGAGCAAAATGTAACTTTTTGGTATATATTTTTTGAAAACAACAGCTAATAGAAAATTAATATTAATATTAATATATAGTTATTAACATAAAAAATAAATAAACAAATTAGTGAGTAAGATTTTTTTCAATGTGAAGGCAAATTTTTTTTACAGTTGCAAACTTTTCGGCCTTAAGAAATAAGTAGTATAATATGCGACAGAATTTTAAATAGGATGAGGCTATTTATACATACGGTATGTATACGCAATTGGCTATTTATACATACAGTATGTATACGCAATTGGCTATTTATACATACAGTATGTATACGAAATTGGCTATTTATACATATAGTTTGTATACGCAATTTGCTATTTATACATACAGTATGTGTATACAACTGGCTATTTATACATACTTTATGTATATGCAATTGGCTATTTACAGATTTACATATACTGATTGTATGTGCTATTATTAAAATTAATATTTTGATAATAACTACACAATTATAAATAATTATAGTTTTATTTATTAAAATTTATTTACAATATTGTTCAATAAAGTAATACATATACTATAAAGTATTATTAAATCGGAGAAATAAATATAAAGTAAAATAAATATAAATCAAAATAAAGTAATAAATATATTATTTTTTATTCTGTATTTTAATTATTTTTTTTTGTAAAAGGCTATTTATACATACGGTATGTATACGCAATTGGCTATTTATACATACTAAAAAAAAAAACCTAAACCAACCTACTAACCTAACCTACCCTAAATAGCCAATTGTGTAAAAATACTGTATGTATAAATAGCCAATTGCGTATACATACCGTAAGTATAGCCACTTTCTATAACTTAACTCTTATCAAGCTACTAAACCTACAAAATGAATATAATTGCACGGCAGACGGCACCCACAGCTACTTTACTGTCCCCAGCAGAAAAGTTCATTTTAATACAGTATTACAGGGGTGTTAGGTTTAGCTGAATGCGTGGTTTTGGCGTTGCTAACTTGTACACATGCTGTATGTATAAATAGCCAATTGCGTATACATACTGTATGTATAAATAGCCAATTGCGTATACATACTGTATGTATAAATAGCTACTTTTTTTTTAAATAAGCGTTATTTAAGCACTGTGATCTTCGACTAACTATTTGAAGAGTGACCGTGCCAATTTCTCGTTGTAATTTGGCTGGCCACCTAATTTAGAAGATGAAAAATAATTTTTTCACGTTAATTATTAGATATTAAATTTTCGTAAATTAATCGTTACTAAAATTGTTGTTCGATTTTATTTTGTTGTACATGCTCTATCCATATATGCATTGTACGCATACACATGCATTAAGTTTATTATTTCTGTATTTGCAAGTAATAATAATTTCGTTACAAAATTACTCTTATTCGTTTACGATTTATTTACGATAAATTATAAGCTACATCCGCGGTTCATTTTATTAATATTTTTTTAATTTTGAAGGATGGCTTCGCTAACTTTTTCGGGAAGTTAGCGAAGCCATCAATAATTTTTTAAAATAGGGCGCGACAAATTTTTTGATTTCACGACAAAATTACGACTAATTTACGACAAATTAATCAATATTTTATTTTTTGTTTGGTGAAAGTGGCTTCGCTAACTTCTCGGACCTTGAAGAAAGCGAAAAAGAAATTGGATTTATTTTATACAATCAGAAATATTATTCCAGAGTTGTAGAGAAATGCAAATAATTATGGAGAAAACGTAAGTAATATTATAAATAATTACAAGATTGGTAAGTTTATTATAATAGAATCGAATAAAATGCAAGATTCTGACTACCGTTTTACTTTAGTTTTATATACAAACACAAGAATTTTATCTATTCAAACACTTGATACACTTTCAGTTTTATCGCTAAGTGATTGATTTAGAAATAGTAATAATATTTGTATTTAGTTTTTTCTTTTAAATTTCAAAATATATTTTTGTTAAATTACAATACATATTATATAGTTGCAAGCAGTTGCTATAGAAACGTTATTTTACATATTTAAATAAAAAAAACCACTGATTTGATTTGTTATTATGGATTGTAAGAAGAAAAATTATTAAGAAATAGATGAGGCTTAAAGAATCGGCTCTAATTTGCTAACGTAATAACCTATAAGTTTTATTAAAAACGTTGTTAAAGAAGAACGAAAACAATTTAAAAGATAATTTGATTTAAATAATGGGAAAAAAATTACTTAACAAAAAGTACTACTAAATAATTATTTAAATAAAAAAAAAATAATAATGTACCAAGTTTTTAACACGAACTAAAAAGTATAAAATAATTTCTCCTAGCCCCTCATTCAGATTTATGACTCATCATACAGAAAAACGTGGAGCAACGATAATAAATTACTCTCTACACTATTATCTATGGGGTTATAAATCTGTATGGGGGCTGGGAAAAATTATTTTATACATTTTAGTCCTTGTTAAAAACGTGGTATATTAAAATTTTTTTTTTATTATTTAAATAATTATTTTCTGCTTTTTAGTCTTGTTTAACTTTAACGTTAACCTAATTAATTAATTTAATTAATTATAATTTAATATTTCTAATTTTATTAATTATAATTATAATTTTAAATATTAAAGTGCATTAATCGCCATTAATTTTATTACAAAGAACTAATCAAACTAATCAAACATTAGTTATAATTTAAATAAAGAAAAATGTATTGACTTTGCCGGGGTTCGAACTCCGGCAAAGTCAATACATTTTTCTTTATTTACATTATAACTAATGTTTGATTTGTTCTTCGTAATAAAATTAATGGCGATTAATGCACTTTAATATTACTGTATAATTATTCAAAAAAATACTGCTTAAAGCTTAAATAAATACAATTTCCAATGGTATAATTGTTGTTTACTGTATTTGTTGTAAAAGTTTCCAAAAAAAATATGTTGAAAACCACCTAAAAAATCGATGCTACAAACGGCAATAACCTCTTAACTTTTATTTGATTCCAGCTATATAACTCCATTGCCAAAATTATTACCTAATGAAGGTGCTCGTGTGTATATCTTTAAATTTACCGATGGGGATGCAAGTACGTTTGACACAACTATTTTCGCAAAATTTATTTTTACAATGTTTGATTTGCGTATTCATAACGATCAAGCAATGTACGAGGGGTACGAGGTATTCATCTGTGATATGGAGCACCTGAAAATCGGACATGTTCTTAAATTGAACTTTTATACCATTGCAAAGATTTACAATGTAGTACAGGTATATTTTATCTATTATCATCGTCAAAATTTAACACGTTGAAAGACCAAATAGTGATAACACAACAAAATAATAGTTTATAAAAAAATAATACATTTTTTATATTTATTTTATTTATTTAAAAAAAAAGTAAACAAACAAAAAGTTACATAACCTAAAAACCTTTGAATTGTCAAACAATTGTTGTTTACTTATAAAAATATCACAAATAATTAAATATCCATTTAATCATAGTGAACTAATATATAATTAATAAATTTGCATACATACATACATACATACACATACACAATCACGATATGTACCCAAAAGAATGTGGCACAAACTCTTTCCACTATCCCGAAATCAGTTTCCTTCAAAAATCCCTATCCAGACAAGCAACTTTAGCTTCATCTGCATTCATAATACCTCTCAGGCATGCTCTTCTATTCTTACTACTAGAAATATTTACTCACGCAAGCCACTCTTTCAATCATACCACTTCAACTACACATTTGACATCCACGCAAACGTATACCTTTAAAATCATTCATATAAATTCATTGTTCATTAGACATTCGCATTAGACATATTTTTTTTCAATTTCACACTCATTATACGAGTACACTAACCTATTTCGTGTCCTATTTCTCATAGTTACACTACATATTTCACATATTAGTAGATTTAATCTTATAATTATATATTAATTCACTGCGATTCAGTATTTGTGATATTCTCAGTTTAATCGCAAAAAAACATTACTCTAATCCTCTAATATAATAAAATTAAGTTACCCGTAATATATGCAACCTCCACAAATAATGCATATAAGTATTGTTAGTTATCTAATTAAATTATTTGAAGAACATTAATTATAATAATAATAATACTTTATTGATAGCTTGCGCAATACATAACACTTTAGTAATGTAAATATAAAATAAGAATACAATGAATATTCATATACATAATCTAATACTAGATAAGAATCTGTATATAATAAGAAAATATAAAAATATAAAAAATTAAAAAAGTCCTCGTACTTTTATCAAGGGACTTAAGCGCATTTTTGGCGGACGGATCAGTATTTTTATGAGCAAGTCACAAAATTACGCTTTTAAACTATTCGATGCGCCAATAACTCGGCAGCACCGAACTAATGCAAAAAAAAAACTAGAACTCTCTACGATGTTTAGTTTAAAAGTTTTTCTGGAGCCGAAAGAATGAACTAACGAACGACCGACCGACCGAACAAAGTGTATTATTGAGCTTCCTTTTTGAAAACAAAAATGCGCTAAAAAAACATACATAGATATATTATTAGTAATTAACACTTATAACTAATGGTAAGAATATAAAGAAACAGAAACATTTTTATTGCAATTCGTAAGTTCATTCGTTTAGTCATTGTACAAAAATTTCTATAACTAACTGCCCTTATACACTTAGGTAACGAGTTGTACTTTATTACTGCCTTAAACAATATTGAATTTTGAGACTTTTCGTAATTTTTGTTGTCTAATATAAAACAGTCCGCATTCCGAGTTGCATAATTATGTAAATCACTAAAAGTTTTTAGTAAGTTCTTAAAATATTCTGGCATTATGCCAATCATAATTTTGTGTATAAATGCAATACATTTCATTTCATCAAATTTATCTATTGGAAGCCACTCTAATTGCAATTATCAAAATATGATCCTTTTTTTTATTTGTAAACAGAAATTAGCTTGATGCAAAAGGTTCAAAAAATGTTCAGCTTTCACAAACTTATTCTACCAATGTGTTAAAGTTATATGCAATGCTATCTATTTAATATTTTCTGTTTTACAGAAAGCTTATTCTGATAAAAGCGATACATTTTATTAATTTACCAAAAGTTGGATATATTTTGGTATCTACAGTCAAATATATTCTTAGCTGGAAACTAGGAAATCGGGTAAGATTTATATTTTAGTAAAACGTACTTTTAGATCAAAAAGATTAAAAAATGTGACATGTATTTTATATCACAAATATCTATTTTATTTTGTTAAAAAAATATCTATATATATATATATATATCTATATATATATATATATATATATATATATATATATATATATATATATATATATTGCAAAAGTACAACTTCTAATATTTACATTATACTACAGCCTCATTCAGACTACCGTTTTAGTTTTACGAACAAATAGAAGAATTTGACCAATCAAAAATTTGACACACTGCCAGGGTTTGGACTGGCCTACCGAAGCATTGGGCTTTTTCCGGTGGGCCGTCATCATTATGGGCCGTGACCGGCAATTGTTAAATAAATTAAAACCGATCTTTAAATTTTACAAAAATTTAAGAACAGATTATCTCAAAACATCGATATGTAGTGAATGACGGTATATTATATATGAATGACGTTTATTGATTAGATTCTGACAAATTTCACAAAATCAATAGTGGTAATATTTCCGATGAAACTTTTGAATAAATGACAAATTTAATTGATAGAAAATTAAACATATATATATTAAAAAGAATAATTTAAAATCTGAGTTATTAGATTTATTCAAGAAAATGGGACACATTTATTAACATCTTAAATGATGAAAATGAATATTTTATTTATAATAAATCCGATGACGAACAAACTGAAACCGGCGAAGAAGATGAAATCAATGTAACAAACTATAGTAATACTTGTAGAAATTGCATTGTCTGTTGTTTTTCAATTTTACAAAAATTTAATCTCCCTATATTATCTTCCATTCAACTATCATGCAAACGAATATTTTCGAAATTAAAGTACATTTTAAACAGATTGCAAAATTGTTTAAGTCAGGAAAAGAATATTTTGTAAAAATTAGATAATGAAGATGTCATTAAAAAAAATTCCGAAAAGAGTCATTTCTTAAATCGTATTTTAACTTAGATTTAAATAAAGAATTTTATTTAATTTTATATGTGTCATTTTTACAATTCATCTTTATTTTTCTGTAATGTCATTTCTATGTTTATTAGAATAAAAAAATATAGAAACATAACGTATTTGAACAATTTTAATATGTAAAATTCTGCAATTTTTCCCGGCCTAATTTTTAATTCATTTCTGCTCTGCACAGCACTAGTTTTAACATTAAGTATTTAGATTGGTCAAATTCTTGTACTTGTGTGTAAAATTAAAACTAAAACGGCAGTTTGAATGAGGTTTAAGTTGTTGTATTAATTTAATCTACATAAATTTTTAAATTTTTGCTAGATATTTGTACATAAAGATTACGAATCATTACATAAAATGGTACCAAAAGAAATTTTACCCTCTGACTATGATGGTACAGAAACAGCTTTAGATGCACTTAATGGTAAATATAAATAAATAATATTCTCAAATATATTAATTGAAATAAGTTAAATGTAACTAATGCTACAATTATTATTGCATTTGCATCTCGTAACACTTGTAGCTTTACGAAATATTCTCTTTTTCTTAGCAAAAGAAAAACTTTATTTACAGAGAAAAATTTTGTAGATCCAAAGTTTTTTACTTTAACGCTTTAACTCAAAAGTAAATGTGTTTGTGAATTGTAAACTTTTGTTTTTCTAACAGAAATGAAAACTTAAAAAAAATAATTATAATAAGTAACAGTTATAACTATTTTAAAAGATTTGCATAATATTATTTACTATTTAGTTTAGAAACTTAAGACCTTATTTCCATCTCTTTTGTGTATGAAAAAGTGCTTTTTATTTTTTGCTTTAAAATAAATTTTTACTTCTACCATTTATGTCAAATATAAATAGTATTTTTATTTTTGATATATTTTGTTTATGTTTAATATTATAAAATTCAAATAAACTATTCAAATTACTTTTTTTTCTGGAATAAATGTAATTGTAAAATTATTAAGAATTTTCAGTTCAAATGTAGTTTTATTCTTAGACTATATGTATAAACTATTCATACAAGGCTTTGGCATTATTTTTTTCTAATGAAATTTTTATTTTTATTAGAAAAACATAACATAGTAAAAATCTTTTAGAACTCATTATGTAAAATAAAACGGCTTTAGGATTAAGTTCTGTATTAATATTTATTAATAATCGACGTTTCAACGAACTCAACGTTACGGGTTCATCAGGAAAAGTAATACGAATGAAATTTACAGTAAATATCAGAACATAGAAACAAGTTACTAAGTACAAAATAGGCAACTTGTTTCTATGTTCTGTTATTTACTGTAAATGTCATTTGTATCAGTTTTCCTGATGAAGACAAACGTTGCGTTTCATAAATTTTTAATTAAAAATCTACATAATCTAGTTACTTATTTTGTTACTTAGTAACTTATTTTTATATTCTGTTTATTTACTGTAAATGTCATTAGTTTTCCTGATAAAGACAAACGTTGAATTTGTCGAAGCGTCGATTATTAATAAATATTAATACAGAATTTAAACCTAAAGCCGTTTTAATTTAGAAAAACATAAGTTTATATTTCAAAAATACGTTTACTTTTTAGTTCAAAAGTTAAAACATCGAATCCGAAGTAAAATTTTTGTCAGTGTAGAAATAGACAAGTCTCTCGAACAATCTTAATAATAAATATTTTAAATTTTTGTTTTAGAGAATTGGCGAGAATTTATTAAGAGTAAAAATACGTGGTTAGTGGCAGAAGGTGCAAAAAGAACTAATGAAAATTTAAGACCAGCAGATTCCAAAAAACCGCCTTGTGGATTTTTTTCTTAACTATTTCAATATACAGAAATATTTTTGTATAAATTAAATATTACAATGTGTTTAATCATAATCAACAATCAATTTCTTAATTTTGAGCAAAATAAGAATGTTGTTTTTAAAATTCTGATAAGATAATGTAACGGTCCTTGGGTTCGATCCTGGGCTGGGCAATATTAAAAACACCATCAGCACGTTCGATTGTATCAAACTTAATATTCATTTAAAGGGGGACACCACCTTGACATTTTCAAAAAAATCGATTTTTTTACATTTTTTGAAAGCTTATAGCGTGTAGAAAATATTTGGCTAAATTGGTGTTCTGAAATTAGAATTTGATGCGGAGTTACAGCGATTTTTACAAAATTATATCGGGGTAACCGATAGGATATCTCAAACGTTAAAAACGTTTTTCTCGAAACAATGTTTTTATAACTTATCCAGAAGATATCTTGAAACTATTGGTTCAATTGACTTAATTTTCTCTCTAAATAAAAGAGAATTGAATTCTCTAAGATGTAAAGTAGGATATTTTTGATATCTACTTTTTTCGATTTTTTTATGTGCTTTCAAAGTTGATTTTTTATATGAAAAAAAATACCTTTTTTCAAAAATGCTGCCATTTTGGTAATTTTATGGCTTTGAAAATAATCCTACTCTATATCCTAGATTTTTTAGTATACTTTGGGCAGAACAATCAAAAATGCTTGTTCTATGTATGAGTGCTACCCGGGAGTTTGGACAACAGACCAATGTTTTTTAACACGAGTCCACAAATAAACGAATTACAGTTCACCACTGCAACCAATTTGGATGAAACTTTTCTAAATAGTAGACCAAATAAAGCTGTAAAACATATAAAAACCACGGAAAATGTGCTTTATTCTATCTACCCGAAAAAAAATTCCAAATACCTATTTTCAGAGTGGTGTCCCCCTTAACAATACTTACACAATAAATAACGATTACTGTACTGTACACAACAATAATAGTTGACCTAGTGAGCCTAACAAATATTTACACTGTTCACATAACAATATTTACAATTACAAACATTCTAATACTCTCTCCACATTTTTCTTATTAATTTAGCTAGACCATTTGCAACATCACATTCGACAAAATCATTGTGATCTCGTGTAGTAGTAAATTCACCAGCGTCTTCGATAGATTGAACAAATATGTATATAGTGGTACATATATTTGTGTAGTATTGCATAATGTACCATATACACACTAATGACAGATTCATAAGTGACAAATTTAAATTTTTAAATTACTACATAAAAACATAAATTTAAATGTAAATAAAAATTATTTACCACACTAATTCTTAATTTAATGTAGTAAAACATTTAATGTATGAGACAACATAATAATTATCATTATTATTGTTATTAAAACATATTTTCCAGACCATTTTATTGTTTTAGAAAATAAATACGTAAAACAACATTACTGAATTATTTCATTTTTAATAAAATAAAAACAAATTGTTGAATAAATTAGTAGCCGTAAATAAGAATGAAAAAAATTGACTAAATCAACATTTTATTTATTTTTAAACAAAGAACACTCAAACATTTCTTAAATTTTCCATATGACTGGAGTTCACTGTTAATAAAACGGCTTTAGGTTAAAGTTTGTTGCACCATAAAACCGCATTAGCAATTCTTTTGTGCAACGCGGGTTCTCAACGCGTTTTGCGCAGAATTTTATGTGCTATCTACCGAAAAATAACTTGTTTGAGATAGTTTAGTCAAATATATCTTTTCTGTACTATTGAATGCAACATTTTTCTTGAAGTTTTTTTTAGTTGGCTGAAATTGCGAATATTTCACATAATATTCGTTCTACGGATTATTGGTTTTACCGGATTAAAATACAAAACACAATTTTTTCAAATGTATCGTAATCTTAATTTTTAAATTATTAAAAAAAATGTGTTTTTAATAATCATTTGACAATACATATATATCTTTCGCCTAAATGTATTTATTACTTAAAATTTATTATTGTTAAAAGTTATTGAAAATTTTATAAATTTTTTATAAATAACTTCGATGAAAAGTTGTTACATTTTCTCAAATTCATCATATTCATTACAAAATTTATGTCCGATAAGAAGAAAATAATTGTTTAAATAGAAATAATGTGTATTTATTCAAATTTTATTGATAGTTTTTACGTACAAAGTGTTACAAATTTGAAACATACCTATATATTTAAAAATATATTTAAGTTGGCTATAAAATACTAAAATTTTGTATAGAGACCTAAAATGTTACACTCTCTTAAAAAAATTTATCACAAATATAAAAAAAAAAATTTTACCGGAAATAATTTTCATTATTGTTTAATTTGACTTATATCGGAAATGATATCGGTACTTCCGACTACTGCATTTTTAGTTTTTTGACAAGCACAAAAAAAATTGGGAAATAATTTTCAAAAAAAATAAAAAAATTACCCATATGGATGCAGTCATTTTTGCGGACGCTGTTATTACAAATAGACATTAATACAATATAGAATTTATTTTTATTTTCATGATAAATTTATTATTAATACATCAACATAAAGATTATAAAATAAAATATTTCTTCTAGGTATAACATTACAGAATAAAATAAAGCTTATGTATATATTCTAATATGTCTACAAAAAAATACAATAATTTTTAATATAAAAATAAAATAATAATAACATTTGTAAATTAATTTACAATTTGTTCGCACTTTCTATTTATCAGTCTACAACAAATTCAGTTCAATGAAATGGATCAGAAGCCACGAAAAACTAAATACTTGTTATTTTCAGATAGATGAAGAAGAAGAAAAAAGTATAAAAAATGTTCTCATTTTCCTTGTCTTTCGCAATTGAACTGAACTGAATGTATGGAGAATGATCAAGCAGAAACAAAATGTTAAAAGATATCTGAAATAAATATTTCAACAAATTTTTATCATTTTAACCTTAACATTCGGAATTGTTTCGGATATATTACATTCTAAAAAATTATAAATTGTAACATGAAACAATAGTTAATATCAAAGTGGTACTTATCATATTAACGTTAAAAATAACTATTATTATTATTTTATGAATGGTAGATAACCGAAAACTAAATACTATGATATTTATCATATATTAATCATAAACATAGAAATAACATAAAACATTATATGTTATAAATTTGAAAACGTTAGTAAAAAGTAGTATAAATATATGGTTCGGGGAGGGGGTATATATATATTTCCTTTAAACTATTTTACGAATATAAAAAAAAAGATATGTAAAGCATAAAAATTCTATAATTAAAATCAGAGATGGAAAACGTAACATAACGAAAACCTGATAACACGTTATAATAACGATTAAACTAATACAATAACGTAATGATATTTCAATAACGTTTCGTAAAAAGTTATTTTATAACGTTATTCTCTGAGTTTTCTTTTGAAAGAAAGATATATTTTGTTCGTTTTGTTCAAACATGAAGATTAATTTGGTAATATTTTTCCTAAATTTACAAATTAAAGATATTTCAAAACTATAAATAAAAAATATTTTTATGTTATTTATACTTATAACATAACAATACAATTTTAAATGTTATTTATGTAAAGAAAATAAATTATAAATAACGTTATAAAATAACGTAACGATTTGAAACGCTATTTCATTCCTTGTTTATACGATTTGTTAACTGTTTGATAATCCAGATTATTAAATAAACACGTATTACTTATTAAATAGTTAGAAATCAGTCAACTATTTCTAAGAAATTTAACAATTTAACAATTTAGCATTTTTCCCGAGTGAATCAACGAATGCGTTCGCAAATTTCCTGCATGTGCAAAACTTGTATCACATATTTCACACCAATACGGCTTCTCGCCCGTATGAATAACTTTATGGACTCGCAAGTTGCTCGAATATCGAAAAGATTTCTTGCATACGTCGCATTCAAATCTTTTTATATCGTCGTGAAGCAGCATATGAGATTTTAGACTAGTTGTGCATGTTAAACGTTTTTCACATATAGTACAATCATAAGATTGTTTATGTTGTAACATATGGGCTTTCAAGTTTTTCGATCGTTGATATGTTTTAAAGCATTTTTTGCAAGTGTACACCTTTGAATGCGATTGGAAATTATTTGATTTTGTTTTCAATATAACCGTAATACTAGCAGTTAAGTTATTTGTTTTCGGAGTATTTTGGTCATTATTGTTAACTTTATTGGATTTTGTGTTAGTTTTATCTTTATGTTCATTCACAGAAGTTTCATCAACGTTTGATTTTTCAGTAAACAGAATTTCATCATATCTTACTTCATTAGACTTAGTATTAGTTTTATCTTTATCTTCATTCACAGAAACTTCGTCATTGTCTGAATCTGAATTTTCATCAATTGCTTTTTTAAATACAGCAGTCTCTTCTTCGGAATCGTCACTAAAATGTTTGACAATTATAGAGTCGTTTGATTTTTTGTTTTGTTCTATAATGTCATTATCGCTTAATGAGTTATCATTATTACTATGTGATAATAATGACATATACTTTGATAACGTGCTGGTGTTTTTAATTGTCATCATTTTAAAGTTATACATGATTTTCAAATGACTGTGACAGTCATGACAAATTAATTTGGGAGTAATTTTAATCTGTAACAGGAATATAAATTTTAATTAATGAAAATTTAATTTTATTATGTTTTAATAAGCTTCTAAAATTTATTCGTTAAATATGTGTAAATCTATTCTTGAAATAATTTATTCAAAAAATTGAGAGTGAAGAAATTAAAGCTTAGGTAAGTACATAAAGTCACAGCAATGAGTAAAAAAATACTCTGTTCAAAATACTAGTTACTTTTTTACTTCGTTATATTTACAAATTTTTATATGTCATAAAGTTTTTTTTTAGATAAGTTTTATCAATATCATAACTCGTTTCTGAATACACAACATATGAAAAAAGAATGTATGCATTTAATTCAATTTTACTATATTTTAAATGTATAAACATATTTTTAAATGGCAAAGCTTTTAAGATTGTTTGTTAAATATGTTATTTAACAAATGAGCAGGAAAAAGTTAAAACTAGGACAAAAACACAACGTTGTTTTTTTTTAAATAAAAATATTATAGATTACTTACAGCATTTTCAAAACAATACTGAAATGTGTCTTCCAATGAAACATTATCATCATCTTGAAAAGATAATTCTTTCAATTTTCCGTTGGATTGCTGGCAAAAGTGACAAAAATCCGATAAAAAGTACATGGTTTAAAATATAGTAGCTATTTTTTTAATTCACTTATTTAAGAAGAAACAATACTGTTTCTATACGTCGTATTTTAAAAACTGATTTTTTTAGGTTATGAACGCTTTTTGTAGACCACGTGAAGATAGCATAAAGATAATCTTTAGATTTCGCTTAAGGTGGCGTTGCCAAGTGAAAGTAGTTGTAACATCCGCACAAGGCTCTCTGTAGGCGCCACCAACTTGGCTAAATAACCAAAATATGACTCTATATTTGAATCCGTTTTACTCCCTGACTCTACTCGACCGGCGACTATATATACAAACATCTGGGTAACCTTTTTTTTTTATGTGAAAATATTTTCACATTCAACAATGAAGTTAGGGAATATTTTATTTTCGCAAAATTTCTAAAAAATATACCTAGAGGAACAACATTCTAACCGATATATATATATATTTTGTAACATTTTTTTTGTATATATTTTTTTTTGTATTTAAATATATATATATATATATATATATATATATATATATATATATATATATATATATATATATATAGGTTTAGTTCATTTGATAATTAAATTATTGTTTGTATTTTGTAAATGTTGGGGAAGTTTAGCGTGATTGAAGTTGCGTGTAAAATTATTTTTTCTCAAATATATATATAAAATAATAACAGAAACTGTCATTAAAATTTTTAATAATTGTTTCATTTAATTGTTATTAACAATTTTTGTAAGTGCATTACTGACGTCACAAGCCTATTGTGCGCAAGCGCAGAAGAGTTGGTGAGATACAATTTTGAAAACGTATGTCGTAGCAAATGTTGATTTTTGTTGATTCGGCTACGCCCAGCCGGCCATTTATAATTTAGTTGTCAATGAATGAAAGGTTATCCGTGTTTGGCTTTCTTTTATAAGATTTTCCATAAATTTATTGTATTCAGCTTAAATTTTTTAAAAGTTTCTATAATACACATTGGTAGTATAGTGGCTGCATTGACCTTATAAGGTAAATATACTTTTTTTATTAATTTCTTAAATCACTCATTGTAGTATTTATTTTTACTACTTTGACTGCAAGGAAAAGTAGTTAAGCGTTTGGTACGGTGTCTGTAACATTTTCAAAAAAAAAAAAAAATTGTATAGAAATCCTTCATATAGCCTGTAGATGACGAATCTGAACTTAGTTTATGTGGGTGTATGGATGTGCGTCGTCAGCTCGCTCGCTCGCTCGCTCGCTCGGTCGTCAGACAAAATTTTGTGATCGCAACTCCTCCTAGACGGTTCAACCGATTATAATGAAATTTTCAGGATAAATTTGCCTAGTGCCCAAGATGGTCATGTGGTTTTGGTTTTTTCCAGTGATGCCAACTTTCCGAGAAAAAAATTACTAAAGTTTTTAAAAATTCATTGTGGCTACATTATTTATCCGATTTTGATCAAATTTTCAGAAAAGATTTCTCTAATGCTGCCATTAATTACATAATTTTATTAATTTTCAGTGTTGCCAACTTTCCGAGAAAAAAATTACTAAAGTTTTAAAAATTTTATTATGGCCATGTTATTCAACCGATTTTACTCAAATTTTCACAAAAGATTCTCCTAGTATTCATATAATTTATGTAATTTTAACAAAATACAGTGTTGCCAACTTTCCGAGAAAAAAATTAGTAAAATTTTTAAAAATTTATTTTGACCATTTTATTTAACCGATTTTAATCAAATATTTATAAAAGTTTTTCCTAGTGCCTAAATAAATTATGCAATTTTAACAAAATACAGTGTTGCCAACTTATCGAGAAAAAATCACAAAATTTTAAAAAAATTCATTGTGGCTACATTATTTATTCGATTTTGATCAAATTTTCAGAAAAGTATCTCCTATTGCCCACATAAATTATAATATTATTAAAATACAGTGTTGCCAACTTTCCGAGAAATGTCAAAGTAGTCTATATATGGGTTTACCCATATACTTCTAATCTTGTTATTATTGTTATTTACATTTTCTTACAATAATCAAGAAATTGTATTTTACTTGCTTATTGGTAGTTATTATAAAATTATTTATATTTAAATGTTCTGTAATGTGGTCATGATTTGAATATTGTTAATATATTTAAGTAGTTAGTAAATTTAAAACAAAGAGTTATTGCAAACTATCACTTATCAGATTTGTTTTCATTTGTCAGAATTCATAATGATCATTAAAATAATGACTAAATTACAGAATAGGGTTATTTAAATAAATGTTTATATAATTTATTTCATTACTTTCGGTCTCTTGCAGATGGAACCTGGATTTGTTGCTGCCGACAGTAATAATTTACCAGAAATTAGTGATATTATGATACACAATTTTTATAAAGATAACCCGTTATTTGTTTCAACTGAATTACAGAATGTAAAAACACAACGGTAAGTAGCTGTTAGTTTTGAAAATTATGGATATCTAATTAAAAAAAATATTTTTCATTTAAAAAAATCGTTATAAGTACATTTACATGCATTTTTAAAAATATATATGTATTTATATATATGAACTATTTCAGAGCTGCTAGTGAGGTATACGGGGATGATGCAGTTGAGTATGTACAACTGAAAAGAATAAATGGAGAATGTACTATCAAAGCACTTATCACTCCTGAACATAAGGTTACAAAAAAAGGGTACAAAGTAACAATAATAATAGATGAAGAAAATAAAAAATTATTATCCTGTGAATGTGAAGATTGTGTAGCATCCTCAGGTATGATATATGTATAATTTAAAAAATATTGTCATGGCAAATGATCTAAAGTAACTTTTTGTATTACAATTTTCCTTAGAGTAAGCAAATGTTTGTGATGAATTTAGGGCCAGTTACATAAGATGTTATTAATTTATTAGTTAACTAAGTAACTAAATTGTTTTTTAAACATCGTTTAGATTGTTCAGCAGTTAACTTGAAAAACCAGATACCTGACAAAATACTTCACTAAATTAAATATTCCGAAACTGTACTATTATACTATGCAAGCGCTTAAAACAAAATTACATATTATTTATTACATTAGTTATGTTTAATTCATCCAATATATTGTTATTTAACTTATGTTTTATAATAGGAGGTTGCAAACACAGTGTCGCTGTCTTGTTTTGGGCATATCGACGCAGTATGGAGCCATCAGTTACATCTGTACAGTGCTATTGGAGAAGATCCAGAATGTCCAAAATAGGAAAAACTATTAAATTTCAAAAAATTAAAGATATTTACGAGTCACCTACAATAGAGGATAATCCAGGTTTATTACAGAAAATTTGTTGTAATACGTCTAGTAATAGCCTGTTAGTTTCTTGTTTTAAAAATGTTAATCTTGAAACTATATCTTTGTATCAATTAGCTTTAAAATATATAAATTTTTGTAAAGATAATAATAATGTAACAGAGGCCTTAGATTTTGTGAAATATTGTAATAAGTTCATTACAGAAAAAGACTGTGAATTAGTTCTGGGTTTAACAAAAGGACAAAGTAAAAATCACGAGTGGTACGAAGCTCGTTATGGACGAATTACTGCTTCTAAATTTTTAGAAGCAGCAAATTGTAAAACTATGGATGGAGTTCTAGTAGAAACCATTTTAGGTGCATATAAAATTCCACGTACTGATGCAATGACCCGTGGATTAGCATTAGAAAATAAAATAATATCAATTATAGAAAATAAATATAAAATTAAAATTAATAAAGTAGGTTTTTATATAAATAAAGATCAGCCTATATTTGGTGCATCTCCAGATGGTGTAAGTACTGTCTATTATATAGAAATTAAATGCCCCAGTTCCGTGGATACAGTTAAAAACTATTATTTTAACAACAAATTATCTAATAAATTATATGCACAAATACAATTACAAATGTACATTTTTTAAAAAAGTAAAGGTTTGGTTTGTATAGCATCACCAGAATTTGAAACAAATTTTAATGTAAATATTGTAGAAGTTAATATTGACCACAAATACGTAATTGAAAAAATGGAAAATGCTACATTATTTTGGTGTCAAGCTATTTTTCCCAAATTATTATAATTATATATAAATTACATATAGATTTATATTATATATACTACTAATAAATAATATTATTATTTCTTCCTCTCCACGCTGTTTTATTTTAAGTTTATATTGTTTATATTTTGTTTACAAAACAAACGAATGTCATATTTAACTATTATATTAATATGAAAATATATTTTTTTGATATTTCAGAACTAAAAAAAATAAAAAAATGTGTAAATTATAAAAGAATACAAATATATAAAATATATAACTTGCGATAGTACTAATGAAAGTAAATAAAAAAAAAAAACTAGGAGTATTTTTTTTTTCAGTAAAATTTATATTCAATTTTGCTTAAAAATAATAAGAAATTTACATTTAATTTAATAGTTTACATCACATTTAAAGAGTAAAATTTTTGTCTATAATTTATGAAATAATAATTATTTTATTAACGAACCTTGCATATTAACTACAGCACAACAGATTATTAAAATACAATTAAAAATTTAATTAACTTATTATCTATGCAAGAGTTTGGTATAAGAATATGAAACTCCCTTAATCTACGAATTACTCTTTCTATATGAATTCGTAATGCAGCAATTCTTTTACTTTCTACTGCATCATTTTTGTCTAATTTAGTTCCCGATGGGACAGAAGCAGGTCTTACTAATGTACATCCTCGAGCATGTAATACAGATTCTATATGTTTAAAGCCTCTATCAGCCATAATCGTACATCCTATAGATAATTTATTTAAATAACCTGAATGCTCTACAATTTCTTTATCAGAAGTTCTTCCCGCAAAACCTTCTGAAATGAAATTTATAAGTCCAAAAAGAGTACAACTTATCAAATATTTTGCAGTGTTTGCATGCTTATAGTTACTCCACGTTATGGCTTGATTATAAGCATTTGTTGGTTGCTCGATAGATATTTCAAAGCAATCTATTATTGACTGGCAATTTGAATATCTATATCTAAATGATCTGGGTAATAATTTTTTAATCGTGTTTTCATCGGGCCAATAAATTAAATATTTGCAAGCAGAAGCCACTTTCGGAATTGAGCCAGAAAAAATTTGACTTATTCTACTTCTATTTAAATTAAAATAAATGCCTAGTAAATCAAAAAATTCATTGCATCTAAGTTTTCTTAGAATTATTAATATGTCCCTATAAGTTACATGACAGTGACCGCACATTTCATTTACAAGAAAATATTCTTCTTTGGGAAGTCCTAAAAATAATCTTGGATTTTTTTCTATGTTATAAATAGACAATTTTATATTTAAATCATCCAAATTTTCATCTTCATCAATGGATTTTGTAGGGCTTCCGCTAAATGTTACCGACGTTGATGTTTTCGATGGACTAGATGAACTTGTACTAGGTTCTTCTGGTAGTGTGATGAAACGTGATGACGGTTCTCCTATCTCAGGAAATAAACATTTTGAAACCTTTCCTTTTTCAATTTTTTCTTGGTTCTCACGTTTTCTTTTTTTTGCGGAATCTGATAGATGAGAAATATTTATTCCAAATATGTGCGGGACAACATCTTTTTTCAGAAATATTTTATTTCCCAGTAATTTGTATTCCATAAAATTAGAAGCATCGACTTCCAACTATAACAAAGTATACATTTATTTATCAATTATTTTATATAAATAAATTATATTATTATACATAATATTAAGCTGAATTAAAAATATAGAATTTAAGGTTATTAATACTGACATATTTAAATGGTACTTCATGTATTTTATACATTATACCGTTAGAAATATATATTATTAATAAAACAAACTTATTTTAAATTATTTACTTAATATCCATTACTCCTACAATTTAGCTTCCAATTAAAATGTTATATATATTTTTATAACGTTGTGAAAGTAACTTACATTAAAATGATTTTCACAACAAAAAAGTTTTTTTTTTTGGGATAGAATCCGTAGATAAAGCTGCAGCTTCAAACCATATTTTCCTAATGTTTTCTAACTGAGGAACAGTCAAAAATATTTTATTATCTTTTTCTGTGCTTGTACAAGATGGAACGAAACACTTTTTCATTTTCCTGGAATATAATAATGAAAGAAAATAAAACGTAATAGAAATTATTTTATCGATATATTATGTACTATTAGTTTCAGTAAACTATGCAAATACATTAGATTACATTCAATAAAAAAACTTACCTTGATATAGCAAATGCACTTTCTAACTTAATTTATATATTAAATTATTGTCAGCAAACAATTTTAAAATATGTGGAGCTTCAAAAACAGTGTAGCAAAAAAACATATAACCTATAATAACAGATCACGACTGATATTTGAAATGTATTTCAATCATTTCAATAGCTTCTATCGGTAACCATGGCAATACATGTGCGTCTGATTCAGAAGTCGACATAAGTTTCGCGATGGCTTTACTGACGTCATCACGACATATTTTTGCATTTTTTAGGAAATCTGGGCATCTTTGAGAAAAATGATAAATTAAACATCACTTTTTAAGCCATTTCCAACCAAATAAAGAAATAAAAAAAATACGCTAAACTTCCCCATTATTATGATTATTTAAAATGATTTTATTAGTACAATGTTAAATTGGTTTTTTTTTTGTTAGCTGCAAATTTAATTTTTTAAATATTATACTGCATTATTTAAAATAAATAACTTACTTTTTCAATTATGTAATAATTCTATATTTTTCGTTTTGGTTTTTTATTTAGATTTCAATTTTTTTTTGAATTTTTTGTTGTTTTCCGTAATTAAACAAAATTTATTCATGCAGTTTTAATTTTTTATTAATATTTTTTGGAAATTATATAATTTTTTGAACATCATAATATCTTGTAATCTTTTCATAATATTATATCATTATTTGTATGTTTAATATTTTTTCGTTTTTTGTAAATTTACAAATTATAAATTTACAAATTAGTATGTATACTCAATTTTTGCAGATCAAGTTCATAATATTATATTATTACACTTTCTTTATGACTGTACTCAAATCATTTATGCCTAAAATATCTGTTTGTGATAACAGTGAATAAAAGTAAAACGACCAGCGACTACGTATATAAACATTTTGTAACAATATTTTTTTATGATTTTATAGCAACTTATTGTCGCAATATTTCTATTATGACTATTATTATCAGGTAAAATATTGTAAAATATTTTAAAAAATTAATTATTATTATATTTAATATTTTTGATAGGTTCAAGGGCAGCTACATATATTACAAAAACCATTTTGTTATTTTGTAGTATATAGAAACGAAAACACAAAGCTCCATATTGAGAAAATAGAAAAAGATAAAAATTTTGGCAAGAAAATATGTTTCCGAAATTATCATTTTTTTATAAAGAATGTTTAATTAAAGAAATTGTATTAAAAACTATACCTCGAGGAGCAACATTTCGCGAGCATAATCGTTAATTTTAATTTATTTAATTTATTACATTTTATTTACATTATTTGAATTGTTTTCTGTATTTTTTTTGTATGAACATGTATAGTCATAGTTACTTATAAAATTTTATTTTTGTTTTTCCATAACATTTTTTATTATTTTTTGTTTTATATTTTGTTATTATTATCTTAAAAATATGCAAAATATTTATAATTATAAATCAAGAGGAAATTAAATAAATATTATATTAAATCATGATTATGATGAACAATTATTTCAAAATAACACATTTTCCTAAAAGTTATACAGCGATAAAACTAAGTTTTTTTTTTCATAAATTTTGTTTTACTGTAAATGATAAACTAAACTACCCGATACGACGATACAGAGACTTTTATATATAACTAGATACCGAACTCAATATAACAAACCGCTCGAAAAGTGAAGCCTCAAGGTCACTAGGCGCCATTTGTCAAAAAGGCAATATGTATATGTTCTGTATAGAATGTATGAAATATAACTTCAAATATAATTGATATATCAATATTATAACGAATAAAGTTATTAATTATATATTTTATTTAGTAAAATATGAAATAAAACACAAGAATTATAACTCAATATTTATTTATTAGCTAAATAAAGTAAAAAGTTAACTGATTGCAAATATATATATAATATATATATATATATATATATATATATATATATATATATATATATATATATATATATATATATATATTTGTAGCTTTGAAATAATTAAAAAAAACAAATACAACAACCAAAAATACATCTTACATTACATTTTAATTCATTGGTTTGCAAATAATATTAATTTATTGAATTTATGTCTTATACTAACATTATTTTTTTGATTCAATGACTTTGCTATACTGTGCAAAAGAAGATTTAAATAGTTTTTACAAATGTATACAATTAAATCAATTTTGTGATTGCTTTCCAAGAAAATTTCACAGTCTAAATTGGGAAAAATGTTTTTTTCAACAGCAAAGCGATTACTTAAAACATTTATTATCTTTTTAGTAATAATTTTATTCGAAAAATTATTTCAAAATACTAATTTCTACTTCAGTAGCTTGAATTATTTTAAAAACACTTTCTGATGGATAAATTAATGCTCCATTATTTTTTAAATTTCGTCGTCTTATTTTTTGTTGTAAAGTTTTAATTTTTTGTTTTAGTTTTTTCTCGATTGCATTTTCTTCTGTTTGTGTTTCTTTCTTTTCTTTGCATGGTACACTAATTTGTTGCTGGAATGGCAAAATTTCATCATGAACTTCATTGTTCGATGTTGAACTACTTCCACTGGTACTTTCTATTGGACGATCAATTGCCATGCCAGAATGACATATATTTCTTTTTTTAAAGACCCTTCGGCTACTTTTATTTTCTTTTAAATAACTAGGAAAAGCGGGAAATATTGAGGGGACTGCATCCTGCTTTAATTTTTTAACATATATTCCTGGTCGTACTAAATAATCATTTTCTTTGAAATGGTCGCTGCAAATTTTACTACTTCTTGTTGGTGTAAAATCCTTTCTTCTTACACTTATAACCCAAGATTTTAATAAATCTTTATTTTTTAGAGAAATCTAAAATTAGAAAAAAAAAACGTATTCAATTACGGATCTTCTAAATGAAATAATTTGATGATATATTGATAATATCGATATATAGGGCTGCCTTAAGGTTAGGATTTATTTATTTGATAAAAAAATTTGTCCCCTACCTCGATATTATCAAATTACCAATTACAGAAATATATTTAAACTTTAAATTTAATTATTATATTGTTTCAGATTATAAAAGTAGACAATGCTTACCCAAAAAACTGTACTGTCCCTCCAGTTTTAAATCTATTTTTACAACCAAAAGCGGAACACGAAGCTGGCATTGCTATTGGTAATTTGCAACTATAATAATAAAATAACAGTTCTGCACAACACAAATTAATTATATCACTTTAAAACGTTAAATATAAATGATTTCGTATACACGATTCTTTATCACTGTTTACACTTTCTGCCTTTTCGACAAATGGCCGCCACACGAATTGACATGCTTCACTTTTACGCATCGAGTTAGGCATCTAGGTTATATATAAAAATCTCTGCGACGATAGTTCATTCATAAATCTTGTAGCATTTACATGCAGGTCAAAAAAGTAAGTTTTGGCTATTTTTAAGATTTGTAGCCATCTAACGAGTAAAGGCTGAAACTATTTACATTGCTCTTATGGACAAACTAATTACGCATACAACTCTTAAACTAATTAATATTAACAATTTTTGTTTTTTGTCATTAAAAGACTGGACAAAAAACTATTCCTTGAAATGTAAATTAAATAACAGCTGCTCATATATGCATCATAAATTCAGTTCAAAAATAGCCTCTTTTTATTTGCAAATTTTAAATAATTAACTATTTTATTCGGTTTAAAATTATATTCAAGCTATAGTAGAGTATTTAATTAATATATGTGCAAAATTATATATGTCTATGATTAGTAGTTTTTGAATTCTGTGCTACAAAAGTTACCCATTTTGGGCTCTCAAAAATTGATAATGCCACGCCAAGGACAGTGTATATAATTTATTATTGCGTATTGAAGACAATTTGGAATATCCGTCAGATATGTATGCTAGCTATATTTTTATATTTGAAATATATAATTAATATCTATATAAATATTTGTAACAGAAATGATAGTATATCTCCTATAAATCAAGTTTTGGTTTGTTTACTTGTTTATGCAACTGGTGGACATTTACAAACAATAGCCGATTTTAGTGGAATGCATTTATCAACTGTTTATTATACTATATTATATTAAGTTTCCAACCGAATCTGTAGAAATGAAAAAAATTCAAAATGAATTTTACGAAGTTGCAGCATTTCCTAGAGTAATAGGAGTAATCGGTATGTATTTGTTATTGTTTTGTTATAAGTTATTAATTGAGAATTATTTGTAGATTGTACACATATAAAAATTCAGTTCCCTGGAGGAAATGATGCAGAATTATTCCGAAACAGAAAATCATATTTCTCTTTTAATGTGCAAGTTGTGAGTGACGCAAATTTACAAATTACAAATATTGTTGCACGGTGGCCAGGATCGTCGCATGATTATACGATTTTTAACCATTCTAATCTCAGAAATAAATTTGAACGTGGCTTATATCCTAATTGTGTATTATTAGGTAATGCTAGTGTTTTGATAAAAAAAATTAAATACATTATATTTTAATGTAAAAAATATATAATGTTTTAGGAGATGGCGGTTATAATTTAAGAACATATTTATTGACACCATTATTAAATCCAGAAACTGAAGCGGAACAGTTATATAATCAATCACATATTAGAACTCGTGTAAAAATAGAAAACCTTTTTGGAATTTGGAAACGAAGATTTCCTATATTAGCTTATGGATGTCGTTTAAAGTTGGAAACAACGATGTCAATTATAATTGCTACAGCAATCCTTCATAATATAGCTCGTCAAAATAATGAAATTGTTCCTCCTTTGGATCAAAATATGGATGAACATGTGTTACAACTGTTAATTGCACAAGGACAAATTCCAAACATACCTGATGCGCCAAAACAGAATCATGGATTTGCTGTTTAAGTTAGAAGAAATTTTTTTGGGCAATTGCAATAAAAATATGTATCATTATAAATATATTTTCTTTATTTTTAAAAATATATATATGTGTGTGTATAAATATACGTTTTTATAATACAGAAAATAAATAACTATAGAACTATATAAATAGAAATTTTGATTACAAATCGTACATTAATTAGCTGATAAACTGGTAACTTACTTTTTATATTATAAATTATAGTTTCTATTATCTGATACTCATAAATTTAAAATACACATAGAAAGTAAATATAGTAAATAATAACAAAAATAAATAACTTCTAAAAATATTAATAAAAAAAAAACTATCGAAAACAAAACAATATTTTTTTAAAAAATTCTAGATACTATCGTTTTGCCATTGTTGTAATTGGGCTTGTTTTATTTTAATTTCCAAGCGCAACAATTCTTTACGAAGTTCAAATTCTTCTTCTTCTCGCTTACGTTTTTTGGCTATTTCATCTAATTGAGTATTTAATAGTTTCAACTTGATCTCACCAATTGTTTTATAGAGATTGCTCAATTCATCCTTTTCCGGTAAATTTGGTCGTCGTCTTTTTACCCAAGTTCTTTTTTGAGAAGTATTTTGTTCGTTATTTGTATCTTGAGTTGCATTAAATAATTTGGTATGTAAAGGATTATTTAAATCTTCCGATTTGTATTTACTCCAATTTAAATTACTAGAGACAGTTTCTTCCGGTTGCTCTGGTATAACAACATTACCTTCTAAATTAGTAATAACAGTTTGCTCCGGTTGCTCTAGAATAACGATATTACATTCTTCGGTTATATCTTCAACATTATTATCTATAATGGCATCGCAGTCATGTGGATTTGCTAAACCATAGACACTTTTATTGTTCATTATTGATAATGTTAGTTGATGGGTTGGGTCAGTTATTTTCATTCCTTGACCGCCACCAGTTTTATTCAACGAATGTTTTTCTTCGGCAGCTAATTTTCTGGTAGTCTTTTTCAAGTTATCAAAATATTTTCTTAGTACTTCTGGACCTCTATATATACCTGATAAAAAATTTAGAACTGTTATACTTTCAAATATAAAATAATTAAGTCATCAGACGAATATTTATGAAAATATTTAATAAATAAATAACTATTTATATAAACTTTACAGATACATTATATTCATTACAGTTCTTTACTAATATTACGGATATTGCTATGTAGATTATTACCTGTTGATGACGCCGCATTAAACTGTTTCGATATCAAAATCCACGTTTTTTCTTTCTCAGCCCATGTGACATGATCACTTTTTTTATTTTCAATAATTGCTTTATATTTTTCGATAATATTTAACAACTCAATTTTTTCGATACTGGTAAAATTTGGATTTCGAGTACGTTTCTCCATCTACAAATAATGATAAATATATAACAAAATAAATGGTATATATTGTAATATTATCTGGGGTTATTATTTAATAATAACTGGTTTAATTAGGTTTAAGATAATATATTTAAGATGATGAAAATGAACATACATGAGAGCTGTTACTAACTGTAACTCACTATGTTGACACTAGATGTCACTACTAATACTACTACATAATAATACTACATCTCCCCTCCCAGAGAGTGTTACACGAAATCAGAATACCTGGGTGGTGGTTTCACAGTTCTACCACTCCTGGTTACAATTATATTTTCTTTTGTTTTATCACCTATAAGAGGAACGATACAAGGAGAATTAGTATTATTTTCTTCAACACCAATATTATTTTCTTCTGCTATATTTTCATTGTTATTTTCTGGTTTTTTTACATACGTATTTAATGATTTTCGCAAATGTAATGAATTTCTCCTTAGTTCCCTTCCTCTTTCATCCCTAATAACATATGATCGAGGAGTGTCTGCTGGTTTAATTATTTTAGCAGGCTCCCAATGTTTACTTTTATTGACCATTGCCTCATCACCAGGTTGAAAACAATCTCTCTGTTTTGTATGTTGATCATAATATTTTTTGTAAGTGTTCTGTTTGTTAACTAACTTTTCATAGACATTATTTTCAACTCTTGGTTCTAACAGTTTTTCACTTGTAGGAACTTTGGTTCGTGTTTTTCTTGACATTAACAGTTGAGTAGGTGATACATTAAGGCCCGTTATTGGTGTGTTTCTAAATTCTAATAAAAACAATTCTAATTCTTTATTTTCCAAGTCACACTTTTTCAACATTTGTTTGGCTGTTTGTACAGCCCGTTCTGCTAA
Organism: Clivina fossor; assembly: GCA_963966155.1. Taxonomy (NCBI): domain Eukaryota; kingdom Metazoa; phylum Arthropoda; class Insecta; order Coleoptera; family Carabidae; genus Clivina; species Clivina fossor. Next base: position 13,053,946 of record OZ014553.1, on the reverse strand, counting down.
CCCATTACTACGCGGATAGTGCGGCGAGCTAGTTATTATTTCAAAATTCCAATTTTTTGCAAAGTTTCGAAATTCAAATGAATTATATGGCATATTATCAGCAATTAATAATTTTGGAATTCCATGTATTGAAAAAATGTGCTTAAATCTCTGTATGAGTTCAGCTGTGTCTTTCTTTTTTAGTGGGATTATTTCAAGCCACTTACTGAAATAATCTTGTATTATTAAGTAATTTTTACTTTTAAATTCTAATATATCTGACGCGATTTTATTAAATGGTAGTTCTGGTATTTTATGCGGTATCAACGGTTCTTTAATATTACTGCATCTAAATTTTTCACAAGTGGAACATTTATTTATCATGCATTCAATATCATTGTTGATACCTGGCCAATAAACTAGCTCTTTTGCTCTTGATCTAGTTTTGGTAATCCCTAAATGAGATTCATGCAATAATTCTAGAATGTACTTTCTTAATGACATCGGAACGACTATTCTGTTTTGAAAAAAGACAAAGCCATCCTCCACAGATATTTCACCTCTTATTATATAATAACGTTTTAAATTATCAGCAACATTTGAAGCATTTTTGGGCCAACCATTGTAATGATATTTTTTAACTTGTTGTAGTACTGAATCCAACTCTGTGGCATTTCGGAACTCAGTTTTCTTTTTATCTGACATATTTAAATTTAAACTTAAGGTATGAACTGTTTCTGATATCCACTTATCCTCAGAGTTGTTTTCATTACAAAGGTACGCTCTCGATAATGCGTCTGCTATATACATATATTTTCCTGGACTATAATTAACTTTAAGGTCGTATTTTAACAATTTAATTTTCATTCTCTGAAGTCTAGATGATGCAACATCAGCTACATTTTTATTTGTGATTCCAACTAACGGTTTATGATCAGTTATAATATTTACAGTTTGTCCATAAATAAAATTATGAAACTTTTTTGTTGCAAAGACTAATGCCAAATATTCTTTTTCAATCATAGCATAGTTTAGTTCAGCATCATTTAAACTTCGAGAAGCATAGCATACAGGTTTTCCCTCTTGTATTAAACAACAACCTAAACCACTAGACGAGGCGTCTGTTTGAATTGTGATTTGTTTTGTAACATCAAATGTAGCCAGCACAGGCGCATGGCTAATAGCGTATTTTAATTTATTTATTCTATCAGTGTGTATTGGCAGCCACTGGAAGTCAACTTTTTCTTTTAATAGTTCTCTTAACGGTGTTGTTAAGCTTGAAAGATTTGGTATGTACTGTCTCACATAATTAATAATACCCAAAAACCTTTGCAATTCTTTTTTAGATTTTGGATTTTCCATTTCCATTATTGCTTTTACTCTATTATCATCAGGTCTAATACCTTCTTTAGTAAATACATGACCTAAATATCTTACTTCATTAACCCTATATTGTAATTTATTTTTATTAAATTTAACACCTAAATTCCTAGCTTGTTCTATTACTCTTTTTAGATTATTATCATGTTCTTCAGCTGTCTCACCAAATACTAAAATATCGTCAAAGTATACAAATACTCCGGGTAAATTTGAAAAATTCTTTGAATTAATTTTTTGAAAATACTCGGGTGCCATATTTAAACCAAAAGGTAATCTGTTAAATTTATAGCAACCAAAAGGACTATTAAATGTACACAGTTTACTAGATTCAGAATCTAGTTCAATTTGCCAAAATCCATCTTTTAGATCAAGGACAGTATAGTACTTTTTATTACATAATTGTGTTGTTAATTCATCTAATGTGGGAATTAAAGTATTTTCCCTTTTTATACATGCATTCAGATCTTGTGGATCTAAACAAATTCTAAGAGTTCCATTTGATTTTTCAACAATTACGAGATTACTAACCCATTCCAAAGGATTATCTACTTTAGTTATTATTTCTTTTTTTTCTAATTCTATTAATGTATTTTTTAACCTATCCTTTAAACTTACAGGTACTCTACGCGGAGGCCTAGCTATTGATTTACTATTCTCTTTTAATCTAATAGTACATTTATCTTTTAACTTTCCAATACCTTCAAACACGTCTTTATTAATATTTATAAATTCAGTTTTATTACTTTCTATACTATTAATTTCACGTCTTTTTATCAAATTTACATGAATCATTTACATTTTACATGAATCTAACCCTAAAATTGGTTGTGATTTATTACTAACAATTACAAAGTCATCTTTGAATTCATTATCATTATGTGTACAATGTAATGTAATTATACCTACTGGATTCAACTTAAATCCTCCAAAGGCTTCCAATACCACTGAGGTAGACCTTATTTTATTTGTATAATTAATTTGTTTTAATACATTACTTGGAAGTATGTTTATACTAGCACCTGTGTCTAACTTAAATTTAATTGTTTTGTTTTCAACTTGTATATTTTGTGACCAACAAATTGTATTTATTTTCTTAGCAATAACAGTGTTTATTACAAATTCTTCAGCAGAGCTTTCTTCATCATTCGACTGCTCGATGTTGTTAACCCTTTTCTTCTGTTTCTTCTTATTTTTATTTTTACATCCAACTGCAAAGTGATTAAATCTTCCACAGTTGTTACAGATTTTTCCATATGCAGGACATTTTCCTCTTTGATGCTTGTGATTGCACTTAAAACACAAATATTCACTTTCACTGTTACCATACTTTTGTGAGCTTTTTATTTCACTTTTCACACCACTATTATTTTTGCCTTGTTTGTTTAGTACTACAGCGTCCACATTTAATTTTTCTTGTACTTCTTTTGTTTGTGTCTTTGTTACTTCATAGCTTTTACATGCTAATACTGCTTTGTTTAAATCTAGATCTTTCATTCTCAGCAATCTTTCTTGTAAGTCGGTGTCTCTTATTCCCAAGACAATTCTGTCACGAAGTAGAGATTCTTCTTGTTCTCTAAATTCACAGGATTTTACTAATCTTCTAATATCAGTGTAGAAGTGATCGAAACATTCACCTTCTTTCTGTGATCTACTATAAAACAGATATCTTTCATAAACAATATTTTTCTTCGGAACACAATATTCTTCAAACGCTTTTATCACTGTTTCGTACTCTTTTCTTTCTTCCGTTGTTAGGTTAAATGTGTTATAAACTTCCACTGCATCTTCGCCTATCACATTTAACAGCATGGCAACTTTTATGTCTGAAGTTTTATTTTTAAAATTTGATGCTATCATGAAGATTTCAAAATTTTGTTTAAATCTTCTCCAATTTTCACTGACATTGTCACTTAAACTCAAATTTTTAGGTGGTTTAAACGTTTCCATTGCTCTCACTTTTATTTTCTTTTCACGAGGTTAACCTTACTTTTATTTTTAATCTTCCATCATCCACTGTTGTACTCTATTTTTATTGTACTTTTTTATTGTTTATTAACGACTGCGCCATGTAATATTATCTGGGGTTATTATTTAATAATAACTGGTTTAATTAGGTTTAAGATAATATATTTAAGATGATGAAAATGAACATACATGAGAGCTGTTACTAACTGTAACTCACTATGTTGACACTAGATGTCACTACTAATACTACTACATAATAATACTACATATATTACATTTATATTACCTTATTTTTCAGAAAATAATATAAAATATTGCTTTAACCGCTATAACCTATCAAATATTAGCAAATATTAGCATGAAATTTACAAACTATATATCATACATTTTAATCACAATTTTGTTACTAAAGTTTAATAATATAATTTATAACAATAAATGAAAATATTGAAAATAAAAATTATATTAATTTCACCTTATAAAAAATACACAAATACAAAAATATATAGAAATAAATATATAGTAAATTCATTGAAAATGTATCTACAAATTATTTACAGTATACTGACCCGTATTCATAGCCCATTTTAAAATTACTTACAGAACAATTAAAAATTAGTTATTTTTTTTAAATAGTTTATATTTGCTAATTAATAAAAGCAAAAAGTAAGTTAAAAATTATGATTTCAACTGAAAGTTCATCTAAAATAGATTATAAAAATTTTTGAGGGGATCTTGATTAAAATTTCTTAGAAGAAGAAATTTTATATCATATACCTCATGCAAATTTTTGCAAATTATTTGGAATACACAAATTGTTTTTGTTGGAGATAATACTATAAACGTCAGCGACGTGCACAATTTTATTAAAGTATAGTCTAATCTTTTATGTATATATTATATGTCAATGTAGCTTAACGTTAGTACACACGGTTGTATATTCAGACAGGTAGCTCAAATGCAAAACATGTTGAAGTTAATATTGAATTTATTCGTTTAATACAACTTATTTATTGTAACTGACTGTTCTGAAAATTACATAATGAATGTTGAATTAATAATTAAATAATAAATTTAATATTGTTAATTGATTTATATAAAATAAAAAATAGTATATTTTCTAACTGGCTGTATTTTCTACAAAAACGATAATTAATGTACCGAAAAAATATCTGAGATATAATATCCTATGTAGAATAATATATATTTTTTTGAATTTTTTTATTTTATAATTTAGTCAAAAAAAGCAAAAAATATGTTTTTTTTGGAAAAAAAAATTTTTTTTCTATTTTTTAAAAATAAAAAAGATTCAAAAAAATATATATTATTCTACATAGGATATTATATCTCAGGTATTTTTCGGTACATTAATTATTACATTAATTTTTGTAGAAAATACAGCCAGTTAGAAAATATACTTTTTTTTTATTTTATATAAATAATTAACAATATTAAATTTATTATTGAATTATTAATTCAACATTCATTATGTAATTTTCAGAACAGTCAGTTACAATAAATAAGTTGTATTAAACGAATAAATTCAATATTAACTTCAACATGTTTTGCATTTGAGCTACCTGTCTGAATATAGCACTTACAACCGTGTGTACTAACGTTAAAAACAAAAAACTATATTCTGTTGTTAAAAATGTTTTTATATATTTTTTGTTGTGTGAATAATAATCTGTCTTGTCTTGTAATTTTTCTTTTGCATATTTAATATATTATTGTATATCAAACTCTGGTATTATTATTGTTGTTATTAATATCATTTTTATCAGGTTATGGGCCCAGAATACTCATAACTGCAAATTATTTATTTGATATACATGTTGTAATGCTACCCGTCTCACAGGTGCACGTTGCAAAAGTAAGTTTTTAGAATTATAAAAGAAGATTAACATTATACAAAATGTCAAGCGGTTTAAGTGTACGCATAGAAAAACTAACCAAAGATAATTATGATACGTGGAGGATGCACATGGAAGCTATATTAGTGAAAAATGATTTATGGGATCATGTTGCGGGCACGGTTGTCAAGCCTGATATTACACCCACAAATTCAGCACAAATAACAGCTTGGGAAAAAAGTGACAGAAAAGCAAAAGCTGATATAATACTAGCTATGAGTCCTTCGGAATTATGTAATATGCGACACTGTGAATCAGCTCATAAAGTGTGGAAAGAACTGGAAGAAGTGTATCAACCAAAAGGGCCTGCGCGAAAGGCTACGCTGCTCAAACAACTATTGTTTAATAAAATGACTGAAGATGGTGACATGTCAGATCATTTAAATAAATTTTTCACTACAGTTGACAAACTGCTTGAAATTAAAATAGATGTTGCAGATGGTTTGCTGACCATTTTACTGCTGTACAGTATTCCTCCCAGTTATGAAAACACGTGACACGCTACCAAAACCTGAAATATTGAAAGTAAAACTTTTGGAAGAAGCTGAAGCTAGAAAAGAGATTCAAAAAGGTCAAGATACATCACAAGCGTTCCTAGTACAAACTAAAATAAATCACACGAAGCCACAAAGCTATTCCAGTCAAGAAAATTCAAAGTACAACCAAAAAAATTTAAAAGGAGGTACTGAATATAATAATTTCAAAGTAAATAAAAAGCCTTACAAGTGTAACTACTGTCACAAGCTTGGTCACAAAGCTGCTAACTGTTGAAAAAGGCTGCAGATAAACGTCAAAAAGCTTATATTGGTGAAGAAGAAGAAGTATTAATGGTATGTGAAGATTACACCAATGAAAACTTATCGTTACGTTACGTACCAATAAATAGTACGTTTAATGTAGGCGAAATCGATGAACATAAGTGGTGCATTGATAGTGGTGCAACATCACACATGTGCAAAGATGAAACAAAGTTAACATTTTTGAAGCCAGTTGAAAATCAAAATATTAAACTTGCCGTAGATAAAACTACTAAAATTAAAGGCATTGGAACATTGAATTTAAATGTTGCAGGCAAAATGGTGACACCAAGAAGTTAAAACTAGAAAACGTATTGTGTGTCCCAGAATTGAAAAACTTGTATTTTCTAAAGTTTTTCAATGAAGTTGCTACATTAGTAAAAGATGATGTTAAAGAATTAGATAATATCGGCGATCGATATGGTCATCTGAATGGAGCAGACATGAAAACTTTATTAAAAAAGAATCTGGTTTTAGGTTTATTATTTAATGCAAACAACAAAATATCCACCTGTAAAATTTGCATTAAAGGAAAGCAGACAGTTGCACCTTTTCAATCTTCAAACAACAAAGCAGACAACTTATTGGATTTAATACATTCATGTATGTGGACCAATGCGTTTCAAGTCTGTCGGTGGAGCAAATTATTTTGTTATTTTCATAGATGATAAATCAAGGTATGTTCATATTTATTTTTTAAAGACAAAAGCTGATGTAAAAGAGACTTTCTTAAAATATAAAGCTTTTATTGAAAATCAAACCGAAAGATAGATCAAGGTACTTAGAACAGATAATGGTTTAGAGTACTGTTCTGCTAATTTTGATAAACATTTAGAAAACTGTGGAATTAAGCGGCAACGTACTGTTGCTTACACACCCCAACAAAATGGTGTTGCTGAACGCATGAACAGAACTTTGGTTGACATGGCAAGATGCATGATCATTCAATCAAAGCTTAATATTAGTTTTTGGACTGAAGCTGTATCAACTGCTGTACATATACGCAATCGATGTCCAACTAAAAGTTTGCAGAATACGACACCATATGAAGTCTGGCTTAAAAAGAAAGCAAATGTTTCTTATTTTGAAACTTTCGGTTGTAAAGCTTTTGCTCTTGATAAAATACCTGGAAAAGGAAAATTTGAGGAGAAATTGAACCTTACTCTTTATCAACTAGATGTTGTAATGGCATATATAAATGGAGACTTAGAAGAAGACATATATATGGAACAAGCTGAAGGTTTCGAAGTGTCAAGCAATGAAGATATAGTCTACAAACTTAATAAATCATTGTACGGATTAAAACAATCAGGTAGACAATGGTATGAAAAACTTCATAAAACATTAAAAGTTTTAGGCTTAAAGTCAATAGATGCCGACAAATGTTTATATTACTTTAAAAGTTATGATGAAGTTTTGTTCTTAATTGTTTATGTAGATGATTTAATCAATGCAACAAATGAATCAAGCTTATTCAATAAATTGAGAGACAATCTTGCCTCAAATTTCAAAATAAAAGACCTCGGTCTGTTAAATTATTGTTTAGGTATTGAATTTCATCGAGATAAAATAAAAGGGGTAATAACCATGTTACAACAAAAATATATTAAAGATATACTACAACGTTTTAAAATGAGTGAAGCTAATACTTCAAATACTCCTTTAGAACCTAAAATAAAACTAACAAAGTATAATGGAGATGAAATAGAAAAAATTGATGCAAAAATGTATCAATCTCTCATCGGAGTTCTAATGTATTTAGCAATCGGTACCAGAGCAGATATATCATACAGCGTAAGCATGCTAAGTCGATTTAATAATAATCCGACAAAAGAACATTGGAATTGTGCAAAGAGAGTTTTACGCTATTTAGCTGGAACATCCTCATATGGATTAATTTACAAAAACGAATCAGATGATCTCATCGGTTTTGTTGATTCAGATTGGGGAAATAATATTGATGATAGAAATTTGCAAACTGGTTTTGTGTTCATGTTATCTAACACAGCTATAACTTGGGAATCACGAAAACAGAAAACTGTTGCACTATCGAGTGTTGAAGCGGAATATATGGCTTTGACGGAAGCAACAAGAGAAGCTATTTATTTAAGAAATTTGTTACAACAAATTGGTTTTATGAATCAAAATGAAATGCAACCTACAATCTTATACTGTAATAGTCAAGGTGCACAAAAATTGGCAAAAAATCCTGTTTTTCATTCTCGCACTAAGCACATTGACATCAGACATCACTATGTAAGAGAAATATTCGAACAACGTATGATCGACATCAAGTATATTCCTACAAATAAAATGTTAGTTGATGTTTTAACAAAACGTTTATGTGGACCGAGTCATCATAAATGTGTAGAAGGCAGGGCCGTTCCTGGCGGGGGTGCAAAAGGTGCATCCGCACTAGGGCGGCCAGCCGAAAGGGCGGCCGGGGTCCACTTTTAGCTTCAAATTAATAGTAAAATAAATCATGTTAATTTTTAAGGGCGGCTATTTCTTTTTTGCACCTGGGCGGCTATCATTCCAGGAACGGTCCTGGTAGAAGGTATTGGAATAAAAGACATACACGTCGAGAGGGGGTATGTTGGAGATAATACTTAATAAACGTCAGCGACGTACACAATTTTATTAGAGTATAGTCTAATCTTTTATATATATATTATATATCAACGAAGCTTAAAAACAAAAAAACTATATTCTGTTGTTAAAAATGTTTTTATATATTTTTTGTTGTGTGAATAATAATCTGTCTTGTCTTGTAAACTTTCTTTTGCATATTTAATATATTATTGTATATCAAACTCTGGTATTATTATTGTTGTTATTAATATCATTTTCATCAGTTTTGGTCCAGTTCTTTAAATAATCAGCTCTAACAATTTTATTGGGGTTAAGGGGATCTACATATTACCATGGTGTCTAACACTTTCAATACTTCTTGCCAAAACGTATCATGTACGGTGCCTCGTTTATATGGTCCTCGTAATTCCTTTCCTACTTGAGTGGATATTTTGCAATCATTGACATATCGAATAATTTATCAAAAAATAGAAATTCATTCATTTCTTCTTTGCCAAGAACTAAAAGAAGAAAATGTTTATATTAATATATTGAATACAAATAATAAATAATTATGGTCATCTAGAGAAAATCGGCGATCCTTTGGTTTTATAATAATAATAATCATTTATTGCTTTACAGATGACCAATTACAAGGCATAGATATAAATAACATAAATATAAATATATAATAAAATATAATAATATAAATATAATATACATAATATATAAAGCAAATATAAAACAAAATCATTCATGAAACAAAAATATTAGCTAACGCTGAGAAAGGAATGTGAAATATATCACAATCCTTGGACACCGTGTTATAACAATTACAAATAATAAAACAGCGAATTTAAGATGTAATTTGTCCTAGCAGATGAAAGATAAAAAGTTTTATCGGTACGCGATGAATTTCTAGAAATATAGAAATTTAATTTGCTCAACAAGTACTCTGATGAAATAAAGCCATGCAATAATTTGTACAAAAATGACAACGCAAAAATATCCCTTCTAATAGCTAACGATTGAATTTGAAAATTATGTAGTAGTACAATATCCGAAATACCCCTATCAGGATATACATTATGAGTTTTAAACCACAAAAATTTCCCTTAAATTTTCTCTATTACATTTTTCTGATAGTCAGAAATAGGATACCATACTAGAGAACAGTATTCAAGTTTTGAAAGAACTAAAGACATGTATAATGTTGAAATAGCTGATATATTCTGAAATTGTTTGGTATTACGTATAACGAAACCAAGCAATTTGTTTGCGGCTGCAGTAATTGTTTCAATGTGTGTAGAAAAAGTAAGTTTGCTGTCAAAGGTTACTTCTAAATCTTTTACACTTAAACAACACTGCAAAGTAATTAATTAATTTTGTAATCAAATTTTATGAAATTTGATAATCGCAGCTGAAGCCACAATTTAGCATAGAAATTATATTTTTTTTTACAAATATAAAATTTTTTTATATCAAACAATTCATTCAGAAATTGCAGCAATAAACATAATTTGCAAATAAGATAGTATATATATATACAGGGTGTAACAGAATAACTATTCCTAATTTTCAGAAATGATAGAGTGCACTTAGAGAAACATTTTTTATTAATAAACTAGTGTCCGGAAATTTCTCGGTGCCAAGATACACTAGATATCGTTAATAACAATCTTAATTATTACAACATTAAAGAGTAGTTAAGTTAAGGAACATTTTATTAGAAATAATAGTGCATTAAACTTTATAAAAATTGTTCGAAGTTACGACCACCATTTTCGATACACAAGTTGTAACGATGTACAATCGACTGCCGAAAAAAAAAATTTCCGGACACTAGTTTATTAATAAAAAATGTTTCTTTATGTGCCCTCTATCATTTCTGAAAATTAGGAATAGTTATTCTGTTACACCGTGTATATATATATATATATATATATATATATATATATATATATATATATACTGGGTTTCCCATTTTAATCCGCCACTTGCAATAACTTTAAAATCGTCCATTGGACAAAAAAATGCTACGGATGAAAAAAAATGGTTTTGAGGGGGACATCTGATGCAGAGACCCTTGACCCCCCGAACCTCCTGGGGGGCGGGAACGGGGGGCAACTTTGAAATCTTAAATGGAACCTTCTATTTTGTATTGCAGATTCGGATAGACCAGAGGTGGGGAACCTTTTTACCATTAGAGGCCACATTTAAATTAGGCAGCAATAAGAGAGGCCGCATAAGCTGATTGACCTAAGAGTGACTTTTGTGAAATTATTATAGTTTTTCTATAGATTTAACAATTTATTGCATTATATAGAAAAAATAAAATATAATACTACAAAATTTTAAATATAATATACATATAAAATAATATAAAAATATTATAAAAAATACAATAAAAAATATTTTTTTATTCACTAAGTTAGTGACTTATTTGGCTTTGTTTTTTGTTTGACAGTAATTGTATATTTGGATCAAGCTTCGTAACACACAGCTTTAATTGATCCTCTAAATGTGCATCTGTAATTTGCGTTCTTAAATTTGTTTTTATTTTTGACATGAGAGAAAATGTTGTCTCGCAACAGTAGGTACTTCCGAAGCAGGAAAGTAAACGGCGAGCATGTTCTCGAAGGCATGGATATTCAACAGCATTTTTCCAGATTTCTATGGGATCCTTTTTAGCGTTAAAAAGGGATTTGATGATACTATCTTCCCCTAAATCAATTAACTCCATTTGTAGTTCTGCAGGAGCCTCGGATATATCTATTAAATGTGGTTCAAATGCCAATTTCATAGCAGGAGTGTGCTCGTCAAAATCAGAAAATCTATTAGTATACTCTTCTATTAAACAATCCAAGACACCTACATATTCATCGAATATTTTATTTTCATTGTTCTGCTCATTTAACATTTTAGCTAGCTCCGGGAAGTGTTGTGCAGATATTTCCGATCGACAAAGCAATGTTTTGAAAAATGATAATTTTTTTCTAAACGCTTGGATCTTTTGCCACATTTCATAAATATACCTTGTTTCACCTTGCAGGCAAATATTTAAATTGTTTTGTTTTGTCATCATATCAGACAAAAATGCAAGGTTTCTGAGAAATACTTCATCTGATAGATCACATTGTTTTCCTTGTTCTTGATAAAAGTTTAAAATTTGTCGTCGTAAAGACAAAACTTTTATCAAAACCTGACCTGTTGATAGCCAGCGAACCTTGCAGTAGTATGGTAGGTCAACACTATACGTTTCCTCATCTAAAGAGAGCATCTGCCGAAATTCACGATGACGCATTGCATTTACGCGAATATAGTTGACAATGGCAATGGTTCTATCCAGAGTGTCTTGCAAAATGGTAGATTTTGCGCAAAGATTTTGCTGATGCAAAATGCAGTGAAATGATATCAATTTTTTCAAGTTTAAGTTTTCCTTTTTTAACAAAGCAACGAATCCTTCTTTTTTGCCTCTCATGGAAGGTGCGCCATCGGTGCAGACACTGACTAAATTACTGACATTCAATTGTAATTTATTACATACTTCTTTGAAGTTTTCGAAAATATCGGCTCCGCGAGTTCTTCCAGTTAGTGTACCCAACGCAAGTAGTTCTTCGTAACATTGAAAATCTTTAGTTATAGCACGAATAAAATATAAAACTTGTGCCGAATCTGTTTTATCAGTGCTTTCATCTAAAGCAATTGAAAAATAAACATCTTCATTTTGTATAATTGTATGAAGTTGCTCTGTTACATTTTGCGCTAATTCGTGCTGTCGATCTGTTATAGTTCTTCTTGAAAGAGGTAATTGTTTGTATTTGTCGACATTTCTTGGATCTAACATACTCACTGCTTCAACAATACATTCTTTAATTATTTCAATGTCACTAAATGGTTTGCCCCTTTTTCCAAGTATATGTGCTATTTTATACGTAACAGCAACTGCAGCGGAATTTTGATTTACAAAGGCACTAAAAGATGCCTGCTGATGATGCTTCTCATTTTTCAACTTTTGAAGTGCAGCTTTTCGTGATTCACCTTCTAAAGCGAAATATTTATGTTCTTTATGAGTCAAATAGTGTTTATTTGCATTCGCTTTTTTTAATGTATTTAAAACTGTATTGCACAACAAACACATCATTTTATCTTTCTCAGCAGTAAAGAAAAAATCTAACTCCCATTCTACATTAAATGTTCTGTTTTCATCACCTAATTTTCTTCTCTTACTATTTGACATGATGGATAAAAAAACGAATATAAAATAATATCTTTAACAAAGTGTATACTTTCTAGAAATACAATAAAACCGTGTAACTGTTATAAGCACGCACTGTTAACTACAGTTTGCTGAAGATCGCAACAGGGAAGCGTTGAGAGATGCGAGTCAGAGAAGCCAAAGCAAGGTGTGACACTCAAATGGGAGATCTGAAACCGAGTTTTGTTTACTTCTTAGACAAGGTAGTTGGCGCTGCTAGCGCTGCTAGCGCTAACATTGAGTGTCCAAGTCTGAAACGGATGGTCTGTGGGCCAGAGCCTCGCTCATGCGTGTTAGAGTCCGTTTCAGACTAGTATTCTGACGTCATGTTACAATATGACTGTCTTTGGCGGGATTTTTCGCGCAACTGTCATGGCGTTGATGTACAATAGTTGTTTGAAACGAACTTTACCATTTTGTACTAGGTGGCAAAGGGCCGCACAAGAACCTCGCGGAGGCCGCATGCGGCCTCGAGGCCGCAGGTTCCCCACCTCTGGGATAGACCATTGAAAAGTATGTAAATTTTATTTTGAAACTTTTTTTTTATCTTTGATAGATGGCGCAGCAAACAGCATTTTTTTTCTCAGTTTATCAGTCTTTAATTTGGAAAAAAGGTGTAATTAAGTACGATATTCAAGTTCTTTTCAGTTTTGTGGGAGGAGGTGAGGGGACAAGGGTCACTGAATCAGATATCCCCTCGAAACCATTAACTTTAAGTTAATGGTTTCGAGGGGGATAACTATAAGTTAATTGTTTTGAGGGGCTATCTGATTCAGTGACCCTTGCCCCTTTCCCTCTTCCCACAAAACTGAAAAGACGTTGAATATCGTACTTAATTACACCTTTTTTTTCAATTTAAAGACTGATAAACTAAGAAAAAAAAATGCTGTTTGCAGCGCCATCTATCAAAGATAAAAAAAGTTTCAAAATAAAATTTACATACTTTTCAATGGTCTATCCGAATCTGCAATAAAAAATAGGGGGTTTTATTTAAGATTTCAAAGTTGCCCCCCGTTTCCGCCCCCAGAAGATTCGGGGGGAACAAGGGTCCCTGCATCAGATGTCCCCCTCGAAACCATTTACTTTTTATCCGGAGCATTTTTTTGTCCGATGCACGATTTTAAAGTTATTGCAAGTGGCGGATTAAAATGGGACACCCAGTATATGTATATATATATATATATACACGGTGTAACAGAATAACTATTCCTAATTTTCAGAAATATATATATATATATATATATATATATATATATATATATATGGAAGCGCAAAAGTATAGCATATTGTTAAAAAAATTATCCACACATACTTCTTTTTGAATAAGATCTTAATGGCAGCTACTCGTTGACTAAATACTTGACTTCATAAATTTACTTTCATTTTCTCACGATTATTTGGACATATAAGTCTTTTATCGAGCTTTGACAATTGCTATAAATCCTTCATTTCTTTTTGGTTACTATCAAAGAGCTCAACAATATGTTCCCATTTTGCTATGTAAGTATTGCGGTTTATTGAAAATTTAAGATTTTAGCAAGTGAGGAGGATGAAATAAAAGAACAATTACTTGTCCCTGCACTTCGAAGCATTCCCCTCGCATTTCTTTTTCTTCTCTATTATATTTATAACAAGTTTCTTTTTTTAAACTATTTATCGCTGTCTGATTTGTTTTAGCTTGGTCAGAAATTGTACAAACCACAATCAAACCTATCTTTTTTTACCATCACTGCTAGTTCAGCTGCTTTAGTAGATCCTTCGCAAAATGTGAAGGAAACAGGTTGTTTCCTCTTCTTTATTTGTTCAATGACCATACATACCAATACATGATCAAAAAACTTGTTTTTTCTTCTGTTGATCGTCATCAACAAACCCTTGAAGGTGAAATACTCATTTTATCAAATACCAATGAACAAATTTTTCAGGTCATTTTCTACCTGTTTCTTTATATTATTCATGATTAGTTTTGTTAATACCTGGTTTTAGATATATTTTTTTAAATAAATTAGTTAATGTTTTTTTTGACGGTAGAGAAAATATCTTTTGTAATAAACCGTAGGCATCCTTTTGAATTGCGCTTCATCAATAATAATGATAAAGTTTTCTCATCTAGAGAAAATCGGCGACCCTTTGGTTTTATGTTTGATAAACGCATCTAAAGCCACAATTTAGCACAGAAATTATATCTTTTTTACAAATATTGTAGTAATTTCATATATACTTATTAAAATACTAATAAATAGCATAATCAAACAAAACAATACAGATACAAATTATATTTATAAATAATATACTAATATTAAAAATAGTAATAATATGATTTCCATTTTCTTACTTTATTCATTTTAAAATTATCTTCACAAATAGCATAAAAATAGCAAATATACATACAAATAGTGTTACAAGAATCAATCACTGTTGCTTAGACAACGTTTCGTAACAAAAGAGGGATGCAAGGGATGAAATAGAGTATATTTCTTGTATTTTTCCACGTTACTCCGCTTATCCCCCGCTCAATATAGTAATATATATTATATGTTATATTATATATTATTATTATTATATTGTAATACTATATATAATTACTATATTTCAGTGAAAATAAACGCAAGTAACACCCTCTAACTTAATATGTACAACTATTTTCCGTCTTACGTCCCCCCCCCCTTCACCCCTAAAAGCGCCCATTTGCGTGTCACCACCATTAAATTTGACCTATTACGACAAAAATTTAAGAAAAATTCTTATAATGAATAAACCTTTACGAATTCCTCGGCGTACCCTCGGCTGCGGTGCCCAGGGCGCGTGCCCTGTCTGCCCCACCGTAGATACGCCACTGGGCCGCACTATTATAATCAAACTAAAATTCGCCGCTTTATTGAAAACAATTGATCACATCAAGTTCTAAACAATTCTATTTAAATCCGCGGTATGTTACAGTCATGTATGATATATTTAAAACAGTATTATGTAGGACATTCCATCACACTAAATACTAAAATCGAATTATTCTGCCTATAAAAATTCGCGGTAATATTTCTTCTCGTTCGTTATTTATATTCGTTGCTAAGTATTTTGATAATTTATTTTATTTGATTGACGTAAGCAGTATAATGTAATAACCTATTTGGCAATAAATAATATTAATTAAGGATTTGATTAAATTGAAGCATGAGCGTTAACAAAATTAAAATATCGGTACAAACCGATCAACTACACAAAGCAAACGTTGAAAAAGAAGAAATTGCACGAAGACAATGGTATCATATGTATGGCTGGATGCCTGATATGTACATGTAAGTCAAATTTTTAGCTGGACACAAATTCAAATTACCTTATTTATTATCCGAAATTCACATAATTTGTATGTTTGTTTTAATTACATAATAAAAGGATAACATATGTTAACGTAACAAATTCTTTTATACTGGATTTTTATTTATTTATAATTAGAAAAAATTAAAATTACGTCTAAATATTAAAATATTAAAATATTTTCATTTAAATGATTATCAAAAAATATACCTGCCTTAATATTTCATTTTCAATTTCAATAACTGAGTATTCATCCACAAAAAAACCAATACTCTTTCACATAAAACGAGTTGCGACTTGTGACTACGCTACGATACCCCGAAAATGAAGAAAAAACAACTGACTTGGCAAATAAGATTGTATTAACGTGGGTGTTTCAACATGTATCGAATCGAAATAAAACAATATTTTTCTGGTTCAGTTCTGGTTTTCTTTCCAGCAAAAATAACGGTTTTTTTTTCAGTGTTCGATTTAGTTCTAGGTTCTAGCTTGAAGCCCTGGTCAGAAAGGCCTAGAATTTTTTTTAGAGGGTAACACGCATTTTTAATTAAAATGGATAATAATTTTTGTACGAAAGTGGCAAATTTATCAATATGGTGATTTATTAATTTAGCTATGTTTTCTTTCTATATTTAAAATACTAATAGATATCACTAAAACTGCTCTTTGACATTCTTGTTTTAAAATAATTTTTAATTTTTTTTTTGAAAAAGAAAATGATCAATCCACTTTCGAAAATAATCGTTGTGAAATTTTTTAGGTAGTATACAGGGTGATTTATTAGTAATTGGAAATATTTTAACTGGAGTATCCTGGGCTCAGAATATGAAGATTTAACACAAATTAGATAAAATGTGGCTCCTTACTGAGCTACAGGGTGTTTTATTTAAAAATTTAAGAACGATTTTTGCCCAGTACTTAAAAACTATTTGACGTATCCTTATCATACTTGGCAGGAAGTGTTGGTATCGTACACCATACTAAATTATGTTAAATAAAAGTTTCTGGCTACTGCCAGTGGCGTACAACAGGGGCAAGTAAGAGGTTGATCCTTTCTAAATTCTACGCCACTGGCGGAATTGTCATTTTAGCACAATTTTTCGATTCTCCAATACTTTTTGTGTAAAAAACATACTCTTTCTTCGTAACGATAAAGTCACTATTTTTCGAGATATTTAAAGTTATACATAAGCTGCAACCTTAGGATTTTTTCAAAATTTGCTCAAAAAAATCTGAAAAAATTCAGTAAAATAGAGAAAAAAATTAGCTACATAATAATAAAGTAACTTTTTTTTTTAACTCATTCTGGTTTGGCAGGAAAAATTATTGAAAATTAATATTTTTTGCATTTTAATTTTTTATATTCAATCATTTTTCCTGCCAATCCAGAATGAGTTAGTGAAATAAGTTACTTAGTTATTATGTAGCTAATTTTTTTTTCTATTTTACTGAATTTTTTCAGATTTTTTTGAGCAAATTTTGAAAAAATCCTAAGGGTGCAGCTTATGTATAACTTTAAATATCTCGAAAAATAGTGACTTTATCGTTATGAAGGAAAAGTATGTTTTTTACACAGAAAGCATTGGAAAATCGAAAAATTGTGCTAAAATAACAATTCTGCCAGTGGCGTAGAATTTAGGAAGGATCAACCTCTCACTTGCCCCTGTTGTACGCCACTGGCAGTAGCCAGAAACTTTTATTTAACATAATGTAGTATGGTTTACGGTACCTACACTTCCTGCCAAGTATGATAAGGATACGTCGAATAGTTTTTAAGTACTGGGCAAAAATCGTTTCTAAATTTTTAAATGAAACACCCTGTAGCTCAGTAAGGAGCCACATTTTATCTAAGTGATTTGCGGTAAATCTTCATATTCTGAGCCCAGGATACTCCAGTTAAAATATTTCCAATTACTAATAAATCACCCTGTATATGTGGTTAAATAGAAGGAATCGGATATGAAACAGATTAGTGTATGATGAATGTGAAATTGTTGCAAAAGTAGATCAGATACGATGGTTCGGTCATCTTGAGCGAATCTTTAATGTTCGTTTGGTTACAAATAATTTTGTGAATGATTTTGAAGGTATACGTTTGCGTAGACGTCTGATGAATAAATGGGATGAAATGATTAAAAGTGTTTTGCGTGACCAAATGTTTCCAAGTAGTAGGAATAGAAAAGCATGTATAACAAGTGTCATGAATGTGGATGGAGCTAGAGTTGCTAGAGTGGCGTGATTGTGTATGTATATATATCTAATCTGGATTAATTTTTGTATAATCTATTGTAAAATCATCTAAGAGTTAAAAGTTTTTCTTAGCATAAAATTATATTTACCAATACATTCATAATTGTTTACTTTATTGTTTATTTAATTTTCAAATCAATTAATCAAGTAATAATTTGACGTAGAATTTCAATATATAAACATGTGTTTCGATTTCAACTTATCTATTTTATAATAAAATAAAACGGCTTGAAGTTACAGTTCTGTATTAATATTTATTTATAATCGACGTTTCATTGAACTCAACGTACGGTTTTATCAGGGAAAAAAGATACAAAGGACATTTACAGTAAATAAACAGAACATAGAAACAAGTTACTAAGTAACAAAATAAGTAACTAGATCATAAAATTTATATATTTTAATTAAATGAAGCAAAGTTTTTATTTAAATCAGTACATTCACAATGATCTCTTACCAATCTGCTGTTAATATTGATGGGTTTTGCAAATATTGCCGTTTTTGTGAATTTTACGTCATGAAGATTTTCTAACGTATGTTGAACATTAGCACATTTATCTGAATGTTTACACAGTCCAATATAAACATTACCGCATTCGCACGGAGTTCTATATGTACTCGAAGATAAAGGAAGAATAATATCTTTTACACACTTCAACATGCGTTGCAATTTCATGTGTGGAAGAAAAAGAAACTTTAATATTCTTTCTTAATAAAATTCTGCCGATTTTATCGGTAACATTTTTCACAAAAAGCAAAGAAGCGTAAATTATGTTTTCATTATCAAGCAAACCTTTAACAACTTTAGATCTTCTCGGTTGTATTGCTTTGTTTCTGAAATTTTTATCAGAATCAGTCATTAGAAATATATCTATCTTTAAGCATTTTAAGTTAATCTTGAAGTTTGTTTTTATGTTAGTGTGAGTAGGCTTCTTATATACAGAAAAGGTAAGAAACCATTTTTCCCAGTTCAATTGTAAACTGAATATTTACGTAAACTAAATGTTTTAGAAAAATATTTAAATTGTCTCGTCCATCAGGCCAAATTACAAAGATATCATCGACATAGCGTAACCATAGTGATGGTTTCAGTGAAGAAGATTCTAAAGTCAACTTTTTAAAGTATTCCATATAATAATTAGCAACCGACGGAGACACTTTGAGTAATTTTTCTGTTTGATATTTGACAGAACTAGTTGGATTCTTAGCAACTTTAACATATGCCAGATAATCTAATAGTTTTTTGTACTTTTTCTATGTAATCTAGCTTATTTAAAATTTTTGTTGCTTTTCCTTAATCAGCAGGAAGAATTACTATGTCGTCGTAAATCTTTCAGGGCCAGAAATTCCTCAGTTGACAAATTGTTTCTAGGAGGCCTCGCATATTTCAGAATACGTACAATTACCATACGAAATTCTTCAGCTACATCATTTGGCAATCTCTGCGCTGCAGAATCAATTGCTGTCACAATCTTTTCAATAGGAACACGTTGGTTGTGGAAAAATACCAACGTTAAAAACTTTGGACAAAACAGAAAGCCGTTTTATTTTAATATGATGAGTTTGAAAGATTTTTTTTTACTATATTATTTTACAATTTAATGCATCTAATATTTAATTATATTTCATGAAATTTTAATACTACCAAACTAATATTATTTTAATAACATTTTTAAAATATTGTAGAATAAAAATCGAAATTTATATGAATTTTATTTAGAAATATCAATATCGATTTTTTAAATGTCGGTAAAAAAATTTCATAATTTATTTTGTTATATTTTTATAAAAATACTTTGAACACATACCAACTATCTATCTGTTATCTAGATATATATTTTTTAAATATCTTCTATCTCATTTAGATAATAAAGAGTACTGTATCTTTATCTAAATATTTTTTGTATCTACCATTTATCATTTTGATTGTTCTTGATATTTATTTGACACATTATTTACGTATTGTTCTTCTGTATTTTGTTAAAAGAATAATCAAATTAGACATAAGTTTAACAACATTAAGATAAATTGACATATGTATGTATGTCGTTCTATATATTTTTCTTATATTAAATTTATTATAATTATTGCAAAACTATATCTATGGTATTATGCAAAAATAAATATTACCGTTGTTCTTATTTTTTTACCAGAAGAATGAAATATGGTAGTTTCATTTTAGAAGCGTGGTAAAATTTATAAGATGTTGAGTTCTTTTTTAAATTAAAAATACTATTTTATTATATTTTTCAATTTATTTATACTCCCCACCCCCACATAAAATACACATGTTACGCCACTAAAATTTTTTTTTAAATTTAATTATATATAAACAATAGATTTCCACAATAAAAAATATGATAATTTTTTGATCGAAAATTAAAAATTAATTATCAAAATTATTTGTTTATTATGAGTTTATCGAATTACACGAAACCAGAGGAACACAACACTCTGTATGTATGAACTGCGCTGGTCTGCGCCTGGGTAAAAACTGTGTCTCGTCATATGTTGTGCTTCATCGTGCCTTGTCGTCAAAGCACGCTATATGCCGTAAAATCTCTAGTGCTACATTTTTTTTAAATTTATTGTACATTTAAGATATAAAATGTTTTACATACTTATATCATTAGAAAGTAAAACTATCTGATTTTTTTAAGACATAAATTTCTTACAGTATCTATTTAAATAATAATAATTTTGTATTATATCTTAAAAATGTGTTAATAAAAAATATTTTCCTGTATAACTGGATAGATCTTATAATTATCTATCTTTTTTTATTTGCAACTTTTTTCTATTAAAAGTTTACCTTCAAATTTATTAAGAATCAAAGAAAATTATCAAATTCAGTTCTTTGCAATTATTTAGTGATCTATGAAATTTATTTTTAGGCACATCTGAGATAGTCATTAAAATGTTCACAATGAATGCACCTGAATTTGAAACACACACTAGAACTACAAATTGAAATTCAAAGTTAATATATCGACTTAAATTTTTACAGAAAATTACACGAAGACTTAAATGAAATTTCAAAATTAAAACCAAAACCAAAGCGAACGTATTTAAGTCCGGATGATAAACGCACTTTGAAACCATTTCCAGAAACTGAGAGTGGAAAGTATGGATGGGTTGCTTCGAAAAGTGATTTTCAATTACAATGTTATGGACCTGATATTATTAATGTTATACCTTTACCCAAAAATTGATAGAAAAAATCATGATGACGTAACAAAATATTAGAAAAATCTTAACAAGAATTTAAATTAAATTATATTAATATATTTCAACATAAATTTTATTATATGGAAAATTTTAATAAATAATTTGATAAATATATATGAGTTTCGTGGAAACTAAATACTTAGTTTAAAATAAAATTATTTACATTACGAGGGTTGCTTTTTCTCTGTCGGGATTGGGTAATCCTAGTATTGCCATCTGGCAGCTGACGTCTCTATAGTAAAGTCTGATATTTTTGACGGTATACGTACTCAGAACGTTTCAACGTACGAGCGCTATTTGTGTTGTAAAGAAAAGGATAGGAAAAGGGATTTTTAAAAGAAGGGGTTTGGGGATAGGATAGCGTAATGCTGCCACCAGGTATTTAATACCAAAGGAGAATGTGATGTGTAGCGATGAAAGCACAAGCAGGGCTTATAATAAAATATAACTACAATTTAATATAACAAATTAAATATATTTTCAACAGAATTAATTTAATATAAACAGACAATAATAATTAACACAATGATATAAAACAATTAATTTTTAACGTATATATAAAGCAATGAAAACAATTCGAAAATAACTTTACTTTTATATCTTGATCTGTCAGACTACAGTAAAAATAACAATAAACAAACGATATATATTTCTCAAAACTCACAGAACTTTCATGTTTCGTATTTCCTTCGGATTGGATTTGAAGTTTGGTCTAGAGTTGCACTGTACTTCAACTGAACTATCTTGGAACTGTCTCTTGGAACTGTTTTAGACTGTCTTGTAACTGTGTCTCAAACTGGGTTTGTAATTGTGTTCCTCTTCTCAATTAAAATTTGGGGTTTATATACAAATCTATCTTGTTTACAATTAACAATATATGCCGCGGGCGCAGCGCGCTGCTAATGAACAAGTTTTTAAAATTTTCCTAATCATAACATCCGTAATTACGTATTGATAATGTAATTACTATCATAATAATCTATATATATATATATATATATATATATATATATATATATATACTAAATGTTATAGAGAAATATGTATACCAAGTGTCAGGTGATTTATGTCAACTGTTACAGTGTTGTTTACAATAACTTGAAAAATTAATTTCGACCAAAATATCAAATTAAATCATGAACATTTACGTGCGATTATTTTTTACAATATTCGACGTAGATTAACTCAACAGTAGTGCATCGATAAACTTAATTCAACTCTTGGCAAAAAAGCATCATCAAGGACCAGTGTATATCGATGATTCATCGAATTTAATTGTGACCGTAGTTTGCTCAACGTTAAATTTCATGAAGATCGTTCAAAATTGGTTGTTGTTCCGAAAAATATTGATGCTGTGCGTGTACTGATACTGCAAGATTGTCATGTAACTTATCGTGAAATTGAGGCATTCTTGGGCATTAGTAGAACGGACATTTCTGAATGGTACACAACCATTTATTTGCTAGAAGTCTTCGGAGAAATAAAGAAAACAAACTGCTGAAAGCGCATTATTCTTCACAACGACAATGCGAGTTCTCATATAAGTGACTTTTTGAGCACTCACTAGTCGATTTCATGGTCATCCGCCGTATAGTCCTGATTTGGTATCTAATGACTTCTTTTTATTCCCGCACATTAAAAATAAATTACGAGGTCAACGGTTCATGCGTTTAAAATACATGTTTTGTAGATACCTCAATTGAAGTGAAAAAAGTGTTTTCAAAATAGGTTCAAACGCATGCAAAAATGTATTTTGGAGAATTTTTTGAAAACAATAAAGCCATTTCCAATGACAAATATTTGTTGTTGTTCTCTAATCCTGTAATATAAAAGGCAACACTCTTATATTGAATATATTTCTTGATTTTATTATATCAAATTTAATTTAAAATGTAAGAAAATTAAGTAAAATAAATGATTCAGTTCACATTAAAATATTTATTCAGAAAATTTAAATTGATACACTATTATAATATATGTAGCAGTATTAGCACACATCTGGAAAAAGAAATCAAATATCAAATATGAGTAAAATGCATCTCTCAATCAAATCCTTACTGCATACAATAATGAATTATCAATATTGATAATTTCACACAGCCTAAACTTGACTCTCTGTACTTTTAATCGTAGTAAGTGCACGGAGATACATTCGACAATTTCTTTGGAACAATTTTTACTATATTTTATATCATTCATAATAGAAGTACATTTGTTGCTCTAAAATAAATACAGAAAAATATTAATAACAATTAGTGATGGGAAAATTCGAATAAAAGTAATCGATCATTTGATTATGAAAATCATTCGAGATATCTCGAATTAAATAAAAATTATTCAAATTAAATTGAATTAATTCGGATGACAAACAAACAAAAAGTGGCAAATTTCCATAAAAATACGCAAAATAGATTATAAAATTAAAAGACAACCTTAAGGCTAAAAATTTTCACTCAACCTAACTTACGGCCGTTCTCATAATAAACACTTCAAGTGTAATTCGAATTTAAGTTGACAAAAAAGCATCGATTTTAAATTCTACTATCATAATTATTATTTCTGTCAATAAAGTGATGCTGTTTTGTTTATTTTTCAAATTTCTAATGGCATAATTTTTTAATGTTGTCAATAGAATGATGTTTTTTGCCGACTGAAAGGCGACTTTAGTTAAAGTAGTTATTGTGAAACCGGCCGTTAACCTAACTAGTACCAGTACCAAATTCTGCAAATATATTCACAGAAAATAAACTTGTACAATTATTTAAAAAATACAAATGCGAAACAGAACATTTGGAATAGTATAGGACATTAAATATAATTTTACATGTTTATAGGATGAATTCATCATCTTCTTTGTTTTTGCTAATTTTTCATCTGATGTTTCTAAAATAAATGCTAGTATATTAAATACACCTTTTCAAAATAATATTAAGTTTATCTTTCAAAATTTGTTATTTATATATTACTAGCTTTCCCGTCGCGCGTTACTGCGCAACTGCGCAAAAATTCAGTATCTATTCGAAAGATAGCTTTTCCGTCACGCATTGCTGCGCAACAGCAGCGTTTCCCGTCGCTGCGCAAAAATTCAGTATTCGAAAGATTATGAGGGTCCTGGAGGGCCCTGGAGCCGCCCAGGGTCGCAGAAATCTTCGCGCTAGTGTGCTCAACAACTTTCCAAAGTTTCATGACGATCGCATGAATTGTGTAGTAATGCTTAAAGGACAAACAGACAAACAGATAAACAGACAAACAGACATACACTCTTTTTATATATACAGGGTGATTTATGACGTCGGGGAAAAACTACACCGGATGATTCCTATGAGTAATCTAAATAAAAAACTTCAAATAAACATATGTCCGAAAATGCTTTTTAATGGAACTGTAGCCGTTACAAGTTTATTACATGTAACATCAATCGCGTTAGCCTTATTTATTTTATCAGAAAAAAAAAACAATAATTAAGGTACTAATTTAAAGCAATAATTTAATAGTAATAATAATTAATAATTTAATAATTTTCTCTGACATTAACATTAAATTAATTATGGATGAGTTTACAGTACATGAGTATGTTGATATAATTTTTATTTGTGGATTTTGTGATGGAAATGCATTAGCCAAAAGAGGACACTTCGAACACTTACTTTAAGTTTAATCCCAGACGTTCTTGCTTTAAATTAGTACCTTAATTATTGTTTTTGTTTTTATTTTCCTGATAAAATAAGTAAAGTTAACGCGATTGATGTTACATGTAATAAACTTCTAACGGCTACAGTTCCGTTAGAAAGCATTTTCGGACATATGTTTATTTGAAGTTTTTTATTTAGATTACTCATAGAAATCATCCGATGTAGTTTTTCCCCGACGTCATAAATTACTCTGTATATATAAAAAGAGTGTATGTCTGTTTGTTTGTTTATCTGTTTGTCTGTATAGATAAATTTGACGTTTCTTTGACAAAAACAGATATTCATCGCTATATTATAAGTGAATTTTAGTTAAGAAACTTTGACCAAGACAGACTTGCCGTTGTGATAAAACAAAATTTGCTTATAAAACTAGAACCGCACATGTGCAGTGTATTCCTATGTGGTTTGGTTCATAACCACTAGCAAAAGAGCAGTCTGAATGAGGCCTAAGTGAAGGAAACCAGAATAAAATAACACAGATAAACATAGTGCGTTGAATCAGTCAGTCTGTAATACATACCTCTTTATAAGTTTCATTAAAATAATGCACTATACAATATACAACAATGAAATTATAAGTATTCCAAATAAATAATAATAGGTGAAGAAAATATTGATCATGTTCATCACTTGCAATGACTCCCATCGAATAATATTGCGCACCTAATATATTTATGAAACAACAACCTAAATTTGTAAATAGTACTGTGTTAAATGTATTATTGATTATTTTACAATTATCGTTTAAATTCTTATGAAACTGTATCAGATTTTCTAATCGTTTCATTACATCAGTTTCAATTTGATGTGAACTAGTTAAATTAATATTTGTACTAAATAGATTCTTTAACGTTTTGTTTACCACTAAAAATTTAATTTTACTATCATATAGTAATATATACAGAATGCTTATAATGCCAGAATTTGTCAAAAATGTGACTGCAAAACCAATATTAGCCAATAAAGATAATTTACCATTTATAAAATTTATGATTAGTAAAATTGTGTCGTAACAGATGAAAAATATTATTAAAATTTTAACGTGTTTTTCCGTTGAATTATAATCAATATTAATGTTAAATAAATGAAATATTCTATCAATTTCATTAATATTTGTGAAAATTATGTCAAATTGTTTTTTATAAATTTGAAATAAAAATAAATTGCAAATTACGTTAACTATCGGTACCATGTGTTGAATAAAATACATTGTTTTATCGAAATAACTTCGAAAAAAATTCACAACATTGAAAAAATCTGTACAAATTAAACATAAATATGTAATAAATAATATATTTCTAGCAAATATTATACACTTATTTTGTTTCAAACAAATTCGATTTGTATCATAAAAGTATATTTGAAAACTATACGGTAACACGGTTATTATTCGACAAAATAAACAGATTGGATAAATTGTTTTAAAAAAATCTGATTTGAAATACATATTATTACAAAAATTGTCTTTAAGAAAATTGTGTATGTTCTAAAAATATCGAAAGTATTATTAAGAACGCAATATATTTATTAATTGGTTTTTTTTTTACATTAAATATCCTAAATCAATATTTATGTTTCTATTTTTCTTAATCAAAACACATCACCGTAATGAAAAAAAAATAACTAACTATATGTTAATAAATTAACTTATAAATTACATGATGGTTTAAACCTACTGCTTATCAATTAAATAGGTATATAAGAATTTTTGTTATATTTATTATTTTCTTAGGTTTTAGCGGCAAATTTTGCTTGGCACCTTGGTGCCAACATACCTTGGCGCGGCCCTGCACTTAGGGAAAGTTTTCAATCGTATCATAATGTTACAGAACGGCTGATATTTTTAATATCTTACCACTCTGTCAACAAATATGTTACAAAACGGGGTAAAATTTATAATTACTAAAAGAAAATTATTAATTTTAAACACTAAAAATTATTAAGTACCACCGTTTTGATATTTATAATATTAAAGAAGTGATTGTTATCAGTAGTGCTAATATTGATTTATTTACTAGTAATAGCTATTTTTTTCTAAACTTCTATGCTGCCACAAGCCAGATTAAGTAAAGCTTAATGCGACAAAATTTAATTAAATACAAAAATAAACACTAATAAAATAATTGTATTCAACACCAAATCTGAAAAAGTCGAACTATGGGTTTGATAATAATCGCTGTTACTAAACAACTTAAAAAGAGTTTTTATTAACAAAAATTAAAATTAAAAACTATTGATAAAATACAAAAGAAAATACGGATTTGAAAAATAAAAATAATAATTAATAAAAATATACAAGAAAAATAATACATAAAATAAATCTGACACACCTCGTATACGACTGATATAATTTAATATCTGATGGTCAAATTTTGGGTTTTAGAATATGCAGAACTTTTTATGAAAATAACTTTTTTTCATAAAATCAATAATAACAAAGTTTTCCATATGTAGCCAACTTACACGGACACACTGTATATATATATATATATATATATATATATATATATATATATATATATATGTATGTATATATCGACAAATCTATTTGTTAATTGAAACAAAGAACCTCAATTTAATTGGTGATTATTGTATCGTCCGACCACTACAATATATTATATTTTTGTCTTGCTAAAATAAAAATGTATTTCAGTTTCTTTTGTAATGTTTTTGACTAGTGGGGATTTCACTTTCTATTCTAGGGGAGTTCACTCCATGTAAGGGCCAAAATTTCTCTAGTGGCATTCTGGTCCCGATTAGAATCAAAGAAGCCTTTTGGACTCTGGTATCGTTCAGCAACTGAGGATCCTCTAAGCTTCCCTTAAAGTTTCAACGGCGAAGCTCTGTCTAATTGATCCGCTTAAGGGGAGGTTCTTCTATATTTAATTGGGCTATTGCCTGTTTGGTGTAATTAAATAAATAAATAAATAAATAAATAAATAAATAAATAATTTTTTTGAAAAATAGATTTTTTTTTATTGCATAAATCGAATGCTATAACTGTCTAGAATATGTGGGTAAAATGATTAGGTGATCCGTGAATTAGTTCCGTCGCTACACGGCTTTGAACGGACCGATGTCCTGAGCGGTGACGGGCGCTCAGGCAGCAAATTTGCCGCGCGCTCCTCAACGGAATCGCGGATTGATTGTAAGTTGATCATTTGAATTCTTCAAAACTGTTCTCGATTTTTTGTTCAATCTTCTCGAAAATCCTTGTGGTCAAAATTTCATAAAAATTGATTAAGATCAATTTTTGGCCGCCATGTTGGATTTGCCATTTTGAATTTTTCAAATCTGACCTCAAATTCGTGTTCAGCGACCACAAAAACCTATAAATTCACTTATTCTTGGACAAATTGATCAAGTAACTCAAATTGTACAAGAAAAAACCGTTTTCAAAACTTTAAACGCGTTTTATACGAAACTTCATTTTTCGAATCCACGGGCATTGTAACTTTTGAATCGTTCAACCAATCAACTTCGCGTTTTGTCCTCGTGAAAGGAAACAAAATCCTCGGACAACTCAACCTATAAAATTGCAACATTTTGATCATTAACGATTTTTTACAGCAGGCCAAAGCGGAAAAATCATGCGAAAAAATAATACCTTATTTTCAAGTGGCCGCCATTTTATTTCTATAACAAATTTTTTCATGTTTTTTAGGTAGAGATGCCTTTATGACATATAATCTTTAAGGTCGTTTTGGTTTCATGCTTCTAGGTGACGAATTGCGACCTGTATCGTGCCCGTGGATAAGTTTTGTTTTTACAACATCGTTTCCCGGAACCGCCATTTTGGACGACATTTTTAATATCCCAAACTAAAAATATTTTGTTTTGTAGACAAAATTTGAATAAACATTCTGCAAAAAAGCGCACATGTCTAAGTCATTTCAGTTCCTCAAAAAAATTTGTCAAATATCAGGTACTTTTGGTACAATTATAAAAGAACCTCCCCTTAAGAAACTGTGCCTGCTGTCGATCACCGCCAGACGAATCGCTGGCCGATCAACTACGTTACTTCTTGTAGTCGCTGTTCGACGAACGCCACTGTCAAACGTACGCTATTCCGCTAACTGGTTCGTCGTGCCGACCCAAATTGTCAAATTATAATACATATATATATATATATATAATATAACATAATATAATAAGATAATTTATTAAATTTCAACACTTGTAACAAGTAAATAAAAAATATAAAATTATCGTTAAGTATTTATATCTGTAACTGGTGATATAAGATAAGATAATTTATTTTAATATATAAGTACTATTAAGTGAGTAAGTTAGAATATTTAGAATTATAATTACAAAACAATTCGATCGATCAAAATATAATAATATATATTTTTGTCAATATAATGAATAACAGAGAAAACGATTTTACATATCATAATGGCGTTCTTGAACGACAATCGGATATTTTTATTAATCCAAAAGGATTTGGCGTAGAATGTTTTGAAAAAATGAACAAATACAAGGACCGCGTTGCACAGGTTAGTTAATATATTATAATTTATTTAAAAGAAACTATTTGTTTTTTTCAAAATTATTATCACAGAACTTTTTACTGATTGTTTAAAAACTAAAAATGCACTATCAGAAAACAGTGATGTCTCATCCGATATATGAGTCGTATAGATGCAAAACTCACTATTTGCAAATTTTAAGTTCTGAGATATTTGCAAAAAACTGTTATAGCTAAGTGTAATTGTATTATGATGATAAAATCTTGTTACTAGATGGCAATACTTATTTAAAATCATGAATCATTGGTTTTATACATCATTAATTCATACAAAGTAACTGTTTGCATCTAAACTATCAACGCAAGTAGTGAGTTTTGCATCCAACACTAAACTTTAAAGAGTGTTTCTCATATTAAATACTGAGTTTTTTTTCTAACTAACTTATTCCTTGTAAAATTCTACGTCCAAATCGCGCAAAATCTCATTTTTCACTTTTTGTCGAATAGTGCGTTTTGCATCTATACGCCTCATATGTCAAATAGGTCAACACAAACTTTATCGCATTCGCACGGAGTTCTATATATGAAAGTTGACTTTTATATATCGGGATTAGGCAATCTCAGTGCTGTCATCTGGCAACTAACGTCTTTATTATAAAGTCTGACATTTTCGACGGTATACGTACTCAGAACGATTCAACGACCAAACGCAATTTGTGTCGTTTACAGTAACTTGAAAAATTATGATTTGGCATCCAATAACTTTTTTTTATTCCCACACAATAACTTTAAAATCGTGCATCGGACAAAAAAATGTTCCGGATAAAAAGTAAATGGTTTTGAGGGGGACATCTGATGCAGGAACTCTTGCCCACTCGGAACCCCCTGGGGGGCGGTAACGGGGGGCAACTTTAAAATCTTAAATGGAATCCCCTATTTTTTATTGCAGATTCGGATAAACCGTTAAAAAGTATGTAAATTTTATTTTAAGACTTTTTTTTATCTTTGACAGATGGCGCTGCAAACAGCATTTTTTCCCCCAGTTTATCAGTTTCGAGGGGGATATCTGATGCAGTGATCCTTGCCCCTCCTACTCCTACTCCTACCAAATAACTGAAAAGAACTTGAATATCGTACTTAGTTTCACCTTTTGTTTCAAATTGAAGACTGATAAACTGAGAAAAAATACTGTTTGCAGCGCCATCTATCAAAGATAAAAAAAAAGTCTTAAAATAAAATTTACATTTTATTTCATATAATGAGTTCTGAAAGATTTTTTTACTAGGTTAAACTCTTTTTTTGTTAACTATAGAATTATTCCAAATTTTTTTTTTTTGGAATTTTTTTTTAATTGAATTTAGGAGACTCATTTTAAGTTAGTTTAATGCAAATATATTTTTTTTTAAATAAATAAAAGTGTTGTGAAATATATTAATTTGTTAGAAATTGAAACAATTTTGTAACAATGTATATTTCGTGAATGTGAGAAAAAAAAGTTTAATCTTAAGACAACAAATATTAATGATAAAATTTCCTATAAATACGATATTTATCAAAAAAATATTAATTTTAAGTGTTATCGCAGCACATAATACATAAACGCAATTATAGTTTTTAAGGTATTAAATAAATAAATTAATACGCGATCATGCCATATTCTCAAATGTGTGTGGCACAAACTATGCCGAAATTAGTTTCATCCAAAATATATATATATATATATATATATATATATATATATATATATGTAGACAATCACGCCATGTACCCAAAAGGATGTGATACAAATTCTTTTCACTATACTGAATTTAGTTTTCACCAAACATTTTTATTCAGACAAGCAACTGTAGCTTTATCCACATTTATTGCACCTTTTATGCACGTTCTTCTATTCTTACTATTTAGAAACATTCGCTCAAACATAGCACTTTCAAACATACTACTCCATCTACACATGGAACGTTTATGCAAACTTGTACCTTCAACCGAACGTGAATAAACTTTTTTTCGAATTTTGAAAACTCATAAAATTAATTAACGACCTAAAACAAAAAATATTTATAACAAAAATAACATTTTTAGACCTACGTTTAGTATATTAATATCAATCTGATCGAAACACGTATTCAAAACGGTGCCATTTACGCGTGACGTCACTAGCCAGATCGCGCAGCTGTCAATGCACGTAATGACATGGAGAATATTATGCTGTTGCATATCAAATTGTAGCTAAATCTCCGCCTAAACGATGCGCGATGAGATTTTCTTGCGGAATTGCTCTGGAAAAGATATTTTCATCATTTTTGATATATCAATTTAACACATTTTCAATATGACAGCGAGATTCATTTTTTTTATAGCTATCTATGTTTATTTATATATAGATATTTAATTTTTAAATGCGCGATTTATTTACACTTATTATAGTATAAATTCAAGTAAATCTTTCTCTCTCTCTTTTTATATATATAATCTCTGTATTATTTCACTGAGTTGTAGTGTACGAGAGAGACAAAATTATATATGAATACAAAAAAATCAGAGTCTACTTATACAATCTGACTAATGACGTCACGCGGGCACTTGGCCAATCCCAAATCGTTTCAGTTACGTGGTCAAAATCACTGAAATATAGTAATAAGTGGAATGTGCACTGCCTATTCTATGTGTTCTAGTAGCGCCAATGCGAGCCGAAAGAGATAGAGATACGTGGTATCTCTATCACTGTCTTACACTTCTGCGCATTTGAAATTCAAATGCGATTTCTTGCGGTAAAAATGCGACAATCTTATGTTGTTGCATATTAAATTGTAGCTAAATGCATCGGCTAAACGATACGTAATGAGATTTTATTAGGGAATTCCTCTATAAAAGGTATTTTTATCATTTTTGATATATTAATTTGACATTTGACAGTTAGATTCTTTTTTTTTCATAGATATCTAAGTTATCATGTAGTAGCAATGCTACACTATTAGAAAGACAAAGACGCGAATACCACGTATCTCCTATCTCTCTCGGCTCGCATTTGAGCGGCCAGTGCGCGTTCCAGTTATTACTATATTTCAGTGGTCAAAATTCAAAAATTTTGGCCAATTCAATCGATTATTTTGATCAAACCAAACAGTTTAAAATTCATGTTTTTGCACATTTGATGTATATATTACACAGGCAACATATTTAATAACAAAAAAGACGTTTTATTTTTTTTAGAAAGAGTCTATTATTTGCTCAAGATAATCAAACCATCTTAACTGTCTAACACCAACCTTTGCAACAACATTGTTTTCAATTGCACACTTTCATACACTAATCTATTTCGTATCCGATTCTTTCTAGATACACTATATATGTCACGTAAAAATCTCATTTCTATAGCAGTCATTTCTCTTTTATGTTTTTGTAACCAAATCTAACATTCACTACCATACATCATCGTAGGCACCAAAACAGCATTGTATATACTCAAACTGGTTTTGTTGGAATTATTACGTTTCTAGCAGAAGTACCCAAAACACCCAAAACCTTACGATCAGCAATATCTCTCCTTTCAATATCACGATCATAGCGCGACCATCTTTAACAATTTGATTAAATAAATTTATTAGTTTCTATTTTGTGTAGAACAGCTTTTTGGCAATATATTAGCTGTATTCTTTTTATCAAAAATTGAAGTGAAACGAAGTGAACTGAGTAGAGTTGCTTTATAAGAGAACAAACTACTCAAACTCCAACCTTAAAAACAGCAAGATTGACGAAAAAATTAACCTTTACAACTAAACTGAATATCACCTGAGTAGGTTTCTCACTTCATTTTGACATTATTTTGCGGGTGCAGCAAAAATGGTAAAGGGGGAAGATATCCAACTTAGTTTGTCACAGCGCAGTTAAGATAAAAAGAATAAAAATTATCTAAGTTGATCTTAGTTTATCTGAAGTGATGTGAGATCTCAGTAAATTTTAGGTAAAAAGAATACAGCTATTTTGTATAAGATTTAACACCTTTAGTAAATTTTTAAGAATTTACGTATTTCAATGTTATACAGGGTGATTTATGACGTCGGAGAAAGACTACACCGGATGATTCCTATGAGTATTCTAAATGAAAAACTTCAAATAAACATATGTCCGAAAATGTTTTCTAACGAAACTGTAACCGTTAGAAGTTTATTACATGTAACATCAATCGCGTTAGCCTTATTTATTATATCAAAAAAAAAAAACTAGTCAAAACTTCTCAATAATTGTAAAATTACTGATTGATTTTCTAACATTTTGTTTAAACACTAGTAAACCAATTTACTAGTTTATAAATTTTTGTACACACAAGTAAATATTTAATAAACAATTTACAATAATTAAAAATCGAAGACAAATTTTGTCGGGACGCAGTAAGTTAACTAGTAAATTGGTTTACTAGTGTTTAAACGAAATGTTAGAAAATGAATAAGTAATTTTACAATTATTCAGAAGTTTATGACTTTTTTTTCCTGATATAATAAATAAGGCTAGCGCGATTGATGTTACATGAAAATAAAATTCTAAGGGTTACAGTTCCGTTAAAAAGCATTTTCGGGAATATGTTTATTTGAAGTTTTTTATTTAGATTACTCATAGGAATCATCCGGTGTAGTTTTTCCCCGACGTCATAAATCACCCTGTATATGTATATGTAATTTATAAAATTTTAATCTTTTAGATAGAAGCAGAAACTGGTAAAAGTGAAACTTATGGCGTAATATTAGAAAAAAGTATCAAAGTTGCTTTAGAAATGGAATCAATGGGTTTTACTGCAGATGATGTATTATGCCTATGCACAGACAATCATTTAGAAATGTCACTACCAATTTGGGCTGCAGTATTTATAGGAATACCAATGGGTTTTCTGGATCCTTCGTTAGACATTAGTAAATATAAAATTTAAATAATTTTTTTTTAATATACCACGTTTTTAAAAAAGACTAAAAAGTAAAATATAATTTCTCCAAGGAAAACCTAAAGCGCATGTAATAGAGAGTAAGGAGTGCGCCCCACATTTTTGTAGGAGAAATTATTTTATGCTATTTAGAGAAGTTTTTATATCATTTTATTTTTATTTGATTTTGACAGTTTTCAGAAGACCAATTTCAATATTTCGACGGGAAAAAAACTTTCATTTTTTCAAAGCTACCTACTAATTTATATTTTTTTTAATGTAATATTTTTAGGCATCTTATTATATACATGTAACGTTATAAATTAATTAGTTAATATTGCATTGTCATTCAGTTATGAGCTATGTTTAAAATTTTAAGACTCTAGCTCATTGGGAAGTCAGTTTAAAATCGATTGAAAACTTAGTACCGAACAGACAAACAAACAAATAAACAAACACACAGAAGAATTCTCAGAAAAAAAAGTGTTTTTGAAACTATTAAAAGTATATCCGGTAGTATTCTGTAAAACTAGCGCTGCTTATGTTACCTGGTGTAACAATTTGATAACTTTGTGCAACTTAAGATGATAAAATTTTTCAGTAAATTTAGCATTTATTAAAATGAATCCTTTGCCTGACTGTATAAAGTTAAACTTGGACCTTGGTTATAGAATAATTACGATAGTTATTTTTAGTTTTTAGTTTTTTATGTCATTTGTTTTTCATGTTATGACGTCATCGACTTTTTTTTCAAATAACAATCTATATTTTTTATTATTGATTTTGGTAGTATTTTTTATTCCGTTTCCAACCATATAAAATTTTCAATATTTTACATTTAAAAAAAATTGAGAAAAATAGTCTTAAAGTTCAAATATTAAAAATTAATTAAATTGGCTAAATGAATCTATCTATCGGTGTATAAAACAAAAAGCATTAGCTACAATCAGGCTACAATATACATTATCTACATTAGCTATAGCATTAGCTACAATTATACAATTTATAAATGTCACAATAAAATAAGTGTTATTATTTTGCTTTTTCTCTGTTTTTCGCTCAATTGCACAATTTTTATTAATAAAATAGTTTTTCTAATTTGGAAAAACCAAAATAATAACACTTATTTTATTGTGACATTATAATTCTAACAGTTGTAGCTAATGTTTTTTTTATACACCGATAACTAGATTTATTTTTCCAATTTAATTAATTTTTAATATTTGAACTCTAAGACTATTTTTCTAAATTTTTTTCAAATGTAACATATTGAAAATTTTATATGGTTGGAAACGGAATAGAAAATACTACCAAAATCAATAATAAAAAATATAGATTGTTATTTAAAAAAAAAAGTCGATGACGGCATAACATGAAAAACAAATGACATAAGAAACTGAAAATAGACTGAACATATTTGCTGTAGTCAAAATCGCTATACCCCTTCGAGATTTTTCTCAAAAAATTAATATCAACGGAATTACTGAATTTATTCCTTACTTAATTTCCACAATGTATGTTACGTGATTTGTGAGAATGAATCTTTGTTTGGTCGAATATATAATTTCTGACCATGCTGGGTGATATACACATTTTCAATCATAAACTTCAAATTTAAGCGACAATAAACAACGCAATTGTCAATTAACTTAACTTTACTTAATAATTTTTAATATAGCTTTCGAAGATGTCAAAGTACATAAATAAACTTGACCGTGTTTTTGCGTTCAAATATGCAGTTTCTGACCACTCTGAACGGTGTATATTTTTTAAACTTTTTTACACATTTTCAGTAATCAAATTCAAATTCAAGCAAAAATAAACAATAAACAATAGTTTTTAATATGACCGCCGCGCCGAAGATATCCGATTAAAAATGTTTGACGTTCTAGTTATGTTTAGTGCTGCTACCAATAGTGCATATAACTGCTGTATGATAATGTACATTATTGTACTAATAACATAATGGCTTATCATAGTTATGAAAAACGGACAAAATTTTGAAAAAATTATTTAAATAACAAAATAATTTTAATATACAACGTTTTTAACTCTGACTAAATAGTATAAAATAATTATTTCCAGCCCCATACAGATTTATAACTTGTTTAACTTTAACTATAATCTAATTAATTAATTTAATTAATTATAATTTAATAATTATAATTTTATTAATTATACTTATATAATTATAACTATAGTTAATTAATTAATTAGTTAATATTGCATTGCTATCCAATTTTGAACTATATTTAAAGTTTCAAGTTTCTAACTTATCGGGAATTTTTTACTATATTTAAAAATCCATTTAATTTTTGTTATTAGAAAAATGTTAAATATATTTATAATAAAAAGTTATCACACATCCTTAAATTATTATTGTACTGATAAATTTTATTGCAGATGATATGATATACCACATAAATATTTTGAAACCGAAACTAATTTTTACTGTCCCTAAATCTGTGGAGATATTAGAAAAAGCTCTAAAAGAAAACAATTTACAAACCAAATTAGTTGTGTTTGGAGAAACACAAAACCATATTCCATTCAAAAACTTTTTAATCGATCGGCCAAGAGTTGAAAGTTTTAGACCAAAAGTGGCAAAGAATCTTTTCGAAACGGTTTTAATTGTTTTCTCAAGTGGAACCACTGGTTTAGCAAAAGGAGTTTGTCTAACTCATTTTGGTTTAATACATCAATTTACAGATTTCAAGTAAGTAATTATTTTGATTCCGAAATGTTGATTTTTTCAACATCAATCACTGTGAAGGCATTGAGTTAAATAAAATATAACTTCTATTAATTAAAAATCTATTAAAAAAAATATGATCTGGTTACTTATTTGTTACCTAGTAACTTGTTTCTCTGATCTATTATTCACTGTAATGTCATTTGTATCAGTTTTTTCCTGATGATGATAAGCGTTGTGTTTTGCAGAGACGTCCGTCGATTAAATTTTAATACAGATTACAAAACTTAAACTTAAACCAGTTTTATTTCATATCACCCTTTGCAAATCGATGATTTAAATTTGGATTTTTATTCTGACATAATATTTTGGCATAATATTTTTTACTTGTATTTTCCCACTGTTGTAATTTAAAATGTGTACGTAATTTTGACAAAAGTATATATTTTATTTAAAAAACTATATATGTTTCAGCTCCTATTATTCTATAGAAACATTTCTATTCTATTCAACGCCATATTGGATATCTTATGTATTGTTTGTGGTATCAACTTTGTATGTTGGAGGAAAAAGAATTCTTGGCAGATCATTAGACGAAACTAAAGTCTTAAAATATGTACAAAATTATCAGGTAAATTAAATAAAAATTCTTTGGATAACAAGATGTAAATTATGCTCAATTACATACATTATCAGTACGATTGATAGAATAGGTAACTGATAAGTCACACGTAATTTTTATTAATCTGATTTCATATTTTAGGTGAATATGTTATTCTTAACGCCAGCTTATACGTACAAAATATTATCAGATCCAGATAATTTAAAATATAATATATCAAGTTTGAAAACAATACTTATTGCTGGAGCAATGTTAAAAACGGAACAATTACGTAGAATAAAAGTCTTGTTCCCAAATACAATTCTAGTTAACGGTTATGGATTTTCAGAAAATCATGGCGGTGTAACAGCTTTCAATTGTTATTTAGAAAAACAGCTGATTGAAAACAAAATCGGTTCTTGTGGAAAACTTACACGTGGTAATTCATGCAAAGTAAGTGCATTTTTTTGAAATTGAAAGAATAGTTAATGCTGGTTGTAAGGTTTTGGGTGTTGTGGGTACTTTTGCTATAGGAATGTAAATGTTTCTAAAGAAGCCCCTTCTTTTGAGTATATAAAATGCTATTTTGTTGCCTATGTTAATGTATGGTAGTGATTGTTGAGTTTTGCTACAAAAGTATAAAAGAAAAATGATTGCTATAAAAATGAGATTTTTACATGGTGTATGATCAGTGGGAAATTGAAAAAAATGTTGTAGCAAAAGTTGGTGTTAGTCAGTTAAGATGGTTCGGACATCTTGAGCGAATGCCTAATGAATGTTTGGTTAAAACAATTTATATGAATAATTTTGAAGTTATACGTTTTCGTGGACGTCCGATGAGTAGTTGAAGTGGCATGATAGTATGATTGAGAGAGTGAGTTGCATGAGCGGAAGTTTCCAAGTAGTAGGAATAGAAGAGCAGGTATAAGAGGAATTATGAATATGGATAAAGCTAAAGTTACTTGTTTGGATAAGGATGTTTGGAGGAAAATGATTTCGGGATAATAAAGAAAGTTTGTGCCAGACTTTATTGGGTACATGCCGTGATTGTGTATGTATGTATGTAATATGTATGTAACACATAATTACAAAAAAAAAATTATTTTATGTTTTAAAACACGAACTTTTTTATAAATGTCTAGAATTATTATTACAAACTTTGTATTTACTAAAATAAGTAGATATGAACTTTCTAAAATACACTTTCATCAAACAATATTTTGTTAATTTATCAATATCAAAGAATAGTTTTTGTTGAAAGAATTTTAAATATTTTTACAGGTGGTTGATGTTGATTCAAAGAAAATTTGCGCACCAAATGAGCCGGGTGAATTATTAGTAAAATCGAAATGTCTAATGAATGGATATTATAATAAACCTGATGCTACCAAAAATGCCTACGATGAAGATGGATATTTTCATACTGGTGATGTAGTTTACTATGACGAAGATTATTGTTTTTACTTTGTCGATCGAATTAAAGAACTGCTTATTTGCCAATCATGGTTTGTAAGTTAATGCCCAATTATTTGAATTATTTTTTAATTATTTTTACTACTTTGACTGCAAGGAAAAGTAGTATAGCGTTTGGTACGGTGTCTGTAACATTTTCAAAAAAAAAAAAAAAATTGTATAGAAATCCTTCATATAGCCTGTAGATGACGAATCTGAACTTAGTTTATGTGGGTGTATGGATGTGCGTCGTCAGCTCGCTCGCTCGGTCGTAAGTCAAAATTTTGTGGCCGCAACTCCTCCTAGACGGTTAAACCGATTTTAATGAAATTTTCAGGATAAATTTGTTCATGTGATTTTGTTTTTTTCCAGTGATGCCAACTTTTCGAGAAAAAAATTACTAAATTTTTAAAAATTCATATTGGCTACGTTATTTACCCGATTTTGATCAAATTTTCAGAAAAGATTTCCCTAATACTCCCATTAATTACATAATTTTATTAATATTCAGCGTTGCCAACTTTTCGAGAAAAAAATTACTAAATTTTTAAAATTTTATTATGGCCATGTTATTCAACCGATTTTATTCAAATTTTCACAAAAGATTCTCCTAGTATTCATATAATTTATGTAATTTTAACAAAATACAGTGTTGCCAACTTTCCGAGAAAAAAATTAGTAAAATTTTAAAAAATTTATTTTGACCATTTTATTTAACCGATTTTAATCAAATATTTATAAAAGTTTTTCTTAGTGCCTAAATAAATTATGCAATTTTAACAAAATACAGTGTTGCCAACTTATCGAGAGAAAAAATCACAAAATTTTTTAAAAATTTATTGTGGCTACATTATTTATTCGATTTTGATCAAATTTTCAGAAAAGTATCTCCTAGTGCCCACATAAATTATAATATTATTAAAATACAGTGTTGCCAACTTTCCGAGAAATGTCAAAGTAGTCTATATATGGGTTTACCCATATACTTCTAATCTTGTTTATTAAAATATATGTTAATTTGTAATAGTTTATTACATACTCGTATACAATATGCATATGTATGTAAAAAAAAGA
The DNA here is from genome assembly GCA_963966155.1 of Clivina fossor. Classification (NCBI taxonomy): domain Eukaryota; kingdom Metazoa; phylum Arthropoda; class Insecta; order Coleoptera; family Carabidae; genus Clivina; species Clivina fossor. Next base: position 13,013,393 of record OZ014553.1, on the reverse strand, counting down.
TTTCGGACGTATTTTTTGGTTTTTCAATCCGTTTTGTACATAAAATTGGTATAATTATATATTATATTTACAAAAAGTTTCTTAAGTTATTATGTAAATTCCTTAATTGAGACAGAATATTTAATAGCATTCGATAAAGTGTTGAATTCAACCAGACCTTTATTATAATTAGACAAACATATTTTGATGTATTTGTTCGTGAAATATACAAATTAGTCACTTGATGAGTATTATATGTGTGAATTTCACTAATATATTTTATGTTAATATTTTAAATATGAATATTAATACATTGTATTCGATTTATTTTTGGTATATATATTCTTTTAAATATTCAGGTAATTCCAGCCGAGCTGGAAAATATTTGTTAAAACATCCTGGAATAAAAGAAGCTATTGTAGTTGGTATACCTCTTACTGTGGATGATGAAATTCCTTTAGCAGTTATTGTACAAGAAGATGGAGCCAATAATACCAAAGAAGAAATTTCTGATTTCTTTAACAGTAAGTTTGATTATAAACTCTCCGAAGCACTCTACGAAGAAAATGTTGATTATCAAAATTTAATTATTCGGCAGGAAAAATATACTCGTGGGGTTGGGGGTGAGAGCAACTTTGAAATCTTAAATAGGAATTCTTGTATATTATTGGCAGATTCAGATTCTGTGGCTAAAAGTACGTAGGATTTGTCTGAAACATTTTTTTCAATTCATGATAGATGGCGCTGTAATCGACAAATTTTTTATTTATTTCTTCTAATGGAGATCTTATGCATAAAATTATGCAATACGTTTGCAATAAAAAAAAAACTTTTTTATTGTAAATAATTAAAATTAGTCTTGAAACAAACTTCTCATATTTCAATTACTTGTCAAGAAAAAACTACTATTATCGTAATCCACGAACAGGCATCCGTTCTGGGATACTTGGTCAATACGATTTCCTTCGTTTATGACTTATTAGTGTGCTTGATTAAACCTGCTTTTAAATTAATGTTTTTCGATATTTTGTTAGTTAAATACTATTTCTTAAATTAAAAATATTTTTTATAAAACGGTGGCGTCGATTATAGCGCCGTCTATCATAAATTAAAAAAATATTACAAACAAATTCTACGTACTTTTAGCCATAGAATCCAAATTTGCAATAAAAAAATAGGGGTTTCCGTTTAACATTTTAAAGATGCTCTCACCCTCACCCTAAAGGTAAAATGGGGGACTAATTTTCATACTAATGTATTTTTCCCGCCAAATTGTTATATTTTGATTATGGATATTTTTTTTCGTAGAGTGCTTATTTTTCGAGATATTTGAAATTTTCAAGTTAAAAAACTCACCTTGTATGTACCTACAAATTGTAAATTTATTGTAGAACAAGTCCACGATCGAAAAAAATTAAGAGGTGGAATTATTTTTGTAAAGGAAATTCCAAAAACTATCAGTGGAAAATATAGCAGGAAGCGTATTCGACAAATGGTTTTAAATAAAGAATTATAAATTATTATGAAATTTTTAATAAGAAGAAAACCAATATGTGTAGCATCATAAATATATGCATTAATTACCACTAGGTGTTAATAATTATAAATGCATTTAATTAATCAGTAATGTAGACTATATGTATAATTATTATAATAAACTAATTGTTGATGTTTAAATAATAATAATAATGATTTAACATAGTAAACAGTCCTTCAGAACGCATTATATTAAAATAAAAAAGCTTTAAGTTTTAGTTATGTATTATTTTTAATTTAAATTCGATGTTTAAATATTCTGATCGTATATCATTTTCAGGAAAAAATTATACAAATGACATAAATGCATACATACATACATACACAATCACGCCATGTACCCAACAGAGTGTGGCACAAACTCTTTTCATTATTCCGTAATCAGTCTCCTCCAAACATTCCTATCCAAACAAGCAACTATCGCTTTATCCACATTCATAATTCCTTTCATACATGCTCTTTTATTCCTACTACTTGGAAACTTTTGCTTACACAAAACACTTAATCATACCACTCCAACTACGCATCGGACGTCTACGCAAACGTATACCATCAAAATCATTCAAATAAATCTTTTTAACCAAACGTTTATTAGACATTCACGCAACATGTCCGAACCATCTTAACTGACTAACACCAACTTTTGCTACAACATTTTTTTCAATTTCACACTCATCGTACACTATTCTATTTTGTACCCGATCTTTCCTATTTACACCACATACCTAACGTAAAAATTTTATTTCCACAGCAGTCATTTTACGTTTATGCTTTGCAACCAAACCCAACATTCACTACCATATATCAACGTAGGCACTAAAACTGCATTATATATATATATATATATATATATATATATATATATATATATATATATATACTTAAACGATCTTCTTTGGAAACATTTACATTTCTAGCAAAAGTTCCCAAAGCACCCAAAACCTTACAACCAGCATTTACTCTCCTTTCAATTTCACGATCGAAACGGCCATCTCTAGACAACAAATTAAACATAGGAACAAGTTACTAGGTTTGTTCGGTTAACTCGCTTGCATTTTGCTGTAAAACGCCGCCGTAAATAATGCAGCGGTTTGCCATTTACAAAACTTGTAACTCCGAAGTGAATAAAATAATAAATATTGATGCAGCAGTAAACAGTAGACGCAAGGGTGCGAATCGAACAGGGCTAATTAATAACAAATACAAGAAACTAGATTTCATAATTTATTAATTAATTAGTTATTAATTATCGGAAGAAGAACCCGAGTTCCAAATTATTTTTGGTCGTTTCAGTCAGTGTAAAAAAAATATAAAATAAAATTTATTACATACGAGTATAATTGTTTATTGTCGTGTGGGGCCCTCTGGCATGCAGGAGCTTAGGCGATTACCTCCACCGCCGGTGCGGAAATCCGCCACTGCCAAGGAATATCATCTATCGTCGGTAACCATGACGAAGAACTCTTTTCAATTTGTAAAAAAAATTTAATTGTGATTTTGTGATTTTTATTGTGTGATTCTGCTCTTGTAATAATCACATACAAATATATAAAGCATATAACTTTAGTTTATTTCTCAACGAGGTTGTACAACGCCCGAAATTGTTTTCTTTATAAAGAGACATAGGTTGTTATAAGTACGTTTATCGCCCCCCTACCCTTGTATGCCAAGGGTCCACTATAACATACAATGAATTATTCTCAGTCTAAATTATTTACTGGTGGTTACTGAGGGTACTGATCAATAAACAAATTTGATATACAAACATATTTATTTGTTAATAAATAAACCTCTGCGGTTGTGGTTTAATATCTGTGTATTATTTAATTATTTCACATTCATTTTTCTATCTTTTTCTTTCAGCACCTCTTTAAGGTTTTGCGACTCATACATACACAATCACGCTATGTACCCAAAAACGGTGTGGCACAAACACACACCGCTGGATGCGTTGAGTGTTGTGTGGTCTTTTGATCACTGGTAAGATTTTAGTTTTAACTTTTGCTACTCATACTCATACATACTGATGAAACTTAGCTTTCGAAATACATATTTAGCGTTTATAATGTTTAAGTATGGAACGTTTCAATTTTTAGTGAAAGTGAAAATTACTGTCAAATTAGTTAGTATTTAGCGTAATATTAATTTTAGTAATTTTATGCATCGCTCTCCAGAACATTTTGTAAATTGTAATTTCATAAATAATTAATGTGATTTAGAATATTAATAATTTTTGCTTTTGTTATAAGTTGTAAAAATATTATTTAATTATAAAATTTTATTTGTATGTATAAAATGTTCTGCTGTGTTTGCAAGAATAGGACATTGGCACATATGTTAGAAATAACATATGTTTCAATGTGAACGTTTTTAGTTACAATACAATTGGATTATTTTTGATTTGTTATTAATTAAATCTTATAGAAAAATGCGGCTTGTACTAGTGTGTCTTGGAAATAAAAACTTGAAGATTACTAGAACAATTTATTGTTCGTTAGTAATGTAACATAGGTACTTTAATTATATCTCAAAAATGGATGAATATTCGCAACATTGGAATATTACGTTAATGTAAATAACATGTAATAAATATTCTATAATATAAAAATACATTTAATTTATATTTTACATGTGTAACAAATACATAAGTAATATTAAATATGAGGTAATTGATTTCTAATTAAGTTATTATATTCGGGAAAATTTTTATTTATTTTGAATTTTCGGTAACATATTTATAAGCATCCATTAATTAGTACAACAACAAAAATTTATCAATAAATAATATTTTTTTAAAATATACTGCCTTAGGTGTAAATATGACTAAGAGTCATAAATTAACATTTCAAATACCTAACTTAGTAGATAAATAACTTAGTAGATACATATTATTTGCAATCATGTACAACAAAAAGTAAGTGCAATTATGAAATTTAAAGAAAAAAATAATTTTTTTTTTGTATTATTTAAAATTGTGCAAATACAAGTGCAATTAGTGAATATAAAAAAAGAATTGCTTAATTATAATTTAACAACATTAAGGTTTGTAATATTTTTTAAATAACATAAATTTATCTCATATTTTTCATTTTTGAATAAATAACTTTATTTTTACACTAACTAATCTTTTCGATATAGGACAAAATTACAAACTTATTTATAAACAAATGAAATACTAGCAATAACGTAATAATGTCAATAGAGAAATGTGTGCATTCAAATAACTTCGTCCGGTATTTTGTTTACGTTATTTTGACATCTACGCATGCGCAGTGGTAAATAGCAAATAGCGCACATTAATAATGATAGCGCAACGCGTTATTTGTAATTTGTACCCCTCAGGATATTTTTTTATGTTAAATATCAGTTTAGCACCATAGAAGAAATATTATGACCAATACTAGTCTTTATTTATATAAACGACCTTCCATGTAATTAAACTAACGCCACTACTACACTTTATGCTGATGATACTACTTTGTAAACGATCGTTCGGATTTCTCTAATATAATAAATACAATTAACATTACTAATGCTGTAGCTCTTGATTGGTTTACTTCCAATTCACTGGCATTAAATAATGTCAAAACACAGAATATTGTTTTCAGTGTTAATAGAATTCTTAATAAAAATGCACTATTGAATGACAAATGTGATATTATTAATTAGTTTTCTAGGTTTCAAACTAAATGCTGAAATTAACTGGAAACAACATATTAATTATATTAGTAATAAAATTAATATAGGCACTTTTATGTTACGTAAACTTAAAGATGTTGTATCATTGCAAACTTTAATAAATCTGCATTTTGCATATATTCATACTCATCTAAATTATGTTGGGTTTGGTTGCAAAAGCATAAAAAAATGACTACTGTGGAAATAAGATTTTTATGTAGACTATGCGGTGTAACTAGGAGAAATGGGGTAAGAAATGGGTTAGTGTTTGATGCGTGTTAAATTGAAAAAAATGTTGCAGCAAAAGTTGGTGTTTGTCAGTTTAGATGGTTCGAACATCTTGAGCGAATGCCTAATGAACGTTTGGTTAAAAAAATTTATATAAATGATTTTGCAGCTATATGTTTGCGTGGACGTCTGATGAGAAGGTGGAGTGGTATGATTAAAAGTGTTTTGCGTGAGTGAAAGTTTCCAAGTAATAGGAACTACCCAAATACACAAATTTATCTATCTGCTCTAAGCGTGCACCATCAACAGATACATTGCATTTAGTCGTCAAGTCACCTTTCTCAAAAACTAAAACTTTGCACTTATCAAGATTCAACACAAGATTCATATCTTTATCGACAACATTAATTCTATCAATCATTCTTCTCGGTTGCTATTCAGATTCAGCTTAAACAACCACATCATCAGCCAATACGCTGAAACAGGTACAACACAATCACTTACATGCATACCATCATCACCACAGAAGGCTTTCCGAAGAAGAACATTCATATTGTAACGTGAATTTGTTTCGTGTCGGGGCAGTCTGAACAGTATTGGAAATATATTAAATAATTACCATCATATTTGCGATTGTATATGACTAGCATTTTATTTCACAACACTTAAACACTAAATAACAATAACTGTACAACAACAATGGTTAGCCGAGCGGAGCTAAACAAACATTACACTATTTACATTACTTATAATACAACTATCAGACTGACATTGACACACCACTTATGAACTAACACCACATTAATACACTTGCACACATTTATATTTACATATTTATATCACTTATCACACTACTTATTTATTTAACCGAGCCATCATCGTATAGCCCAATAATACAACTAGACCGATACTAACGACACAAACAGGTCGCTTATCTGACGATGACTGACTCTGCTGTCATTCGAAGAACCTAATATACCCTGCAACCAAACCTACGCGAATGCTCTGGTGTTTTTCCAGAAGCCTCATAGATCTTTCTACACATACATACACACACAGCGCACACTGACATTACGGTCACATTCGGTAAACACATTCCAATGTCGTGATTCACCGCATGCATACTTACACACATATAAGCACGCATACACACACGTAAACATAATTACTTATACAATCTTAGTTTTGTTACAATATATAAATTAAATAGCCAAGAAGATATTACACAGTCCTGTTTAACACCAACATCAATACGAAACCAACAACAACTTAAACAATCATCAACTCATACAGCAGCCTCACTTCCATCATACAGAGCTTGAATTGCTCCTAAAAGATATTTTTATTTTTTGAAATATATTTCGGTATTTAAAAAACCGATTAATCACGGTTAACTGGTTAATTGCGATTACCTGGTTAATCACGACTAATCGTGTTTAATTGATTAATCGAGGTCAACCGGTTAATCGGTTAATTGCGATCTGTTATTACGGTTAACTGGATAGGTACTATTTTCAAAACTATTGACAGCACTAGTAATTTAATTTAATTTAATATAACGTGCTTTATTTTCTACATACATAAATGTTAAAATAATGTTATGTGAATGCACAATATTTCTCTAATATCAGGTGATTGCGTTAATGTAACTCAAAATCAGAGCCGACCGTCTCTATAAGAGGGCCCGATTCGACTGTGAGAAAACTTTTGAAGTTTCTATTTTTTGTTTTTTTAATAAAAGAAACAAGATTAGAAGGAGTACATATAATATAAATACTAAGAAATAGGAATAATATTTTTATATTTTTTCACCAAAATTTTGAGTGGAGCAATGTTCAAAAATTAAATTTTATAATTATTATGCATAAAAAAGAATTTATCCTGAAAATTTGTTTTAAATCGTACAAACAGTATGCTTAAAATAAATTTTGAATAGTTTTTCTGAAAAATTGTCAAACATTGTATAATGTAAACAATGTAAATAGTAAAGCCAAAATTTAATTTTAAAATTTTAGTAATTTTTTCTCGGAAAGTTGCCAACACTATATTTTGATAAAATTATAGGAGTATAATTTATGTGAGCATTAGAAGATTTTTTTGTGAAAATTTGATTAAAATCGGTTAAATAAAATGGTCATAATTAATTTTTTCTCGGAAAATTGGTAACACTGTATTTTGTTAAAATATGTAATTTACGTAAATATTAGCAGAATCTTTTTTGAAAATTTGATTAAAATCGTTTGAATAACGTGATCATAATAAATTTTTTTAAATTTTAGTATTTTTTATGTGCCAATTTTTGTGTTAAAAAAATAGATCTTTCGATTTGAAGCTAAGTTAGGTTAGGTTAAGTTAAATTAGATTAAGTTAGGTTAGGTTAGGTTAGGTTTAAGTCAAACCGAAAGTTCTATTTTCTTTTGAGCACAAAAATTTTGAGTTCGGCAGTTAAATACCATATAAAAGAAACATAAATTTTGCATATTTAAATATTTGAGTGGCTAGCTTTCAGGATCTTTTGAATTATCTCATTACTATTATAAATTAGATTAGAATAAAAAATATTATTTTTATTTTTAGTGAAATAAATAATCGTATTATTATAATACAATTTTTAGTTAATCCGGCTCTGGTCAATATCAACTCTGAACAAGATATAGTAATGATAACAGATAGAAGAGATTGATAAAATTATAAATTTTATTGTATTATATTGTTTTTTTTTTCTGTACTAATTATAAATGCCGAAGTTCAATAACTTAAAACTATAGTAGATTTGTTCTATAAATAGTGAAATTATTACAGATTTCAAGGTAGTATTCACCTGTACTTGAACAGTAACAGTTCTAGTACAAAATGAGTATATTAATTTTATCAATTTTGCTTCTCTTAACAACTGTTAATTGCTTTCCAAAATTTTATTCGGAAAACAATAGGGAAAGATCCTGCGGATATTCAGTAAGTGAAATTTATCTTATACTAAAGCACAACACAATTTTTAGCTTTATTTAGTTACTTTTTCTATTAACTGTAGAAATGTTGATAAAAAATTTTAAATAACGTTTTACGCCCCTACAGAAATTTTGAGTTGAAAATGCGAGGCAATTTTTTTTACGTGTTTACGTATTTTATATGTGTATTTTATTTTATTTGCCTAACTGCATTATAAACTTAAAATCAGAACTGGACAGTAGCTAGCTACTTTAGTAGCTCGGATACTAGCTTTGCTACTTTAATTGGTAGCTGTAGCTGTGCTACAAAAAAATAAAATGTATCTGTAGCTTTTATCTTCAGGATTTGTCGCAAGTAGCAAACACATAAAGCTACTAATTGTAGCTACTTTTATTAGCTTACAGCTACTTTCAGTAGTTTATAGCTACTTCTGTTAGCTTACAGCTACTTTTAGTAGCTTATAGTTACTTCAGCTAGTTTTACTAGTTTATAGCCACTTTTCTATGCTTAATAACTAGTTTCCCTAACATAGTATTTTATATCAAATTTTTTTACTTAAATTAGCAAAGAAGTATTATTTAAAATTGTTAATCTATAAATACAATATAAGAAAACATTTTTGTTTTGGTGCAACACTAAATAAGTCAACTATTCTTATGTATATTTTTGATAGTAGGCGTGTCTTACAAGGGCGCTACATTTTAGTAGCCCAAGATTCTAAAGTATCTTAGAACAGTCCTATTACAAAATAAAAAGAGATAATATATAGTAGCCAGTATGCATATTAAAAAGTATATATTTTTTTACTAACTCTTTAAAAAAACTTCATTAAAAAAGAAATTTTTTTTTCGTCAAAAAATATTGATATTAATCCGTGTCTCACTCAAGCACTCACTTTCGAGAATCCAGGCAGTTATATGAAACTATCCAAAACCTATGTTAAACTACATTTGAGGGGGCACGGGTTAATATCAATATTTTTTGACGAAACTTGGCTCAAAAAATTTCTATTTTAGTGAAGTTTTTTTTAGGGAGTGCGTAAAAAAATTATAAAATTTTTTTTTTTTTGGACCACACTAATATATATATATATATATATATATATATATATATATATATTAAAATAAAAATTCTAGCACGCAAACAAACCGTTTCTAAAATATATTTTGTATTTTCTTTACGTAAAACTTTTTACTTGCAAACTCATGTTTACTAAGGCTTACTAACTGAATTTTTAATACTATATACTCGTAAGATTTGTGACCCTAAAATAACGGTTTTAGGTTTATGTTCTCCACTAATATTTATTAATCATCGTTTGTTTTCATCAGAAAAAATAATACAAATGACGTTTAGTTCGTCGAAAATAAATATTAATACAGAACTTACACCTAAAGCCGTTTCATTTTATATAATGAATTGTGAAATTTTTTTACTATGTTATTTGTGAATCTTTTTCTATCACTTTATGTATATTTTGTCGATTTATTGTCAATATTCTTAACAAATTGTGTTGGATAAAATTATTGTGTATGAGTCTGCAAGTTTGTGTACTAGCTGGACAGTGGACAGTTTTACTTAATTTATTAATAAGAACAATTTATTTCAAAAGTCATTAGACAAATTGTATGAATCTTTAATTTCAAATTTAATTAAATAAATATTAACACAGAACTCTAATCTGCAGCAGTTCTATTTTATTTTATATTTGTTTATCTTTACAATATTTGTGAAATTAAAATTCTTTTTTGTAATTGAAAAGTAATTTATTTTCGCTGAGTAATTGAAATTGCAAATTAAATTGATTTTTACATAAATAATTTTTAATAAATTTTAATTTAAATTGACAGTCATAGATAATTACAAATCATTAAAATCATTTTAAGATTTGATATCAAACTAAATAAATTTCAAATTTTTTGTCCTTGACATAGAATGCAATCAATGTTATTGAACTACTAAGTAAATAATATACTTGATATTTCAAGTGTTTTTCAATCATGAATGATAATTAAATAAGTCAATATTTATTTTCATTTTATATAGAGTTGTCCAACAACTGATCCAGATGTCTTAAACGTACATCTTGTTCCACATTCGCACGATGATGTAGGCTGGTTGAAAACTGTTGATCAATATTATTATGGCAGTAAGTATTTTATTTTGATATTCTTCAAGTTTCTTTGGATATCCAACTTTAGTATTTTTGTACCAACCGTCACATATAGTGAAGGCTATTGTAACCATATCATATACTTTTTGAGATAAACAAAAATTAGACTATTTGTATCGTAAATTAAGTGTTTTCAAAGTTATGTCGATCTCTCTGTTGACCGAGAGCAAAGCAAATCAGATGGAGAGTTTCTGAGATTTCTGCGGGAGAAGGTTGAAAGACGTGGTTTCTAGATAAACGTGTTTAAAGTCTGAAGTTAGTTTTTACTGCCCGATCTGTACTTTTCATCTTCTCTGATACTCTGTATTGACGTTGAGTTTTTCGAAACGTCGATTATTAATAAATATTAATACAGAACATAAAGCTAAAGCCGTTTTATTTTATATAAGAAGTTCTGAAAGATTTTTTTTACTATGATAAGAATTTTTTAATTAAATTTTTAAATATTTATTAAAAGAGCAATAAAGTTGGTGATGCTGCATTATTTTTCATTAAGAAATAATTTTGAAATATACTAAATAACAGTAATCTGCAGGCTTTCACGGTCAGTATCTATTAAATTTTTAAAAATTTTAAGGTTGGTATGCCGTGATTGGTTTATTCTCGTCGCAGATATTTCGCCATACATCGTAAATGGCATCCTCATTGCTAAGTGATACTCAATGACATTCATTCAGTCATCTAGCACTGAGGATGCCATCTACGATGTATGGCAAAACGTCTGCGATAAGAATATATCGACCACAATATACCATCCCAGAAAATTCTATTAATTTAATACTAAATAATAGTTCACTTATGTTTTCTTTAAAAAATTATGAAAATAATTTTAATTTCTAAAATACCTATTTGACAAAAAGTATTATATGATTTAAAATTAGTGATGGGATAATGAGAATAAAAAATAATCGATCATTTATTAAATTATCATTAATTTTTTTTTTTTTTTTTTGATTATTGGCTTTGGATGCAAGTCCATTAGCCAGCTACTTTGTTATGATTTTAATATTTTACATGTTCAAGTGACACTTATTTAAATATTCTGCTATAAGGTCATATATATTATCTTTTTGACTATGGAGTAGAAGTGATATTTTTGTAGGAAATTCAATATGAATATTATGTAGTTTGTCCATCAAATATTTTTGTTGAGCAGAATACTTTGTACATGCGAAAAATACATGGTCTGAGTTTCCTATATCGATGTTGTTACATTCACACGTTGGTGTCGAATTTAATTTTAATCTATATAAATATTCTGGACATAGATAATGTCCTAGTCTAAGTCTACAAATGTTTGTTATTGTTTTTCTGTTGTATTCTTTATATTTATGAAACCACGATTTGGGTGTAACTTTATTTTAAATATTAAAGTAATATTTTCCTGTTATGGTTGATTTAAATGTAAATTCAGTATTCCATTCTTCTATTTTTTTCCTTTTTAGCATAGCTTGTATATCCATTGATGGAATTCTTATTTCATAGCTCGCGCCGTCATTGATGCTTTCTTTGGCAAGTAGGTCTGCTACTTCGTTATGAGGTATTCCGGAATGGCTTTTAATCCATGTTAATTTTATGTTGTAGTTTTCTTGATTTAGTCTAAAAAGTTCATATAAGATTTTATATATTATGTGATGATTGTTCACTTTTAGATCTGGAAATTTTAATTTGTTTAAGGCACTTTTACAATCAGTAGGTATTAGACTATTTCTGATACTTTTTTGTTTGATGTATATTATGCTTTCATAAATGGCTATTAATTCAGCTGTAAAGTTTGAACAAATTTTTGGCAGTTTAAATTTTTTATGGGTTGCTGTCTGTGGATCGTAATCATTAAATTGAAATCGTTCGGTTGATGAACAAATAAAAAGTGGCAGTCTTCCATAAAAATAAACAAAATAGATTATAAAATTAAAAGAAATCAGAGCCAGTCAACCTATCCAAATAGCAAATAACCATGGAACTATATGAATACTAAGAAAGCTAAGTTGACTGATAGATTATATTATGTATGCACTTAAAGTGGGGAGAAAAAAAAAGATGCCAATATATAACTTGTAAATAATTATATTTAATTTTAATGTCTTACATAACTGACAAGTAATAATACAAGTATGTATTTAGTTAAATACTGTAATTTTTAGTAAGGTTATTTTGTTGTACCAGTTACATATAAGTTTTACGTTATTTAATAAATAATTAAAATATTAATTTATTTAACATAACAGAAATTTAAAATATTTTTATTATTTATAATATTCAGTTATTAAAAAATGCATTCAAATCTTATATGTAAAACGTTGCGATTGTGATATACTATCTAATGGTTTTTATATAATATAACTGACAGATAGATACAATCGTTCGTTCTAGATGTACTGTATTAATTCCTATCACATCATTCGAATTATCATTCGATTCGATGATATTTATTCAAATATCGATCATTCGATTATGTCCAGGGGCGGATCTATATATGAACTTTTTGGGCTGCAGCCCAGAGCCACGTGGTTAAAAAGAGCCCTCAGCCCCATTAAAGCCAATGAACAATATTACAAATTAAAAGAAAATAATCTAAAAATCATAAGGTTGCTGTTTGTGTATCTCAGTCATATTAAATAAATAAAATATTTCATTGTCCTAATTTTTTTCCTATACCGTATACACCATTATAGAAAACATTTGTTTGACAAAATGGCAATTAGTTTAAGGTATGCCCCAAGTAATGTTAGCCCAGGGCCCCACAAATTCACTGTTCGCCTCTGATTATGCCCATCACTATTTAAAATAAGGAAATCAAAGTCGATTTTCGGTTAAAACGGAAATGACATCTTATTGCCAATATTTTACTTCAGTTGAGCATATCATTCATATAATTTTTATTAAATAATAAAATCAAAAATATTGATTATCAGGTTATCTCTATTTAATGTATAGAGTTCAATGGTGTATTAAAATTTTATTAGATAACATTATTGATTGAATGTTGATAACAACAGAGGTGTATTTATATTGTTTTTATTTGTTATATCTAATTTAAATTTTTTTTTATCTGATATCTAAATAAATATTGGATAATGATCTATATTTTATTATTATTTTCTTTATTTTATATTAATAAATTAAACAAGATATGTTATAAATTGTATTTTTTTTTTGTATTTTTAGAGAAACTATTTCTTAAAAAAATCATTTATATTTATAATAATTTATTAATCAACAAAGATTTGTTATACTTTTATTTTAACACGTTTTTATTAACTCGCTTTCTTTCTTTTCTGTTTGTTTGTCTGTTTGGTATAAATTTTGCAATCGATTTTAAACTAACTTTCCGATGAGCTAGAGACTTGAAACTTTAAACATAGCTTAGAACTAGATGACAATGCAATATTAACTAATTAATTAATAATATTAAAAATATTAAATTAAAGTTACTTAATTAACTTAATTATAATTATATAATTAATTAAATTAATTAATTAAGTTAAAGTTAAACAAAATTAAATAGCAGAAAATATTTATTTAAATAAAAAAAATACGTTTTTAACAAAAACTAAAAGTATAAAATAAGTGATCTTAGCCTAATATAGATTTAAAACCCCATAGAGGAAAACGTAGAGCGTATGCAATAGATAATATTAAGGAGTGTATGGAGTATCTGTTGTTGCCCTACTTTTTTTTTGTATGAGGTTATAAATCTATATAGGAGCTAAGAGAAATTATTATTTTATAATTGCATAATACTTATAAAGTATAATTTTCGAATAATGCTGTTAACTTTTGGTGAAAAATTTTTTTATTCCTATTATTTACTACTACCATTTATGTGATAATGTCAAAGTGTCAAAGTCTTTATATGGGTTTACTCATATACTTCTAATCTTGTTTTAAATGTATTAATCAAATAATAATAACGATAATATTTCAGGTAGAAGTAATATACAAAAAGCAGGAGTTCAATATATATTGGATTCTGTTATACAAGCTCTACTCCAAAATCCGGAAAGACGATTTATTTACGTAGAAACAGCATTCCTCTGGAAATGGTGGCAAGAGCAAAATGATGAAATGCATGAAATTGTGAGGGAATTAGTGAATACGGGTCGATTAGAAATCATTGGTGGAGCATGGAGTATGAATGATGAAGCTGCTGCACATTATACTTCGACGATTGATCAATTTACTTGGGGATTTAGGTAACTTTACTTAAACGAGCATTACACGGTCAATCAGGTATGACAGTTCGATTGAAAAATTAGACTGACATTCCTGACTTTAATCACAAAACCCCCCTACACTTATCTTGACTTTGACATTTGTCTTTACCTTATACCTTTAATCAGAATGTCAATCTTCGGTCTGAATGTCATTTCGAATGATCGAGTAAGGCCTGTTTTATAGAAAAAATATTTTTCTGTATTTCAAACTATCTGTATTCACTATTCAGTAATTAAATCTGTATTTATATTTACCAATTACTTTGACAAAAACAAAAATTTTTTTTGGCTTTCTTGATTTAAGAAAAGCTTATGACAGTGTTCTTCGGGAAATCTTGTGGAATGTACTTCGCGAGTACGGTGTTAATAGTAATCTTTTAGCAACAATTCAAACTCTGTATGATAGAAGTGAGGCTACTGTACGAATTGATGATTTTTTAAGTGATTAGTTTCGTACTGATGTTGGTGTAAAACAGGGTTGTGTAATGTCTCCTTAGCTATTTAATTTATATATGGATGTTCTTCGCCGGAAATCCTTTTGTGGTGATGATGGTATACAAACAGGTGATTGTGTTGTATCTACTTTACCCTATGCTGATGACGTGATTGTTCTGGCTGAATCTGAAGAGCAACTGAAATGTGTTGAATGTTTTAGTTTTTGAAAAAGGTAACTTGACAACTGAATGAAATGTTTCTGTTGATGGTGAACGTTTAGAGCAGATGAATGAATTTATATATTTGGGTAGTTTATTATCTAAAGATGGTTGTTTTGATTGTGAAATTGAAAGAAGGGTTATAAGGTTTGAATGTTTTGTGTACTTTTGATAAGAATGTAAATGTTTCCAAAAAAGTCCCCTTTACGAGTATATACAATGCTGTTTTGGTGCCTACGTTGATGTATGGTAGTAAATATTGGGTTTGGCTACAAAAACATAAAAGAAAAACGATTGCTGTAAAAAAGGATTTTTACTTGGGGTATGTGTTGTAACTAGGAGGAATCGGGTAGAAAATAGATAAATGTATGATGAGCGTGAAATTGAAAAAAATATTGTAGTATAAGTTGGTGTTAGTCAGTTAAGACGGTTCGGGCATGTTGAGCGAATGTCTAATGAACGTTTGGTTAAAAAAATTTATAAGAATGATTTTGAAGCTATACATTTGCGTGGACGTTCGATGAGTAGTTAGAGTGGTATGATTGAGAGTGTTTTGCGTGAGCGAAAGTTTTCAAGTAGAAATAAAAGAATAGAAAAGCATGTGTGAGGAGAATTATGAATGTGGATAAAATTAAAATTGATTATTTATATAGGAATATTTGGAGGAAACTGATTTCGGGATAATAGAAAGAGTTTGTGCCACACCTATTTGGGTACATAGCGTGATTGTGTATGTATGTATGTAGGAATGTAGGTATGTATAATCTGGTACCCCGACATAAGCGCTCGAGACATAAGCGCCCCGACATAAGCGCCCCGACATAAGCGCTACCGACAATTGCGCCACCGACAATTGCGCTTCCCGACAAAAGCGCTCCAGATAATAAAAATTTAGTATTTTTGGGTTATGGTTAAAAATATAATTATAAATATTATTTTGAATTACTATTTATTTTTTATCAGCAGAGTAGATGATATGTAAATAATATTGTAAATATTATTATTATTAAAATTATGTGTTTTATATACCTATGTTAAAGTGACCAGATGTTTTACATTGGGATGTGGAACAGATAAAAACACACGTTCTATTTTTAATTATTATTTTATTATTATTATTATTATTATTATTATTATTATTATTTATTTATTTGAAAATTTCAAAACATGTCTGTATTATATAAACATTTTTGTATTTAAACAAAAAACAAAATATGTGGGACATTTTGTAGGACAGTTTTCGATGTGGAACAAGAAATCCAACTGTGGGACAGTCCCACCTAATGTGGGACGTCTGGTCACCTTAACCTATGTATGTATATATAAAAAATATAAAAATTTAAAATAATGGCATTCGGGTATTTCGTTCGTTAGGAATAAAAGTCAAAAATGTATTTCATAAAATTATTTAATTTGTCAAACATCAAATTAATTAAACGAATAAAATAAAACATCATACGATAATAAAAGTTATAATTATAAATTTAGAAAATGTACTCTTAACTAGTGTCACAAGAATAATTCTTTGCAACTCAATTTTAATAATAATAATAATAATATATATATATATATATATATATATATATATATATATATAATATATATATATATAAATGTATATAACCATATATAAGCACACATTTTTTTATTTTTATTACATAGAGCGCTTTTGTCGGGAGGCGCTTTTGTCGTGTAGCGCAAATGTCGGTAGCGCATATGTCGGGGCGCTTATGTCGGGGCGCTTATGTCGGGGCGCTTTTGACGGGACACCGTATAATCTTAGTCAACTATTAATCTCATAATATACCGAAGTTAATAAACCTAAATATTACATTTATTTCCTGCAAAAATGTATTATAGATTACTTTAACTTTATTTGCTAATAAAAAATTTGCATTATTATCCAGAAAATTAAACGACACATTAGGAGAATGTGCTCGTCCAAAAATTGGTTGGCAAATTGATCCATTTGGTCACAGTCGAGAACAAGCATCAATTTTTGCTCAATTGGGATTCGACGGATTGTTTTTTGCTCGACTTGACTGGAGAGATAAATCAAATTTGTTGGACACCAAATCAGCTGAAATGCTTTGGCAAGGAAGTCAAAGCTTAGGTAATTAATAATAATTCTATAAATTTTATGTTTATAATTTTAATTAACTGAAATAAATTTTGTTTTAATTTCTATTTGAACTAAAAAAATGTAAAAAAAATCAATTTTTTTTTGGTTTTATCAATAAATCTATATTGATGTAAAGTTGTAAATAAATTAAATTCTATTAGATTTAAAAAGAGTTTTTTTTACTAGTAAACTTTAAAATGTTTCAAATATAATATTTAAAAAATTTACAAAAAATCATTAAAAAAAAGAAAATAAGAGGAGGTTTTTTTGCTTTTATCTGAAATATAGGCAATGTTTGGAATTTTTTTGCGACAATGAAGTGACTAAAAACATTCGGTTTTGACAGTTTTATTCTTTAGTATTTTGGGAATAATTTCTTTTTTGTGGCTGCCCGCGCAGAGTCATGTTCTGTAAAAATATCTCCACTTCGCCGAGCTCTCTGGTAATGAACCGCAATCAGAACAATTTGTCACAGTTAAAGTAGATGATATTTCCTATGACTTATACTTAACGACAATAAAATTTCACAAAAATTGACCAAGTTAAGCGTTTTTTTACCTCATTTTTTTAATTTTTTGTCTTCATTTTAAGTATAAGGCACACAAAAAAGTATACTCTTCAAATTGGACTTTATCGAAAGTAAATCGGATGAACTGTTCAAGCGCTACTCTTGGCGTAAAGAAAAAAATATGGTTTCGAAAAAAACGCGTTTAAAGTTTTGGTAAAGTTTAACTTGCTACCTGTGCGTCCCTCTGCGCGCGGTATGGTATGCTAGTGCGTTCAAGACGCTCTAGCTCCGTAAATATATTTCTGATCGAAAAACACTGTCGCACACATATTCTAGACATGTAACACTTTCAAAATATGGAATAAAAAAAATCGATTTTTTGAAGAAATATAAAAAAACCTTCCCTCATACATACGAGTAAATTTGAATGAATGAGAATAACAATTTTTATTTGTATTATTGTTTGAAAATTTTATGCTATATATATATATATATATATATATATATATATATATATATATATACTTTATACTTTATATATATACTTTATACTTTGTCTGAAGTTAATTTTAATTGATTATTTTTATGTGATATAGGAAAATCGTCGCAGTTATTCACATCGGTATTGTATAATCACTATAGCGCTCCTCCAGGATTTTGTTTCGATATTTTATGTGACGACACTCCAATTGTTGAAAATAAGAAAAGTCCTGAATATAATGCAGAAAAAAGGGTATTTTTAATTATATAAAATTTATAATTTTCATTTAAATTTAACAAATTGTAGAACATTTTTCAATTTGTTCATTTTATAATGAAACCAAAATGTAAAATATAATTGCTTATCGCATTATTGTATAGATGGCGTTGGTGGTATTTATTTACTTCTCATCGTTATCGCATTGAAGTACTTGCTATAAAAGGCAGCCAGAATTAACACCGGTTATCAGTTGCCTCACAGCAACTGATCACAGCACCGTACTGATGAGGTTCTAAAGACCGAAACACGTGTCTACGGTTAAACTGGCCAGTCATTGATGCATAGCTTAACAGCCGATTCATTGACTGAGTATCTTGTGAAATTTTGGGAAAAATATAAAATCTCAATATTCTTGAGTATTATTAAAATGTAAAAAGTTAAAATATTTTAAATTTTACGATATATTGCCAACCAACATTTGTATCCCTTATTATTCTTGAGATACCATAGTGGTGCATTTTATTTGAACACCTTGTAGAATTAAAATCAATTAAAACTTGTAAAATAAAAATATTTTTAAAACTGTAATTTACTTTATGAACATATTTGTAAGTAATAAATTAACTTAATTATTAAATGATTTTTGTTTCAGGCTGAAGAATTTCTAAAGTTTGTTGAAACCCAAGCGAAATATTACAAGACCAATAATGTTATAGTAACAATGGGTGGTGATTTTAATTATCAAGATGCTCATATGTATTTTATAAACATGGATAAATTAATCAAGTAAGATACTTTAGACAAATTATTATCAGGATCCTTAATATATAATAATGAATATCAAGTGCATGACAACAGAATATCAGCAAAAATAATCATCAAATTAGAATGCAAATATTGTTCATCAAAAAGTTAACAAAAAACAAAAATAAGTTCTTTATGTTCACTCAATTTCTAGATGTTTTTTAAAAATATTTGCAAAAAATAAAAGTATTTTTTGGATTTATTTGCTATTAAATTTATATTTTTTTAATTTTACGTGACGTCATCAGGGCTTCATAAATTTAAACTAAAAACTGGTTTATGCACGCTGTAAACTAATAGAAACAAACAATTAATTCAATTTTATTACAATGTACAATATTTATTTAGTGATGTTCATTCATTTTAATATAAGTCAATAATTTTCATTCATATTTTTTTTATTTTTTATATCTACTCATACAGTGTGGAAATTCTGTTGATATTATTTTTTTGGAAAAAATCTCGAAGGGGGTATAGCGATTTGGACTACAGCGAATATTTCTAGTCTATTTTCAGTTTCGTATGTCATTTGTTTTTCATGTTATGACGTCATCAATTTTTTTTTTTATTCCGTTTTCAACCGTATAAAATTTTCAATATGTTACATTTGAAAAAAATTGAGAAAAATAGTGTTAAAGTTCAAATGTTAAAAATTAATTAAATTGGCAAAATGAACCTAGTCACCTAAGTTTGACGGAAAGTTATCGACGGCACATTCTTTTATATTTTGAGATTATAAAAAAATTTTAAAAATCGAATTACAAATTTATTATCTTCTCAATTCAAAGTTATAAACCAATAGCTAGATTTATTTTGTCAATTTAATTATTAATTTTAATATTTGAACTTTAAGAATATTTTTTTCAATTTTTTTTAAATGTAACATAAAAAGTACTACCAAAATCAATAATAAAAAATATAGATTGTCAAAAAAAAAGTCGATGACGTTATAACATGAAAAACAAATGACATAAGAAACTGAAAACAGGCTGAAAATATTCGCTGTATTCAAAATCGCTATACCCCTTCGAAATTTTTTCCAAAAAATTAATTTCAACGAAATTACTGAATTTATTCCTTACTTAATTTCCACACTGTATAATCCCAACAAAGTTTATAAACATCAAATTAACATTTCTAAACGGACTGAACTTTTGTACATTTAAGTTTCATACAACCATCTCTTTCTATATGAGGAGCTCGTTTTCAAAATGCAACATGTCCATTTTTTAATTTTTTGAAGTAGAGATGGCGTTGGGTATATTAAAAGACTGTGTATCTTACAAAATACACAGTTTGTGTCAAATCGCAACAAATCCCATTGAAAAGTAGGCGGAAAGTTTGTATTCCACTATCAAAACGCAACATGTCCACAGAGTTATGTTTTCGAAACGAAACATGTCCCGTTTGACACTTCCAAGCCAAATACATGTGCGACCTGCACATTATTTTTGATGCAATAAGTATTATATTTTGTTTATAATGTCTTCGGAAGGTGTGTGTAGCAGAGAATAGTTTAGGAAGTAGAAAGAAGCAGAAAAATAAGCAGGCTGAGCGAATAATTAAGAAAAATATGAAGTGAGTTAGTTTTTCAAATTTGTAGGTTAGAATAATCTTAATAAGCTTAAAATTATTTAGATATGCTCCAAAGGATCTAATTCTACAGAACTGGTGTGTGTTTTTGAAATTGTCTATTAGCCACTAAAACGTTTTTGCTTCAAAACGCAACAAATCCCAATTTTTTTTTCAAAATTCAACATGTCCATTCTATAATAATTTTTTTTTCATAAATAGTAATTCGTGATTTATATTAAATTAGTATAAACAACCCACATCATGAATGTAACTTACCAAAAAAACTTGAAAGCGCTATGCAAAGGCGGCGCTGTAGAAACACATTATAGCGTTTATCTCAAAAACATAAATTTGGACATGTCGCATTTTGAAAACGAGCTCCTCATATTATATCAATTCCCATATCGATATCTAGTTTATTAGTCGTAAATTAATTCATGAAAGACCTGATTTTATTCATTGGTTTAAGCTTAGACATGCAATATTAATAGCAAATTTAACATTTTTTCTCTAATCTATTTGCTCACTTTATCTTAAAATAAAAAAATACGGATATCTTATTTTTAACTGTAGTTTAACATATAAAATATCTCAAATTTACTTAATCAAATAAACAGCAATTATTTATTTCTCTTATTTGTTAATAAAATAAAATTATAAAATTTTTTTAGAGTTGCAAATAGTTTACAATCGAAAACTAAACTAGTTTATTCAACACCATCATGCTACTTGAAAGCAGTACATGAATCGAATTTAGACTGGCCAGTAAAAACAGATGATTTCTTCCCGTATGCCTCGGATCCACATACGTATTGGAATGGTTACTTTACTTCGCGACCAACTAGTAAGAGATTTGAACGACTTGGAAATAATTTCTTACAAGTATGTAACCGTATTTCAGTTCTCTAAAAAACTGTTATTTTCAAACTTGCATAGCTCAAAGGGGAATTAATATTTTAGACTGGAGTAAAAAGCACTTTATTATACGTTATTCGAACAACAAAATAACAACACGACTGTTATTTCTTTTTGTTGCTGCATGGCTATTTATTTTTAAAATTTACAAAGTTATGGCGTTTTGAAAAAAAAATTATTATTTTTCACCGAAAATTTGAAACTTCAAACATAGCTCAGAACTAGATGGCAATGTAATATTAATTAATTAGTTAATAAATTAATTAATTAAATATTTAATTAATAACATTAAAAATATTAAATTAAGGTTAATTAATTAACTTAATTAATTATAATTATAATTGCATAACTATAATTATTAAATTATAATTAATTAAATTAATTAACTAAGTTAATGTTAAAGTTAAACAATACTGAAAAGCAGAAAATAATTATTTAAATTAATATTTCATATTCCACGGTCTACAAAGTATAAAATAATTTTTCCTAGCCCCATACAGATTTATAATCCCATACAAAAAAACGTAGGAGTGTAGCGAGTAGCTGTTGTTGCCATACATAATATTCGAAATTTCATCTTAGATACTACATTTTACATATTTGTGATCAATAAAAACTATGTGTACTACAGTGTACGCCGTTTAATATCATCACATTGGGACCCTTTATTGATAACAATAATCGATTAATAATAATAGTATTTGAAAATATTTTATACACAAATATTTATTGACTAAAAATAGGTACAAATAAACAGTAAATACGTCTAAACCATTCAGATTAATCTATTATTGCTCAACATGCATTAGAGTATCTTCATGGTGTAAAATTCGAAAATACTGTAATAATTGCAAGACCCATCAATATCAACAGCATATTGATAAGAGAAGCAATAGAAATGTATAAAATGTAAAAGATAATTTGAAACAATGTGACTGATTTAAATAAAATTTAGCTTCCATTAATTAAAAATCTATAAAAAATTTATGATCTAGTAACTTGTATTTTGTTACCTAGTAACTTGTTTCTATGTTCTGTTTATTTACTGTAAATGTCATTTGTATCATTTTTCCTGATGAAGACGGACGTTGAGTTCGTCGAACCGTCTATTATAAATAAATATAAATATAGAACTTTAACCTAAAGCAGTAAATAAATTATTTATTAAACTAAAAACTATCTAATAATAAATTTTTTTGCAGATTACTAAACAATTGGCATCGTTGACTGTTCCAAAGAATAGCGAAAATGGATTAGATCCTTTACGTGAAGCTATTGGAATTATGCAGCATCATGATGCCATTACAGGAACTGAAAAACAACACGTAGCGGAAGACTATCATCGTATCGTTACGGAAGGCATTGTTGAAGCTGAAAAAGTTGCCAATATCAATCTTCAGTAAGTATGAACCAGAGTAGGACAATAGATTAGCTACTTTAGTAGTAGCTACTTTTATTGGTAGTTGTACTACAAAATAATAAAAGTAACTGTAGCTTGTAGCTTCAGGATTTGTTGCAAGTAGCTTTTAAATAGTAGATAAATCATAAAGCTGCTATTTATAGATACTTTTGGTAGCTTATAGCTACTTTAGTAGCTACTTTTAGTGACTTAGCTACTTGTAATCAGGGCCGGATTTATACTTGATAAGACCCTAAGCTATTTGAGATATGGGGCCCTGTATAAGTCCAGATTATCTATGTCAGTGACAAATATGATTTTCGGATACCTAGAGGGTTAAACTGAAATACAATTAAAAAGTATATTGATAGTGAAATAATAAATCTTTAACTTAAAATCATTTTTATTCATAACACTTAAAAATAAAACTTTTTTAAAAAGAAACAAAAGTTCTTTTAAAAGGCACAATTTACAATTGGGTGAAGAGCATAGGACGTCCCAGACGTGCGGCATTGGGACAAATAATGCTGCGGTATATTTAAGTATATATGACACTTACTCACTCAGACAATTTTTTTTGGGGCCCTCAAAAAAGTGGGGGCCCTAAGCTATAACTTGTGCAGCTTATACGTAAATCCTGCACTGCTTGTAATAGTTAATAGCTACTTCTATTAGTTTATAGCCATTTTCAGTAGTTTATAGTTACTTTTAGTAGTCTATAGCTACTTTTACTAGTTTATGGCCACTTTTATATACTTAGTAACATGTTTTCCTAATGTAGTATTTTATATAAAAAAATTCCTATTTAAATTAGCAAGGAAATATCATTTAAAATTGTTAATCTATAAATAAAATATAGGAAAATAAAAATATTTTCGTTTTTGGTGCAACACTAAATAAGTCAACTATTTTTATTTATATTTTATATTTTTGATAAAGCATCTCACAAGGGCGCTACATTTTAGTAACACAAGATGCTAAAATATCTTAGTGCAGCCTTATTAAAAAATAAAATGGAACAATATATGTGAAATATTTTGAAATAAAATATTACAAATTCAGTTATAATTATATTATGGTTTTCAAATAAAAAATTTGAAATATTAAGTATAAAAATTTAAAAATTTTCTCAAAAATTACTTCTACTATGATATAACACTCCTACTATATAACTATATATTATACTATACTCGTATAACATACTAAAGAAAAAAACTGCTATAGGTTGTAGTTCTGTATTAATATTTATTAAAATAAAAATGCTTTTTATAAGTGCAAAGTATTAGTCATATTCTACATTAAAACATAAATAAATATATCAGTAATATTAATAACATCTGCAACGAGCACAGATCGACCACAGCAGAGGAGTCCAGAAAATTTTGTAAATTCAATATTAACAATATTTTTGAAAATTTTAAGAAATTAAAGTACTTTATTCTGTAAATCTTAAATATTTTAAAATTTTGAACACATCTGATGTCAAGCTAATTTTTGGTGTAGATTGGTTTTAGTTCGAGCGGAGGACAATTTTGTTTAAAGTTTTATGAAATTGTGGTTTAGTTAAAATCCAAGAAAATCGTGGTTTATTTGTTTTTGTGTCACACCTATCGGGGTAAACGAATATACATTCTAATTATACAAATTCGGAAACTTCTCTCAAAAGATAAGTTTAGAAATTAAATAAAATTATTTTGACGACGTTAGAAAAAAGGTGAAATAAATAATAATAAATGACGATTACAACAAAATATGTATTTTTGTTATTAGTAACTTCTTATATAGACGTATAAAAGACAGTTTTGATTGAAACTTTTTTATTTCATTAATTATAAAATATTTAATAATATGTATAGAACGGGGTCACTATTTTAAACAGGCTTTCCATAATTTCATTTAAACGGTTTTTATTCATGTTTTGTTTTTGTGCAACCAATTACTCACTATTGTATGTAATTATTTTCAAAAGTGTATTTCTTTTTAAATTTAACATTTATATTTTAGAAACCTGAGTGCTGCAAATGTCACATTTGAGTCTTGTTTATTGCTGAACATAAGTCAATGTAGTCTCACTGAAAACAATGAGAATGTTTTGATAACTGTATATAATCCACTAAGTAGAAATATATCACATTATGTAAGAGTACCAGTAAGTCATGAAAATTACGTTGTCTTTTATGATGGTAAGTTAAAAAAAATCATATATTATTCACCAATTTATTTGTCTTATATTTATATACCGGTATAATAATTATTAATTTATTTTATTTTATTGAAATATCTTTCCGAAATATTAAACAACTTTTACTTTAATATTTTGTATTATTTATTTTAAACTTACGTTTCGACGCTATTTGCATAACGTTAAACCAAAAGTTGTTTACATAACAAATAAAATGTGAGTGATATTGAAGATATACGTCTGTGTGGGCGAATGATAATTAGATATGTAGGTATGATTGACAATGTTTTGCGTTAATGGCGCGGGTGGCGTAGTGGTTATGTTACCCGCCTTGCACCACTGAGATCTCTGGTAAGACCCACTCTCCCCAGAAATTATAATATGAAATTTCTCGTCCACTGGTGTGATTTTTCTTCGAGTACTTTGGTTTCTCCACCGTTAGGTTTACAAATACCGTTTACACGACGTGCTCTGGCCACTCTGGAACACTTTCCAAACCATCACTCGGTATTAAATCATAGTTTTTCATATATGGTTCACGGGCGGTAGCCATTTCTGTGTAATCACATCATAGCACATTGACAACTCCCTAGTGGTTCCCTACTCAGAACTCACAATACAAATATACTAACATCTCTAAACAGTGCACTGACACAACACAGCACTCTGACAAGGAGGCAAGTGGCCATCCTATAACAAAACACATGAACATTTATTTTTATTTTATAATGGTTTGGGTGAGCGAATGTTTCCAACGGGTAGGAAAAGAAGAGCATGTATAACAGGCATCATAAATAAATGAAATAAAACAAAAGTTGCTTATTTGGATAAGAATATTAATTTCGGGATAGTTGAAAGAGTTACTACCCACTTTTATAAATATTTTGGCATGGTTGTGTTTCATTCTGTTTATTTTACATTTAAAACTAAATAAAAATAAATAAATATTTGAGTTTTCATACAAGCATTGAAATATTCCCATTCAATTATCAATTATTTCATGCCAAAATTTTATTAGTACATTTATAGATTTCCATAGGATTCACGGATTGCAGACAGAGCAAACCGGCAGTATGACTGGAGAAGGACGGGGTAAACATAGTTTTTTATGTCATAATCATATGTAAATATTAAATTTATTTAACGATAACCTACATTTTTTTTAATATAACACAAAATCACGCTATGTACTCTTTCCATTTATGCAGAAATTAGTTATCACCAAACACTCCTATCCAGACAAGCAACATTTGTTTGACAACATTCATGATCCTCTCATACATAACTATT
This sequence comes from Clivina fossor, assembly GCA_963966155.1. Classification (NCBI taxonomy): domain Eukaryota; kingdom Metazoa; phylum Arthropoda; class Insecta; order Coleoptera; family Carabidae; genus Clivina; species Clivina fossor. The sequence goes on along the minus strand of OZ014553.1, from coordinate 12,986,485 downwards.
TATTATTACCATTTATGGCTAATTGCATCATCTTTACTTAAATTTTAAGCGTGGTGTAAATGAATCGACCAGTGGATTTCTAATAAATAATCGTCGTTATAATATTAAAAATTAATCTGATTTAAGCCACACTAAAAATTTAATTATAGTTGGTGCAACTGGCCATTAAAAACATTCGCTTACGCTAAACATTCTCAATCATATATCATCCCCATCTACACATTGGATGTCCACGCAGACGTACATTTTCAATATCACTCACGTAAATTTTTTTAACAAATTTTTTTTAGACACTTGCTCATTTTTAACTGACAAATACTAACTTTTGCAACAACATTTTAACCAATTTTACACTGTTTATACATATTTATTTCGTAGCGGATTCCTTCTAATTACTCCACAAACTTCACACCAAAAATATCATTGCTACATTAGTCATTTGTTTTTTTTGCTTCTGTAGTTAATAATATTTGATATAAACGCCTACAGTAAAAAAAATTCAAATTCAAAAGTTTATTTAACTTTTCTTAATGACCAACTAACTAACTCTTATGTCGAACCTATGTTTCAGTAAATCCATTAACACAAAAAATAGTCACAATTTTGCTAATTACATTATTTTTTCTAATTATTTTTCGATTACTTTGTTAATTTATAATTAAAAAAAAACCATAAATAAATTATTTCAGGTAGTCAGATAACATCTCAAATTGTACCAATTTTCGAAAGAATTGCAAACATACCAGGACGCGAAAGTTCAGCTACACATGAGGTTGTTTTTAGAGCTGATGATATCCCACCATTAGGATTCAAAGTTTACAATTTGAGTCAATCTTCTTCTAAATCTAGCATATCATCTGAATTCATTCCAAATAAGGTATAATAATATGTAATTAATAATACATATATATATATATATATATATATATATATATATATATATATATATACAGGGCCGCACAGAGAGATTAAGGGGCCTGGAGCAAAAAATGGACGGAGGCCTTTTGTTAATTTAAAGTACTTCGTAGAAAAGTAATTTTTTTGGGTATGAAAATAAAAATATTTACAATAGCAATTAAATTTATAATAAATTACATTGTTTTTTTTTTACAAACGAAGTTCCAGATATTCAGTCAGAATCATCAGAAACAAATTTTCCGAGCTTTAACACGAGCAAACTCTTAGATTATAATATTAAAATCTAGCTCTCTCGCTTTTTTGTACTCGATAGTGGGGCCTGGGGCAAACTACCCCACCTGCCCCCCGTCTGTGCGCCTCTATATATATATATATATATATATATATATATATATATATATATATATATGTATACCGGGCGACCCATGTTACGAATAAAAGTTTAATGGTTGTGAGAGGGCCATCTGATCTTGTCAAATTTTGAACACCCCCACCTCCAAATCTAATTATATTGTTCAGAAAAACATTTGCGACAATGTTTTATACACGTCGTAAAAATAAACTATTGAAAATATTGAGACATCATGTAAAAATAAAAATATGTTTATATTGATAATAAAAAAAAATATTTATTTTTTAAGTTAATAAATCAGATACAAATAAAAATTTTTATTTATATTTTATATGAAGATGGCCATTGTCCAAATTAATATCAACTTATTGTAATAATATATTTTAGAATATAAAACTCAATTTTGATAAAAACGGCAGAATTAAATCTATTAGAAGAAACGGAAGAGATATTGATGTTAGACAAGAATATGCGTATTATCTTGGAGCTGCTGGTGATAATATGGAATTCAAGAATCGATCATCAGGAGCGTATATTTTTAGACCTAACTCTAGTATACCACTTGATGCAGCGACTAATATTTCAAAAAAAGAATACTATGGACCTCTTGTAACGGAATATCATGAAATTTACAATGATTGGATTAGTCATATTATAAGAATCTATCACGATGCATTACACTTTGAATTTCAGTGGATTATTGGACCAATTCCAGTTGAGTAAGTTTTTTTTTTTTAATTATACGTAAGTTATTATAAGATTTGTTTTAAAAAAAGTGCCTGATAGTAAGAAATCTGTTATTAGCATACGCAGCTTGATTTTTGCGTGCAATTTATAAATAATTTTTCCTGGAAAATCTGGGGCGCACTCCTTACTATTATCTATTGCATGCGACCCAAGTTTTTCTAAGAGAAATTATTTTATTCATTTTAGTTCGTTTTAATAACATGGTATATTAATTTTTTATTTATTTATATAATAATTTTCTACTTTTTAGTCTTGTGTGTGTGTGTGTGTGTGTGTGTTCTGTATTTTCTGTAGTTTCTGTATGAGTTGTTTGTCTGGATAGGAATGTTTGGAGAAAACTAACTGCGGAATTGTGGAAAGAGTTTGTGCCACACCCCTTTGAGTACATTATGTGGTTGTGTATGGATGTTAATATTGCATTGTTATCCGGTTCTGAGCTATGTTTACAGTTTCAAGTCTCTAGCTCATTTGCGAGATAATAGAAAAAGTTTGTGCCACACTCTTTTGAGTACATGGTGTGGTTGTGTATGTATATTATTAATATTGCATTGCCATCCAGTTCTAAGCTATATTTAAAGTTTCAAGTCTCTAGCTCATTTGCGGGATAGTGGAAAGAGTTTGTACTGCACGTTTTTGTTATGTATTTATGTTAAATATTACATTATCATCCAGTTCTGAGCTATGTATAAAGTTTTAAGTTCCTAAATTATCAAAAAATTAATTTAAAATTGATTGTAAAATTTGTACCAATTACACAAACAAGCAAACAAACAGACAAAAAAAGCGAGTTAATAAAAACGTGTTAAATAAAATATATTTTGAGGCTGAACAATGGTAAATAATAATTTTTAAAAAAGCTAAATTATGTGACAAATTGTAATATTACCAAAATTTTATTAAAATTTTTCTTAAATAAGAAAGTGCATACTCATCTGAGTTTCAGCGAAAACGGTGCTGTTGGATAGGTTGGTTGCAAATTATTTAACTTAAGGAGGTATACCACTTTGGAGGCATGAAACGATGCCTGTAACGATGTCTGTAACAATGTCTGTTACGATTTTTTCTACCACTTAAAGTGTTGCAATTGTCAATATTAACTATAAAACACCATTGCGTACTACGGGTTTAGAAACATTTCCCGACCACACTTCTGTGACCATTATTTTTCGTCCACAATTCTTTAATCACAATTAGTTGCCACCACAATTCTTTACACAATTTATTTTAAAAAAATAATCAAAAATTAACCTTTTAACCCAATTTATCTAATGAACATTACGAAAATTTTCAGGTGTATTAACTTTATGTAAAAAAATAAAAATTAAACTTTTAACTCAGCTTATCTAGCAATGAGCGTAACAAAAATCTTCAATTACATTAACTTTTTCTAAAAAAATAAAAATTAATCTTTTAACCCAACCTACTCAGCAATTAGTCTGCACAATGTATGTAAGTACAGGGTGGCGCAAAAAACCTTTATGATTCGAAAGTTTCTCCGTTTTCCAAATAAAATGCCGGCGTGTATCGCTCCATATCGAAACCCCAAGTATTTATTTTAATCTAAAAAAGCGAAGCTTAATAAGTATTAATGTCAGGAAGAATTATTAAAATTAAAAATCATGAAGATACTTTTGTGTCAGCCTGTATATGCGGCGAAAAATTGTGGGCGAAGAATCGTGGCTGCGAAGAATTGTGACGGCGAAGAATTGTGGACAAAGAATGTTCCGAACGCGGCGTACTACAATTCTCTTAACTAGCTATACTAATATCACTAAACTGATTTTTTAAGCATTTTATGCCCCTTTAATTTAATTATCCACTACTTCAGTGGAATACAATAAAATAAATAGAAAATTCTTACTGAAATAATTGACTTATTTTTGTCGTGAGATTTTCGGCTATTAAATATCGCTCACATATATTCCTTTATTCAAACGTTATAGTTAAAAAATATGTATGACAAAGTAATTCATTATGCGTTATTTTTAGAGACGGAATTGGAAAAGAAGTAATAATTAGAATCAATACATCGTTAAATTCAGGCGATGTGTTTTACACGGACTCAAACGGTAGGGAAATGTTAAGACGTGTCCGAGGTTATAGAGAAACATATAATCTAACACATGAAGAACCAGTTTCTGAAAATTACTATCCAGTTACATCGAAAATAACTATTCAAGATGATGTGACTAACGAAAGACTATCCTTACTAAATGATCGCGCTCAAGGAGGAGCCAGCTTGGATATTGGTGTTGTTGAACTTATGGTATAAATTTAATTGCATCGATTAATTAAATGTTAATTAATTTAAAATATTTAGCTTCATAGACGACTTTTGCGTGACGATGCATTTGGCGTTGGAGAAGCACTTAATGAACAAGCATTTGGAACAGGATTAGTTGCTACTGGAAAGCTCTTTATGACTGCAGGATCTGTTAGTGGCGCAGACAGTACGTAGTATTTGATTAAAATAATAATACAAATTTAAAACTACAACAAATCTATAGCTGAATTGCATACCTAAATATTTTGTTCAAAATAGAAATGCAAACAAAATCATTTTGCTTGTTGCTCCTATCGCTCCACATGATATTGAATGCGCCAAGTTAAATGCATTTGTTGGCATTTATTGTTTACTGTTACTTGTTGGAGCTTTTTTTATTTTGTTTATTGTATTTGCCTATTCTATTTGAATACGAACAAGATTTTGATTTTGCTGTAACATCCAAATACTACATTATACAATATCTTATGTATATATTACTATAGTAAAAAAAAAGACAAATTATTAATTCAGACATTTACCTCAATTTTGTAACGAAGTGCTAGGTTTTATTAATTTTGCTAACAACTATATACAAATGTGAAAAGAACAGCTACTCGTATAATTTTTTTAAGTGTCTACTAATATTTTTGGATATTGTTTGTTAGCGTGTTACTAAAACTAACAACTTTGTTACAGAATTTGGGTAAATGTCAGTTTCAAAATTTATCTAGAATATTATTATTTATTTTTGTAGTTTTTTATAAAGAAAAATATATTCTTTAAATTTGCATACGTGAAAGTATTCTGAATATCTAAACTCTTTTGCTGATGCTTTTTTAAATGAACAGTTTTTCTTAAATTTGTTAAATATATTGTCATATCTATATACAGAATGTCCCATGACTTGAGCTTGGGTTACATTAGTAGAATTAATAGTAGAGTACGGTAAACTTTTTGGGATAGTGAAAGACGAGTCTAAAAATTCGGCTTATATTATGTTAAAAACCAGGTAGTGCGTACTCTACCGCCGCACTCTACTACTGACTCTCAAGCAAGTTTTTTAATTTGAAGAATTGTTGATATTAAAGTGTTTTAGAATCAAAAATATTTAATAAATATATATGTGCACCTGAAAATTTATATTGGCTACATTACTTGGCTGATTTTAATAAAACTGTCAGTATATGTATTCTTAATACTTATTAAAATAATGTATTAGGTACCATTTTGGATACATGTTTACTAAATATTTTTTTCTAAATAACTTCAATAACAAACCCTTCAGGCTTTAGTTATCTTGAATCAAGAGAAATCTTATTTTAAAAAAATATTATAATCTTCTCAAAAACGTTAAATATAAGAAAGCGTTTTGAGTAAATATGCATAAAAATGTACAAAATTAAAAAAATTTAAATAAGTTTTAATAAATTTTTGAATGGAGGAAACAATTACACTTGCTTTAATTTTACTAAAATTGTGTATAATACAAGATTTATTTATTATATTATTTTAGGTGTTATTCCAAGAGAAAAAGAATTAGCACAAAAACTTTTGTCAGAACCATGGATTTTCGTAACCTCTGGTAATGGAAAAATTCCTGTAAATAAAGTAAGTATATTCATTTTTACAGGCAATCGTAGATCAGTGCTAGTATGTTAGATTCGGACGCCAAAGGTTCCTAATTCGCGCCGCGTTTACACCGGAATTTAAAATATTATTTCTGGTATTGCAACCTTGCACCAGTGAACTAATATTGTCTGAGTCCGAGTAGTTTGGAACCCACTATAAACTGCACATTCTTTACTTGACTACGGGTAGACGCCCTGCACCATTGATAATATCAGTAAAAATTATAGAAAGTGATCATTATTATATTTATTTTTAATAAATATATGATGAAATCTATTTACAATTTTTTTTTAAGTTTACTGGATTGAAGAAAGATTTACCACCAAATGTACAGATTTTAACGTTAGAACCTTGGTTTGAAAACAAAATTCTTTTACGTTTGGAACATATTTATGAAAAAGATGAAGATTCTACTTATTCTGTACCAGTTGATATTGATATTCAGGTATTTATATAAAAAATAAGCAAAACGAAAATACAAAGGTTATATTTTAACAACTATTACATATAATAAGGAAGATATTAAAATGATAATTTATGATATTAAAGTGATAATTACAAATAAGCACGAATTACACTTTTAAAACATCATTAACTGTTTTCTTTGTGATGTCAGTTTGACTATCAATCTGTCTATGTGTGGACACATGTAAAGCAAATTCGATTGAACAAAATTTTATACCAATTAAAAATTACAAAAACTGGAAAATCTAATATCTTTGGATTAATTTAAATTAAAGTTTAATATTGACGGTTATATCATCTTTATAAATATTAATTAAACATTTTAGGATCTATTTTCAACATTTATTGTGTGGAATGTGGAAGAAATGGCATTAGGAGCAAATCAACTCAAATCTGAAGTAAATCGTCTACAATGGACAGCAAAAAGTGAATCCAAAAACGAACAACAATATGAGGGTTCGCTAAATAAGGAAACTCAACGTGATGCAACAGTAACTTTAAATCCAATGGAAATTAGAACGTTTATTCTTACGGTGCAACCAAATTTAAATTAATATATTTTTACTTATAATTAGTTGTATTGTAAATGAATTAATTTTAATAAAAGATAATAAATGTATTACTTTTACTACAATACTAACATAATACTTCACTAGTATTCATAAAAGAGATTAATAATTTTGAATAAAAAATAAATAAAAAAATTTCGTATGGAGATAGTTACATGTTAAAATTTCTTTTTTTTGCATAAGTTTTAAAACAGACACAATTGCCACTAAATTTAAAATTATAAATATATATATATATATATATATATATATATATATATATATATAGAGAGAGAGAGAGAGAGAGAGAGAGAGAGAGAGAGAGGGAGAGAAAGAGACAAAGAAAAAAAAACAACAGTAATTGAAACAAAATTTTCATTTTCAAAGCAATGGTATCAATAAAATAAATGAAATTATGATATGTATATTTATAAAATTATTGCCTATTTAATAGTGTAATATATATATATATATATATATATATATATATATATATATATATATATAAACAGTTTATTAGGTTAGGTTCGTTCAAATCGCAAATTAATAAACTTCTTATTCGGATCAGACGATCATATTATCTTAACGCAACTTACCCATTAAAATAATTATTCTACTTACAATTAGAATTACTGGTATTTAATTTGCCTTCTAAAGTATGATTACTGAATGATGATACATTTTTGGCGAAAGCACAAAACCGATAAGGTTGCATACAAGTTGGATTGGCCCACCGGGTGCACCGGGCGGTAATCGGCGATTGTCAAAATATTAAAACCGATCTCTGGGTTTTACAAAAATTTAAGAACAGATTATTCCAAAAATATCGATATGTATTGAATGACGGTATATATGAATAACGTTTATTGGTTAGATCCTAACAACTATCTCAAAATCGATAGTGATAATATTTCCGATAAAATTTAATTAATAGAAAAATAAAATGGGACCTTTCCGAATAACTAACTAGTAACGCCAGTGTTAAAAACTGTTAATAAAAAATTATGCTGAAAAGTGTCTACTTATTTCTATGAACGATTATTAATGTTTAGAATAAATTATAAAACTGATATAGAAAATATATAATATATATATAACTTAGCGCAATTATTATTTACTAAATGCGAGTATTCTATTTTGTGTACAACATTCTCTGAAGTAAGTACAGCTCTAATTTTGTTTTTAATGGTTATCGTTTAAACAAATTAATTAAAATTAATTAAAACTTACTTATAAAATTCAATGTGGTAGACACATTTAACGAGCTTAGCAATTTTGTCAATCAGAACCGCTGAATCCCCGACTGTTACGCCACTGCAAAAGAACAACTACATTTCATTTAAATGTAAAACAAAATTGAAAATTACAAGGTAGTGTATGCGTAGAATATTTTTACTACTTTAATATTCTTAATCATAATTTTATTGAATGTATGTAGTACCTATAATATTATAGATTATCTGTCCAGTTATCATATTATGGTTACAAAATTAAACGTTCTATACATATTAAAATATAAAATTATTAAGTACATTTCAAAATTATTAGAGATATATCTGTTCTCTTTTGTTAACATTATTAAATTTCATTTTGACATTTATACATTGCTACTTAAATTACTAATATACATTATATATCTAATTAAAAGAGAGTGTGTAGTCGGTTCTTGATGGAATTTCATTTTAATAATAATAATAAAAAAATTTTCACTATACTTGATTTTCCACTTTATTTATTTAATTGTTACATATGTTTCGACTTTTCAGTCATCATCAGACGTGTACAGATTTTTAAAAAATTACAAGTATTTATACATTATTATGTACCGTTATATATTAAGTAGAGGTGAACAGCTTACTTCTAATTGGTCATTTACAATATATTTCCCAGAATTTACTGCTTTTCTAATCTCTAAATTTTCCAGAAGGTTCATTCTAAATCCTTTTTCTGCTAAATGTATAATTTCAAATTCTCCATTAAAATTATGATTATTTTTAATACAATGTTCAGAAAAACCCGTCGTGCAATTTTGTTTATCAATAGCATTAATATGTTCCTTAATTCTAGATTTAAAACTGCGGCCGCTTTGTCCAATATAAATAGCATCACAATTACTGCATTTAATTTTATAAACACCATTAAGATCTGATTTTATGGGTTTTTCTTTGTTATTTGAAAGTAACGTTCCTAGTTTATATTTATTTGTAATAGTTGTTTTAATATTATGATTTTTTATTTTTATTTTCTTAGCTATATTATTAGTTATGTTCGGTATAAAATTTAAATAATGCCACTTGGATGTAGTATCAACCGTTCTGGAATTACAATAAATTTTTTCACATATTACAACCTTCTTTTTATTTTTAATAATATTATCAATATGTATTGGATTGTATCCATTATTTGTCGCTATGTCTTTAATTGTGTTAATTTCTGTATTGTAATTTTCTTGACTAAGTGGGATTGTTAGTAATCTATGGACCATGCTGTGAAAGGCTGACATTTTTATTGAATCAGATTGATTAGAATCATATGGTATAATCGAATCAGAAAATGTAGGTTTCCTATATATTTTGTAGTCGAGTTTATTGTTTGTTATGCTTATCGTTAAATCAAGGAAATTTATACTTTTATTTATTTCTTTTTCTAAAGTAAATTTAATGTTTTTATTTATATTATTCAAAAATTCAAGAAACATGTTAAGTTGTCTGTCAGAACCATTCCATATACAGAAAACATCGTCAACGTACCGGCACCAAAATTTAATACAATTTGTAAATTTAGTATTGTCCATAATCAGTTTTTCAAAATAATCCATATATATATCGGCAAATAACGGAGAAACAGGTGATCCCATCGGTAAACCTGAATTCATTTTATAAAATTTATCGTTAAATTTAAAATAATTTTGATCTAAACAAAGTTCAATAATTGCAAAATACTCAATTTTTTGAATTTGGTTAAGTTTTTTATTATTATCTAACATATCCCATAAAATTGATTTTAAGTCTATCGTAGGAATCGAAGTAAACAGATTAGTTACATCAAAAGAAATCAATTTATAATTATTTTCTATTATACAAAAAATCTGCAAATAGAAAATAATTATAAATTGATTTCTTTTGATGTAACTAATCTGTTTACTTCGATTCCTACGATAGACTTAAAATCAATTTTATGGGATATGTTAGATAATAATAAAAAACTTAACCAAATTCAAAAAATTGAGTATTTTGCAATTATTGAACTTTGTTTAGATCAAAATTATTTTAAATTTAACGATAAAAATTTTATAAAATGAATTCAGGTTTACCGATGGGATCACCTGTTTCTCCGTTATTTGCCGATATATATATGGATTATTTTGAAAAACTGATTATGGACAATACTAAATTTACAAATTGTATTAAATTTTGGTGCCGGTACGTTGACGATGTTTTCTGTATATGGAATGGTTCTGACAGACAACTTAACATGTTTCTTGAATTTTTGAATAATATAAATAAAAACATTAAATTTACTTTAGAAAAAGAAATAAATAAAAGTATAAATTTCCTTGATTTAACGATAAGCATAACAAACAATAAACTCGACTACAAAATATATAGGAAACCTACATTTTCTGATTCGATTATACCATATGATTCTAATCAATCTGATTCAATAAAAATGTCAGCCTTTCACAGCATGGTCCATAGATTACTAACAATCCCACTTAGTCAAGAAAATTACAATACAGAAATTAACACAATTAAAGACATAGCGACAAATAATGGATACAATCCAATACATATTGATAATATTATTAAAAATAAAAAGAAGGTTGTAATATGTGAAAAAATTTATTGTAATTCCAGAACGGTTGATACTACATCCAAGTGGCATTATTTAAATTTTATACCGAACATAACTAATAATATAGCTAAGAAAATAAAAATAAAAAATCATAATATTAAAACAACTATTACAAATAAATATAAACTAGGAACGTTACTTTCAAATAACAAAGAAAAACCCATAAAATCAGATCTTAATGGTGTTTATAAAATTAAATGCAGTAATTGTGATGCTATTTATATTGGACAAAGCGGCCGCAGTTTTAAATCTAGAATTAAGGAACATATTAATGCTATTGATAAACAAAATTGCACGACGGGTTTTTCTGAACATTGTATTAAAAATAATCATAATTTTAATGGAGAATTTGAAATTATACATTTAGCAGAAAAAGGATTTAGAATGAACCTTCTGGAAAATTTAGAGATTAGAAAAGCAGTAAATTCTGGGAAATATATTGTAAATGACCAATTAGAAGTAAGCTGTTCACCTCTACTTAATATATAACGGTACATAATAATGTATAAATACTTGTAATTTTTTAAAAATCTGTACACGTCTGATGATGACTGAAAAGTCGAAACATATGTAACAATTAAATAAATAAAGTGGAAAATCAAGTATAGTGAAAATTTTTTTATTATTATCATTATATATCTGTTCAATAAAAATATTGCTTATCTATTGACAACACTTCAATATAATATATAATCATACAAAAAGAAATGTTTTATTGACTTGTCAAAAGCAAAATATTTTTTACAGTATTATTAACTATTGCAAAAATGTATAATTTATTATTTTGCTCATAAAATTTTAAAATACATATTATATAAAAATGAAATAAAAATGGTATAGGTATATCAGTTTATTTTCAATAAATTACAGAATTACATTGTAATTTTGAACAGTATTTAGCTATTTAATTAATAATTGAAATACTTTTAAATAGTAGCAGAGAATATCGTGTTTGATAAACGAGATTTTTGCGATCAGCAAAAATAGGTGATGTACATAAAAATTTGAAATTAATTAAAACCGATTTGTCTAGTTAGATTTAGTTTTCATTAAAACCTTTTTGAGTACTAGTATTAACTACTTGATACTAAAATCCACTAAAGTATTTTAGAAAAAATCGTAATTGATTAAAAGATTAATATATTTTCGATTATTATCTAATCTAATATAACTTTTGATTGCACGATTAAGAAGGTAAATTTTGAAGGAGATTTTAGTTAATACTACTTTTAACTAATCATATCGGCTGAAATTACAAGCTCGGTTTTTATATCATTTGTTTAGTACAGCTCTTATGACAGTTACGTTGTCTTAAAATCGATATTAGTTAAAACCAATTTTAAAACAGAGCTCGTAATACGGGCCATAATATTTTAACAAATTACATCGTAAAATAATCGTGCTTTAGGCTTGAGTTTTGTATTAATATTTATTAATAAACAACGTTTCGACTAACTCAACGTCCGTCTTTATCAGAAAAACTGATATAAATGACATTACAGTAAATAAGAGAACATAGAAACAAGTAATTAAAATTTTATAAATTTTTAATTAATGGAAACCAAATTATATTTAAATCAGTTACTAGTCACATTGATTGATATTATCTTTTTCTTTATAAATTTCCGTTTTTTTCAGTCTGTTGTAAATATTAATTGGTATTTCAAAAATTAAAGTATCTGTAAATTTCACATCATGAAGATTCTGTAACGCATGTTGAGCAATAGCAGATTTATCTGGATGGTTTAGATGTATGGACCAATAATGTTCTGTCAATCTAGTAGAAACAGTTCTACCTGTCTGTCCAACATAAACTTTACCGCATTTACAAGGTGTTCTATATGTACCCGAAGTTTGAAGAGGCATAATATCTTTCACATTCTTCAACATGCGGTGCAATTTCATGTTTGGAAAATAGAAAACTTTAATATTCTTCCTTAATAAAATTATACTCTAGATCTTTTTGGTTGTATACAATTAAAATACCAGAAACCACTGTGAAGACACTGATTTAAATAAAATTTGGCTACCTTTAATTAAAAATTTATAATTTTTTTATGTGCTAGTTACTTATTTGTTACTTAGTAATTTGTTTCTATGTTATGATATTTACTGTAAATGTCATTTGTATCAGTTTTCCTGATGAAGACAGAAGTCGTTTATTAATAAATATTAATACAGAACTTAAACCTAAAGCTGTTTTATTTTATATAATAAGTTCTGAAAGATTTTCTACTATGTTAGTCATATCGTGTTTTAACTAATCATTACGTATTTTAATTAATTTTTTTAGTAAAAGTTTAAACTATTTACAAATATAATAATTTCTAATATTGACTAGTTTATACTAGTACTCACAAATTGGCTTAATGTGTATGGAATTATAACAACTCCAAATACATTTTTTATTAATATAGTGAAAAACCTTTCAGAATTTTCTTATTTATAAATTTATAAATTATTGGGCCACAAAATAGTAAAAATTTAATTGAAACATCTTATAACATTATATAAAATTAAAAGAATTTAGGTAAACATTTCGTAACATTATATAAAATTAAAAGGATTTAGGTTAAAGTTGTGTAATTTTTTTTTAAATAATATTTGACGTTTCTATTCATTAAACGTAAATCATGTTTAATAAATCAAAACGTCTAAAGTTTTTCAATTTTTTTGAAACATTATACAATTTTTATCTGTTTGATTTATACGTTAAATTTCGAATCTAAGGATGTGCGATAAGCCTATTTTGGGTGTTATTTTCTTAATAAATTCGTGTATAATAAATTTAATATTATATACGTTTCATACTTATTATAACATAACAAAAATATGTTTGTTAGATTTATTAATTATATTAATTTATTAAAAAATTAATTTTTACAAAATCAAATGTACTAAAAGTAGGTAGGGAAACATTTTTTCCACTTCATTTCTTCCACCGTACTTTTCTTCCGCCAATAAGAAATGCAATGGGGTTGTCTCGTTTTTTTGAAGTATAAAATGTAAGTGCAGAAAACGTTTATTTATGTTTTAATATATTATAGAAAAAAAAAATTATTATGAAATACCTTCTAATTTCGTAGATATTAATTATTAAAATATCGACTTTTTACCCGCCAACGATATTATGACGTCACTTACCTCACAGACACTTCAGTGACAGTTGATAACTGGTTACATTCTTTGTATGTATACGCTTACCTAAACCTAACCAACAAATACTGTTAAAGAAAACAATTTCAATTTTTACACGAAACTGATGCATAATTATTTTATACTTTATTTTTATTAAACTATTATAAATAGTTTTTGTTGTATTTTTACTTAAATACATTATTTAAATAAAATAATTATAATTGAAAATTGTCATTAACGGCAACATCCAGCAGATAGCGCCAGTGTTCTGCTTCAAGGTAACTGACGTCATACAGAAACAATTTGAATTTGTGAATATTTTTTAATATTTTTTTTCTCTGTAATAAAACAAAATTAAAAAATATGTATGATATATTTTGATTACTTGAGCCTTCAACTTTCAGAAAAAAAAATAAAAATAATAGTGTTAGAAAAAACGGGACAACCCCATTGTCAATTAAATTAATTTGACTTCATATTTTTTAACATAATCGTAGGAGATGTTAAATTAAATACACTTGACCGTGTTTCTTTGGTCGAATATGTAGTTTCTAAATTCTAACCACTTTGAACGGTGCACAATGCATTTCTTGCACTACTTCATATATTTTCAACAATCAAAATTCAAGCGAAAATAAACAATACAACTGTCAATTAACTGAACTTGACATAATAGTGTTTTCAATAGGTCACCGAGGATGTCAGATTAAATACACGTTGTAGTTATGTTTGGCGTTGCTATCAATGATATATATATATATATATATATATATATATATATATATATATATATATATATATTAAATAACTGCTCTATAATAATGTCATTTTTGTACTAGTAACATAAAATTACCTCTTTCTACATAGGCAAGATGGTAACGTAATATTAATATTATGATATGCTTGAACAAAAATATAATATATATATATATATATATATATATATATATATATATATATATATATATATATATATATATTAGGGTGGCCGTTATTTTAATTTTTTTTGATCGCACTCCCTAAAAAGTTTCAAAATGTTAAAAAAATAAAGTATTCAAAATTACAGCAATTTATTTTAACGTTAACCCGTGCCACAAGACGGATTTCCTTTTTTAATTTGTTTATGTTTGCTTATGGGGGTTTTCTGGTCTAGAGCCCCATTTCTACCTCATTTTCAACATTATTTTTTTAATGAAATTAAAAGATAAGTTATATAATGCTTATATACTTTTATTGGTCAATGTTTCAGTTACATTTTAAACAAGTTTGAGTTCGAAATAATATTTTTTAGTCATATAAAAATGGCTGCGAAGAAAACCCCCTTAAGTAAATTCAAAAAGAAAATCCGTCTTGCGGCACGGGTTAGTGTTAAAATAAATTGTTATAATTTTGAACACCTTATTTTTTTAACATTTTGAAACTTGTTATGGTGTGAGATCAAAAAATTTAAAATAAAGGCCACCCTAAATTATATATACATATATATATATATATGTATAATATGACAAACGCATTTAGTTTGCTTTTGAGGCCAGCTGATACCTGAGACCCTTAATCATTGTCTGATTTGCTTAGTTGGTATACTGGCTCCTATAAATGTATTTATAATTTATTGTTTAAAATGACATTTTTCAACAAAATTACATATACAGGATGTAGATATAAATAATAGGGCTGCTAATATTTGAATAATTTGGATCCGAATATCCGAATCCAAGAAGATTCTCGGATAATATGAAATCCGAATCCGATATCCGTACCTAAAATTCGGACCCGATATTCGGATCTTTAATTGTATATATAATTTTTAAAACACATTGCATATATGATTCTTTAAACACGTTGTACACATATAAAAAAATGTGTTGGCATATTGTATACTTTTACAAGTACCTATACAATTGAATACTTTTATTTTTGAAGCACATTGCATATTTATATGTGAAAACATATTGTATATAAAATTCATAAAATGTATATATTGTATATAAAATGAATAACCTACAAAGCCGATTCAATGACTGAGTAATTTGTGAAATTTTTGAGGAAAAAATCTTAATATTTGAGTATTATGAATTATTTTTGTTGTTTTATTTACATATGTAATATTTCTGTAATTAGATAATCAAATCTTACATTAACATCTGAATCATATTAATCTTTCACCTAACAAAAAAAAATTAAATAGATAATTATAATTTGAATTTTAGTTGCATAGTAATGGAGGAAACTTTAGAAATACTTCCATTATCATTCAACATAAAAGTATTGCGAGTATTGATGTTATGGCCTGACGAAGGACTTACCTTTAAATTTGTTGTTAAGCACGCTCTCTTTATGTTGTCGTTGCTTACAAATCCGTATTTTATGGCCGTTGGTGCAGTGCGTCAATTATATCATTTGGAAGACATCGTTATTTTATTGGATCATATAATTGGTCTTGGTTCAGTTGTTGCTTCCGTTTATATGAGCGAATGTTTGATAAAAAATGTCAACAAAGTTAAACGTTTAGCAGAGGAAATTGCTGATTTTGGTAGAAAATTTGGAGCTTATGAAGTTCTGAATAAAACGGAAATACGAGTTCAACGATATACAAAGGTAAAAGATATATTTTTAATTACACATTACGCCCTAACCAGTCACTAATGTGCGCTCTTGCATTTTTGCAATGCGACAGTAATGTGCGCCATGCTCTAAGTTACATTTTGTCAACTAGACTCTGCGAGGTAAACATATATACACCAATACCTCGCTTTGCGTCGTTTCGTTTTGCGTTTTTTCGAAGTTGCGTCGCTGCTGAATTAGTACTAATTTTCACTGTGCGTCGTTAGATTTTCGAAGTTGCGTTGTTGTGGGTTCGAGTCTTTAATTTTTTTTTAAAACATTGGACCAATTTTTTGTGAAAGAAAGCCGACTTACGACAACAGCCACTATGGACTCATCAGACAGTGATTAATTTTTATTTTGTTTTTATAAATTAATTGAATATTTTATTTTGTTTTAATTGAATTTATTTTTTGTATGTATGTAATAAAATTTTATATTATTTTTGTTTTTTAAATGTTTACTTTGTTCAATTTTCTTTTTAAAAAGTAGTATTTTTGTAACCTTGGAACCTATCTTCGATCTTTACATGGTTTGCTATAGAAAATCATAATTCACTTTGCGTTGTTTCAATTTGCGTCGTGTTTTTTTGGAACGTAACCACGACGCAAAGTGAGGTATTGGTATATATATATATATATATATATATATATATATATATATATATATATATATATATATATCTAGTTCACTGTGCAATCGAACTTTGAACTTTCAAAATATATCGAAATTGCTGACAGTAGCTCAAAGTTTGTTGCACTAAAAATGTTTAACAAACGTTTACGTGTGTTACACAAAATATATTTGAAAAAAACTAAATCTAATACATTATTTTCGACATTAACAATATTATTGAATTATTTCAGATATTTAAATTCTGTAAAATTAAATAAAAATATAGATTTTCTATTATTTATATTTGGTCTCACAAACAAACAATATTAAAATCGTCAACTATAAAATTTTTAGCATTAATTAAATATTCTAAATTTCTTATTTCATCTAATATTATATCGACAAAATGAATATTTAGAGTTGGTGGAATAAAACAACGAACACATATAAATTAAAAAAAGATAACATTAATCACTGTGAAGGGGCAACTGAGTTAAATTAAATTTGCCTTGCATTAATTAAAAAATCTATAAATTTTTATAATCTATATATTTGTTAACTAGTAACTTGTTTTTATGTTCTGTTTATTTACTGAAAATGCCATATTTATTATTTTTTTTCTAATGAAAACGGACTTTGAATTCGTTGAAATGTCGAATATAAATAAATATTAATACAGAACTTTAACCGAAAGCAGTTTTATTTTAAGAATAAAACGTTTACAAAACAAAAACTAATATCAATCACTTTAATTGATAATTTATAAAACAATATAAACATGATATAATAACATAATTTTGTTAACACAAAAAAAAATTTTAGAACTCATTATATTAAATTCAGTTTTTTAACCACTAGATTTTTTTGAGAGGAGGGGTCAAAAAATTGTTTCCCGCGCAAAAATAGTTTATGTTACTGTGTGACTCATTCAATGTTAGCCCCACTACTTGAGAAACAGACGTCGGTAAATAATCGAGCAAATCACTATCTACAACTCAAAACAAAACTTGCCCGAACGAAACTCGGGATCGTCAGTGTACGGGAAAAAGTCACGTCCGAGAGCAGTTCGGGCAAAACTGTCAACTGGTTAATATTTCAATTTATGTGTAGTAAATAATTAATAAATAATTTACAGAACTTTTGGCTTGCCGTTGAGATCTTGTAGCACAGTTGCCGCGAAAGTAGAAGATCCCGGGTTTAAACCCCGGCAAAATAAATATTTTTTTTTTTTAATCTAAAAATTAACTAATAATTTAATTAGTTCAACAAAATAAATTAATAGCAATTTAAGCAAAAAAAAAATACCATAACCTAATAAATAAATAATTTATAGAACTTGAAGCTAATGTTTTTAAATTTAATATTTTTTCTTAAATTACTTTGTAGGCTATACTAATATATGGTGTAATAGGAAATATATGCTATGCATTATTTCCACTTTTTACAAAATCACATTGTGAACGAAATTCTTTACTCACCGAACAACGTGATCCTTGTGGTCTTGTATGTAGAGTTTGGTATCCGTTTGATATATCTAAAGCTCCATATTTTCATGCTGTGTTTCTCTCGGAATTTTACATATGTCTCACAGTCTCGATAGTTGTCTTAGCTATTACTATGATTTTGGTAGGTATATATAAAAATGAATTATAAAATATAACTAGGAAAAATCGGGTACGAAATAGATTATTGTATGATGAGTGTGATATTGAAAAAAAATGTTGTAGCAAAAGTTGGTGTTAAGTCAGTTCAAATGATTGAGACATCTTGAGCAAATGCCTAATGAACGTTTGGTTAAAAAAAATTATATAAATGATTTTGAAGCTATACGTTTGCCAGTGGACACAACGCCAACCGCCTACTAGGGACATTACGTCGACCGTGCACACAACGCCGACCGCTTACTAGGGACACTACGTCGACCATGGACATAACACTGATCTATTTCGTATTCGATTCCTCCTAGTTACACCACATACCCCACGTAAAAATCTCATTTCCACAGCAGTCATTTCTCTTTTTATGCTTTTGCAGCCAAACCCAACAGTCACATAATTATTTTATTAATTTTATAACTAAAAATTTATTATTTTACGGTTTCAAAACAATAATAAAATTTTCAAATGTACAGGTAGGACTATTAATGTATGCAGTGGATTTATTGAAGCATTGTGGATCTTGTATTAGAAGTTGTTGCGATACCGATGATATTACGAAAATGAAGTACAATGTAAGATTTTGTATACAATACCATTCAGCACTTATCTTGTAAGTAAATTTTATGTATATATATAATACTTTAATTGTTATCGACTGTGTTCAATAACACCTCAATATATATTTATTATTTCAAGTAGGCAGTCAGTTTATTAATAATAGGAAATAAAATTAGAATCACATTAAGTTGCTAATTAGTAATTTATTGTTTCTATTCAATATTTCTAGCTAAATTGGGCTTTTCTTCAGAAACTTCGCAATGTATACTTAGTTTTAATACAAATGTATTTACGTATGATATTAAGTTAATGGACTAAATATATTTATTTAGTATATTTGTACTGCACGTGTTCAACCATTTGAGACAGTAATTCGAGTCGTGTTTAGTAAACTAAACACGATTCGAATTACTGTCTCAACATAAAAATCGCTTTAAGATTGCCCTGAAGAAGTAGGCAAAATTGCTACGAAAGCTGGGTTGAAATCTAAAATGAGATTTTTTAATTAACACCTTTTCCAACCAATGACTACAACACCCACTATCAATCTAAATATATATATATATATATATACAGGGTGATTTATAAATAATTGGAAATATTTTAACTGGAGTATCCTGGGTTCAGAATATGACGATTCAACCCAAATCACTTAGATAAAATGTGGCTCCTTACTGAGCTACAGGATGTTTTATTTAAAAATTTAAAAACGATTTTTGCCCAGTACTTTAAAACTATTTGACGTATCCTTATCATACTTGGCAGGAAGTGTAGGTGCCGTACACCATACTAAATTATGTTAAATAAAAGTTTCTGGCTACTGCCAGTAGCGTACAACAGGGGCAAGCGAGAGATTGACCCTTCCTAAATTCTACGCTACTGTCATAAAATAAGTAAAAAAAATTATAAAAGCTTTGTTCATAAAATAAGTTTCCAATTGGTTTTAGTTTGTGCGTGACAGTGCATACGTGGTTTGACACTGTCCGTTTATTACAGCGCTATCTATCATAAATCGAGAAAAATGTAAAATAAGTGTTCCTATTTAAGATTTTAAAGTTGAAGAGAGTCGAGTGTGGTATCATTAGATAGTTTTTTCGATCTAATGTATTTTGCGAGATATTTGACCGTTTCTATACTTTTGCCGCATCTTATATATACCGGGTGTATACTTGGTTTATGCAATATAGGAAAAACAATGTTATTTTTTTAACATCGCAATTCCTGCTTCCCCGTTAGTTATAGAGAAAAAATATAAGAAGCAAAAATTGTTTACAATTAAAAACTACATTATTTACGCTTAAAATAATTGCGATATTGCGTCTCAGTAATTAATTATTAATTAAATAAATATTAACAGTTTTCGGCAATATCAGACAGCCATGGACGAAACGCGAAGGTATTTTGTTTAAAACTGTCAATACACTGACATTTGTGAACAAAATACATTCGCGTTTTGTCCATGGCTGTCTGATATTGCTGAAAACTGATAATATTTATTTAATTAATAATTAATTACTGAGACGTAATATCACAATTATTTTAAGCGTAAATAATGTAGTTTTTAATTCTAAATAATTTTTGTCTCTTATAATTTTTCTCTAAAACTAACGGTGAGGCACGAATTACGATGTTAAAAAAATAACATTGTTTTTCCTATATTGCATAAACCAAGTATACACCCGGTATATATATATATTTTAGATTTCAACCGAGCTTTCGTAGCAATTTTGCCTACTTCTTCAGGGCGATCTTAAAGCGATTTTTATGTTGAGACAGTAATTCGAATCGTGTTTAACTAAACACGATTCGAATTACTGTCCCAACATAAAAATCGCTTTAAGAACGCCCTGAAGAAGTAGGCAAAATTGCTACGAAAGCTCGGTTGAAATCTAAAATGAGATTTTTTAATTAACACCTATTCCAACCAATGACTACAACACCCACTATCAATCTTAATATATATATATATATATATATATATATATATATATATATATATATATATATATATCTGCGCATATCTTAAACTAAATATTTTCAACTGTTTTGAAAATTATTCTGAGAGTTCCAAACTAGTATAAAATCAGTGAAACAATTTCTATGAGTAACAAACTAATATTCCATATTGAAAATTTAGGACTCTGTGAACATTTAAATCAAACTGCTCATGCTCATGATCGTAACATAGCTCATTCGCACATCTATATTTGAATATGTTTTAGCATCAGTGTTGGGAATTATCTAGATAAATTTATCTAAGATAATTATCTAGATAATATATGAGTTAAGGGATCCACAAACCAACGCGAATTATTCACTGACGCTGCGAATATTTCGTGGCGATAAATTCGCAGCGCCGTATATACGTGGCGGTTTATGGACAAGCACAGACCTGAGCGTCATCTCTCGCGTCGCGTCTGCGAGTATGCAGCGTTTTTATTCGTGGCGAATTCAGTTCGCTGCTGATAGCGTTTTATTTCGCTCCGTAATTAATTTTGCACACTCGCACAATGAGAAGTTCTGTAAAATTTATTTTAATTGTGCAAAAATATTCCATTTTATATGATCAGAGCATTTCAGAGTACAAAAATATAAGAGCAAAGGATAAAGTATGGAGGGAAATAGAAAAAAAAATGTAATGAAAGCTGTAAGTATCAATTATTGACCTTTTTATTATAATTTTTCTGAATTTCAAATTTATAAAAAGGTATAGTAATAATAACATTTTATACGAGTAGCTACATATTTATGATTTTTAAGAATTAAAATAATCCATAAACTGTTTGTCGTTCTAAATTAATCTCATGGACCCACTTTCTTTTTTTCCTGAAAAAAAAAAAGGGATACATTTATCCACATAAAACTCTATAATAATTGTAAGTTGTGGTAAAAATAGAAATCTAACTTAGTATTTTCTTCCTCCAAGATGAGTAATAAAATAGCTTGTTCCTCGTCCGATGAACTATACATTTTAAAAAATAACAATTTTACAACTATTCACGCTATCTCTCCGGTGTGAATGACAGCGAATAATTCGCTTTGGTCTGCAGGTCCCTCTATCTCTAATTTTATCTAGATAAAATTGATTACCTTTATCTATTACACTGTATAAAAAAATATATTTTGTCGTTATAAGATAATAGATTAAAGATGATAGATATTTTTTCATCTTTGATAAGATATATTCTAAAAGAAATTATGTAATTTTACCTACAAATCATGAGACACTATGATTCCCAGAACTATTACAAACATTATGTATATGGTATTACCAATGGCATGGAAAAGCATATATGTAATATTACAGTTTTTTTGTAAAGTTTCTTTTAGTAAATTTACAGGACTTTAGTAAATTTTCTCTCAGAAGTTTTCCATAAATAGGTAAAATTTGTTTAGTCTGTAATATTATTTTTATTATAATTTTGTACATTTCTAAATTTACATAAACGATGTATTTTGAAATAAATAAATTACACTTAAAATATTTTATTAGTATTATTACACAATATGCAAACTGTAATTTTACATAATTTAAAAAGTTTTACCAACAATATGTAATTCTACAAGTATGTGATGCAATATGCAGAAAGTAAGCAATTTTACATACTTATTATGACATTTTTACTTACTATATGTGATTATTATGAATTATGTAAAATTACAGAATTTTGAAATAGAATACAGAATATTTATGATAAAATAAAATTACAGATTTTTTATAGTAAAATTTTACTACTATTTTTCTGTAATTTCGTTATTTCTTTTAAAAAACCTTATTGCTTATTCCATGATAAGTGTTGTATCAAAAAGGAATCTATTTTCAGGTTTTTGATTTAATAGGAAATGATATAAAAAGTGATGTTAAAGTAAAAGTATAAAATGCAGATAAAATATTATCATACTTCAGTAGAATTAGATATGGCAGTTTGACAATAACAAATTTGCAATTTGTTTACGTGTGTTTCGTAAAAATTTCTATTTAATTATTCTATTTTAACACGTTTTCTTCTCTGTCTGTTTTTTTGTCTGTTCTGTACAAATTTGCAATCGTTTTTAAACTAACTTACCGATGAGCTAGAGACTTGAAACTTTAAAAATAGTTTAGAACTGGATGACAATGCAATGTTATTATATATATTGTATATTAGAAATATTAAATTAAAATTAATTATAATTAATAAATTATTGTACCACGCTTTTAACACGGACTAAAAACTATAAAATAATTTCTTCTAGCACAGATTTATAACCCAATACAAAAAAACGTAGAGCGCATGCAATAGATATTAATTAGTAAGAAGAGTAGGGAGTTTTTTTAAATTTAAATAATTATTATGTTTGGAAAGCTTATGTTATCTGGCATTTACATTATTTTACAGAGTAGATTTGATTAAAATATTGATAAATTTTATATTATAAATTTTTTTAAAATACAAAGAACTTTTTATTATTTTATTTGGCATTTTCTTTTTTATGGAGCATTTAGTATTTTTATTCTTGCAAAATTCATTAAAATACCGAGTGTAAATTACGACGCATTTTTTCGTTTATAAAATTAACCTTTAATAAAAATGAAATATTAAATTGTTTTTCTGAAATTGATTTTTATCAGATATTTCTTTCATATAAAATTCTCTTTATTGAAATAAAACAACAGCAAAATTTCAAAGAAAAATACAAATACTTTAAGACAAAATAATGAGAAATAATTATGTGAAACAGAATCTGAATTTGACATGAGTCATCATTTTGCAACGATGAATTAACTGTCTTCGGTATATATAAAGAAAAATTGCATCATAATATGCAAATTATTAGCATAAACTTAATCATGGCGACCAACGGTAAATTGTTGCAAGTTAATATTAAGTTAATGCGTTTCCTAAATATGTGGCCACATGATGGCGTGGTAGAATCAAAATTATGGCGAGCATTCAAAGACATAAGTCCCTTGTTTAGTGTCATAACTGCCGCTATTCCTATAGTAGCAGATTTTGTGATTCAGGTAACAGATTTATTATTTATTTTTAAATTAATTTTATAAAAAATGTATTTAGAACTAGCAAGCATTCTTTAAGACAAATTTACCCAAATCAGCTGTTGTTTTCAACATAAAAAATTTCATACCGGTTTCGTGTAGATCAATTTCAACTGCAACTTCAATCTAAACTACAACTTAAATCTGAATTTCAATTATCGATAAAATGTTTTTCTTCGAAAAGTTCTTTTTTGGTGATGATCGTATATATATATATATATATATAGGTGATTGTGTTATACCTGTTTTAGCGTAAACTGATGACGTGGTTGTTTTGGCTGAGTCTGAAGAACAACTGAGAAGGATGATTAATAGAATTAATGTTGTTGGTAAAGATATGTATAAATCTTGTGTTGAATATTGATAAGTGCAAAGTTATAGTTTTTGAGAAGGGTGACTTGACAACTAAATCTAATGTATCTGTTGATAAGGTGCACGTTTAGAGCAGGTAGATGAATTTGTTTATTTAGGTAGTTTACTGTCTAAAGATGGTCATTTTGATCGTGAAAGTGAAAGAAGAAATGCTGGTCGTAAGGTTTTGGGTGTTTTGGGAACTTTTGCTAGGAATGTAAATGTTTTCAAAAAATCCCGTTTGAGTATATGTAATGCTATTTTGGTGTCTACGTTGATGTATGATAATAAACGATAAGTTTGGCTGCAAAAGTATAAAAGAAAAATGACTGCTGTGAAAATGAGATTTTTACGTGGGGTATACGTAGTGTAACTAGAAAGAATCGAGTACGAAATAGATGAGTGTGAAGTTGAAGAAAATGTTCTAGCAAAAGTTGTTGTTAGTCAGTTAAGATGGGTCGGACATCTTGAGCGAACGCTTAATGAATGTTTGGTTTAAAAATGCATATGAATGATTTTGAAGCTATACGTTTGCGTGGAGGTTCGATGAGTAGTTGGAATAGTATGATGGAGAGAGTGACTTGCATGAGCAAAAATTTCTAAGTAGTAGAAAGAGAAGAACATGTATAAGACTAATTATGAATGTGGATAAAGCTAAAGTTGCTTGTTTGGATGTTTGGACGAAATTAATTTCGAGATAATAGAAAGAGTTTGTGCCACACCTTTTTGGGTACATAGCGTGATTGTATATGTATTTATGTATGATAAAATACATAGCCTAACTGGCGCATGCGCAACCCACACATTGCTCCTATTATGTGAATGATATTCGTTATAATTTTTAAGGTTATGCAGTTCTAAGTTTTTCTTAAAAGGATTCGTTTTATATTTCTGATAATAATGAATATGAAATTATTAATATCTTGATATTTTTATTTGTATCGTATTATTATTTAAACAGAAAATATCATCGAAGTTTGACGTTTGTTATTATTGTCAGAAAGTTAAAAGTTTAATGCCACTGTGCATGCGTCAATTTCACCTAAACTATAAAAGGTAAAAGTTGATTATCTTTTAAGTTAAGCAAAAGTTAAATTGAAATTGTAGTTGAATGCATACATGGTTACAAATGGTAATGCATATATATATATATATATATATATATATATATATATATATATATATATATATATATATCTTAGGCGACATTGTAGTTGTAGTTTAGATTGAAATTGAAATTGTTCTGCATGAATCCGGCGTTAAATTAAAATGAGCATGTATCATATAAAAATTTTATTTATACTGAGTTATTTATAATTTAAATATCATTGTGTTTTAGAACAATTTCTACAAATATAAATATATATCAAATGCTATTAAAGTAAAAATTATATAGTTATTTAATATAATAAAAAATCTTTCACAACCCATTACATTAAAATAAAACTGCTTTAGGTTAAAGTTCTGTATTAATATTTATTTAAAATCAATATTTCGACGAAACTAAACGTCCGTTTTTATCAGGATAAATGATACAAGTAAGATTACAGTAAATAACAGAACATAAAAACAAATTACTAGGTAACAAAATAAGTAACTAGATCATAAAATTTTATAAATTTTGAATTAGTAGAAACCAAATTTTATTTAATTCAATGCATTTACAGTGATTGAAGATACTGTAATAATTGTTAGATTAATCAATATTAACAGCAGGTTGATAAGAAAAGCAATAGAAATTTATAAAGAAAAAATAACATCAATCACTGTAAAGCCACTGAGTTAAATAAAATTTGGTTTCCATGAATTAAAAAATCTATAAATTTTGTGATCTAGTTACTTATTTGTTACTTAATAACTTGCAATATCACTCAAAATAGAAAGCTTTTATTGTGTTTCGGCCTGATTGCTTGACTTCGGTCTGGGCTCAACACAATAATCATCGCTTTCTACTCCTAGTAACGTAAAATACTATTTCGCTTGACATGTTCGTTTAAACTTGCCACGGTATCAAAATATTCGTGAAATTTGTTTGTATGTCAAAAAATATATATAATGTTGAATTTACTAAATTTATTTGTTTAAATATGTTTTGGCATCTGAGATCTTAAATAATATTTTTTCACTATTTGATATATATTATGACTGAAATATCTCAATAAAATATATATCAAATAGTGAAAAAATATTATTTAAGACCCCAGATGCCAAAACATATTTAATCAAAAAATATAGTAATTTGAGTAAATTTGTCATTGGAAATTGATTACAAGTTGTTTGTTTTAATTATCATTCTTATTTTTATATAACTATTTTTATTGTAATATTCTAAATTGCAAATTTTTTTAAAAAAATTACAAGTTAATATGCATCAATGATTGGCCAGTTAACCATAGACACGTGTTTCGCTCTTTAGGAGCTCGTCAGTATGGTAATTTTATCAACGTCCAAAGATACTGATGCAGATGTTACCGCCTGGCTGGCTTCTATGATAAGTATATTAAAAAGATGTAGCTGAAAAGCAGTTACATCTTTTTAGTTGACTTGGCATAGAAGCACCATACTGAGCGAAACACATGTTTATGATTAACTGGCCAATCATTGATGCATAGCCTAAATAAGCCGATTCAATGATTGAGTAACTTGTGAAATTTTTGAGACATATTTCAACTTAGAATATTATTATAGTAATTTCACAGATATCTTATAAACTTTTTTTTGTTCAAAGTCATTATTATTTCTATTGTTTTGTTTGAAATACATCAGGCACAAGGAAAATATGACGACGTCATGGATATAACTGAAAATTTAACAGCTCTCGGTGCATTATTTGGTACAATGTATTTGGAAACTTGTTTCATACAAAATCGTAAAAAAATAATGCAAGTTGTAAAGCAGTTACATGTGTTTGAAGAATTTGGTGCTGAAACAGATATGATTGAAACAGAAAGCAAAGCCGCATTTTACACTAAAGTATTTATCTTTTATGGGGGATTTGGTAATATTTGTTATTTGGCTGTTCCTTATACAAATCTAAAGGTAATACCCTATGTACATACACAATCACGTCATGTACCCAAAAGTGTGTGTTTCACAAACTTTTTTCACTATCTCAAAATTGTTGTTTACTACATTTTTTAAAAATTCAAAAAAAAAAAAATTGATGTTACAAACGCAAGTACCTTTTTAAGTTAACAAATAGTTGCCTAGTTTAGTCATTGATTAAGTTAAAAATGATTTATGCAAAATAGATCATAGCATAACTCATAGATGAATAGAAGAATATAATGAAAATATAATATCTTAATTTATAGGCATGTCAAGAGCACAGAGCAGCTTCGAATTTCAGTCGTGATATACCGTGTGGTGTAATAACTCGATTACGCTTACCATTTACCTATCAAGACTCTTGGTTGCTATACGCGATAACATTGTGGCAATTGATTGCGTGTTTAACAGCGACATTTATTACGCTATCGATGACAATGTTTCTGGTTGCTCTTATCATGCAAGTGGTAACGCAGATGAGACGCTTACGATCAGCATTGTTACAACAGGCACCTGTGCACTATTGCGTACGATATCATATCGCAATTATCCAGTGAGAAAGCAATTTATTAAGTCTATCTGAAGTGTTTTAGAGAGTGTTGCCTTTTATATTTCGGGATTAGAGTAAATACAAATATTTTATATTCTTAAATATATTTGGCATATTATATATTAGGTTATAGTATTTTGTTTTTGCTTAAATCGCTATTAATTTATTTTGATAAACTAATGAAAATATTAGTCAATTTTTAAATATAAAAAAAAAATACATTGACTTTGCAGCGAAAGCAAAAGATTCCGAGTTTAAACCTCAGAAAAGTCAATGCATTTTTCTTTATTTAAAAATTAACTACTGATTTAATTATAGTTTATCAAAATAAATTAATGGCGATTTAAGAAAAATAGAATACTATAACTTAATATTTTTTGATTTTAATTCATGGCTTTAATCATATCAATTTCGACTTTTTAAGATTTTTTTTATAGATAAGCATAAATTAGGAATCTCCACAAATCTTTATATATAGTTCTGAATAGGTTATGCCGTATCAAAATATTAATGCCGATTTTTCGCCGCAGCGGCCATGATGCTGAGGTCTGAATCTAATAGGTAGTATATACAGGGTGATTTATAACGTCGGGGAAAAACTACATCGGATGATTCCTATGAGTAATCTAAATAAAAAACTTCAAATAAACATATGTCCGAAAATGCTTTCTAACGGAACTGTAGCCGTTAGTTTATTAGAAGTAACATCTATCGCGTTAGTCTTATTTATTAAATCTGAAAGAAAAAACAAAAACAATAATTAAGGTACTAATTTAAAGCATGAACGTCTGGGATTAAACTCAAAGTAAGTGATTCGGTGGCCGTCTGCTTGGAAATCGAGGCTGGTATTCTGTTGATACTTGTAATGCATTTCCATCATAAAATCCATAAATAAAAATTATATCAGCATACTCATGTACTGGGAACTCATACATAATTAATTTAATGTTGATGTCAGCAAAAATTATTGTGACAGGTAGATTTTTGTTGTTTTTTTTTCCTGATATAATAAATAAGGCTAACGCGATTGATGTTACATGTAATAAACTTCTAACGGCTACAGTTCCGTTAGAAAGCATTTTCGGACATATGTTTATTTGAAGTTTTTTATTTAGATTACTCATAGAAATCATTCGGTGTGGTTTTTCCCCGACGTCATAAATCATCCTTGTATAATCTATTTAGATCTCATTGTCAGCATCATGGACGGCGCGGCGTTGAAATTAGCCTCACTTTTTGATACGCTGTAGCCTATCCAGATCCAGAAGTATATACAGAGATCAGTAGGAATCTTTCTTTTCATCATAAATCAACTGTTTTAAGTAGTGGTGGGCATAATCGAATGATTTTAATAATCGAATAAATATCATAATTGAATAATCATTCGAATGATATCATTGCAATGACGATAGGAATGAATATAGCACAACTAAAACTAACGATTGTATCTATTTGTTTTATTATTTATTTCGCTTTATTATTATTTATTTTAATTTTATCGTATTCCTAAATTAAACACAAACGAAGTTAAATTTATAGAAACGAGTCGCAGTTTGATGCAGCGAATTTGAAATTTGTAAATAAAAAATTCTAATTTAATACAGAAATTATTAAAAAAAAACTATTTTAAACAATTTATAAACAAATGATAAGTTATACACTATAAAAAAAGCGAAATTACAAAAAAAAATAATATTAAAATTTTACTATGAAAAATTTGTAATTTCATTTTACTGTAAATATTGTGTATTTTTACAACAAAATTCTGTAATTTTTACACAATTCATAATAATTACATGAAGTAAGTAAAAATGATCTAACAAGTATTTAAATTTGTTTACTTTCTGCAAATTGCATCACATACTTAATGTAGAATTACATATTGTTGGTATTATAGCTTCTTAAATTATGTAAAATTACAGCTTGCATATTAATAAGGTGATCAATCGTCCTCCTTTAGTGAGGACAGTCCTTCTTTTGTAGGTTCTGTCCTTCCTCGAAAGGTGTTCTCCTACCTGTCCTTTTTTTCAATATTTTAAAACTAATCTGTTAATATCTGTATTCAGAGATGCCGCTTACCGTAAAATTTAATATGAAAGATATTTCTTGCTCCGAAATTTCCAATATATTGTTAGAAATTGATATATTGACAAAATATATTTATTTAATAAAAAATGCTCGTTTAATTAAATAACTAAAAAGGATGTAAGCATAATTAGTGTAATTTTGTTTGAATTAATAAAATGTTTCATTTATTTACGTCGTACTTTTTTCTTAAACTTTTTAGGTTTTCTTTTTATTGTAAAAAAATTGGTCACCTTAATATTAATATCTGTAATAATTTATCATAATAATGAGACTTTGTACATATTTTGTGTAAAAATACTAACAAAATATTTTAAGTGTAATTTATTTATTTCAAAATATATCCTTTATGTAAATTTAGAAGTGTATGTAATACGAGTAATAATATTACAAACTAAACAAATTTTATCTATTTATAGAAAACTTTTCACAGCAAATTTACTAAAGTTCTGTAAATTTACTAAGAGAGACTTTACTAATAAAAATTACGTACTATTCCATCTCGTTGGTAATATTATATTACATAATGTTTGTAATAATTTTGATATTATATATTTTTAAACAATTATGTGCAATTACAGCAGTTGAGTAATTATACCTAGAAATGCTAGACATCATAGTGTCTCATTTTTTGTAGGTAAAATTACATATTTCTTATATTCCTTTTATTTATATCAATAATGATAAGACAAAGAAAATGAATGTAGGTTTGTTTTTTTTTTACTTAAATAATAATGCAATCTCTTATCTTAAGATACTCCACAAACGTAACTCGAGCCTTCAGTTCAATGATGTTAATGCATATTACTCTAACATCATTCGAAATCAGTATTCTACTCTTCGAAGTACTCATGGTAAACAGTCGGACAGATTCATTACGTTTTGGAATGCATTTACTAGGCTGGCTAGTTTTACTTTTTCTCATCTGTTTCTATGGTCAAAAACTTATTGATGAGGTATGTTTTTTTATTTATTTATGCTACACTTAGATTTAACTAAAGATTAGACACTAATCAAATTCCATAGTAAAATCGAAATCTTTGTCGCAATTTAATTCGAATATAAATATACAACAGAGTTAAACAAAATGGTTAAAAAGGTTTTCTGAAATTCTAACTTTTGGCGGAGTTGTGTCTGAGTAGAAAACGTACTGATCAAGCAGTAGAACACTAACTATAAACTGTAAACGCGTATTTTTCGAGATTTTTCAAAATTGTTACGCAATATCTCGGAATGCATTTATTTGATTTAGTTGGCTTTAAGATACTATTATATAGAATTAAATTTTCTAAAATAATACGTAGGATTTTTGTCTCTTTTTCGATTTTTTTATACGGTTTAAAGTTGATTTTCACACTGAAAGTTATCATATTTTTTAAATAGCCGCCATTTTTGTAATTTTTTGAAGTTTAGAAAAATTCTACGTATAATGTTAGGCCTTTTATTGAAAAATGTCAAAATCTATTTCTTTTCATTTTCTATTCCCGGGCGACGGAACAAGTTGCTAGGGTGTTTTGGACTAATGCTGACAAATTCACGCGTGATGTCACAATTTGAAAGCATTTTTTTAATATAAAAATTCGCAAACATAGTTCAAATTTACCGTAATAACATAACATTTGTATTATTATTATTCTATTTAAAAAAATTCCTAAACTTAGTTTATTTTCAAAGCGCTTAGAGTAGTGTCCCCCTTTTTTCGTCTTAGATGGTCTTAATTTGTTAATAAATATTTATTTAAGTTATGTTTACTATGAGTCGTTATATACGAAAATAATTCTGTTTATGCATCATGTACCATTTTTAATAACTCTATCTTTTTTTTTCGTTAATAAATATGTGTTCACTAAATTTTGGCCTTTCTGACGAATTTTTTAAAAAAGGTTATGTAACTAACGTAATATTTAATAAAAAAAATATTAATTTTTTAGAGTACTGGAATTGGATGGGACGCCTATTCTACTGCCTGGTACAATAGCAATCCGTCTGAGCAGAAAGACCTACAATTGCTTATTCTAAGAAGTCAACGACCTCTTACATTATCTGCAGCTTCTTTGGGAATCATGTCGCTTGAAACCTATTTGGGTGTGAGTACAATCTAAAATTTCCTACAATGACTTTTAAAATGAATATATCATATTATATTTTAAAAATTCAGAATCTTCTACAATATTTTTGTATACAATATGATTATTTTGATCAAGTATTTATGTTAATGCATATTGCATTTCTAATACTACTGTTTTTTCTAAAATTTTACAAAATATATAAAAGAAATATACAAAACTTCCTAAAATTTTATTTACGTAATTCACACAATGGCCCGTATTCTCACCTCACTTTTTCGTGAAAAAGTGCTTTTATCGTTAATTTTAAAATAAGTTTTTGCTTCTGTTTTTGATCAAATGTGAATAGTTTTTCTATTTTCGATCATTTTTATTAGATTTGGTATTATAAAATTTATATAAATTATTATAAAGTGCTTAACACGTAATTTTAAGTAAATGTCAAAAGCACTTTTGGCAAAAATCACTTTTATAAATGAGGTGAGAATACGGGCCAAAGATTTTATCATTTATTTCTTTTATTCTAGGTAATGACAACTGCATATTCCTACTTCACGTTATTATTAAATATGAAAGAAAATTAAATTATTATTTCATAATATGTATAATAATCTATTACGACTTCGTAATTCAGCACATAATAATAATATAAAATATATGTTATAACTTTTTAATTATACAAGTTAGTTCCAGAATTACCGACGTTATAGATAGCGGTTTTTGTTTGAAAAGAATGATTATGGTAGAAAATATTAACCTTATAAAGCTTAAGTTTAAAGTTGTTTAGTATTTGTTTGGCAGCTATCAATAGTCAATGCCACAGTGAATTTGTAAACATGGAAAAAATTGGTCTTTGTTACGATGATACAATACTTTTATTTGAAAGGCTTCAGTTTCACGAATGTTAAAGCGAAGCTAGATTGTTCTGTGGGGGAGCCTGCTCTTTCGTTTACAACAGCAAAATATTGGGTGCCAGAGTTTAAATGAAGCCGTACGAGCTGCTAAAACAAACATCGCAGTGGTCGACCAAATGAGGTAACCACGCTAGAAATGGTGGAAAAAAATCCAGAAAATGGTATTGAATGACCGTCGACTAAAAGTGCACACAAAAATTTGAACATGAGAAAACAGTGAGCAAGGTGAATGCCACGATTATTCACAATGGGACAAAAACAGCATCGTGAGGATGTTTCAATCGAGTGTTTGGCGAAGTTTCACAGCAATAAAGCATAGTTTTAGCGTCGATTTATAACCATAGA
Organism: Clivina fossor; assembly: GCA_963966155.1. Classification (NCBI taxonomy): domain Eukaryota; kingdom Metazoa; phylum Arthropoda; class Insecta; order Coleoptera; family Carabidae; genus Clivina; species Clivina fossor. Next base: position 12,952,735 of record OZ014553.1, on the reverse strand, counting down.
TGAAAGATGGGTCCATCGCTTTACACCTGAGGCAAAGGAACAGTCGAAATAATGGATTGAAAGAGGAGAATCGGCTCCAAGGAAGGTTATTTTGAGGAGCTGGACGTTTCTCACTATAAACAGGGTATCAAAGCTATTGGACGTTGCTGGAAAAAAGTGAATCGAGCTAAAAGGAGACTATGTAGAGAAATGAAAATGCTTTTCCAAATTTTTTATATTTTTTTTTGTTAGGTTGGATCGTTTGAGAATACCCTTGTAGTAATAATTCTTTTTTATTTATTCAACATCAAGGCACAACCAATTTTTAGGAAATAGTCGATAAGATAGATATAATATTATTTTAAACACCTGCATATCAATTTTTGTTATTAATGTAATTCGTGCAAATGCCACATAAATAATATAATAAAAAATCACCATATACAAAATTTTTAGTTGTATTTTTATTTATATGTTTTCAATGGCGTTATTAATAATATATATGGACGGATTAAGAAACATGAACATTAATTGAGAATAAATTGAAAGAGATAAAATACGAGTAGATATTAGTTTGATTAATCTTACATATATTTTGCACCAATCTATAGCTATCTTTCTATAAATATTTTTATTTTATTTGCAATTTAAAATCCAATGTATATAAAGAAAAATTTGAAAAATTTATTTATTATTTGCCCGAAAAATATCATTAAAAATTGCCAAAAAAAAGCAGATATTATTCGCTATTTTTCGTAGTTATTCGTGTCTATATGTATGACGTATGAGGGCGAATACCAATGAAATTAAACTGTACTTTAGATTTTTTATGTAATATAGACATGCGCTCATCATCTGTTTATTAATATATTATAGAAAGAAACAACTTATAAGTAATGTATACGTAGTTCTACTCAGATGCAGTTATTTGAGTATTTTTATGTTGTTGTTATTACTGTTACGGCGTGCATTTTTGCGATAAATATACTAAAACTTATGACGTAATCTATGCTTCATAATGGGGCAGTATTTACATATTTAAAAATTATGATATTTGAAGCCTTTTTTCAAACTGATTTATCTCCATAAATATTCAGTTTTAGATTGCAATATTTGAAATGTATTTCCATTTTAAGTAATAGAAAGCCATTAAATAATTGAAATAATGAAATTAAATTTTTCTGGACATGCCAATTATACTCGAATGTAAGTATGGTGGCCAACTTTATTAATTAATTAATTAATGTTAATAATTCATTTCGGACAGGCACAGCTGCATCCTATCAAGTTTTTACACACAATACACTACTAAAGCCAAGATTACCTTAGTAGAATTAGTATAGTAGAGTACAGCACAATTTTTCTTCAAATTACTCTACTCTACTAATTTTGATAGAGTAACTGTTTACGTAAGGCTAACAGTTTAGCAGAAAGGAGTTTGGTTTATGGTTCATTCAGATTTTGTTTATTGTTCATTTTATTTTCAGAACTATTAAAATAAAATAATTAACAATATCAATTATTTGACAATCTCAACAATTTTTGTTCATAAATAAAAAAAAATTGGCACTACTCTACCATTACTCTACTGCAATAAATTTTTTTACACTGGTAGTATATATATATAGTGTAGAGTGTAAGTATTATTGTGAGAGAAAGAAAAATAAAGTGTACTATGCCAAATGTGCTGTCCACAGCTTTGTTTTTTTTTGTGGGTGTGTAGAATAAAATTTAGCATTTATTAACATTTTATTGCAACTTGCTTCGAATACATCAATTATTAGTAATGTCGAGATTATTGTGTCAACACGTCATCAGCAAACACCAACGGGGAAAGTTGTATTTCATTAAAAATTTCAATATCAAGAATAGTAAAAGAGTCACATTGGATCTTTGAGGGGCCCCGAAAGTAACTGGCTAGATTTTGAACTATTTATCTTATGAATCTGAAATAATATATATGTATATTAATGTAAAATCTGTTTGTTAAATAAGATTCTACTAATTTAATTAAATTTTCATAAATACGGCAGAAACTAGGCTTATTAATTAGATATAAAATCAAGTAGTAGAAATAAAAGAGCATGTATGAGAGGAATTATGAATTTAGATATAGCGAAAGTTGCTTGTTTAGATAGGAATGTTTGGAGGCGACTGATTTCGGGATGATGAAAAGAGTTTGTGCCACACCCTTTTGGGTACATGGCGTGATTGTGTATGTATGTATGTATGTATAAAATCAATTGGATCAGCAGTTTTTTGTATATCTGTATACAGGGTTGGACTGGATAAAAAATTAAACCCGAGAAAAGTTGTAGGATGGACCCACCTTATGTATATCCCAAAATTGTTCAAATACATTATATTTTTATATTTATTTAATTGTAATAAACATGGAAATGATATTACAGAAAAATAAAGATTAATTGTAAAAATAACACTAATAAAATTAAATATAATTGTTTATTTATTGACTGAATTGAACATTCATTATGTAATTTTCAGAACAGTCAGTTACAATAAATAAGTTGTATTAAACGAATAAATTCAATATTAACTTCAACATGTTTTGTATTTGAGCTACGTGTCTGAACATAGCAATTACAACTGTGTGAATTAACGCTAACATGGTAAAAAATTTAGAAATATAATAATCTGCCGGGAAAAACCGGAGTGTAGTTGGGTAACATAAATACTTAAACTACTTTTTAATACATATCTACAAACTATGTAATTACAAAACATTTGTGAACATGTAATGAATTAATAGTAAAAATCTTTCAAAACTCATTATATTAAAATAAAATATCTTTACGTTCTAGTTCTGTATTAATATTTATTAATAATCGACGTTTCAATGAACTCAACGTACGGCTTTATTAGGCAAAAGATAATGACATTTACAGTAAATAAACAGAACATGGAAATAAGTTACTAGGTAATAAAATAAGTAACTTGTTGATGAACTTTATAAATTTTTAATTAAAGTAGTCAAATTTTATTTAAATTAGTGCCTTCACATTGATTGATGTTATCTTTTTCTTTATAAAACGCACTAATTTAAATAAATTTATTTTCTTTTAATTAAAAATTTATAAATTGCATGATCTAGTAACTTATTTTGTTACTTATTGTTAGTAACTTGTTTCCATGTTCTGTTTATTTACTGTATATGCAATTTGTATCATTTTTCTTGAAAAAGACGTATGTGGAGTTTGTCGAAACGTTGACTATTAATACAGAAGCAGTGTTATTTTAATATAAAGAATTATTTGAAGTAATTCTCAGTATTACATAGAATACTAATATTTTTCAGTTCAAAAATATCTACATATATATATATTGTAACCATAAACATACCATACTGCATATATGTAACACTAAAAATAATATTGTAATAAAAAATGGTAATTTTAAATTTACGAATGACAAACTTGAAAATATGACTCAACATATTTGCGTGCTTAAAAAATTCCTAACTACATAATTTGTGGTAATTTTTTTGTAAATAATTTATAAGTCTATTAATTTTACTGTCAAAATTTTACGAAGTATTCTTGATGTATCGACATTTCATCTAATTCAAATATTAAATATAATTATTACAAAAATCGACTTAAATTACCTAAAATAGTTTATCCTTAAATCTAACTGAGGTTAACCATCAAACATTATAAACGTACTTTTAAATAAATAACTATGAAAAAATCACTTGTATTGTAGATATATAAAGAAAAATTTTCATAATAATATTTTATTACGTAAATGAAAATGTACTCTATATTACTGATACTAATTTTAAATTTGCATTATATTTATTGCAACAAAACTACTGAAAATATTTTCATAAAAGATTTTTTCAATTTCCAATTTGGGAGCGTACAGTTAAATGCATTTTTATGTTGGAATAAAGGTAATAGTAGAAAAATTTCTATACAATATTTGCTATAAATAATATAATTATTATAGTTTATTTCTTTTAAGACAATATTATTTAACTTCTGCATGTTTACAATGTGCGAAAGTATGCAATTTTGCTCAGTAAATTTATGTTGGACAAAATTGAAATATCATTAAAAAGCTTAAATGCTATTTTTTATTTGTTATTTCGTATTTTATATTTGAGATCTGTGTCGTTATTATTTTTTTTAAAATAAAAATGTTATAATTCTTTTGGAGATATAATGTAATGATTTTTAGCGACCTTTACAGTATTCTATTTATTAACATTAAATTACTCAAGAATAAGTAAACAGATAACAGACACTTTATGAAAGAAAATACAGTTTTATTTATTGAACACTCTAAAAAAAAATAACTAAATTACAGAAAAATAGTTGTTAAATTTTACTATAAAAAATCTATAATTTTATTTTACTATAAAAATTCTGTATTTCGCTCTTAAAATTTTGTAATTTTTAGATAATTCATAATAATCACATAAAGTAAGTAAAAATGATATATTAAGTATGTAAAATTACTGCTTGCATATTAATATCTGTAATAATTCATCAAAATACTGAGACTATACATTTTTTGTGTAATTATAATAATAAAATATTTTATGTGGAATTCATTCATTTTAAAATACATCCTACAAATAATACTAAAAAAATTTTTACCTATTTATGGAAAATTTCCAAGAGCAAATTTACTGAAGTTTTGTAAATTTACTAAAAGAGACCTTACTAAAAAAACTGTAAAATTACATATGTTCTTTTCCATCACGCTGGTAATATCATATTACAAAATGTTTGTAATAGTTCTGTTATTATGTATTTTTAAACAATTATGTAAAATTATAGCAGTTAAGTAATTATACATAGAAATACGGGGCATCATAATGTCTCATGGTTTGTAGATAAAATTACATAATTTTTTTTTAAAGTGTTGTTTGTAAAGTTGATTATGTTACAAAAATTTACTAATATTTTTAATACAAAAATCTTTATGTAAATTTGTTTTAAATTAAAAATATTTAGTGATCTTCAGGCTTTCACGGCCGGTATTCATTGAATTTATAGAATTTTCTGGGATGGTATGCCGAGGTCGATCTATCCTTGTTGCAGACGTTTCGCCGTACAGCGTATATAGCATCTTTAGTGCTAGGTAACTGAATTTAGTCATCAAACATTAAAGATGCCATTTACGATGTATGGCGAAACGTTTGCGATGAGGATAAATCGACCATGGCTTATTAGCCCAGAATATTCTATAAAATCAATTATACATATTCATGTAACATAAAAATGTTAGAAAAAAAAAAACAAGAATATATTTAAACATATTTATTTATAGCACATTATGTTACAAAAATATACCAATATTTTTAATATAAAATCTTTATTTAAATTTGTTTTAAATTACACATATTTAGATAAATTATTACAAGAAAAAATATATTTTTTAATAAATAATACGTAATAGACGGAATTTAGTCAGTTTATTTCAGTTTACATTTTTATTTTCTTCTATGTCAACGTTTCGGCAATCACTATTGTCTTCTTCAGAGCTCTACAATAGATACAAAATGTATACATTAAAATAGATTCATCTATGCATTTATAATAATATACAGAACATCTGATGTTACATTAATTTGTGGAACATAATTATAGTATAATATTATGTAACGCAATAGATATTAGATACATAACTTGGTCAAAAAACTAGAAAATTAAAATTATCGTTGTTACATTAAATGCATGTCAAATTATTTATTATTAAAATGATAATTTGATAATAATGCCGACTCTTTATATGTAATGTGTTTATTTGAAAAGTTACCACCTCATTTTTTTTTAAAAACAAAAAAATAATATTTAAAATAGCACCGAGTTACCTCAATTTTTTTGTTTAAAAAGGGAAACTTAAAAACGATTTATTCAACTCTCTTTCCCATTGACGACAATTTTATAATTTTAAATGATAGTATTCCTTTTGTGATTAATCATTTAAAAATAATTAATTTTATTTGAAATACAATATCGTTTGAAATTCAAAAATCGGTAAAATTTTACGGCAGTAATGAACAAAAGTTTTAGTAAAACAAACCTATTTACTCATTATTTATTTAATATCCAAAAGACATAATTACCAATTTAACCGTTTAAGTGTCAAGCAGCGATTTTGCGCTGTTACGCTAGAAAAGTGTCAGCGCTCTAGCAAGCTCGGTTTCTATCGATACGCGACTTTACGGCTAATATAATAAAATTGGAGTAATATTACACTTTTAGGTATACACCTTTTTATTCTTATAAACAACAATTACTATAATTATATAATTAACTAAATAATGTAGAATAGGAAATAAGATAAGCGCAAAAGCGCTCCTTGGCACTTTTGGACGGCAAAACAGCAAAGACCAGTGGCACTCAAATGGTTAAAGAATAAAAAAAATATGGAAATATGTAATGATATAAAAAATAATAATTGAACAAACATACATTTAAAAATTTAATATATGATCATATTTATATTAATTGAAGTGAAATTGAAATTATCTATCTTGTCTTTATCAATCTGATAAGTATTTATATTTATTTTTTTGGATGAGGCTATTTATACATACGGTATGTATACGCAATTGGCTATTTATAAATACTAAAAAAAAACCTAAACCAACCTACTAACCTAACCTACCCTAAATAGCCAATTGCGTAAAAATATTATAAATACTATATGTATAAATAGCCACTTTCTATAACTTAACTCTTTTCAAGCTACTACACCTACAAAATGAATATAATTGCACGGCAGACTGCACTCATAGCTACTTTACAATATGTTAGGTATAGCTGAATGCGTGGTTTTGGCGATTTTGGCGTTGCTAACTTGTACACATGCTGTATGTATAAATAGCCAATTGCGTATACATGCTATATGTATAAATAGACAATTGCGTATACATACCGTATGTATAAATAGCCACTTTCTTATTTTTTCAAGACTTCGAACCGGAACTGAACTGTAGCGTAGTCGCAAATTGGAACTCAATTTATGCGAAAAAGTATTTAATTTGTTTTTTTTTTTATGGATGAATCCTTAGTTATTAAAATCAAAAATGAAACTAGAGATCACTTTGAGGCAGGTGTTTTTTTAGCTAGAGAAAATTTTTATTTTTTCTATTTATATATAAATAAAAATTGTGTATACGAGAATTTGTTACGTTAACATATGTTATCTTATTAAAAATAAAAAATAAACACACGACTCTTGGTTTTTTGTTTCAAATTTTTTTTTTCTTCAACTTGTACAATGTACATTTCGGCTTGTTAGGCCATCATCAGGTGACGAAATATGTTACAAAAAAATTATATATTTCTAACTATATATATATATATATATATATATATATATATATATATATATATATATACAAATACTTATATCTAAAACATGCCTACGACAAAGACCTAAAATGGTTTTAGCAGTGGGGATGTAAATAGATCCATTTTGCTCATTTATTAAAATTTTATTGTCAACCAATGCTGTTTTGAATTTCTACCGCCTCTAAGAAATTCTTCTTAAGATCTTTGTCGCAAATATTTCCGGTATATGAAACACTCAATATTTTTAAAATTATTATATTTAGCTCAATTGTTGGTAAATCATTCGTGATTTATTTGTTAGAATACCAACAAAATTGTAATTGTAAAAATTGTACAGACTCTCACATATTTGTAAACGCCAAGTAACATAAATAGTAATTTCTTGTTTATTAATTTATATTATAATAATTATATAAATAATATGTACATGTTTTTCAGCTGAAAAAATACAATTATATACTGAATTATTTAAAAATGATTATAGTATTGTTGTGCACGATATGAATCTGAAAATTCTTCCTATTTATCCTCATAATGGCGATATGGCATTTTTTATTGATACAGATTGCGAATCTTCTATAGATATATTAAATCAGGTGAGATATTATTTAAAATGTTAGTAATTTTGATTATATTTTTCAAATGGTTTTGTGGTTTTCAAAAAACCAGACGATTACACGTTTTTTTGTTACGTCATAAAAATGCCTCCAGTTATTTGTAAAATAGAAATACGTACACATATCAGTTGATGTGTAGTAAAAAAAATAAAACATAACTACATTGTCGTAAATTAAATCAGAAATTTATGGCACATTTAACAAGTTTGGCTTCTATTACATAATATATTATTGTATATTTTACTGCTGTGGAAATGAGATTTTTACGTGGGGTATTTAGTGTAACTAGGAGGAATCAGGTACGATATAAATTAGTGTGAAATTGAAAAAATGTTGTAGCAAAAGTTGGTGTTAATTTGTCAATATGGTTCGGACATCTTGAGTAAATTTTTAATGACCGTTTGGTTAAAAAAAATATATATGAATGATTTTGAAGCTATACGTTTGCGTGGACGTACGATGAGTAGTCGGAGTGGTATGATTGAGGGTGTTTTGCAGTGGCGTAGTCAGGGGGGGTGTTAGGGGGGCTTGAAACTTTCTCCAAGAACCCGAACTACCAAAAACATACGTATGTGAAATATGAAATATGTTATTTTACTTTCATTTTTATAAAAATAATTTTTATTGCTCTTTATTTTTTATACAAATTATAGTATTATTTTTATTGATTAATATTATATCATTTCTTTAGTAACCACCCCCATGACAAGCTTACGTGCTTGTCTGGATAGGGATGTTTGGAAAAAGCTGATTTTAGGAAAGAGTTTATGCCCCATCCTTTTGGGTACGCGACGTGATTTTGTATGTGTGTATGTATGTATGTATATTTTATTTAAATTTTCTGCTAAATAATTTACAAACAATTAATCACTCAAACAATCAATTAAAAACCAAACAAACAAATTAACGTGTTTATTTATTTTAGGCAAATAAATTAAAATTATTTACTTTTTCATATAAATGGCTATTCTTATCAAAAAATTTTACAAAATATAACCAGGAACATAATCTGCAAAGATTTGATATAACTTACGATAGTACTGTATTTGTTGGAGAAAAACAATTAAATAATGAATATTATCTAAATGAAATTTTTAAATTCAGTCGAACAGGAATATTACAATATCGATTAATAACAAGATGGACTATCATGAATAAATTTCAAAATTATAAAATGCCTGTTATTTTGTCCAAAAATCGTAAAAATCTTATGGGTACAAATATTGCTGCTGCCACAGTTATTACTAACAATGAATCATTTTCTCACTTATGGGATTACAGGTATATTATTTATTTTTTACACTGAAACATTTCCTAAGATCACAATATAAATATTCATGAAAATCATTTAAGATATCTCAAATTAAATTGAAATAATATGGATGATGAGCAAGCAAAAATTGGTAGATTTCCATAAAAATATACAAAATAGATTATAAAATTGAAAGACAACTTTAAAGCTAATTTTTTTTTAATTATTCGAAATCAGAGCCAGTCAACCTAACCAAGTAGCAAATAATTATCGAACTATATAAATACTAAAGAAACTAATTTGACTGATAGATGATGCACTTAAAGTGAGAAGAAAAAAAAAGACGCCAAAATATGTAATATTTTTTTTCATTTTCACACTCATTATACAATAAATCTAATTTTGTACTCGATTCCTCCTAGTTGCACCACATATCCTACGTAAAAATCTCATTTCCACAGCAGCTATTTTCCGTTTATGCTTTTGTAGTCAAAACCCAACATTCTCCATACATCAACGTAGGCACCAAAACAGCATTGTATATACTCAAACGGACTTCTTTGGAAACATTTACATTTCTAGCAAATGTACCCAATATACCGAAAACCTTACGAATTAACGCTTCTTTTAATTTGACGATCAAAGCGAGAATCCTACTCTAAACGTGCACCATCAATAGATACATTACGTTCAGTCATCAAGTCACCCTTCTCAAAAACTAATACTTTGCACTTATCATATCCTTTATATGTGCAACATTAATTCTATCAATCATCCTTCTCAGTTGTTCTTCAGATTCAGCCAAAATAATCAAGTCATCAGCATACGCTAAAACAGTACGACGCAATCACCTATATGAATAATAAAAAAATAATGTTGATAGAATATATATATATATATATATATATATATATATATATATATGTAGGTATAATATTTTTTTTATTCTTTCAGAGATCCACATGTCGATTCATTAACAAAGGCAAATTTTTTATTAGTAAATATTTTGCTTGATTATTTAAATGCAACGAAACAATTTGAATATTACGATAGTTGGGGTTATAAAAGTCCATCAGAAAAACTATATTCTGGAATGATTGGATCTTTACAACATGGAAAAGCTGAACTTGGATGTAAGTATTCATAACGTTATTAATATAAGAAACATAAATTAAAGTTTTGTGAGTAACTTATATTTTTTTAATGAATGGTTATAATATAAATTTTATCAAGACACCAATACATTCGTGAAGATCTAAAGTTGTTGAATATTTGCTTGAAAATAAAAACATAATCTACGCTTCTTTGCTTTTTGTGATAAATTTTATTGATAAAATAGGGAAATATTTATTAAAAAAACATATGAAAGATTCCTATTTCCCACATATGAAACTGCAACGCATGTTGAAAAGCGTAAAAGATATTACTCCTCTTCAATGTTCGGATATATGTAGAACACCTTGTGAATGCGGTAAAATTTATATTTGACAGACAGGTAGAACTGTGTTTACTAGATTGACAGAATATAAAAGGTCAATTCGTCTAAATCATACAGATAAATCTGCTATTGTTGAACATGCTTTAGAATATCTTCATGATGTAAAATTTGAAGATACAGTAATAAGTGCTAGACCAATCAATATTAGCAGCAAATTGATAAGAGAAGCAATAGAGATTTATAAAGAAAAGAATAAAATAAATCACTGTAAAAGCACTTAGTTAAATAAAATTTGGTTTCCATTAATTAAAAATTTATTGAAGTATTAAATTGAAGTATTTTTGTAAAATTTTAAGAAATATACAGTTTGTTTAGTTTTTTACAATAATTTTTTAAATTTTATTGTATTTGATCCTGTGTCATTCAAACAAATAAATTTAAAACGCATATGCGTTTTTCACTGTTTAATATGTTTTATTTAATTTTTTTTTTTATAAACTTATTAAGGATGAGATATTAACACGTTATTTTCTTAAACAGTATATGAGTCGTATAGATGCAAAACTCACCATTTGCAAATTTTAAGTTCTGAGATATTTGCAAAAAACTGTTATAGCTATGTGTAATTGTATTTTGATGATAAAATCTTGTTACTAGATAGCAATACTTATTTAAAATCGTGAATTATTGGTTTTATACATTATTAATTCATACAAAGTAACTGTTTGCTTTCCACCAATAAAATTTTTATTGGTGGAAAGCAAACAGTTACTTTTGCATCTAAACTATCAACGCAAGTTGTGAGTTTTGCATCCAACACCAAACTTTAAAGAGTGTTTCTCATATTAAATACTGAGTTTTTTTCTAACTAACCTAACTATCGTATTCCTTGTAAAATTCTACGTTCGAATCGTGCAAAATCTCATTTTTCACTTTTTGTCGAATAGTGAGTTTTGCATCTATACGCCTTATAGGTATATAAAAAAAGAAAAAGTCTGGAAACGGTCGAATATCTCTAGAAGTACATGTTCCACTGATAAATAAAAAAACACGTGTTTGATGTTTTCAAAAAAAGCTATTTAATGATATCAAACTTGATACCTTTCCCTCTTCTTTTTTCTATCTTATTTTCTCTCTTTCTCTCTCTCTCTCTCTCTCTCTCTCTATATATATATATATATATATATATAAGTAGTAATTATATACGTACATCTACAGCAAAAAAAATTTGTATCTTAGCTTTTCATTTTATTTTAGGTACAGGTCTTTTCGTAAATTTAGAAAGAATAAAAGTAATTGATTATTTACATCCTACTACTCCTTCTGCTATTCAATTTGTTTATCGTCAACCAGCTCTTAGCTACGTATCAAATCTATTTACGTTACCTTTTTCTAGAACAGTATGGATAAGTGTAATGGGTTTATTTTTGTTATCAATTTGTGTGATCTATATTATTACGATTTGGGAACGAAAACATAACCTTAACTGGAAAGACGAAGATGATTCGTTTCTGGAAGTAGTTATGCTTGCAATTGGAGCAGTTTGCCAACAGGGAACCACATATGAACCGAAAAGTGGAACAGGAAAATTAGTGACATTTCTCATTTTTACTGCATTATTGTTTATTTACGTATCGTATTCGGCGTACATAGTTGTCTTACTTCAATCGTTATCAACAAATATTAGAACATTAAAAGATTTACTAGATTCAAAATTGGATTATGGTTTAGTAGAAATTGTTTACAATCATTTCTATTTTCAGGTATGTATTTTTAAACAATATGAAATTTTAAGATATTACGTTGACACTAATGTAGTTTTAATTTAAAATATAAATATTAGCACTGTTCGATTTGCACTCTTGCGTCTACTGTTTAATGCTACATCAATGTTTGTTATTTTATTTACTTCGCAGTTACATGTTATGTAAACGGCAAAGCGCTGAATTATTTACGGTGGCGTTTTGCAGTAAAACGCAAGAGAGTTAATCGATACAAAAAATTGTTTCATGTATTGAGTGCCACTAAATTTTTTTTAAAATTTTATTGTAACTAAAATAAATGATACACAAAATGTCTTGTCATTTTAAAATAATTAAAAAAAACGTACAATTTATTTTAATCGGGCCTTACACGATCAATCAGGAAGCCCTTGCACTTATCAAACTGACAGTCTGATTGATGTAATTTTAGCTTTAGATTATTACTATAAAAATTACTACCGTATGGACGAAAATCTTTTATTTTCGTTCATTTTAATCGATATTATATCTTTTCAAATAATACAGTAGTAATATTGTCTCTGTTAAGGTGTACATATATATTACTTATAAATTGCAGAATTTTATAAAGTATTTTCAAAAATTCAATAATTTTTCTTTAAATTTTAGGCAGCAACTGAAAAAATCCGAAAAGAAATATATGAAAAGAAAATATTGCCAAAAGGTGATAATGCATTTATGACTTTAGAAGAAGGCGTCAAGCGTTTACGGGAAGGATTTTTTGCTCTTCATGGTGAAGTGTCACCAATCTATACAATTATTAGTCGCACATTTTTAGAAAGTGAAAAGTGCAGTTTACAAAACATGCAATATATTGAAGCATCGCAGTTTTGGTTGCCTGTCAAGAAAAAGGGCATCTATGAAGAAATATTTAAAATTGGGTAAATATTACAATATTTATGTATTAATAAATAATAACGGAATTCAGTCAATTAATTTTAATTGAAATTCTGAAGTGAACGCAACGCAAACTTTTGGGATTCAAATCCAATACTTTATCACTGGTCTACGGTTGCCCTGAACAATAGCATAAAAAATAGTATTAATTTTATTTTTATACTAGAAAACTACATAAAATTTTGTGTATATACTTCCAAATACTTTTTGCATTTTGGTAGTTAATCAGTAGCAAGTTAGTACACACAAATTCTACACACTCTAAATAATCTTACAGCGAATGTTAATAATACCTGTAGCATATAAATATCTTATTGTTAGTTCATTAATAAATTATTGAGATTTATCGAAGTGTTACATTATTTTTTAAGCAGTGTATTTTTAAATAATATGATCTATATTCCAAACATTATTTTTATATATTTCGTTTTCTTATTTGTTTTAATTAATATATAAAATAAAATAATTAATTTGCAGTAACATTGCCAGTTTTAAATTATTCCATATTTTTTTCTTAATGTTTTAATATATAAAAATATGACAAATAATTAAAAAAAAAAAAATTATATTATTGTATCAAATATTTTATTTGTTGCAGTTTACGTGAGATGCATGAATATGGAATTCAGTCTAGAGAAGCGTCTCTTCTGTATGAAAAGAAACCGAAATGTCTGGGCGGTGGCAGTAATTTTGTTTCCGTCGGTTTAGTTGATGCTGGACCAGCATTTCAATTCCTCGCATTTGGTTTTGTTGTTACTGGAATTGTTTTCATTATTGAGGTGCTTGTAAATCGTTACCTAAACCGATTTTTCAAAAAATAGTTTTGATGTGCAATGTAAACTAAACATATATATTACATTCTTAATTACACATGGCGTATTATATATTAGGTTATAGTATTTTGTTTTTGCTGAAATCGCTATTAATTTATTTTGATAAACTAATTAAATAATTAGTTAATTTTTAAATGAAGAAAAATGCATTGATCTTGCCTGATTTTGAACCCGGGATCTGGTTGCTTTCGCGGTAACTACGCTACCAACTGCGCCACAAAGTCACAACGACAAGGTGATGCATTTTTCTATATTTTAACTGGTCATGATAAACTCATGAATACATCACATTATGTGTTTATAAATCTAGCAATGTTAGTATATATTATATTCGTAGAACTTATAATTCTACGAAAATGTTTTTAAATATTATGAGAATACAGAATTATTTAGGTAAAAATTCTCTTCAAACATAATATAATACAATATATTTATTATCTGTGGACAAGCCTTAACTAATCGTAAGTAACAAAAATAATATAACCAAAAACAAATATTAAACAATTTACAATCAATTATATCTCAAACGAAATTTTCATGTTTGTCTATTGTATCTATAGAAAACAAATTAGCAAAAATAGTATACAGTGGAACCTCGCATAACGAGCATAATTCGTTTCAGAGTCTTACACATAATGCGAAAGACTCGTTAAGCGAAACAATTTTTACCATATAAATTAATGTAAAATACGATAATGCGTTCCATAGCGAAAATATACTCAAAAATGAAATTTAAAAAAAAAAACGTTATATGTAACGTTTATTTAAAGAAAATTACATATAAATTGTTCTTCTATCGCCGAATGAACCAACCTGGATTGAGAATTCGATTTGCAGAAAACAAAAAAGTCGAAATAATTAGTAACATACCTAATTCCCTTTTACTGGAAAGTTGTCTAGAGACATTTGTTTTTGCTACATTTTGTTCTAAACACAGGCTGATGTAGCAATGAAACGCAAAGTTCCATTGCACAATTCGAGGATTGCCCTATCCACGTCACTCGTTATGCGAAACGTTGCTCGTTAAGCGAGTCATTTTTTTACAATTTATTTTGCTCGTTATGCAAATTACTCGTTATGCGAGGTGCTCGTTAAGCGAGGTTCCACTGTATTATGTTATGTCAAAAAAAAAGAACACGCCACTTGAAAAATCTGAAAAATTACCGATTTTCAAATAGGTATAACTCGGCCAATGTTAAACAAAATTGAATGAAATTTTTTGTCTGAAAAAATTTCAAGTCTCGCCTTTAAGGTGATGTAAGATTTGTACTATTTGAATCATTTCTCTCCCTATCACACCCTAAAGAAAAAACATGTTTTGACTTAAAAAATTAGAATTTTTTGTTACTCTGTATTTTGCGAGTTTAAAAGTGTTGAATGGTAAAACATTCTTCGGTTAAAAGAAAGTGTGAAATTGTAAAGCATTTTGCGGACTTGTCTGCAAAACAAAAATCGAAAAATGCAGGGTAAATTTAAAAAAATCACAACTTTGTGATCCTTAAAAATTAAGCAAAATTTACGTAGAAATGTTTGAATTTTTACGCCTTCTTGGTAAATTGAGTCGAAAATTGAGTGGTGGGAAGCGAAATGGTTCAAATGGTACATATTTTGCATGACCTTAGAACATAATAAAAATCACCATAAAGATATTCTTGGTATCAAATTTATTAGTCCCTTATTATTATTAAAGAGCCACAAAACCCTTAGTAATTTAAAGATATAATACCCCCTAAAACTATGCCTATATGGGCTACTGAAGAATAAGCAATTAATAATTTTAGATCAGTTTGACGTAAACAAATTAATCTAACTAACTTACCTCCTACTAATCTAAGGTGACCAGATTTTAACATTGGTAAAGCGGGACACCATTGACCGGGGGAGGGAGGGGTTTCTTGATTAAAAATTTGGTCTATATGGAGCAAGAAAAATTTTCATAGAAGCCAAAAATAGTATTGTAATATATTTTTTAATTTCAACATAAGTACAATTTACAAATATAATTAATAAAAAAAATATGTATAGTATTATTTTATTTTTTGGCATATTTCTCATTGGAGTGATTTTTTTTAGTAGATTGCTGTCGTTGTTAAAAAGGTCGTAACATTTTTCACAAGTATTTATTAAATTATATTTCACACATAAAATGACTTTCAAAGTCTCAACACTTAATTATGATTTTTCTGATGACCACACTTTATTTACCGTAGAAAAAACGCGTTCAGTCGCAGCGCGTATTCCACAATTTTTAGTGCATTATTGTATGGTTTGTTTCAAAATGATGAAATATTTCTAGCCATTTGTTCCCTATTCTGATTTTTGCTGATGCCTAAGATTTAACCTTTTCCTTATGAATATATTTTTTTAATTGATACTTCATTAAAACATTATAAAATTAACAAAAATAATATAAAACTCATATCCTGGCTAAATAGCCACATGGCCGCCGAAATCCGTATATTCTCTTCCCGTTTCCAAGCTTGTCGGGCATTCTTTCCAAAAATCGGGACTTTTTAAAAACGCCGCGGGACGCGGGACAAATTGTTAAAAATCGGGACTGTCCCGCCAAAAGCGGGACGTCTGGTCACCTTTTAGAGATAAAACTTCAGATTTTTTCGGACACAAAATTTAGTTCAATTTTGTTCAAAATCGGCCGAGTTATATTTTTATTTGAAGATCGGTAATTTTTCTGATTTTTCGATTAGCGTGTCTTTTTGACAAGCGTATGTTGCTTATTCTATGATATGATCTATGATTTTTCCTAATGATGATTTACGTCAAATTTAATTTTTTAAATTTTATTATAATGAATTCAAAAAGATTCTATACTAAATTCTACTGTATTTCTGAAATCATATATATATATATATACAAATACATATAAAAGCAATGTATATTATTTGTTAAATAATATTTAAATATTATTGTATAACCTAAAATTATATATTCCAAACGTCTGTAACCAAAAATTTTGAATTTGTAGAAAATCTTAAGTTTAGATTATTCATGTAGATCTTGAAAATTAAGTAATATGTTTTATATTTATATTATATTTTTATTTGTAATACACAATTTTTGAATTTATAAAATTGTCAATTATTTAGATTCTTTATAAAAAAAAAAATTTTAAAATTTATCAAGGAAATAAAAAAAGTTTTATTTTGTTTATCCCAAAATTTAAATTATCATTTTGTTGTAAAAAAATAATAGTAACTTTTAAGTTTTAATTAATAAATTTATAACATAAAGAAAAAATTAAGTGATAAAAAATAAATCTTAATATTTGATTTTTAAAATTTAATATATAATTAATTCAATCACATTATATTTTTGATGAAAAGAAGAATATTTATAATTTATACAAATGGTAAGGCAATTTTATTTATTTATCTTTTTTTAATAATTTGGTATAGTACTCCTATATCTGTTTTTGTGGTCTATTAGAATATACTGTAAGTATAACTATCATAAAATATAAAGTTTGAATGCGTGTTTGTATCTAGGTATTTACAAAATCAGAATGGCTTAAAACTACTGATTAAAAAGTTTTCACTGAAATGTAAACTGGACCCGTATAGTAAATGTTAACCCAATTAATTACTCCTATTAAATATGCCAATCGCGACTTGAAAATATCTTTAAATTAATTTACAAGTCGATGTTGTATTTTGGAAAGATGAAATTGGAAAAATCGAAACTAAAATTTTTTCCAATTAATTAAATAATGTCTAGTAATCAAACATTTGCCGTAAAAATGTAGTTGTGAGAAAACTTTCATTATACTGACACGTAAAAATGATTCTGTCTTGGTATAGATGACGTTGGCAGATGCACGTTCGTTTTTTTTTAATTATTATTTTAAAATGAATATTGAACACTATGGTAAAAACAATAAAATATTAATTTAATATATTAATATGTAACTTACTTTGGACATTATTTATGAATTTACTAACAATTTTTTGACAGTTGTGATAAATGTAGATCACGTGACGTTTAAATAATGATCCGTAGTCATAGAATTTAATATAAAACAATTTCAGTTTGTAGCTTTCAATCAGCAAAAAGAGAAAGGGTACATATACAAATATGGATCTAGTTAAAGATAGAAAGAATCCACTTGATCATGGCACAGATTTGGCTGTGAAAGATGTGTATGGTAGAAAATTAATGCCTCGCTTAGCCTGGCTACCATTTGCTGGTCGAATCGAAGAACCGAAACCATCTTGGTTAATTGCACGTCTATTAGATCATAGCCGATGGCCGAAACTTATTTTATCATATCAAAATAGCTTCGATTATTTCACACCTAGTGAATTTATTGGTAGGTAATTCATTTCATTTAGTTTTTTTTTTTAGTTTTGACAGTAGTTTAATTATTTATATAATTTATAAAATATTATACATATAAATGATTTGGAAATCTTTCGTCCAACATATAAAAATCTTTAGCAGTTAATTCAATGCAAATAAGGTACTTGACAATATAAAATCCCGTTTAAAAGATGTATTATAACTCGTAAATGAAATGTTTTAAAAATTAAAAATAAAATGAGTCAGTTTATTCAAAATTTTATTAATTATTAAATTTTCGACAATATTTTTGTAATTCTTTTCATTTATAATTACAAAAAGTAATAATAATAATATAAAACTTGAACAAAATATAAAATAACTTACATTAATAACAAAACATGTTAAAATTTGAGAAATGAAAATGAGAAAATAAAATATTTAAAATAAAATATTAGTGACGTTATCTATGTAATATCCGATAATAAGTAATATATGGAGAATGGTGGTGATATTTGTTGGTTGAATAATGCACGATCGTAATTAATTTTTGACATGACTGACAACAAAATTTTAGATACCTACATATCTAGGATATCTGTATGGGATTTTAATATATATTTTTTTTTAAATTTTTACAAACATGTAAGTTATTTCATATTTTATTTATGTTTTATATTTATATTATACTTCTTTTGTATGCGTCTTGTTATTATTAATAATTTTTATTGTTCAGTTTATTGTAAGGAAGACAACATGGAAAACATATCGTCGATAATTTAATAAATAATAATATTTTAAGTAAACTGATTCATTTCGTCATGAATTTGTGATATATATATATATATGAATTTTTCATTTTCAGATTATTCGTTTATGATAATATATATATATATATATATATATATATATATATATATATAAAATAATAATAATAATAATAATGTACTACACTAATTTGTTAGCGTTAAGGGTAGTTTTGTCATTTTCGCAATAAAATTAATGACGGTAATACTCTTAACGTCAATCTATATTTCAAAATAATAGAGAATATGTAATTATACAGGGTGTAACAGAATAACTATTCCTAATTTTCAGAAATGATAGAGGGCACATAAAGAAACATTTTTTATTAATAAACTAGTATCCGGAAATTTATTATTTTTTTTCGGCAGTCGATTGAAAAAAAAAACAACTTTATGTTATAACCCGAGAATTAACGGAGATTTATAATATCCGTTAAAACCATTTCATTCTACTCAAAAAAGTGCCTTAAGAATGTGAAAATTATTTTCATCTAATTTAAAAAACCATCGAGATATCGCCATTTATCAAAATACGGAAAAAGCGAACTTTTCGCTATAACTCGAAAACAAAAGACGATAGCTAATTTTTGTTTTCATAATTGAGTTTCTCTCAAAAAAAGGGATGGAAGATGCGCGGTCCATTTTTTTATATCTCTTATAGTTTCCGAGTTCCCCTATGAAAACGTCCTAATTTGCCCACCCTGTACATCGTTACAACTTGTGTATCGAAAATGGTGGTCGTAACTTCAAACAACTTTTATAAAGTTTAATGCACTATTATTTCTAATAAAATGTTCCTTAACTTAACTACTCTTTGACGTTGTAATAATTAAAATTGTTTTTAACGATATCTAGTGTATCCTGACACCGAGAAATTTTCGGACACTAGTTTATTAATAAAAAATGTTTCTCTAAGTGCACTCTATCATTTCTGAAAGTTAGGAATAGTTATTCTGTTACACCCTGTATATAATATTTAGACAATTAATTATAAAATAATTTGCAGAATTTAAAGCGTGTGTTCCTGAAAAGTGATGTCTTAACATCTCCTGGTTGATGATTATCGCTACCGAATCTATTTGTGTGCGAAAACGCATGTGTTCTAATTAATTAACAGATAAAATAACATTTTTTTATTGTTGTTTTTTTTTGCTAGTCATTAATTTACATAATTTTTTAAAAAAATTAACTAAAGTGTAGGGTGATTAATTATACAATTTTACTTTAAAAAACTAAAAATATATACAGTGGAACCTTGTTATACGTCTGCTTTAGAATACGTTCAATTCGGAATACTTCCTGTTTGGGTGAAACAAATTTTATACGACTTAATTCAATTATACGAGCCATCTACGAACAAGTAGCACTATGACATCTACACTGTTCATGAACTTATAGTGACTTCATTTGGTTTGAAACTATGTACATAATTTCTGGTGGAAAGAGTCGGTTGTTGTGTGACCTTCGCGGTACCATGGTCTATAACTTTGTTAAATTTTTTTTGATTTTATTTATTAAGTAGAATTTTATAATTTTTATTAATCATGAATTGCAAAAAGGCAAATGAGAAACAACAGAAAACTAAAAAAATATATTACAACTTTATTAATATACCATATCAAGTAGAGATTTTTTTTAAAAAATAAGAGCGGATTAATCGTTTTTACATTATTCTTATGGAAAAGATTGGTTTGGTATACGTTCTATTCGGTATGAATCCAAGCATCAGGAGCGAATTAAGGCGGTATACCGAGGTTCCATTGTTTCTTAAAATTTTCAGCTATTTTTATATAAATATTTATATATATATATATATATATATATATATATATATATATATATATATATATATATATATATATATATTTACATAAGAAAATATTATTTTTTTTAATTTTGTAGTTTGTTCGATTTCTATGGTTTTTGTGATTTGTATTATTTTATATATAATTGATAAAATTTTAAAAATTATGCACTCTGCTATAATTTACTTTCTACAAAAAAAATTTGTTTTAATTAATATTATATTTCTCAATACTTTACATATAGGTTCAGCTTATACACCATCAGCAAACATATTACTTTTGAAAAATTTGCCACCTCGTAGAAAAGTTGCAAAATCGAATCCATTCTTAAAAAATGGCCGATTAATATCGCCTCCACGTTGTACGCGTGTACAAGAGGAACAAGCCAGCCACGAGAAAAAAGAGAAACGTAAACGAAAAGAAGCCAAAATACCAGGTCTTGTTCCTTTGGTAGAATTACTCAATGGCAATTATTGGCGTGAGAAGCACGAGCAACAGGAGCGCAAGAAACGTGCTAGCGAAAAAAAACGGGCCAAAATTGAACAAGAACGGATTATTGCCGAAGAACAAAGAGCCAAGTTAGTTTAAAACATATTCAGTTAAATATATATATATATATATATATATATATATATATATATATATATATATACATATATATATATATATATATATATATACATATATATATATATATATATATATATATATATATATATATATACATATAAATATACAGAGTGTCCAAGATAACTTCTTATGCATGGGGATCTCCGGAACTGTTAGAGATACAACCTCGGTTAAATTAGAGAAAAGTTGTCCCATTAGTAGGCGAGTTTAGTCATCTTTTGTTTTTTCCAAAAAATTCCTTAGGTTACTAGATATAGATAAAATGCAAATTTTGTTGTTTTATATTTTTGCTTATAACTCTCGTTTGCAAAACGCTACATTATTTTGGTTTGCACTTTCTTAAGACACTTTTTTATACAGAATTTCTAGAAATAACCAAAGTTTTTGTACCATGTACCGTTTTCGAGATTTATGATGCAACTTTTATTTTTCTTATGTAACTAGTATTTCATTGTAGTGTCATTAAAAAGATTATTTTTTTCTCTTTCCAGTGATATAACATTGTCCTATTTTATTTTAAATAATAACATGGAAAATTTAAAAAAATCTGTTTTGCAAAGTAATAATTTATTTTTTTAGTTGAAAACTGAGTAGGCCATGTAAAAACAAATGAAATTGACATTGTTTTCGTTATTATTAAATTATTGGTTTTGCTTTTCTTTTGATTATTGTGTTGTTAGTTTTATTGGAGTGCTTATTGAAAGAATTTTAATTCATGGAGAGGTTTGAAAATTTAGAGAAGTTTGAAATGCTTCATTGTTATATTCGTTGTCAAAGTAACGCAGTATTAGCCGCGGAAATGTATTTAAATTTATATCCTGAAAGAAGGCAACCCAATGTAGGGATGTATAAGATGTTAAAGATGAATTTGATTGAGTACGGTGCTTTTGTAAAACCAAAAAAGGACCGAAAACCTGCCAATGAAGAAACTGAGAATATGGTGTTGCAGTCTGTCATTGAATAACTTTCGATATCCTTACGACAAATAGAACATAACATTAATGTACCAAAATCTTCTGCTCAATTAATTTTAAAAAAACACAAGTACCATGCATATAAGGTACACATATCTCAAGGTCTTTGGCCGGGAGACAATGAAAGGAGATTGCATTTTTGTGAATGGTACCAAAATAAATGCAGAAATTACCCGCGTTTCCAATGCAAAATATTATGGTCTGATGAAAGTAGATTTACAAACAACGGTCTTTTTAATCGTCATAATTTTCATTATTGGAGCTTGCAAAATCCAAAACTTGTCAGGGAAGCACGGCACCAAGAAAGATTTGGAGTTAATGTCTGGTGCGGAATTTTAGGAAATAGATTAATTGGACCTATAATTTTTCAAGGTAATCTAAATGCAGACACTTACCTTCACATACTACAAAATCAAGTTGAAGACAAAATTGATAATTTGCCATTGGCTGAAACTGTTGACATATGGTTCCAACAGGACGGGGCTCCTCCACACAATGCACACATAATCACAAATTACTTAAATGATCGATTCCCAAATCAGTGGATAGGTAAACATGGAAGAATTCAGTGGCCGGCAAGATCGCCGGATTTGACACCATTAGATTTTTTCCTTTGGGGATACGTTCAAAACAAAGTTTACGAAAAAACGTATGACAATGTAGCGGATTTAGAAAGAGCGGTATTAAATACCTTTAATAGAATACCGCGTGCCACATTACTAAAGGTAACACAAGCTACGCTTAAGAGAACACGTATGTGCAGTCAAGAAAACGGTGGTTTATTTGAACATTTAATGTAATTAAAATATGTATTTAATAAATTGTTTTTTTTTGTATATAATTTTATATTGTTGTTTAAAATAAAGTAAGGCTCATGTTTCATTTGTTTTTACATAGCCTACTCAGTTTCAACTAAAAAAATAAATTATTACTTTGAAAAATAGATTTTTTTTAATTTTCCATGTTATTATTTAAAATAAAGTAGGAAAATGTTATATCACTGGAAAGAGAAAAAAATAATCTTTTTAATGACACTACACTGAAATACTACTTACATAAGAAAAATGAAAGTTGCATCATAAATCTCGAAAACGGTACATGGTACAAAAACTTTGGTTACTCCTGGAAATTCTGTATAAAAAAGTGTCTTAAGAAAGTGCAAACCAAAATAATGTAGCGTTTTGCAAACGAGAGTTATAAGCGAAAATATAAAACAGCAAAATTTGCATTTTTGTCTATATCTAGTAACCTAAGGAATTTTTTGGAAAAAACAAAAGATGACTAAACTCGCCTACTAATGGGACAACTTTTCTCTAATTTAACCGAGGTCGTATCTCTAACAGTTCCGGAGATCCCCATGCATAAGAAGTTATCTTGGACACTCTGTATATATATATATATATATATATATATATATATATATATATATATATATATATATATACATACATATATACATACAGTACATCTATTCTAAGCTGGCAGCAAAATTACGATGCGCAATAGTTTGTAAATTCTGGTGGGGGTATGAAAAAGCCAAACACCCTTGTTTCTCTCTCTGGTTTATTGCTACAAACATCTTGAGCAGCGTTGATAAGTATAGTCTGTGGTAAAAATTATGGAATTTAAAAGTAAAATTGTTAGCCATCTGATAAATAGTCAGAGTAGGGAAATTGTTTCAAATGTATATAATTTTATTAAACGTAAATATGGAGATACGTTAACAGTACGTGAAATTGTGAAACAAGTAGTTGAAGCAACTGGTGTCTCCGAAAGATCAGTGTATCGAATTAATAAGGAAAAAAATTCTTTTATTCTTTTATTTTAAAATATATTTTTATTTTGATATTAATTTGTTTATTATTTCACCTTTAATAATTAATACTTTAATTATATAACACTCTAAAATATAAATTCAAAATATTTATTATAATTATTATCTATTTTTAAATATTAATACATTATAATTTAATATGGATATTAAAATAATTTTTAGAAAAAAATTATTCATTGGACTATACTTTGCGCGTATTTCGCTTTCTCTTTTGCTCCGAATGCGTTCTCTCTCTGCGCGGGACACATGCTGTTGCTGCCACCTTAGAATAGATAAACTGTATATATATATATATATATATATATATATATATATATATATAATTTAAATAGTTTATTTATTGATGTGGTTTAATTATAGTCCAGGTTTAAACTAAGTTTAAAATTTAAATAAATGAATTTTGCTAATGGTAGACGATAAGTTTGTTAATAAATATTTTTAACGAATTTATATTATTGAATTAAAAGTTTTGTTTTAAAGCAGCTTATAGTGGTATGCATCCTGAATCTAGGTGAATAAAATTTCAGATGATATATACATATAAAACGAAAAATTCTGTGAAATAGTATGGTTTTTGGACTCCTAAAAGTGATTTTGATTTTATAACAATGATTTTTTCATCATATCATTAAAAATGCATTTGGTCTCATAGCAACTTTTCGGAGACTTTTATTTTAGAAACTTTACAATATAAAACCGAACAAATTTGGTATTATCGGATTTGGAATTACATTTTGAAGTGTTCTATGTATTTAGTTTACGTTTTTGTTCGAATTTTGTTCAATACAATTTTTCATTAATTCACATTTGATTTTAAAAGAAAAAAACAGTTAATAAAAAAAATAGATAAAAAGTATCAAAAAGTAGCAAAAGATTTTTGTTTTAACAAACGGACAAAATCACTAGGAATTCGGAGAGTTTTCAAATCCTCAATACAAGTCAATAAAAATAACTTTTGTAAAGCTATAAAGTTATAAAAATGTACTTTATTTTAAAGCAATTAAAAGTAATTAATAGTAAAATGTAATATAAAATTGAATATCAAAACACAAATAATGGATGACACAAGTAATGGATCATAATATTCCTGGAATTTATTTATACGTACACTTTTTTCTGCATTTTTCACAATAAATTTTTACTTTTTTTAATTTTCCATTCATATGAATATTATTAACATTATAACTTTATTACATAACATTATTACTTTTTTGGGATAGATGAATCAATAAATAATAATTTTAGGCGATTAGAAGTAACTTTTTTTTTGGAGTTTTGTCCAGCTAGATTCAGGATTCATACCACGTGCGGCTGTTATAAATATGATATATAAAATAATTACTTGAATAAATAGACATTTTTTAGTATATAAGTGGCGTGTATAGCTAAACACTGAATTAAATGATGGTGGCAGATAAGTGACTGTCAAAATAACACCGATTTCAAACTAATATAAACTATAAAATGAAAAAATATATATAACTTGATTTGAAATAAATATTATTCGGATGATTATTACATGAAAATAACTAAGTGTAAGAATTAAATTGTTAATTTTTTTTTGTTATAATTTCTATATTTTTATAAAATAAATAAGTGAATAATTATTGGACATATACGGAGAAAATATGTCTGTAAATTTCAATTAAATCAAATTATTTTTTCTTCGTTATGACAGTTAAGTACTGATTATATTTTGTAGTTTTTGTATTGATGTTCGTCCGGAAATTAACGGATTAATTAATATGTAACTGGTAATTTACTGGTAATTGTTCATTACCTACTCTAGAATGTTACCAGTTAAAAAAATATTTTTTAAAACAATTAAGCGTTAATTACACTCAAATATGAGTACAATTCAGAGTGTTTTGTCTCAGCGGAAGTTTCCAAGAAGAGCATGTATGAGAAAAATTATGAATGTCGATGAAGCTAAAGTTGCTTGTTTGGATAAGAATATTTGGAAGAAGCTGATTTCAGAGTTTGTGCCACACCTTTTTGGGTACATGGCGTGATTGTGTATGTATGTATGTATATGTATGAATGTAAATATTTATATTTCACAATTTATGAATTTTTAATTATTATATGTACATAATATAAATACAAAATAAATTAAATCAATTGAAGTTACTGTTGGCACTCGGTGAAACATTGTAAATGAAATAAAATAAAATAAAACACTCGGTTGAAGTTTCACAAAATTAAAAAGTTATAAACTTTATTAGCTAATTTCGGCAGTTATGCCATCATCAGAAGTTATAATACAAAAAAGTATAACAAGTGTCTATATATATATATACATTTTATCCATACATATTGAAAACAAACAAAAAAGAGGGGGGGAATTATTTTGAAAATTTATGTAGAAAAACATCTGTAAAAGGTGAATTTAACAAACTAAGTTGATCGTTCAGTAATTTTGCATCTGTACCTAACGCTTTCTTAATTTCAAAGTTTTCCAAGAAGGTGAGTTTTAATCCTTTACAATGTAAATGTAAAATTTTCAAGTTTTCTATGGAACAATTATGGTTAAATTCAATTAAGTGATTTGCTAAATTAGAATTGGTTTTACCATGTATAAAGCTATTAATGTGCTCTTTAAACCTAATCTTAAAACTACGGCCTGTTTGGCCTACATAAACAGAATTACAGTCATTACATTCTATTTTATAAATACCTGATTTATACAGTTTGTTGTTACACATTAACTTATTATTAACAAAAATATGTTTTAGAGTAAATTTATTGTAGAACGCTGTTGTTATATTTAATTTTCGCCAATTCATAGCTAGACTAAAACTAAGATCTTTGACATAATTTAATTTTTTATAAATTTTATTAGAAGGTTTCTCCGTTGTTACAGGGTATATATCCTTTAAAATTTTTTGTTTGTGTTTCTTATTTACTAAGGAAGTGACAGTTGACTCTTTGTAACCATTGTTTTTAGCAATATTTAAAATAATTAAAAGTTCTTTGTTATAATTTACTTTATTCATCGGAATATTGACTAGTCTATAAGTTAAACTATGAAGTGCAGCTAATTTTGTACCCCAGGGGTGATAAGAATTTGCCGGGATTATTACATCCGTAAAAGTATCTTTCCTAAAAATGCTAAAATCCAATTGACCTGCAGTATTATGAATTGTAATGTCTAAAAAGTTAATCTTGCTATCAATTTCTATTTCCATAGTAAATTCTAAGTTCTTATCTGCTGAGTTTAATAATTTAACAAGTTGTTGTAGTTGGCGTTCAGTACCTGTGACCAGGCATATCACGTCATCTACATATCTGTACCAAAAATGTATATTTTTAATTAAATTGTTATTATAGTTGAGAAATTTGTTTTCAAAAAAATTCATATAAATTTGCTTTGCTAGCTGAACGCCAACTACAACAACTTGTTAAATTATTAAACTCAGCAGATAAGAACTTAGAATTTACTATGGAAATAGAAATTGATAGCAAGATTAACTTTTTAGACATTACAATTCATAATACTGCAGGTCAATTGGATTTTAGCATTTTTAGGAAAGATACTTTTACGGATGTAATAATCCCGGCAAATTCTTATCACCCCTGGGGTACAAAATTAGCTGCACTTCATAGTTTAACTTATAGACTAGTCAATATTCCGATGAATAAAGTAAATTATAACAAAGAACTTTTAATTATTTTAAATATTGCTAAAAACAATGGTTACAAAGAGTCAACTGTCACTTCCTTAGTAAATAAGAAACACAAACAAAAAATTTTAAAGGATATATACCCTGTAACAACGGAGAAACCTTCTAATAAAATTTATAAAAAATTAAATTATGTCAAAGATCTTAGTTTTAGTCTAGCTATGAATTGGCGAAAATTAAATATAACAACAGCGTTCTACAATAAATTTACTCTAAAACATATTTTTGTTAATAATAAGTTAATGTGTAACAACAAACTGTATAAATCAGGTATTTATAAAATAGAATGTAATGACTGTAATTCTGTTTATGTAGGCCAAACAGGCCGTAGTTTTAAGATTAGGTTTAAAGAGCACATTAATAGCTTTATACATGGTAAAACCAATTCTAATTTAGCAAATCACTTAATTGAATTTAACCATAATTGTTCCATAGAAAACTTGAAAATTTTACATTTACATTGTAAAGGATTAAAACTCACCTTCTTGGAAAACTTTGAAATTAAGAAAGCGTTAGGTACAGATGCAAAATTACTGAACGATCAACTTAGTTTGTTAAATTCACCTTTTACAGATGTTTTTCTACATAAATTTTCAAAATAATTCCCCCCCTCTTTTTTGTTTGTTTTCAATATGTATGGATAAAATGTATATATATATATAGACACTTGTTATACTTTTTTGTATTATAACTTCTGATGATGGCATAACTGCCGAAATTAGCTAATAAAGTTTATAACTTTTTAATTTTGTGAAACTTCAACCGAGTGTTTTATTTTATTTTATTTCACAAAATAAATTCTTATAACTTTAAATTATAATTATAATTATTTATATACTATATAGTATATTTAGTATCAAAAGAAACGTCCTGTTACACTTAATTCAAATATACAATTTACCTATTATTTATTAATTTTCTGAGGTTAAGTTACCATATTAATAAAAATTACCAAAACA
Source organism: Clivina fossor (assembly GCA_963966155.1). NCBI lineage: Eukaryota > Metazoa > Arthropoda > Insecta > Coleoptera > Carabidae > Clivina > Clivina fossor. The sequence continues at coordinate 12,923,623 of OZ014553.1, read as the reverse complement.
AATTGTTTGTAGTTTAAATATCACTAATTTTTAGTATTTTCTTTTTATTTATTAGAATTGTTTTAAATATTGTTTATACAAAAATATTGTATTGCATAGGGAACAAGAAAAATTAGAAGCACCTGAACCAATCCATCCCGATGAACAACTTTTAATATTATTAAAACAAACTGAATTTGAACAAAATATGATGATTCGGGCCGAAGATCGTGAAAAGATTTTATATTACCTTACGATTGTAAGTTCATTTATTTATTTATTTCTCTGAAGACGTAATAAGATTTTTTTATTAATGGTTGGTAACACCGTTCAGAAATTAACTCTTGTTATTATTGTGCATAGAAAAAATCTATTTTTGTATATAATTGTGAATAGTTTTTCCGGAAAGTTGTAGAATAATTAAATTATTTTATTCTTTCAAGAAATTAGAAAATTTGTCTAAATTTTTCTTTAAAATTCAATAAAATGTACCTAAATTTAAATATTAATATTTTTTTAACTTTGTAACACTGTGCAAAAACAAAATTATATAATATTGAAATTAGGAGAATCTAACCGGAAAATTTTATTAAATAAAATAAATTATGTGGCCAAAATAAAATATTAAAAAATTTAATATTTTTTGTTCTGAAAATTGGCAATACTGTGTTAAATAAAATTATATATTTGTTGTGGATGTGTCAGAAGAATTTATCGCCTGAAATATAGTTTTGCTAGCTGTTAGAGATTCAGTTTTTCTTATTCATAGTCTGTTATTTTTTTTTTTGTAAATTTACTTATAATATTGTTAAAAAGAGTAAGTGATACAAATATAGCAAGAGTTATTTTTATAATTTATGCAGTTAGTATATTATATATTTGTCTGTAGTAAATACCAGTAGATTAGACAAATCCGAATTTAGTTTTTAGAGATTGTACGGCCGTACGATCGCACGCTTGATCGTTCTTCAAAATTAGACGTTAAAGCTTTGCGATTTGTCTAAAAAATTTCGGAATAGATTTTTTCTAGTGCCTGAGATAATCAATGTTGGTTTATTTTTTGTGGTATTGTTTTTTTTTTTAATTTTATTTTGTCTATTTGATTTTAATCAAATTTTCAGTTAATTACACAACTAGATTGTCAGCTGTCTTCGAACTGTCTCACTGATTAGTCAATCCGTCATTTAATAATGCTTTGTCCAATCGGACCTTAGTTTTACTGCGTAACGAGCAATTCTTGCATATTTATCTATGTATTTATTATATTAATTTAATATCAGAAAGACCAAACTTTGCCTATTGAAGATATTGACTGATTCCCTTAAAAAGTTTATAATATATAGCCTTATGGCCTATGTCTATGGCGCCCCGTTACCTACCCCATAACATGTTTAGAGGCAACTTATACTAAAGTAACTTTAATTCAATTTTTGCGGTTAAAAAATGTTCGCTTCAGATTTAAACTCAGTTGTTTAAAAACACTAGAAGAAAATATTTTTAAGCGCAAAAATTAAATTAAAGTTATTTTAATACACATCACAACATGTTATGGGGTGAGTAATAGGCCACTATAGGCACGGTTTATTGTTAAAATTAAGAGCTAAAAATATTTTTCCGATTTTTTTCGTTGAATTTGGAAACGTTCTAGAGGGCGTCGGAAGAAAAATAAATTTTTGATCTCATTAAGGATCACCCTAATATACAGGTTTTATCTCTGAACATATGAACTGAACTACATATACATTTTTTATGTTCAATTTTAAAAATAACATATCAATTGCATGGAGACATCCCTGATAGTTATGCAACCAATCTTACATAATGTGACAGTTATTTGAAAAAATTGAACTACTTTCAACAAAATATTTAGATAGCATTAAACTATTTGCATTATTTCAAGAAATTTGTTTAAAAATGTATACAAAAGATGAAAGATTAGAAATTTTGCATTGGTATTTCGACAAGAATAGTTTGAGAAATGTGAGAGATTCATTTGCTGCTAAATATCCTGACATTTCGAACATCTTTTATAAATTAATAAATTTATTAATTAAAAATTATATTTTTCTCTATAAAATATAGAATGTCTTATTTTTATTTTTATAGTATTATTTATTAATTATTATTTATAAATTTAAGTGTTCAGCAATTTACAATAAATAACCATATTCTGTTAAATATTTCATTTTTTATTCAAATAAACATCATATTACGTAAGATTGGTTGCATAACTGTCAGGGATGTATCCATGCAATTGATGTGTTATTTTTAAAATTAAACATAGGAAATTTATATGAAGTTCAGTTCATATGTTCAGAGATAAAAATATCGCACTGCATATATCTGTAGCGTTGACTCAACGGCGTTGAGGTAAACAGTCGTAACTTTATTTTTGTAATTTTAATACAGTAGACGCGAAAAACGAAAAATTACATAGTTTTTTGATGTTTATGTCGGCATAAAATAACTAACAATACTATAAGGACTCCTTATAGTATTGTTAGTTAACTTATGTCGACATAAACATAAAAAAACTATGTAATTTTTAATTTTTTGCGTCTACTGTATTAAAATTACAAAAATGGAGTTACGACTGTTTACCTCAACGGTACAGATATATATATATATATATATATATATATATATATATATATATATATATATATATATATATATAAATATTTGGATTTGCAGGGTATAGACGAAGAATATATAACAGCATATTCAAAGGAATATATGGATTGTATAAAAAAGAAGATACCATTGCATTACAATTCATTGCGCGATTATTCATTTATAATGCGACAGTGTCGTTGTGAGATTCTCGATTATTATCTCTGTTCTCAACGTTTTGCAATTTTTGACTATATAATGCACGACCGATCCTTATGGAAGTTTTTAGGTATTCAAACCTATCCAATACGATATGGAGTGCATATTATTACAGCACCCGTACCATGGCATACTACTTTTGTATTACATCGTAATATTATCTATGAGGATATGTACATTTTAAACGTGGTGATGACGCAACTTCGAGATCTCTGGAACGAATACTATGCGGATATGTTAATTCTACCGATGTCGAAATTAGACGAAGACGATCGGTTACCGCATGAACTCGAATATTTAGCAAATGCAATTGATAGAATCTGTCTTGCATCACGAATGCGTTTAGCTGACGAATGGATCAAACGTGTTGCCGATATTTTTCTCAAACATCGCAAATATTGGAACAAACTGATTCCGAAACAATGCACTGATACGTCTGCAAACATAGAAAAGTTCTTTAGCTGTGCTGCTTCGATCATGTCCATTCAATTAAGAGCGTTACTCATTAAAAGTTTAGAACATGTTCTGGATTTTTTTCAGCATTATCAAGTTAGTATTTAGTATTTATAGGAGAAAAAAAAACTAGTAAGCATTTTTCAAGGATAAATTTATTCAGATCTCAGTAGAGTTGTTTTTGATACCTGAACAAATCTCATACAAAAGTAAAAAATAATAGTCTTTATTTAGCTCAAATGCTATACAAAATACAAAATATTTAAATTTATATTTAAAAAAATGTAAATAAATTTGAATTTATTTTTAATCAATATGAAACAAAGCAAAGCAATAAATTATTGAAATTTCCATTGCATAATGCAACTTCTCTCGAGAAAAGTGTACATTATATGTGTGTCAAAATCTATAATTTATTACCTCCATCATTTAAACAACTAAACAGCCGTCAGTGTTTATCCAAATTAAAAAAAATATTAATTAATAAAGAATATTATTCTATTAATGATTTTTTAGATGATGTTGATAATAACAGTTTACTATTATGCTGGATAGATTTTGTAGCTCTATAATGCCTTCGTTATTTAATTAATTATTGTTTTATATATATATATATATATATATATATATATATATATATATTGTTTAATATTTATTAATGTATTTCTTTTAATATATATTTGTATGTATGTGTGTATTTGCACATAATCACTTATTTCTTGTGTTAATGTTAGGGTGGAAGATCATGTTTATGAACCTCGCCTTTTGATCTTTGTATCTCAATTGATCAATAAAGATTATTATTATTATATATAAAAAAAATTAAATCTATTATAAACATAAAAAGTTTTTTATGTAAATAATAATCTTTAGTCAAATTTTAAATATTTTTAAATCTAAGTTCTTAAAACAATCAGGTAACTTAATATATATTTGCACTGTTTTAACCAGTAATGTATTCTGTCCTTGTTTAGTATTTTTTTTGTGCAATATAAAATTTATTCTTTTGCCGAGTATTATGATTATGTATATTAGTTAAGTGTACCAAAACTTTTCCTGCCATATTACTTGAAAATTTTAATTGAAAACAATTTTTAATTTTTTATACATAAAATTTGGGATGAGGCTATTTATGCATACGGTATGTATACGCAATTGGCTATTTATACATACTAAAAAAAAAAAAAAAACAACCTACTAACCTAACCTATCCTAAATAGAAAATTACGTAAAAATACTTTATGTATACATAACCAATTGCGTATACATACCGTATGTATAAATAGCTACTTTCTAAAATTTGTTTTAATAATGTAATATGCTTTGATTAATTTTAATTATTTATTTGAAAGTCCAACAGGCATAAACTTAATGAGATAACATTAAATCATTACATTACAGAAAATAAAAAATACAAAACTACATCAAATTTTATTTAACAAACATTTATTTCAATTTTTAGGTTTAAATTGTAAAAATCATCTGATTAAAATTTTGATTGGTTTAATTCAAATTTAAAATCGTTATCTTGATTTTAAAATGTTGTAGACTGTTTAAAAAATTTATAATTTTTAAATGTCTGACTTTAATAAATACATTGTTATTGTTTTTAAATATAATTAGATATATAATTAGATACTATATTTTGCTACAGATGATTGAATCTATCAATCAATATGTTGAATAAAAAAAAATGTTGAAAATATTTTAAGATTAATATATAGTGATTGATTTGTTTTGTAAATTTATTAAGCATTATTATGTTTAAAATCTGTATATTTATGATATTCATGACAATATTAAATAAATGATTTGATAGTTGTTAGTCCATATATATTTTCCTCAGTCATTTATTTACTAACAACTGAAGATACATTTAAACACGCACATTTCAAATTTTTAAGACAATTTCTGTATAGCACACTTCCATTTAAATTTTCATTTTTAATATATGTGTAAAATTTGTTCAAATGTCAAAAACAACAACTGATATAAGTAAATTTTTCTTTGAAGAGAATGCTTGCAATTTGTCTATTATTACAACTAACTGAAGTAAATCATTGTTTGTTTATTTGTTTGCGTAGTATGGCAATAATTTCGGAGAGAAATATTATGATTACGCATTTATCGAAAGACCATTTATTAAAGTGCATATTATACCAGAAATTGGTACGACAAATTTTTCATTTCGACCAAATTTAGATGAAGTACAACAGATGATTTATCAAATTTTTGACAAAATTATGCAAGTTCATCGGAAAATCACTCGTGTCGAATGCATTATGTTTCCAGGTATCTTACTTATAATCTCATGAACCAAAATTAACCGCACCATTTGAATTTCAATATTATATTTGTAAATTAATATTTATACATTTCATAAAACAATTAGATGTTTTAAAATATATGATGAAATCTATAGAAAGAATTAAGTTAGATAGCAATTTTTATTTTTTTAAATATTTTTAATTAAATTTAGTAAATAGCTAGTGAGATTTCTATTGCTTTGTGTAGCCGGGCGTTGTCTTACATTACAATTAACTTTTTTTGTATTTGAAATTTGAAGAGAGTTTTATCCTAAACATAATAAAGCCGTAATCAAACAGTTTACTTGAAAAAAGCTAGCATTTCTAAATAATTTGGATCATTTAGTGCTCATAAATTTAGTTTAATTTTTCAATGATTTTAATTGTCAACAAAATTTATTCAAACACAAAATACAAAGTGGTGCATTAATTTTGTCCAGGAGAATGTATATTCAACATTTTTTTTTTATATATAAATATTTAAATTTTTTAATTTTAATATCAGCCAGTGATATTTCGGTTTCCATAATTACTAAGTGGAACATAGGGACTGTATGTTCGAGAAACTGATCATATAGTTTCTTAAAACCTGGCGCAGATTATGCCGGGCCGCATCGCATTGCAATTATTCGCCCGGATCATTTTCAATTGAAATAAAATAAATGAAAACGATCCGGGCGGATAATTGCAATGGGATGCGGCCCGGCATAATCTGCGCCATGCTTAACAATATAGTTACTTGCATTGTCAATGGTGGGCGTCGTTAGCCCACAGTCTAGAAAGGAATTTACTTAAAATGAATTCTAAACCATATAGAAGCAGTCTATATCAATTCAGTGGTACAAGGTTTTAATACCAAAAATAATGTTTTATTTAATATCTGGTGTGAAGGCAAGACGCAAACCAGGGACTTTTGCTTGGGACATGTAAATGACATACATGTATTATTAATGTGTGTGTTTTTGGTAGAATTTTTTGCAGACAAAATCTATCTATTTGAAGTTTTAGAAGATGATGAAGTTGTAGTGGGAATTTTCAAGAAAATCCTCGATTACTTTGAACCGAATCGAATTGGACCGTTTCAGTATTTATCGGAATACCTTTCCTATCATTATATTTTAGATGGGGCTGCACGAAAAAGTCTAGACGATTTTATGGCAGAGGAACCATTTCCATTTATTAAAGTTTGATTTTCCGCAAGGAGAATATTTTTTATTTAGTACACAAAAATTTACGCTATTTTTTTTATAAATTGATTAGGATTTTGCAAGACGAATCGATAAATACGAAGAAATAAAAAATGATATTATAATGATGCGACGTTCAATACCATTAAATTTGATTAGTTTAGAATGTCAGATATTGAATGATACATTAATTGATATTATCAATGGTTTAAGAGCTGTCATTGTCAATCATTTTATGGATGAAATTTATAGTATTAATAGAAAGTAAGTATCTATATACTGGGTGTCCCATTTTAATCCGCCACTTGCAATAACTTTAAAATCGTGCACACAAAGAACTGAAAAAAAACTTAAATATCGTACTTAGTTACACCTTTTTTTTTCAAATTGAAGACTGATAAACTGAGAAAAAAAATGCTGTTTGCAGCGCCATCTATCAAAGATAAAAAAAAAAGACACAAAATAAAATTTACATACTTTTTAATGATCTATCCGAATCTCCAATAAAAAATAGGGGGTTCTATTTAAGATTTCAAAGTTGCCCCCAGTTCCCGCTCCCCAGGGGGTCCAAGAGGAGCAAGGGTCCCTGCATCATATGTCCCCCTCAAAACCATTTACTTTTTATCCGGAACATTTTTTTGTCCGATGCACGATTTTAAAGTTATTGCAAGTGGCGAATTAAAATGGGACACCCAGTATATATATATATATATATACCGGGTGTCTACTTTTTTTTTGTTACATAGGGAATACAATGCTAAAATTTTCATTTGGTGATAAATTTTCCCCTAATTATTATAGAACAAAAGTACAAATACAAAAGTTGTTTAGAATTCAAAAATGCATCAAATGATGCCAAATTTATCAATATAGGATGTTCTGATCAAGAATTAGAAGCAAATTAAAATTTCCATTTTTGCGCTCTTTACATCAAAGTGCCATGGAAATTAAACAAATAATTTCATTTCTTCTGGAGTTTGAGTTTGACAGATCGTTTTTATTTTATTGTTACGTTCTGTATTATTATTATTATTATTATTATTATTATTATTATTATTATTATTGAAAATAATGAATAAACTTAATGTAAATGAAAAGCTATTAAGTATAAAAAGTATTAAGTATTTATTATTTATTACAATGAAAGGGTATTTTACTCGGCTGTACACTACGTACTAGCTGTGGTTTTAAATTGTGAATGTCTCCATTATAATTTTAAGTAATTGTTTAATTTATTTATTAACTTCAAGTTATAAAAACAATACATTTGAATTAGATGACTGGCATTATGCCTAATATATTTATTATAATAATTTAAACTTATCCCTGAGGATGCTGTAAGTTGTGCAGTGAAACGTCGGATAAGAGTTTAATAAATAGTAAATAGCTGAACTCCGTAAAACTTTCTTTATTTATTACAATATTCAATATACCTATAAAACAGAAAAATTCATGAATACAAGATATAGGAGAACAAAAACGAAACTAACAATTTAAATTAAATGTTCAAATAAATCGCCATTAACTGCCAAACAATAACCTAATCTGTTATAAAATTCGTGACGTACAGAGCTTAATTGTGTTTGTGTTATATTATTGCACTCTTCAACAATGGCATTTTTCAAATCAACAAGATTTTTGATATGTCGTTTATAAATTTTCTCCTTCAAATATGGCCATAAAAAGAAATCGCACGGTGCTAAATCGGGCGATCTAGCTGGCCAATTAATTGGACCACCTCTACCAATCCATGAATTTGGAAAACATTGATCCAAATATAATTTAATGTTGCAGCTGTAATGTGCCGGACATCCGTCTTGTTGATACCAGACAACATTATCTTGAGTTGCACACTCTTCTAACTGCGGACCAATATGATTTTGCAACATATCCAAATATTTTTCGTTGTTTAAATTATTTTCAATAAAAAATGGCCCAATTATACACCTGCCAAAAATTCCAGCCCGTACATTAACTTTTTCTGGATATTGGGTACGTGTTGCTACCATTAAATGAGGATTTGTTTGGCTCCATATTCTAAAGTTTTGTGTATTAGGTTCGCCGTGTAAAGTAAACGTAGACTCGTCAGTAAAACAAATAGATTTCAAGAAGTTTCTGTCTAAATTGGATTTTTCCATAATAATGTTACTAAATTCGCTTCTAGCCATTTTATCCGCTTCAAATATCTCTTGGTGCGTGGAATATTTATAAGAATGATATTTTTCATTTTTTAGTACCTTATGTATTGTTGAAGGATGCAAATTTAATTCAGCACCAAGTTGACGCACACTAACATTTGGGTTTTCCGTTACACACAAAAGTATATTCAATGTATTTTCTTTAATTGCATTTTGATTTAAATTCTCCTCCTGATCTTCTGCGTTGATTTTTCTACAATTTTTACAACGTTTTAACACACTTCCAGTTTCTTCGAATTGTTTAATTATCCTACGAATAGTCATAGCGGAAGGTATGGGACGGTTTTCAAAGAAAGCGCTGAATAAATCTCTTACTCGTCGTATCGAATTTCCAGTAAAATACCATTTTACGCACTGAACTTTTTCATTTACCTTAAGTTTATTCATTATTTTCAATAATAATGATAATAATACAGAACGTAACAATAAAATAAATACGATCTGTCAAACTCAAACTCCAGAAGAAATGAAATTATTTGTTTAATTTCCATGGCACTTTGATGTAAAGAGCGCAAAAATGGAAATTTTAATTTGCTTCTAATTCTTGATCGGAACATCCTATATTGATAAATTTGGCATCATTTGATGCATTTTTGAATTCTAAACAACTTTTGTATTTGTACTTTTGTTCTATAATAATTAGGGGAAAATTTATCACCAAATGAAAATTTTAGCATTGTATTCCCTATGTAACAAAAAAAAAGTAGACACCCGGTATATATATATATATATATATATATATATATATATATATATATATAATGTAGCTTAAGCCGCAGGCAAACGCTGTAAATAATTAAAATTGACTGAAAACTTTGTTCGATTATAACTTGATATCTATGGAACGAGTTTTTTTTATTAAAGTTTTATTAATAGTTGAGTCGTTTTTCGAGAAAGTTTCTACTATGAGACAATGCAGCGTGAGTCGCAGGCAAAGTTGTAAACGATAAAAGTTGATTAAAAACTGTAATTATTAAACCTCAGATTGCAAAGAAGAAGTTTTTGAAATAATACAGTAAAATTACGTGTATCATCTCCCGAGACCGGAGAACGGAAAAATTTGCTGAACTTGTTGTTCTCTAATATTGTGTTTTCTTTAACTGAATTATTTTAGTTAAATATGAATGAAAATTATCTTTTGATTTTGTGAAATAATCTTTTCATGTCTGTGGTTATTTTTGTTTTATTTTTGTGTCTAATTTCTATCATATCAAAGCCACTTATACGGTCTATAGAAATGTAATTGTAATTATTCGATTATTATTATTATTATTTTAGGATCTGTGATACATTTGACGAGATGTCGACAACTGTTAGTGTATCGCCAGAAACTGTGTTAGAATTAGTTGAATTAACCAACTATATGATTGAATGTCGTGATGTTACAATTTACGCTTTAAAAGAAGAAATACGAGGCACAGCCGAAGCGCTTTTATTTCTAATGGACTATGCTTCTCTAGCAAGTAAAATAAACTTTTGCTATTTATTTATTTATTTATTTTCTTAGATTTTTCTACTATATAGTGCTGGAAATTTAATGCTGATTATCTTTGATTCGAATTCTTAAAGTCAATTGTTCAATTGTCTTTTTGTTCAGTTTGCAAATTCATTATCAAAGATAAAAATTATTTTATATTTTTAATATTAAAATTAAATAGCTTTAGAAACTAAAGTTCTGTTTTTATTTTACATTCGTTTGGACACACTACACGTATTTGTCTTTTTTTCAATTTTTTAATTCAAAATTAATATGTTATATTATTCCAGTGACTTTTTATTCAAATATTGTTTATCAGCACACTAAAATGCTTGCTATTTAACTAAAATGTGTTTTGGTTTTAGAGGATTATATCAATTTAATATGCCGTTCATTAATGTGGCCAAAAGATATGGAATCCGTATTAGAAATGGCATTTTCTCGAGTACAAATACGGCGGGATAAAGCTGAAAAAGCACTAAAAAAACGTACAAAAATATTCGATTTTAAACTGATTAATCATCAGAATCAATTAGAATCGTTTCGGAAGAAAGATCCTGCCATTTTAACTATGGACGAAATGTTGGAAAGCGTTGAAACGATTGAGGAAATTGTTGCTAATTTAACTGTGTGTTGTTATTTTTTCTCTTTATTTATTTGTTTAATTATTATTATTATTATTATTATCTTTATTATTTATTATCTTTATTTATTTATTATTTTGGGATATAGTGTTTAACTGATAACTAAGTACAATAACGTGTCTTTTAAAGGGGGTTGAGGGTTTTCTACGTTAGCACATAGATGAGTTTGATGTATTTGGGTAGTTTGTTGTCTTATTGTTAGGATTGCCGATACGATCGAAAGACTGAAAGACAAGTAAATGCTGGTTGCAATGTTTTGTGTGCTTTGAATACATTTGATAGAAATGTAATTGTACACACAGACGTCCGTTTAAGTGTATGTATACAAAGTATCTAAATTGATGTAGGGTAGTGAGTGTTGGGTTTGGTTGCAGAAACATAAAAGAAAAATAACTGTTGTTGAAAAATAAAAGTTTTGAGCGCGGTATGGTAATGTTAGCATAAAGAATCGTGCGTGAAATAAATTGTTGTATGAAGAGTGTAAAATTAGAAAAAACAAAGTTGTTATAAAAGTTAGTGTAAGTCAATTAAAATGACTTGGGTATCTTGGGCAAATGTTTATTGAACGTTTATGTAAAATAATATAATTGTGTAAAAACTATTTAAAGTACCTATGTGTCTGCCGTAAACGTTCAATGAGTAGATGGGGATAAGCATGATTGAGAATGTTTTATGTTATTGTACTTACTATATTTTACATATTTAATTATTTTTAATATTATTTTGATTATTTATTTTTATTTTTCCCCAGGAGGATAAAAAAGAAGCTGACGAAATTAACGAAGAGGAACAGTTGCTAGATTTCGAAGTTTCACCTTTCACAAATTTACAACAAATGTTAATTGTCGTTGAGCCATTTGACAGATTATGGCATACAGTTTTAGCATTTCATCAAAATTACGATATTTGGTAAGAAATTCGTATATAACAGGGCGTGCCGGCAAAAGTCTGGAACAGGTCGAATAACTCTAGAAAAAATACACGTACCATCGACAAACTAAAAAAAAATACGTGTTTTATGCTTTCAAAAAAAGCTATTCAATGATACCAAACTTGATTCCCCTCACCAACCCCAGAGGAGTTGGGCGGGGAAAAATGTCACAAGGTCAGGTATTAATTAAACAGAATCGGATACAGTAGTTTGATCAACTTTTTGTCTTAAAAACATCAATAATTTAAATTACTGTTAGAAACTTTCTGCTTCTCTATACGCAAACGCACGACTTGCAGATTAGAAAAAATGTTTAAATGAAAAAACACGAAACAAGTATTTCGGTATTTGAGGTTAAGGCTCGCGAATATATATATATATATATATATATATATATATAATATATATATATATATATAATTTACACGATCTTGTTTTATAAAACTTACCGAAAAATTAACCAATTAAAACTGTTTAGAAGACAAAAAAACCGATCAAAGAAAGAAAACCGATATTGGTTACTTTTCGGTATTGGTTAACTGTTTATTGGCTACATATTCTGGTGTAAATAAAATAAACTTCTATTATCTGTAATTGTAAAATAGGTATTATGGTCCATTTCGTGATTTAGACGCAGATGCAATCCGAGAAGAAGTCGATAATATGTGGCGTACATTATATAAATTAACAAAACAATTAGCTGATAATGCAGGCGGTAAACGTATTGCCGAAATGGTACGTTTAAAAGTAGAGAAATTTCGACAATTTGTACCCGTACTCGAAACGATTTGCAATAAAGGTTTACAAGAACGTCATTGGGACATGATGAGTAGTATTGTTGGTGTACCATTGCATCCTCAACCCAATACGGCCCTATGCGAAATGATCGATAAGGGCATGTCAAAATTCAGTGCACAACTGGAGGAGATTAGCGCATCCGCCACCAAAGAATTTGCTCTACTCAAAAATCTGCGCAAGATGAAAGAGGAATGGCGAGATATATGCTTTGAACTCACACCATATAGAGACACTGGCGTCTGTATTCTAGCGGCAGTTGATGATATACAGGTATACCTACTAAGGTTTCTGTCTCACAGCCTTATGTCCAGTGGCGTAGCCAGAAACTTGTCATGGGGGGGGGGTTACTAATATTAATCAATAAAGATAATACTATAATTTGTATAAAAAATAAAGAGCAAAAAAAATTATTTTTATAAAAATGAAAGTAAAATAACATATTTTATATTTCACATGCGTATGTTTTTGGTCGTTCAGATTCTTGGGGTGGGGTTTCAACCCCCCTAACACCCCCCTGGCTACGCCACTGCTTATGTCTACTCATATTGGGTAACGTTTAAATTATCGGTAATTTATATTACATTTTATTGTTTTCGTAACTTATTTTCCAAAAAATTTCGTTGAATAATTAACGGAAAATTTAAGACAAAAAGACCATTTGATACCAAATATATGATATAAGAATAGTCGCAAAAATGAAAACGAAAAATAAATAGGAAAGAATAACGATAAGCATGTAAATATTTTACTTTTTTACAAAAAATTAACTTGATATTCTGTTATAAAAAATATCTATTCCGAAGACTATTAAAACATGACAGAATTTGTCATTTAAAAATTAATTTAATTATACATTTTTTAATTGAATATTATGTAAACATTGAAACAGTTTAATATATAGTAGGGACAAGATAAAAAGATAGGGACGTCATAATCACGTGATAAAACTTAACAACATAAAACTCACTAATGAACAAAATTAATTTTATTCTATTCTACATATAATGAACAAAATCTTCTTGTAACTATTTACGTATGTTATTTTAATCAAATTAAAATGTAATATATACAAATATATCGTATATTATTGGATTTTTTTATCGAAAACAATTTATTTATTTTTGCTATATTTGACAGCATTGATTATTAATGTCAAAAGTCACAGTACGTTTATATTAGTTCATTTGTTATATTTTGAATATTTTGAATTGTTATTTGAATATTTTGTTGTATTTTTGTAATTTATTATGGCAAAAAGATGGTCTAGGCGATGTCAACAGTTAGTAGGCAATTTAATTTCATATTTTGACAAAGAAAAGGAAAATAATATATATTTTTATATATTCATATAAACATAGTAGTGAGTGACGTTATTTTCCTAGTGACAAAAATTGATGACGTCCCTATCTTTTTATCTTGTCCCGACTTTAGTAAAAAATCCTTCAGAACTCATTATATTAAAATAAACTGCTGTAGTTTAAAGTTCTGCATTAATATTTATTATAATCGACGTTTCGACGAATTCAACGTCCGTTTTCACTAAGAAAACTCATACAACTGACATTACAGTAAATATCAGAACATAGAAACAACAAGTTACTAGGTAACAAATAAGTAACTCGATCACAAAATATTTTATCAACTTATTTGCTACGTCTAATAATTTGTATTTATGTTCTGTTTTATTTACTATAAATGTCATTTGTATCATTTATCCTGATGGGGACGGATGTTGAGTTCGTATTAATAAATATTAATAGAAAACTTTAACCAAAAGCAGTTTTATTTTAATTTAAACAGTTTAATAATTGTTACTTGGTTTCTGATGTGGTAATATTGTAGGAGTAGCCGAACGACGCGATGATAATATTACTAGTAAATTATCTAAAATACGTTACTTACTAGAACGTGGTAATTTTCCGAGAAAACCTTATTACTTGCTTACTTTCTTACAGGTGATGCTCGATGATCATATATTGAAAGCGCAAACAATGCGCGGTTCACCGTATGTACGTGCATTTGAAGACGAAATGAACACATGGGAAGCGAAACTGATCTCGATGCAAGATATTATTGATGCATGGCTAGCATGTCAAGCGGTTTGGATGTATCTCGAGCCGATTTTTACATCCGAAGACATCAATCGACAAATGCCAACTGAAGCGCGTAATTTTAAACAAGTCGATAAAACATGGCGCACGATTATGACTTTTGCGGCGATTGATACGCACGTTCTTACTGCAACCGATTATCCTAATATGCTCAAGAAACTCAAAGAGAACAATCTACTACTCGATGATATTCAAAAGGGTTTGAACGATTATTTGGAAAAGAAACGTTTATTTTTCCCCCGGTTTTTCTTTCTTTCCAACGACGAATTGCTTGAGATTCTATCGGAAACGAAAGATCCACAACGTGTGCAGCCGCATCTAAAGAAATGTTTTGAAGGCATCTTTTTCTTGGAATTTACACCTAATGAAGAAGTCGTTGCAATGATATCAGGCGAGAATGAAAATGTGCCGTTCAGTGGAAAGATTTGTCCTGCCGATGCTAAGGTACTAGATGTTGGATTATTATTTTTAATTTTTTTTTATTGCATGATTATAAGTTATTATAGTATAGATGTAATATTCGTTAACAGAGCGTACAAGATAAATTTCTTACACTTTGAGAAGTTTTCATAGCAAGCTATAAAATCAAAGTGCTGTGTTATCAATTTTTTTTTATTTAATCGAAAACTTTCAATTTCATGGCAACCACATACGACTATACCATATTTTTTGTGATTTATTTAAAAATTTTATTTGTTTTTTTTGATTTTTCGAACCTTTTTCTTACGTATAGTGCATTTTTTCCAACTTTATTTAAAATCAGAATATCATTGAAATCAGTTACTAGGATATACTAGTAATAAATTTGAATGTAAAATTTTCATATATATACTATATTGAAAGTGATTTTGGAGAATAATTATTTAATTTGTACTTAATTTTATAAATTTTGTATTTCGGTACTACAAGCTCGGTTTTTGTGTGTTTTAGTTCATTTGTTTAGTCCTGGCCATATGACAATTACTAGTTCAAACTGATTTTAAGACGGAGCTTGTAATACCAGCCAATACGAGGACTGCTTTTTAAATTTCGAGATTAGAAAACAAAAATAAATATTTATCATCTAAAATTGCTTTATTGTTTTTCAAAATATTCTCCATGCAGATCAATACACTTTTGATTATATAAATATTATACAGAATTAATATATACTATAGTAATAAAATTATAAAATTTAATACTGCTACCAAATCTGATTTTACTTTTTCTTCTCCAATTTGAAGTCACGTAATCTATAATTATTATACACTGTATTGTGTTTGTATTACAACAAGGGCATGGTTGAAAAATGGCTGCAACAAGTCGAAATGCTAATGATACAATCGCTGAAAGATTCTTGCTATCAATCGATGAATGCTTACATGGGCACTGATCGACCGGAATGGATTCTAACATGGCCCGGTCAAATTGTACTCGGTTGCGATATGATTTTCTGGACGGCCGAAGCAACCGAAGCAATCAAAACCAACGCAATACACGCCTATCTCAATCAATGCACTTTTCAAATCGAGCAAAGCGTTGAATTGGTACGCAGCAAACTATTACCCAACAATCAGATTACGGTAGAAGCTCTGATTGTAATTGATGTGCATTGTCGTGATGTAATTGGCGAATTGAATGCTTTAAAAGTGAACAGTGTCACAGATTTTAATTGGATCTCTCAGTTACGATACTATTGGATTAATGAACAGTTTAGTTTGGATGTTCGTATGATTACAACAACGGTTGCTTACGGTTTTGAGTATTTGGGAAATGTTGGCCGGCTGGTTATTACACCTTTGACAGATAGATGTTATAGGTAAGCAGCTTTAGTGATATTTAAATTATCAATGATTTATACTAGAACTTAGTATTACCGTAACTTATCTCAAACAATAATTATTGTATTATTCATTCATTGAAAACAAATTAGAAATAAAAATTATGCTTCAAAACCGATTTTTAACTGTTATATTAACCAAAATAGAATTCTAAACAAAACAAAAAAATTATAATAAATCGTTAATTTATAATCAAAATTCATTACATTTGTTTTCTGTTCTATCTAGTGCCCGAACGGCACATGCTAGCAAATTAAAACTAAAACTAAATTATAGAACTTTTGAAGCCCTATCGAAAAGTATTCTAAGTATTTTTACGAATTTTACTCGAGAAAGTAGTACATCGCAAATTATCGAAATTGCATGTTAAACGCCCATACGAACTTAACGAACGATATATATATATATATATATATATATATATATATATATATATATATATATATATATAAAGGAATTTGAAAGAGGATATCTATTTAAAAATAATAAAGAGTATAATAGCTATTTAAAATGTTCGATATAGTAAATTCCAGATCAGTTTGACTTCTTGATCAGCCTCGATGACACCGTGCAATGTGCAAATTCAAATACATAAATAAGCTTTGAATATTATTAAGTAGATAAGTATTAAAATACCCATCGTTATTTAAATGTTGACTATAATATGTTATTTTTCTTATATGCTAACAACAAAAGGCTTTAAAATAAAATATAAATTTGTTCACCTTTTACAATATTTTAAAAATAATTTCTCTCAAAAATATTAGTTATAAATATATATATATATATATATATATATATATATATATATATATATAATCTAAAAAAAAAATTATATTTAAATTAAAAAATAATAAACTCAAATGTATTTTACTTTTAAATATGTGTCCTCTTTTAAATTATTTATAAAATATGTAATCTTTTATGATGACAATATTTGTTTACGAATTCATTAAATTACTTGGCACAATGGGATTATATAAGTAAATTTCCTAATTACTTTTAGCAATTAAAAATTGTTTAAACCGTTTTCGGCAGTTAACCCGAAATTTTAGAAAATAATTCAGCCGAAAGCCAATAATTATTATACTAATACCTAACGCTTAAATTTTAATCAAAATTAATTTTAGTTTCCATTCTTTATAAAAATAGAATTTTAGGTTATAAGAATTGAAATTTTGAAATAAAAATGTTTGTCTGTAATTAAAGCTTTATCGGTTTAAGAAAAATAATCAAGTTAATTTACAATTTCATAATTATGACGCTTTTTTCAAACTGATAATATTGTGTATTAATATAACACCATATATATTATATGGTAATAATATTAATACTTAGTTATTTACATTTCTTACGGTTTAAATGTATTTTCAGGACGCTAATGGGTGCATTGAAATTAAATTTAGGTGGTGCACCAGAGGGCCCCGCTGGTACTGGTAAAACAGAAACGTGTAAAGATTTAGCAAAAGCTGTTGCTAAAAAATGCGTTGTTTTCAATTGTTCCGATGGTCTCGATTATAAAGCACTTGGCAAATTCTTTAAAGTATATTTTCTATTTAAATATATATCATACTTAGGGAGTTATCGCAAACTTGTTTAACGTTTTATTGTTTACCATTTTAAAATTTATACATGTATGGTAAATAGCGCACTACCATTAATTATTTAATTATCACAAACTAAGAAGTTATGCTAATACAAACATTGATGGCTGGGTAAAAAATTTGAAATAATAAATCTGAGGTCATTTGTCATGTTAATCTTTTTTTTTTTGTTCAATTAAATTTAAAATAACATTCCATAAAAGATATAAAAGAAAAAGTTATAATTTTATTTTATTTATTTTATTCCATGAAGATGGTAAGAGTAGGAAAAAATACAATATCGAATACAATTTTTTTTTTACTAATATTGTTTAAATTAATTCTTTTATATTCATCAACTTTCTAAGCCCGTCATTTAACATATTAAAAATTATCCTTACAATTTACATCTTTTGTATTTAATTAATCAATAATTGCAGTTTCTAATTATTTTCAATTTTTTATCAACACACAACGCTATGTACCCATATGGCAGAAACTCTTTTCATTATGTAAAAATTAATATCTGCCAAACATTTCTATTCAGACAAGCAATTTTTTTGTATTTATCTTCGTGATGCCTCTTATACATGTTCTTTCATTCTTACCATTTGTCAACTTTTCATCTACTCATCGGACGTTCACACAGACGTATACCTTCGACGTAACACACACACACACACACACATATATATATATATATATATATATATATATATATATATATATATATATATATATATATATATATATTTTAACTAAATGATCATTAGTGATTTACTCAAGATGACCAAACTATCGTAACTGACTTACACCGCATACTCCACGCGAAAATCTCATTTCCATAACAACGTTTTTTTAAATACACAAAATTTTCAAATAACCGTACTGAATACGGTAATATTAATGAGTTTCTACGTTAAACAATCCGCTAACTTTAACAAAGGCTTGCAAAAACTCCCTATTATTTGACTTTACGGTATAATAGTGTGATAGAATCGTTTGTTTTAATGAATACGACAATTATTATAACCGTAAAGTGCAAATAACTAATACTATTATACTAATACATAACATAAATTGATTTCTATAACTTATAAATAGGGTTTAGCGCAATCGGGTGCATGGGCATGTTTCGATGAATTTAATCGCATTGAATTGGAAGTACTATCTGTTGTTGCTCAACAAATTCTCTGCATTCAAATGGCAGTTGCGCAGCGTTTAGAAAAATTTCTGTTTGAAGGTACCGAATTATTGCTCGATCCCACCTGTACTGTTTTCATTACGATGAATCCAGGGTTAGTATGTTCGTGCTTTTATTATTTATCTATTTTTGTTAGATTTATTTGTTTGTTTTTATTATTTTATTTTTTCTCGATATAGTTATGCTGGACGTTCTGAATTACCAGATAATCTAAAAGTATTGTTCCGTACTGTTGCAATGATGGTGCCAGATTACGCGCTAATTGGAGAAATTACTTTGTATTCAACTGGATTCTCGAAAGCAAAAAAGTATTTGAATTATATTAATTAGTAGTCTATTTTTGTCATGACTAAAGAACAAAATATGATTTGCTAACTATCAAAATCAGAAAAAATATAGCATTTAAATATCTAATTAGATTTATTTTAAAAATTTCAAGTATTCTGTTATCAGGAAGAATAAATTTTTTTCATTGAAAATGAACAGAATCCCTAAAATAATTAAGCATTGCTCATTTAGTATAAAAAAAATATTTTTTATTTTTGCATAACATTATTTCCTTGTTTTAAATAACTATGTTATTATTAACTTTAAAAAAAAACTGTAAAATACAACAAATATTATCAGTTGACTTGTTCTACAAGCGACACTTTAATTATATTTTGTTATGAACACACAGAAGTAATTTGTCAAATGAATTAATTTATTTTGTCAAAAACTAATTTTGAAATAAGTTTTTCCAAAGCCTAAACCTAACTAAATTGCTTTCCCGCACCCAAAAACGTAAATTCACCACATTTTTATCAAAATTATTAGAGCTGTTTACAAATAATAAATAACTAATAAATTTTATAAGAATAATTGAAAATATTTTTCCAAGCTTTATCTTAACCGAGCTTAAATTATATATTTATTTGTTTGTGTATTTATGTATTTGTTTGTAAACAGCCGAATAAACCTTATCTTGAAAACAACGTTAACGATTTTGATAACCTACATTTTCCGGTACGGGAAAGCGATTTAGTTAGGTGTCGGAAAACTCATTTATAATAAGAAAATTTAATTTGAAATTTATTTTTGACACATTAAATTTATATATTACTGACATATAAGCAACATGGAAACACTAAATAATATGATAAAAGTTAATATACAGAACTAAAATCTATAAAGCATTTTTATTTAAAAATATAACATATTTTCTTTAATGTCATTTGTAGAATAAATCGGATAATAATTTTAAGTGTATGTGTTATTTTTTTTTTGTTAAATTCATTAAACGAAACATGTGAGAAAACAGAATCTAAATAGCATGCGTTAAAATATCCTTTCTATACTCTTAACTACTAAATTATCCAGTCCCTCTTAAACGAACAAAGCTCGTTTTTTCTAATATTCAAATAATTATATGGTAGAGTGTTATTTCAGTTACACAATAATAAATTTTAAAATTACAATTTATTTGTTTGAAATAATTCAATAAGTTTGTTTTTTAATCGCAAGGTAGTAAATGAGCTAAATGACATTTTATATACTCTGTTCAAATTTCAACTCTTATTAATTATACCTAATTTTTTCTTGATACAGTTTAGCAGAAAAAATCGTTCACACCTATAAATTATGTTCGGAACAATTGTCATCGCAGAATCATTACGATTACGGCATGCGAGCGGTTAAATCTGTTTTACTGGCAGCTGGCGCCTTAAAGAAACAATATCCTCAACAAGAAGAATCCGAATTGCTTTTACGAGCAATTATTGATGTTAATATGCCGAAATTTTTAGCACAAGTAACTACACTTTTCTTATCCATTCTACATAGTTTTAATTCAATCATGTAAAAATTAAAATTTTTATTTTTATTTTTTATTATTTTCTTTGGTAAATATATGAATCTTGTGTTAAAAGCGGAAAGTTTTAGTTTTTGAGAAGGGTGACTTAATGACTAAATATACTGTATCTATTGATGGTGCACGGTTAGAGCAGGTAGATGAATTTGTGTATTTGGGTAGTTTATTATCTAAAAATGGTCGTTTTGATCGTAAAATTGATAGAAAAGTTAAGTTAAGAGTGGTTGTAAGATTTTGAATTTGGGTGCTTTGGTTACTTTTACTAGGAATGTAAATAATAATAATAATAATAATAATAATAATAATAATAATAATAATTTTTACGTTGGGTATGTCGTACAACTAAAAGGAATTGGGTACGAAATAGATTAGTGTATGAGTGTGAAATTGAAAAAAATGTTGTAGCAAGAATTGGTGTTAATCAGTTAAGATGGTTCGGACATCTTGAGCAAATGTCTAATGAACGTTTTGTTAAAAAGATTTATATGAATGATTTTGATGGTATACGTCTGCGTAGATGTCCGATGAGTAGTTGGAGTGATATTTGATTCAGAGTGTTTTGCGTGAGCGAAAGTTTCCAAGCAGTAAGAATAGAAGAGCATGTACGAGAGAAATTATGAGGATTAGTACACTACATACAAGTCTCCTTATATAATTTTTAACTCTGGTTTAACATGAAAAATAATTTGTTGGATGCCTCTATTTTTTCTTATAAATATATTTGTATTCTTCAGGACATACCACTATTTGAAGGTATTTTTACGGATTTATTTCCCGGCGTAAATATACCACGACCCGAACGCGATGAATTAGTAGCTTGCATCGAAAAAGAATTAGTACGCAAGAACTTGCAGGCAACGCCATGGTATATGGAAAAAATTATTCAAGTCTATGAAATGATTTTGGTGCGTCATGGTTTAATGGTGGTTGGTGAGCCATTAGGCGGCAAAACCTGTGCATATCAATCACTTGGCGATGCGCTCGGTGCACTATCGCAGAATACACGCGCTAAACATAAAGAATATCGCGTACTCTACACCATCATTAATCCGAAAGCAATTTCGATGGGTCAGTTGTATGGTTCGTTTGATCCGGCAAGCCATGAATGGTCGGATGGTGTATTGGCTAATATTTTTCGTATGTATGCCGTTTCAATGACCACCGATCGAAAATGGATACTGTTCGATGGGCCTGTCGATGCTGTTTGGATCGAAAACATGAATACTGTACTTGATGATAATAAGAAACTATGCTTAATGTCGGGTGAAATTATTCAAATGTCCAACAAGATGAATTTGATTTTTGAGCCGGCTGATTTGGAACAAGCATCTCCTGCGACTGTATCACGTTGCGGTATGTGATCAGTGATTATTATAGTTTATCCATTATATTACTTTGTTGACCGGTAACGAGTTAACTCGTCTTTTCATGTCTAACCGTTGTTGACCGGTGACGAGTTAACTCGTCTTTTCATGCCCAGACGTTGTTGACCGTTGTTGCACTTGCATTATCTTTTTCAAATTGTCCAAATAATGTCAAAAAATATGACATTAAAGAGAATTAAAAACACATATTTTCATGTGTACAGTTTATATAATCGGAGCTTCCAATGTCGAGAAAATAAATAAAAACGCGCGCAATGCGTCTCTATTACAAAATAATAGCCGGTGATATGACATAGTTTCTGTGTAAAATTGCCGGTCAACAAAGTATTAATAGATTCACTGACATTATATTATTTACTCTACACGTTTACGTTCAACAACATTAAAAGTGAGACGGGAAAGGGCTATACATACTTTGAAAAATAACGTATTTAAATACCATAATTATTCAAATATTTTTCAGATATTTGTTAGGTTTAGCTGCAAAACGATAATGTGAATTTTGTAATATTATGAATGAACTAAAACAATTACATTGCATATGTAATTCTACAAATAGATAATATATAAAAATTATTTAGATGCATTGCACATAAAATTCTACAAACACATTGTATATACAATTTTTTTAGACACACTGCATACGTAAGAAAAGCATGTATGAGAGAATTATGAATGTGGATGAAGTTGCTTGTCTGAATTGGGATGTTTGGAGAAAACTGATTTCAGAATAATGACACATCCGTTTGGGTATATGGCGTGATTGTGCATGTATGTACATATGTATGTATCTATACGTAAGTCTACATATACATTGTAATTTTATAAACTCATTGTATATAAAATTCGGAAGACACATTGCATATATAATTCTATAAACACATTATGTATATAAATTTTTAGACACATTGGCCCGTATTACAAGCTCTGTTTTAAAATTGGTTTTAACTAATATCGGTTTTAAGACAACGTAACTGTCACAACTGTTTTTGGTAGTTCAAGTTCTGCGGGGGGGGGGGGGATTTAACCCCCCTAAATTTCCCATGGCTACGCCACTGATAAGAGCTGTACTAAACCAACTCAAACACCCAAAAACAGAGCTTGTAATATCAGACATTGTATATAGTTAAATACTCTGGTTTCTGAGACACATTGCATATTAACATACATATATAAAAAAAACACATTGTATACAATTAAACACATTATACATAATTTTCTTAGACACATCATATATATATATATATATATATATATATATATATATATATATATATATAAATATATAATTGCCTCGTACACTACAACTCCTTGAAATAATACAGCTGATATAGAGAAAGAAAGAGAGAGAAAGAGAGAGAGAGAGAGAGAGTGTAAAAAAGTACATTACTTGTATAAAATGGCGTAAAATATCACATTAAAAAAATATATACGTAAATGTAAGTAGTAGATACCTTTGAAAAAAAAGAACCTTTTTTCGCTGAAATATTAAATTTTGTCTAAAGAAAATCCTCGCTATTTAAAATGAAATTAGGCATTTCGTTCGGTAGAAAATGACAAATATTATGTTGGCGCACATTAAACTGTAGCTAAGCATACCCTCTAACCGCTGAATAAATAGATTTTACTGCGGGAATGCTGTACGAGAGGTATTTTCATCATATTTATTTGATTTTGACATTTTTTCAGAAGACTAAAATTCAATAATTCGCCGAAAAAAAACGTTAATTTTTTTCAAAGCTATCTACTATTTATATATACGTATATATTTTTATAATGTGATATTTTTACGTGATTATAGTATACAAGAAAAGTATTTTTCTTCTTTCTCTCTCTCTCTCTCTCTCTCTCCCTCTCTCTCTCTCTTTCTCGCTACATAAATTTGATTATTTCAAGAAAATGCAGTGTACGAGGTAATTATATATACGATGTATCTAAGAAAATTATGTACTTACAATGTGTTTTATTGTATTCAATGACTGGTATTACGAGCTCGATTATAAAATATGTTTTAACTAATATTGGTTTTAAGACAACGTAACTGTTATAAAAGCAATATTAAACAAATGAACTAAAACATCCAAACACCGAGCTCGTAATGTGTTTTATTTATTTTAATTATCTTTCACACTAGGTATGATCTATTTCGAGCCGAAACAATTGGGCTGGCGTCCATTGCTTCATTCCTACATTAATATACTTGAAAAACAGTTGCTGCCCGAACAAATGGATCTACTTATCGAAATGATTGAATGGCTAATGCCCATTTCGTTTGATTTTATTTATCACAATTGTCCGCTATTTATTCAGACATCGGAACTGCATTTGTTTCAAAGTTTTCGTCGCTTGTTCTCGTGCATGCTGGAGAATGCGCAAGTTAGTACCGTCTGGTTGCAGTGTGTATTTCTCTTTTGTCTGGCATGGGGTTTCGGTTGTACGATGACAGCTGAGGGTAGACGGCGTTTTGATGCTTTCTACCGCAAGATTATCTATGGTGACGATAAACAGAATCCGAAACCGCAGACGTTTAAATTAGCGAAAAATCAATTGTTTCCGGAACGAGGACTAGTTTTTGATTTCTATTACGATAAGAAAAATAATGGCACTTGGGTACCATGGTCGGAAACTGCAGAGAGAGCTGCTATACCACCAACAGCTAAAGTATACACACACGCACACACACAATTTAATTATTTACAATTTGTGCCAAAAATCTGAAAACACCTAATTATGTATATATATTTATATTTAATTTTTATTGCTAACTACATATTATATAACGTTTAATTTTATTTAAAAAAAAAAAGATATTAAAATAATAAAAAATACTTCAAAATTAGTGTTTTATTGTAAACTTTTATCAAAAATTATATAAGATAATAATGAATATTACTTTTTCAATTTTGTTTTCCTAAAAAATGAAAACTTATTAAACAGAATACGAATAATCCATATGGGAAAGAAATAAAAAATTTATTTATTCCATAAATATTAAAAAAAAAATATTTTTGTGTATTGGGGAATACATTACCAAAAAAAATTGAAAACATTTACAAAAGTAGAAATAAACCGGTGTTTCCAGATTTTTGATACACATACACACACACACTATACAGGGTGTAACAGAATAACTATTCCTAATTTTCAAAAATGATAGAGGGCACATAAAGAAACATTTTTTTATTAATAAACTAGTGTCCGGAAATTTTTTTTTTTTTTTTTCGGCAGTCGATTGTAAAAAACACAACTTTATGTTATAACCCGAGAATTAACGGAGATTTATAATATCCGTTAAGACCATTTCATTCTACTCAAAAAAGTGCCTTAAGAATGTGAAATTATTTTCATCTAATTTAAAAAACCATCGAGATATCGCCATTTATCAAAATACGGAAAAAGCGAACTTTTCGCCATAACTTGAAAACAAAAGACGATAGCTAATTTTTGTTTTCATAATTGAGTTTCTCTCAAAAAAAGCGATCGAGGATGCGCGGTCCATTTTTCCATATCTTTTATAGTTTCCGAGTTCCCCTATGAAAACGTACAAATTTGCCCACCCTGTACATCGTTACAACTTGTGTATCGAAAATGGTGGTCGTAACTTCGAACAATTTTTATAAAGTTTAATGCAATATTATTTCTAATAAAATATTCCTTAACTTAACTACTCTTTGACGTTGTAATAATTAAAAATGTTTTTAACGATATCTAGAGTATCTTGACACCGAGAAATTTTCGGACACTAGTTTATTAATAAAAAATATTTCTCTAAGTGCATTCTATCATTTCTGAAAATTAGGAATAGTTATTCTGTTACACCCTGTATATACCATATATATATATATATATATATATATATATATATATATATATATATATATATATATATATATATATAATCACGTTTTCCTTTTATATATATATATATATATATATTTTTTTTAGCTGAATGAAATAATGGTACAAACAAATGAAACATGCTGCCAAAGATTTTTTTTGAATCTCTGTTTAAATGCAAGAATACCAATTTTATTTTGTGGTCCAACTGGTACAGGCAAATCGGCAATTGTTTTAAATCATTTATTAACAATGCCAAAAGAAAAATATTTACCAGTAACCATCAATTTTAGTGCACAAACTAGTGCATTTTTGGTACGTGTTTATATATTAGAAATATACTTACAATATGGCGACCACCACGACTCTCGATCACTCGATTATAAGATTTTAATATCTAAAATAATTATACTTTGTAATTGCTTACTTTCTTAATTATTTTAAATAAAAAAACTTAAAGTGTTAGTTTAAAATTACAAAATTTTCCATCCAAATCGACAATCTGTATTCGTTTTGTAAGAAACTTTAGCTTTGTAATTGTAGAAAATACACATGAAAATACCGAAAAATAAGGTAAAAATCATATAGCTAAACTCATATATATAAAATTTCACGAAATTGGTAACACTGTGCAAAATTAAATATACAGGGTATTTACAATTTTCTTTGTATTATTTTACTAGGTGATAGTACACCTCAAAAGGAGTCGAAATACCTTAATACGCATTAATAAAAGTCGTCTCATAAGCGAGATAATAATTCTAGGCAAAAATGCATTCTTTGGCAAGAGAAAATAAGGAAAAAAAATATATAACATTTTTTAAATATCGTTAAATGGTTTCGGGAATGCAATTAAGTATTTATAAAAAAAAAATAGTTATTTTTTTACTGTTTTCTGCCTATTTTGTAAGTGTATTTAAAATTTAGCTCGCTTTAATTTCAAAATATAAATCGACTTAATACTTAAAGTTTTTTTTGTTCGGTTTTCAGTGGCAGATTTGTTAGTACAAAAAGTATACAAACATCTACAACGACTTTGCATACACTTGTGATTACTTTTACAAAATAGGTTTCATTTCTCATGCCAACGAAACTGTCCTTTACAATTTTTTTTTTTTTTTTGGAAATTTGGTTAGGTTGCAAGAAAATATAATTATGTACTTCTTATGTAGTATTAGGTGAATATTTTCTGAAAATTTTATTAAATTCTGGTAAAAAGTATAGACAAAACTAAGTTTTAAAAATTGTAGTTATTTATTATACGACAAAAAGTTAGCAAAACTGCGAGAAAATAAAATTCTATAATTTTTATACCATAAAAATATTTTCTGCAAATTTAATTAAATAATGAAATATTATATCCAAAATTTCTATTTTTAAAATTACACAAAAATAATATTGTACGATTAAATTTATTCTTGAAAATTTAATTAATATCAAGAAAATAATAATAATGTAGGAAAAATTTAGATATAGAATTTTATGCTCTAATACTTGTGTCTAACATAATTTAAAAAGTAGTATATTACAAAATTATGATTTTTGCATGTCAAACTCTTAGGATCGAATGTCGTGGTCATTAATCCCCCCCTCTAAGTATCTTTACTTTATACTTTCTATTTGATCTAGACTCAAGAAATAATTGTATCAAAATTGGACCGTCGTCGGAAAGGTGTTTATGGTCCATCAATGGGTAAGACATGCATTCTATTTGTCGACGATTTAGGTATGCCGCAAAAAGAGGAATGGGGCGCACAACCGCCCATTGAACTATTACGTCAGCTGATCGATCACGGTTACTGGTTCGATCATCAAACGAATAAACTCGAATTAGTCGATATTCTATTTACATTCGCGATGGGTGCGCCTGGTGGTGGTGCAAATGAAATTACCAGCCGATTTATACGGCATATGCTTCCCGTTACAATGGACGCATTCGAGGATTCAACACTAAGCAAAATATTTACGACAATCATGGAGTGGCATTTTGCAAAAGGCTACGACGATACGGTCGCACGTTTCGCTAAAATGCTGGTTGCCGGAACAATGGAAGTTTATAAAGAATCGATCGTAAACTTTCTACCAACACCAGCCAAATCACATTACACGTTCTCGTTGCGCGATTTTGCTCGTGTTATACGAGGTGTTGTTCTACTGCCAGCTAGCCATTTAAAAGATTCCGATAAATTAGTACGATTATGGGTGCATGAAAGCTATCGTGTTTTCTACGATCGTTTAACTGATAGCGATGATCGAAATTTGTTTTTCACTATCGTTAAAAATGCTTGCTATCAAAATTTTCGTATTCATATGGATAAAGTTTTGGTCGATTTAGTGTCGGATGAAGGTGAACAGTTACGCGACGAACATATTCGTAATTTGTTCTTTGGTAATTATATGCTACCGGATGCCGATCCGAAAATCTATGACGAAATCACTGATTTTGCCGAATTGGAAGAGAAAATCAATTATTATTTAACCGAATATAACATGATTTCACGTACGCCAATGCATTTGGTGATGTTTAAATTTGCAATCGAACATGTATCACGAGTGTCGCGTGTTCTACAGCAGGATAATGGGCATTGTCTTTTAGTTGGCATCGGTGGTTCCGGTCGACACTGTTGCGTTAAATTGGCTTCCGGTATGGCCGAATATAATGTCTTTGAGGTTTGTGTTGAAACTTAAAATTATCATTACTTTTATCTTTTTGTGTACTATACATCAAAAAATGATTTGCGTCATTATTTTGAAGAAAAATAATATATATATATATATATATATATATATATATATATATATATATATACCGGGTGTTCGTTCGTCAAGTTCGTATGGACGTTTAACATGCAATTTTGATAATTTCCGATATACTTCGCTCTCGAGTTAAATTCGGAGAAATACTTAGAATACTTTTCGATAGGTCATAAAACGTTCTATAATTTGGTTTTAGTTTTAATTTGCTAGCATGTGCCGTTTGGGCGCTAAAAAATTTTTTTGATTTTTTGGTTTTTTAGTTTTTTTTTCTCAAAAACTATGAGGTTTAGGAAAATAAGTATGATATAGAAAAATGCGGAATAATGAGTACGATAATTGAATGAAAAAAACCATTATTCTACGATGCATCGTTTAGTAGAAAAAAAATAAAACCTGAAATTTGACAAGGGGGTGGTACCTTTGGAATTTTTTAAAATAAGATTTTTTTCAAAATTTGCTCAAAAAAATCTGAAAAAATTCAGTAAAATAGAGAAAAAATTTAGCTACGTAATAGCTAAGTAACTTTTTTCTCTAACTCATACTGATTTTGCAGAAAAAATTATTATATTAAAATTAAAAATTAAAATATTAATAATTTTTCCTGCCAAACCAGAATGAGGTAGAGAAAAAAGTTACTTAGCTATTATGTAGCAAAAATTTTTCTCTATTTGACTGAATTTTTTCAAATTTTTTAAAGCAAATTTTGAAAAAAATCTTATTTTGAAAAAATTCCAAGGGTTACCCTTGTCAAATTTTCAAAAATTCAGTTTTTAATTTTTTTCTACTAAACGATGCATCGTAGAATAATGGTTTCTTCACTCAATTATGGTACTCATTATTTCGCATTTTTCTATATATGTTTATTTTCCTAGACCTCGTAGTTTGTGAGAAAAAAAATAAAAACCAAAAAAATCCAAAAAAAATTCTAGCGCCCAAACGGCACATGCTAGCAAATTAAAACTAAAACCGAATTATAGAACTTTTTATTACCTATCGAAAAGTATTCTAAGTATTTCTCCGAATTTAACTCGAAAAAGACGTATATCGCAAATTATCGAATTTGCATGTTAAACGCCCATACGAACTTAACGAACGAACACCCGGTATATATATATATATATATATATATATATATATATATATATATATATATATATATTAATAGACCTTGAACAAATAAATGTTCGTATTGTCATTGTGAAATTTAATATAATAATACTCAAGAATATTGAGATTTTATATTTTTCCCAAAATTTCACAAGATACTCAGTCGTTGAATCGGCTGTTAAGCTATGCATCAACGACTGGCCAGTTTAACCGTAGATACGTATTTCGGTCTTTAGGACCTCATCAGTACGGTGCTGTGATCACAATGACAATACGAACATTTATTTGTTCAAGGTCTATTACTATAATTGCTTATCGCATTACTGTATAGATGGCGTTGGTGGTATTTATTTACTTCTCATCGTTATCGCTTTGAAGTACTTGCTATAAAAGGCAGCCAGAATTAACATCGGTTATCAGTTGCCTCACAGCAACTGATCACAGCACCGTACTGATGAGGTCCTAAAGACCGAAATACGTATCTACGGTTAAACTGGCCAGTCGTTGATGCATAGCTTAACAGCCGATTCAACGACTGAGTATCTTGTGAAATTTTGGGAAAAATATAAAATCTCAATATTCTTGAGTATTATTATATATATATATATATATATATATATATATATATATATATATATATATATATATATATATACCATTATGGCAATGACAACTCACACAAATTTATATTTTGAATTTTGTTTATGTATTTCTCAGCGAAATTTCTATATATTCCATATAATTTTTTTTATTATAGATGTAAATAACAAGTTTTCAAATATTATTTTACATCTAATATCTAGTACATTGATTTAGCTAGGTTTCATCTCGCTTTTTCAAACCTTTTTTCGATTCTGTTATAGTTCGATTACCAACCTTGTGTCCTAATATACTAATTACAATCTAGCTAAATCTTTAAAATAATAATGTGCACTAGTTTTAAATGTAAATCTGATGAAAATATCCATTAAATAAATTTATCTTTCTTCATGCAATAAATCTCTTAACTATAATAGCAAATTTGATATGGCAAACGATTGTGTATTCTATCTAAATAAATAATACTAAATTAATTATATTATATAATTTTATCAGATTGAAATAACACGCAATTATTCAGTGATTGAATGGCGCGATGATTTAAAGAAGTTGTTAATGAAAGCTGGCGTTGATGGTAAACCAATTGTATTCCTTTTTGCCGATACGCAAATCTCAAGCGAAACATTCACCGAAGATATTAATATGGTGCTAAATACAGCCGATGTGCCCAATTTATATGCAACCGATGAGAAAGCGGAGATATTGGAAAAGATGCAAACAGCCAGTAGAGATACGGGGAAAAAAATTGAACCAACACCATTAGCATTATACAACTTTTTCATTGAAAGAGTACGAACTAATTTACATGTCGCATTAGCAATGAGTCCAATTGGTGATGCATTCCGTAATCGTATCCGAATGTTTCCCTCGTTAATCAATTGCTGTACGATCGATTGGTTTCTGAAATGGCCGGAAGATGCATTAGAAAAGGTCGCAATAATGTTCTTTGATCAAACCGATTTGGAAGAAAACACTAAACTGCAATGCATCGCAATGTGTAAACATTTCCATACGACAATCGAAACAGCTGCCGATCAGTTCTACGAAGAGTTGCGCCGTAAAACCTACATTACACCCACATCCTATTTAGGTATATCCTGCAAATTATTGTTGATGTCGTCTTGATATTACTCGGAAATTTAGTTTCTCGAATATAACTACTCGAAATACATAATAATTACTCGAATTTATGTATGTTTGTTATTGCTAGTAATCGAGTAAAAATTACCAGTTTTTATAAAAGTTTTTATATTAATATTATTAAGATTTTAAAAAAGTTCATTTGCTAATTTTATAAAATAAAACAAAAGTTTTTAGAAATATAAATTAAATTATCTAATTTTCACTATAGTAGTAAAACTTATTAAAACTTTAATTTGATTTTTAATATTTCACAGAAAAATCTTTAATCGTTTTTATTATATTCTATTAAATTTCAATAAATGACGTTTGATATAAATAAGTATTTAAATTTATACTTTTTTAAGCAAATTTTATTTCGATCAATTTATAGTCCGAGTAACTGGTTTTTCGAAGAAACTTGTAATTTTGAATATTATTTCTTTTTGAGCATTTTACCTAGAATCTTTTATTTAGAACTGATGCAAACATTCAAATCGCTTTACTTTATGAAAGTTAATCAAATTACAACGCAACGCAATCGCTATGAAGTCGGATTGGAGAAATTAGATTTTGCCGCTGGGCAAGTATCGATTATGCAGCAAGAACTACATGATTTACAGCCCGAACTCATTATCGCCAGCGAGAAGACGAATAAACTTATGGTGAAAATTGCAGAAGATACGATTATCGTTGAGAAAAAGAAAGAAGTTAGTAGTATTAAAGTTATATTATACGTATACATATTACATATTTATATGGGGTTACACAGAAAAAAATATTCATTTTTTCTTTCTAGTTCCAATTGTTTTATAAATAGATAATATAGTAAAAAATCTTTTAGAACTAATTTTATTAAAATAGATAATTTTTAACCTTCTAATCATATTAGATGAAACATTTAATTTAAGGATAGAAGATTACGTTTGGTGGAGTATTTATCTAATGTAATTAGATATTTTTTACTAGTTTGTCACATTTTTATCTATTTTTGTTTATTTATCCTGCAGTTTTAAATTTTTTACCTAAACTTTATAATAATAATTTTTTATCAACCAATTTGTATTAGGATAACAGAAAATATTATCTAATTAAATAAACAAATCATCTAAAACTTAACCATCCAATTGAAATTTGATAAAATAATTATTTTATTTTTTCTTTATACTTACTATATACTTTATACACTTTATACCAAAATTTAAAACAATTTCAAAACAAGATTTTTTATATAATGTTGCCAACTTTTAGGAGAAAAATATTATAAGTGATTGTAATTTTATTTTGGCTAAATATTTCATTAAACTATACCTATAAATTGACTCAATAATCGACTATTATTTCCCGTTATCAAATACCTAAATTAGAAAGAGTCATGTACAATTCGTAATTAACATTTATCTAATTTTAATTAAATTATTAGAATAGATTTTAATAATAATAATGTCTACAGAAGAAAAAAAAAATGAATGTAATTGATTATTTGTTGTTGTTGTATTACCTATATAGTTAGTCGGTGCAGATGAAGCATTAGCAAACGAAGCTGCGGCTGCAGCGCAAGCAATTAAAGACGATTGCGAATCAGATCTAGCTGAAGCATTACCCGCATTAGAAGCGGCAATGAACGCACTCAACACACTCAAGCCACACTCAAATCAATGAAAAATCCACCGTACGGCGTTAAACTAGTTATGGAAGCGGTGTGCGTAATGAAGGGCATCAAACCCGAAAAAAAGCCCGATCCGAGTGGTTCGGGTCGTATGGTAGAAGATTATTGGGGCCCCTCGCTCAAAATGCTCGGCGATATCAAGTTTCTCGATTCGTTAAAAACTTACAACAAGGACAGTATACCAGTAGCAGTTATGAAGCGAATCCGAGATAAATATATCAACGATCGTGATTTTCTACCCGAAAATATTAAGACCGTATCGACAGCATGCGAAGGTTTATGTAAATGGGTGCGTGCAATGGAGGTGTACGATCGTGTTATCAAAGTGGTTGCACCGAAACAAGAACGTCTAGCTGGTGCCGAAGCTGAACTGGCAATGCAAATGGCAACGTTGAACGAGAAACGTGCTCAACTGAAAGAAGTTGCCGATAAGCTGCAAGCACTCAACGATGAACTTGCAGCTGAATCGCAAAGGAAGCGCGAACTTGAAGATCAGATCGAGTTGTGTTCGCAAAAGTTAGATCGTGCCGAGAAGTTGATTGGTGGTTTGGGTGGTGAAAAGACCCGCTGGTCTGATACGGCGCATTTTCTACACGGTCTACTGCATAATGTTGTTGGCGATGTAATTCTATCGGCCGGCGTTGTTGCTTATTTAGGTCCATTTACTGTTGACTATCGGCAGAGATTGTGCACCGAATGGAATCAACACTGCGATCATTTGGGTATTTTCTGTTCGAAAAGTTTCTCGCTGATTGTGACACTGGGCGAACCAGTTTCAATTCGTGCATGGAATATAGCTGGCTTGCCTGTTGATAATTATTCGATTGAAAACGGTATTATAACGAACAAAGCACGCCGTTGGCCACTAATGATCGATCCACAAGGTCAAGCCAATAAATGGTTGAAGAATATGGAAAAAGAACATCGAATGCAGGTACACGAATAATCGATTCTGAGCAGTTTTTTTTTTTTAAAAATAGATCATGTTTTACAGTAAATTTTCGATATTGAATATTGAAAATTATATAGTGATAATTACAATGTTTATTATCGCTTGAATTTCAATTTACTTATTCATAAAATTTACTTATACTTTGGTATTAATGTTAATTAGTTTACAAATGTTACTTCATAAATTAAAATTAATATTATTATTTTTTTTTTTTTAGTAAAATAAATGCAATTATTTTTTCATAAAAAAATGAATATATTAATAAATATAAAACAGTATCTCAGTACAATTTAAATAAATTTTTATAAATGATCGATTTAAAAAATTTCGATTTGTATCGACTAACCATCAGATCTATATTTATATAAGATTTTTTATTTATCTCTCTAACAATACAGGTGATCAAATTAACCGATCGAAATTATGTACGTGTCGTTGAGAATGCAATCACATTCGGTACACCTGTTCTACTCGAGAATATTCTTCAGGAAATTGACGCAGTACTTGATCCGGTACTTGTCAAGAATGTCTATCGACAAGGCGGTATCGATTATTTGAAACTAGGCGATAATGTGCTCGAATACAATCATGATTTTCGTTTTTATATTACGACACGTTTACGTAATCCACATTATCTACCTGAGATTGCAGTTAAAGTTACATTATTGAATTTTATGATTACACCGCAAGGATTACAAGATCAATTGTTAGGTAAGTAATAAATAAACTAGTGAATAAAGTACTGGTAATTTACATTTAAATATTACCGTAACGTTTACCGCAATTTACTTTAAAAAATTAAAATTAAAAATAAATCATACTTGAATCAAGTATAATGAGATGTTTTCTTTTAATACTAAATAACAAAAAATCATTAACTTTATTTTTATTCGCTGCCAGAGGAACATGCGCATTTTGGATTAATTGGCTGCGTCATAGATTTTAAATTTAAAATATGATAAAATGTTCAAAAAATTATATTTGAAAGACTGTACAGTTTTGGACGTCAAACAAAAGTAATGTTTTATTAATTTATTTAATTTTTCATGAAAAAATAAATACGAAAATATGCAACCACCTTTATTCGTTTTTCTTCTTTTAATTTTTGCATATATTGCAGGTATTGTTGTTGCAAAAGATCGTCCCGAACTCGAAGAAAAAAAGAACCAATTAATTGTTGAAAGTGCTTCGAACAAACGTATGTTAAAAGAGATTGAAGATCAAATTCTGTACATTTTATCTGCGTCTGAAGGCAACATCCTAGAGGATGAGACTGCAATCAAGGTTCTTTCATCAAGTAAAGTACTATCGGAGGAGATTCAAGCAAAACAGGAAATAGCCGCTGTAACAGAGAAAGAAATTGATAATGCTAGGAATCAATATACAATGGCATCTCGGCATGCATCCGCCCTATTTTTTTGCATCAGCGAATTGGCTAATATTGATCCAATGTATCAATACTCATTGGGTTGGTTTATTATGCTTTATAATCAATCAATTATTCAGCGCGAAAAATCAAACAATCTCAAAACGAGTTTAGTAAATTTAAATAATCATTTTACCAGTAGTATCTATCGCAATGTGTGTCGTTCATTGTTTGAGAAAGATAAATTGATATTTTCGTTTGTACTATGCATTGGTATAATGCGTTATCAGAATGCTGTTGAAGAAGAGATATTTAATTTTTTTATAACGGGAGGAGTTGCACTTGGCAATCCGATCCGTAATCCAGCACCAGATTGGTTGTCGGAGAAATCGTGGAACGAATGTTGCAATGCTAGCTCCTTACCAGGTAGTAACCGGGATACAGTGCTAAATTCCTCGAAGAGAAATTGTTCGAATTTATTTATTTCGCAAAAATTTCTACCCAATTGTTTCTCTGAAATTATGTATATGGAATTTAGTGACATATTATTAATACTATAAAAAAAGTTTTGTTACTGCTTTTAGAAATAAACAAGATTTTTGACAGAAAATAAATTATTTTTTTAAATTCAGTTGATGGATGCATCGTTTCATCGGAGACATCTATTCTGTAATATTACAAAAATTAGCAAATAAACTTATATTAAATATTGCGTTGTTAAGAAAGTACTTTGGCTCATATTTTCACTCATTTATATAAGTAATCTTTGCCAAAAGTACTTCTGACATTTACTTAAAATTATTTATAATTTATTAAGCATTTTAAAATATTTTATTTAAATTTTATAATATGAAATATAATAAAAGTTATCAAAAATAGAAAAACTATTTATATTTTATGAAAAACAGAAGCAAAAAAAATTATTTTGAAATTAATAATAAAAGCACTTTTCACACAAAAAAGTGGGGGAGGGGTGAGAATACGGACTATTATTTTTAATATGTCTAATTTTTAATTTCTTTTAATTTACTGATGCCATATAATAAAATTCCGATGATACAATGGATTCATCGGCTGAATGAACATAATAATTTACTTTATCTATTTTTATTACTTATTAAAACCTTAATTTAATATTTAATATTTCACAAAAATTTTAATAAATGCCTTTTGATATAAATTTATACTTATTTTTTTAGTATAAGTATGCTATAATTTTATTATTAATTTTGTAATATTTTTTAAAAATACTACAAATTTTTTCGAGCAATTTACATTCGTATTACTGATTTTTCGAGGAATTTGTAATTTATTTTTTTGAACATTTTTACCTATAAAATTACCTTAACAGGTCTGGATGGTATGAAAAAATCTTATCAGAAGAATATTCAATTATGGAAAGAGTTTTATGATTCAGTTAATCCCCATGAACAACCCTGTCCACCGCCATGTAATAAATTGAAAGGATTGCATCGTTTAATTGCTTTAAAATGTATTCGACCGGATAAAATTGTTCCAGCTGTACAAGTATGTTAATTTCTCTTATTAATTATTAATCAGGGCATGTAACCGATAAAAAAATATTAGATAACGGTTAACCAATATTTGAGAACTATATTTTAATATACATAGGTTTTTCGTTTTTTAACCAGGTATTTATGCTTTAAACCAATTTGAACCGGTTAATTTTTTCATTAATATCATACAATAAAACAATGTAAATAATGTATTAATTATTTGTTGAACTATTAAAGTTTGTTTCTCTATTAAAATATAAAATATTTGTTACGTAACCAAAATGTAATTTTTTTTAATCTTGATTTATTTTTCTGAAAATTAAAATTTAAAATTAAAATTAAAATTACTTCTATTATGCATATTCTGATTTTTATATTTAAAAAAAATATTAATTTTTATTTGAATTCGATTTGAAAAAAGGCATATATCATAGAAGAAATGGGCCGTGAATTTGTGGAACCACCGCCATTTAATTTGGAACAATGTTACAGTGATAGTAATTGTTGTTCACCGTTAGTATTTATTCTAAGTCCCGGTTCCGATCCAATGGCTGGATTATTACGTTTTGCTAGCGATATGAATCTGAAACGCAGCATGCTACGAACAATTTCATTGGGACAGGGTCAAGGTCCGATTGCAGCTGGTATGATTGATGCTGCCCTCAAAATCGGTCACTGGGTCGTACTGCAAAATTGTCATCTAGCCGAAAGTTGGATGCGCGAATTGGATCGCATCTGTGATGAGGTAATCGTACCGGAAAATACTCATCAACAATTTCGTTTATGGCTCACCAGTTATCCGAGCCGATCGTTTCCCGTTTCGATTCTACAAAACGGTGTTAAAATGACGAATGAAGCACCCAAAGGATTGCGACAGAATCTGCTACGTTCCTACATTTCGGATCCGATTTCCGATCCGGAATTTTATAATGGCTGCAAAAGATGGCGCGAATGGCAAACATTACTATTTGGTCTGTGTTTCTTTCATGCTGTGGTACAAGAACGAAGAAAATTTGGTCCATTGGGCTGGAATATTCCCTACGAATTTAACGAGTCTGATTTACGAATCAGTGTGTTGCAGCTGCAAATGTTTTTGAACGATTACGCCGAAGTTCCGTTTGATGCACTCACTTATTTAACGGGCGAATGCAATTATGGCGGACGTGTTACTGACGATAAAGATAGACGATTATTAATGTCACTTCTCTCGATTTATTACGCACCGGAAACGGTGTTTGAGCCCCAACATAAATTCTCGCCCAGTGGCAAATATCATATGCCACAGAACACCGATCAAGATACCATTATTAATTATATTAAAACACTTCCGATTATTCCGCAACCAGAAGTGTTTGGTTTACATGATAATGCTGACATTACAAAGGATAATCAAGAAACAGCCGCTGTTTGTTTTTTGTTTCATTTATAAACAACTTGCAAGCATTCTTCAAGAACAGAATTACTACTCAGATCAGCTTTTGGTTTTTGACATATGAACAAATTTTACATTATGTTTTGAGAATATTAAATTTAAAAAGCGTGTGATATGCAAAAATTTTCTTTCAAATGTACGTGTTTTAAAACAATTTCTGAAAATAGAATCAATTCTATTAGAATAATATTTGTACTGTTATAAGAACGTGTTATATATTTTACTCAAATTATTTATATTTATAATATTCAAAAAATAAATTTTTCTTTAACATTTGTTATTATTATTAATAATTTTTTTCAGTAACATACCTTCTGCTATAACTGAAGATATTATAGTACAAATATTATTCTAGTATAATTGGATTATAACATATTTTTCATAATTTTGTCTCTACATTGCTGGATAAATCTTATAATTATCTATTTTTGTCATTTACAACTCTATATTTAATTTTAGTAAAATTAAATAATTTATCTGGGTACGAGAACAATTTTTTATGAAACCCTCACAAACAATGTCTCCTTTTTTTTGTGCGCGAGGCATTACACAGCTTTCCCTGTGTATCTAAATCAAAACAGCATTAAAAATTAATAATTTAGATTAAATTTGGGGGCCTTATTTCTTTCCTTTTTTAAAAAACCTTCTTCTAACAAAATGGCAGCCATTAAAACAAAACACTTTCTTTCTTTATTTTTTTTTTCGTTTAACTTAACTCGTCAGAGCCCCACTATTTAAATTTTTTGTCTAGTACATAAAGAATCAAGTAATTCCGTTCATCTATTGAAGCGCTAGAGCGCTACGCGCGCTGAAAAATACTGTCGAGAAAAACGCGCTCAAAG
Source organism: Clivina fossor (assembly GCA_963966155.1). NCBI lineage: Eukaryota > Metazoa > Arthropoda > Insecta > Coleoptera > Carabidae > Clivina > Clivina fossor. The sequence goes on along the minus strand of OZ014553.1, from coordinate 12,883,668 downwards.
TTTTTCTTTCAAGAAAATTGGTATATTTCAAGCTTTCCGGTCGTTGCATTGTTTCACTTAACTGGCTGTAACTTCTGACGTTCTTTAGTTATCGACAATCTCTTTCAACTAAATATTCTAGATACTATAGTCATTAAATTTATGCAAAAAAAATTTTTTTTTGTCGATCAGTACAGCAACCTTCCCTTAATGTAAATATTATAAATTATACTATATTAAATTAAATTAAACGTACTGTTTCTTCCTGACTTTGAAAATATAAACTGATTTTCGATAATTAATTAACTAGTAAACTTTTGCTATTATTTTTGTTTTAAAAAAAATTGTTTCATATTCAACTTTTGATTGTGATATTTATATATATTCTGTATGATACAATCTTATTCAAATTGGACAGTATCAAAACTTGTTCAGATGTTAAAAATCAACAGGTGATCTGGCTTGATTTGTCCGTGAAGAAAATGCTTGCATGTTTTCTTTGTGTTGCTTTTAAATTATTATATGCAAATAGTATTTTTGTTTTGTTTCGAGATTAGCTGATACAGGGTGTACTTCTAACTCAAACACAACTGATTGCTGGCGGCGGGGGTGCAGGGGGCGAGGAAGCAAATATTGATATAGCGAATAGTATATTGAAGAGAATGCCCGAACAGTTTAATATTGAAGACGTTAGTAATCGTTATCCGGTTATGTATACGAATTCGATGAATACTGTTTTGAAACAGGTATACCTATATACTTTTTTGCTTGTAGAATTTCACTGAACAATACTTTATAAATTATATAAAATTAAATTTATGTTCAACATTGTAATATGTTTAAAATAACATATATTTTCTATAATATGCAATGGAAATAAAATAAAATATAAAAATTTATAAATACATTTTTTTGCATATGTGATTGCATTTTTTTAACGAAACAATATTATTAGTATTACGTTATTATAATTTAAGAAAATTATGAATGAAAAGTTTAAAATTTTGAAATAATTTTTTATATTAAATTTCTTTAAATTACATAAAGTTTTAAATTATGCAAAAAAATTAACGCCTTTTTTCAAGTTCCTCGTTTTCTAGTGAAATTACAGCTAAATACTTTTAAGTTTGTTACTAACTTATTGTTCATCTATCTCATAAATTTATTTACCGCAGGAATTTCAAATTATAATATACTTAAATAATTAATGCGGTACAGTCGTATTGAATTCGGGAACGTCTGGTCACCTTACCAAATCTAATCTAACTTAATCTGTAGTAAAATTGTATAAGTGTATAATATAAAATATTTTGTTTTAATTTAGGAATTGATACGATTCAATCGTCTAACTGTAGTGGTAAAACGTACATTACGTGATATGATAAAAGCATTAAAAGGTTTGGTTGTTATGTCCGATATACTAGTAGATGTAACACAATGCCTTAGCATTGGCAAAGTACCGAAAGCATGGGAAGGAAAATCGTATCCAAGCTTAAAACCACTCGGCTCTTATGTTGCTGATTTAATACTTAGGTAACTAATACAATATCTACGTATATTACTCATCCATATTATATTTATATCAAAAGATTCACAATATGAAAAAAATAACTATCATATTTACTACATCATATTTTATATTTACATTGTTTATAATATTCGATGAAAACAATCAAATTTAATTACAACATATAGATTACATGTAAGATTATTTTTCAGCACTAGTTATTTATACATACTGGGTGTCCGAAAAGTTTGGACTGGGTCAAATATCTCGAGAATGAAAGGTTGGATTAACACGATTGCAAAGGAACGTTGTTTTTGACACAATTATCTACCGAATTCTGTTGTAAAAAACCACCCCCACCCCTCCTAAGGGGGTGAGCGTAAGGGTAGTTTTAAAATTTTAAATGGAAACCCCCAATTTTTTTTCATTTTTGGATTCCTTGACAAATTCTGTGTATGGCCTCAAAATTTCACACCCAAAACTCGCCACCCCTCCACAGGGGATAAAAAAAATGATTGAAATAAAAATGATACTGAACAGTTTAAATGCTCAACTAAATCCACAACGAAAATAAACATGTCAAAAAAAACATGTAACCCCACCCAAAATTTCACCCCCAACCCCCGCCACCTCTACACAGGGGAGGAAAAAAATTAAGAAAATGATTGAAATAAAACTGAAGAGGTGGCGGGGGTTGGGGGTGAAATTTTGGGTGGGGTTACATGTTTTTTTTGACATGTTTATTTTTGTTGTGGATTTAGTTGAGTATTTAAACTGTTCAGTATCATTTTTATTTCAATCATTTTTTTCATTCCCTGTGGAGGGGTGGCGAGGGTTGGGTGTGAAATTTTGGGGCCATACACAGAATTTGTCAAGAAATCCAAAAATGAAAAAAAAATTGGAGGTTTCCATTTAAAATTTTAAAACTACCCTTACGCTCACCCCCTTAGGAGGGGTGGGGGTGGTTTTTTACAACAGAATTCGGTAGATAATTGTGTCAGAAACAACGTTCCTTTGCAATCGTGTTAATCCAACCTTTCGTTCTCGAGATATTTGACCCAGTCCAAACTTTTCGGACACCCAGTATAAAGCACAATGTAAATATGTACGTATGTATGTATGATTATCTGGTTAAAATGCAACCTGAAAATAAGTTGTAAAGTTGAAATTTTGCATAGAGTTTGTGAACTATAGTTCTAATTCGTTCGCAAAAGAAATGAGCATGCGTATTATATAGTGAAATTTTTATTCAAATGGGATTCCAAAGCCAATTAGGAATTTTTAATAATTGACTTACATCTCTACATACAAACTGCTTTTAATCCGTTCCGTTGAACGATGAAAACAAATTACGTGTTTCGTGGCTTGATTCAACCGAACTAGCTTGTTGCTTTCAACGTGCTACGTTTATGCATAGTTTTGCAACGTTTAAAAAATTATAACTGTCAATCAATATAAATGGTAAGTGTGCTTTTATTTTTTTCCCCATATCTGACAATTCTAAACTCATATCCTAGCAACGAAACAAAAAATAAATAATGTTGGTTTTTTTCTAAACGTCAAAGCCGTCAAAGTTTCGAGATTTTGTGCGATTCTGTGAGGTGAAAATTTTTACAGGGTATCATGTAACCGTAGTAAATGACTCATAGCTTTGGAATCCTATTTGAATAAAAATTTCAGTATACATTAATTGGCTACGTCACACAGTGGTTAGAATTCTGAATCTAGGTGAACAAAATTTCAGATGATATATAAAACGAAAAATTGTGTAAAATGTTAGGTTTTTTTAGGCTCTTAAAAGTGATTTTGATCTTATAAAAACGATTTTTTTTATCATATCATTAAAAATAGAATTAATTAGTGCTTTTATAACTATATTGTACAATATACTACAATGTACTAACTATCTTGGAAGGTCCTGGCCTCATAGCAACTTTGCGGAGGCATTTATTTTAGAAACTACAATATAAAACCGGACAAATTTATTATTATCGGATTCAGAATTACATTTTGAAGCACTCCATATATTTAGTTTACTTTTTTGCTCGAATTTTGTTCAATATAATTTTTCATTAAGTCCCATTTGATTTTAAAAGAATAGACATTTTTTAAAAAGAAAAAAAAAACATGGATAAAATGTAGCAAAAAGTAGTAAGAGATTTTTGTTTTAACAAATGTACAGAATCACTAGGAATTCGGAGAGTTTCTCAGATCATCAATAAAAAAGTTATAAAATTTTGTAAATCTATAATAATAAAATATAATACAAAATTGAATGTCAAAACACAAATAATGGATGTAACATGCCTTTATAATCTCCCTGGAATTTATTTATACACACAATTTTTTTGTATTTTTTGCAATAAATTGTTACTCTTTTAACTTTTCTATTCATATGAATAATATTATTAACATTATAAGTTGTGTATTTCGACTCTTTTGGAATAGATGAATCAACAAATAATAGTTTTAGGCGATTAGAAATAACTTTTTTTTTGGGAGTTTTTTACACTTATATTCAGGATTCATATCACTTAGCGTCATAGAGAAATTTAAAATGTGAAATAAAATTTTCAAAAAATTATATTTGAAAACTATACAGTTTTGGACGTGAAATGTTAATCAATTTAATTGAATCTCTTATTAATATATATGCAATTACTCTATTGTAAAAATGCATTCTATATCTCGAATTATAATTAATCTACATTGCAATAAAAAAATATCTTTCAAAAATAAAAATAAATAAATATGCATACTAAAATATAATAATTTGTTTTTTTTTGTTTGGTAGATTGAAATTTTTGCAATTATGGATTGAGAAAGGACCACCAGTTGTATTCTGGTTATCTGGTTTTTATTTCACCCAATCATTTCTAACCGGCGTACTGCAGAATTACTCGCGCAAATATCACATCTCAATCGATCTGTTACGCTTTGAATATTTTGTAACGCGGCCCACTCAAAACGACGCCGAACTAAGATCGGCGCCTGACGATGGCTGTTACGTAAAGGGTTTATTCCTAGAGGGGGCGCGTTGGGATCGTGACGAAATGGTATTGGCCGAATCGTTTCCGAAACTACTATTTGACGTGGTGCCTATTATGTGGCTGAAACCGATTCATAAGAATGACTATGTACGAAAACCGAGTTACGATTGTCCCGTCTATAAAACGAGTGCACGACGCGGGGTTTTATCTACAACGGGACATTCTACAAATTTTGTTATGTATACGGAATTCGCATCTAAACAATCGCAACAGCACTGGATTAATCGTGGCGTTGCCTCACTTTGTCAACTTGATGACTGATTAAAAACTATAGATTCTTTTGATTTATTTATTATTATTATTAATTGTAAATTGATCAAGTTAATAAATTTATCTAGTTTCTTTATCAATAAATTCTATTTAAAATTTCGCAAATTTTTTATGTTATTTATATTTATATTTATATTTTGCAACAAAACTAACATTTTACTATTATTATCAAAATTATCAAACAAAACATCATTTAAAACAAGATTAGAAGTATATGGGTAAACCCATATATAGACTACTTTGATATTTCTCGGAAAGTTGGCAACACTGTATTTTAATAATATTATAATTTATGTGGGCACTAGGAGATACTTTTCTGAAAATTTGATCAAAATCGGATAAATAATGTAGCCACAATGAATTTTTAAAAAATTTTGTGATTTTTTTCTCGATAAGTTGGCAACACTGTATTTTGTTAAAATTGCATAATTTATTTAGGCACTAGGAAAAACTTTTATGAAAATTTGATTAAAATCGGTTAAATAAAATGGTCATAATAAATTTTTAAAAATTTTATTAATTTTTTTCTCGGAAAGTTGGCAACACTGTATTTTGTTAAAATTACATAAATTATATGAATACTAGGAGAATCTTTTGTGAAAATTTGAGTAAAATCGGTTGAATAACATGGCCATAATAAAAATTTTAAAAATTTAGTAATTTTTTTCTCGGAAAGTTGGCAACACTGAATATTAATAAAATTATGTAATTAATGGGAGCATTAGGGAAATCTTTTCTGAAAATTTGATCAAAATCGGATAAATAACGTAGCCAATATGAATTTTTAAAAACTTTAGTAATTTTTTTCTCGGAAAGTTGGCATCACTGGAAAAAAACAAAACCACATGACCATCTTGGGCACTAGACAAATTTATCCTGAAAATTTCATTAAAATCGGTTGAACCGTCTAGGAGGAGTTGCGATCACAAAATTTGGTCTGACGACCGAGCGAGCGAGCGAGCTGACGACGCACATCCATACACCCACATAAACTAAGTTCAGATTCGTCATCTACAAGCTATATGAAGGATTTCTATACAATTTTTTTTTTTTTTTTTGAAAATTTTACAGACACCGTACCAAACGCTATACTACTTTTCCTTGCAGTCAAAGTAGTAATTATGAAATTTAGTAATTTTAACATTATGTAAAATAATTATATACTTCCGTAATTTTTTGCTTTTCTATGCTCCGGTTGCACAAAGCCTTGTTAATTTAATCAATAAGTATTTTCGAATCGGCTCATTGATTGGCCAGATGGCAAGTTTACGAATTGTGTAACTTACGAATCATTTAACAATGTTTTGTGCAACCGTACCTAATTATTTTAGACAAAAAGTTTTAGGGTATAATAAAATTCGCTATTTAAATCAATAAACATATTTTTTATGTTTTGTAACAGTAGAAATTATATGTATATAAAAATATCGAAATTTACCGAAAAAATAATCACAGCAATGGAATTGATACAAAAAATAAACATTAATAATTAGAATCAAAAATGGTGTTCTATAATTAACTTTAATTTAATATTTCTAATATCATTAATTAATTAATAAATATTGCATTGTCATCCAGTTAGCTACTATGTTTAAAGTTTCAAGCTCATCGGGAAGTTAGTTTAAAATCAAACAAAAAAGAAAAGACAAACAGGAAAGAAAGCAAATTAATAAAAACGTGTTAAAAAATAGTACCTACATAAAATGGTAATTCTTTGCTAATTTAACTAATTTTGTAACTCTTATAACTCTTGTGATAGTATAGTGGCTTTCATATATGTATACGAGGAATACTCAAAGTAACTGAAATTTTAATATTATCCTCAAATTAGACGTAGTTGAATATACATATAGCTACAAAGCTGATAAAATTAGCAAAAAATTACCATTTTATATTTTTACACAGTTATTTCAATAAATGAAATAATTTTTTTTTAATTTTTGGTTGGCAAAATATTGGATAATTTTTTATTTTAAATATTGTATTTGTCTATTTTGATAGAATATTTTTATTCTAAATACAACATTATAATAATAATATTAATTATTATTAGCGATGGTCTACCATAGTATTGTAATCAATGGAAGTAGTTTCACATCATTAATTTACTGCATGATAGAGTTAGAGCCATAACAAGACAAATAGGAAATAGTGCTATCTTATTAAATTTGTATGTAGAAACATGTTTGACTTTTTACATAAAATTATATAATAAATTAATTTAATCCATATATTAATTTAAAAAGCAATTGCGTTAAATATTTATATAATATACAGGGTGGTTCAGAATTATGTACCGTAATTGGTAGAGCTAATAGTACGTTCAAGAATAAGGGTACCTTTTTATATACACTTTTTTCCAAAACTCAATAATAAGGGAGATGCAACCCTGTAAAGGGGTGAAATAAAAACCATTTTTTTTTTTAATATCTTCCAGACGCTTAGACCTTAGAACAATTTAATTTATGTTACCACTTATTCTATCCCTTATGATTAAGGGGTAGTTTTAAGAGATACGTGTGAGTTATTACGTTATATTTTTTTTTTAATTTTCAATTATTTAAACAAAATTCTTAAAAACATGATTTTCCAGACTATTCTATGCAAAAAAGGTAAACTTGTTACATTTCGATAAATATTACCGTTTTCGAGTAATTTAAAGTTAAAGTGAACGTGCATTTTTATATAATCGTGACAAAGTCATTTAATAAGTAAAGTAGGCCTTGGAATAGAAAAAAAAAAACAATTGAACTGTTTTAATGACATTTGTACCCTTATTTTTGAACATACTATCAACTCTAGCAATTACGGTACATAATTTTGGACCACCTGTATAATAAACATACAGAACAGCTCAATACTTCGACAATGATTAATAAAGAAAACAATGCGATAACATCACTTGAATTTGAAATAAGCAAATATTAAATGAATTTAACACTGAAAACTGGCGGAGTCTATAATGGGCAAAGCGCTCGACCGGAGATCGGGCGATTGAGAGTTCGTTTCACCTTAAAGTTTATTACCCTCATTATAAATCATCCTATACAGGGTGTAACAGAGTAACTATTCCTAATTTTCAGAAATGATAGAGGGCACATAAAGAAACATTTTTTATTAATAAACTAGTGTCCGGAATTTTTTTTTATCGGCAGTCGATTGTAAAAAACACAACTTTATGTTATAACCATTTCATTCTACTCAAAAAAACTGCCTTAATAATGTGAAAATTATTTTTATCTAATTTAAAAAACCATCGAGATATCGTCATTTATCAAAATACGGAAAAAGCGAACTTTTCGCCATAACTCGAAAACAAAAGACGATAGCTAATTTTTGTTTTCATAATTGAGTTTCTCTCAAAAAAAGCGATCGAGAATGAGCGGTACATTTTCCATATCTCTTATAGTTTCCAAGTTCCCCTATGAAAACGTCCAAATTTGCCCACCCTGTACATCTTGTTACAACTTGTGTATCGAAAATGGTAGTCGTAACTTCGAACAATTTTTATAAAGTTTAATGCACTATTATTTCTAATAAAATGTTCCTTAACTTAACTACTCTTTGACGTTGTAATAATTAAAATTGTTTTTAACGATATCTAGTGTATTTTGACACCGAGAAATTTTCGGACACTAGTTTATTAATAAAAAATGTTTCTCTAAGTGCACTCTATCATTTCTGAAAATTAGGAATAGTTATTCTGTTACACTCTGTATAAGGGTACCCCCTAAACGCCGGATAAATAAATTTTACTGTAGGCATGCTGTACGAGAGGTATTTTTATCATTTTCATTTGATTTTTGACATCTTTCAGAAGACGTATTTCGGTAAAAAAACATAATTATTTTTTTCATAGCTACTTTTAATATTTTTTAATGTGATATTTTTTTCGTCATTATATTATCAAAGTAATGTATTTCTATGTATTATTTCACGGAGATGCAGTGTATGAGGTAATTTTATACGGTGTGTCTAAAAAATTATATACAATGTGTTTTAAAAAACTAATGCATGCAATGTGATTTTTAATAATTATATATGCAATGTGTCTAAAGAATTTTATGTACAATGTATATTTATTTCTGAAAATGTCTTTACAAGATTGTGTGGCTATTACATGAATATCCATTAGTTTGCAAACCAAATGTTCTTAGTGGCTTTAATTCATTAGTTTAATAAAATTACTTTTATTAAAAAATATAAATAAAATTGAATAAAACGATAATTTGATTACATAATATCTTAATTAATATTTTTAATTAAAAAAAATAATTATATCAAAGTATTATTGTTTTATATTATATTATCAATAGCTTAATCGGTCTGAAATCAATTTATAAAACCATTTTAGTTTAGAAAAACTGGTTGAAGATAACCGAAACGGTTGGTAACTTTGGTTTTAAAAAACTTACTGTATTCTGGTCGTAATTAAAATTGCATAAAAAAAATGTAATTAATCAAATAGTAGATTTTCGACTAGTGGTTGTAAATATAAACAATTGTATTTTATCTAACGTGGATAAAAACGTTTGAGATTTTGATATTGCTATGGAGAATTTCAAATATTTTATATTCTATAAGCATATTAAATTATTAAAATAAAACAGCTTTAAGTTATAGTTCTGTATTAATATTTATTAATATTCGACGTTCCAAAGAACTCAACGTTTGTCTTCTTTAGGAAAAAAAGATATAAATGACATATAGAGTAAATAAACAGAACATACAGACAAGTTAGTAGGTAACAAAATAAGTAATTACAACACAAAAATTTATAAATTTTTAATTTAAAAAAAGCCAAATTTCATTTAAATCGGTGCCTTTACAGTGATTGATGTTATTTTTTTGTATAAATATTAATTTTTTCTTTTATCAATCTGCTGTTAATATTGATCGGTCTTGCAATTATTACAGTATCTTCGAATTTTATAGATTTATTAATCTGCTATTGCTCAATATGTGTTAGAATACCTTTATGATGTAAAATTCGAAGATACTGTAATAATTGCAAGAATCGTCAATATTAACATCAAATTGATAAGATAATCAATAAATTTATAAAAGAAAAGATAACACCAATCACTGTAAAGACACTGATTTAAATAAAATTTGTCTTCGTCTAATTAAAAATTTACAAATATTTATGATGTAATTATTTATTTTGTTACCTAGTAACTTGTTTCCATGATATGTTTATTAACTCTAAATGCCATTTGTATCTTTTTCCCTGATGAAGACAAACATTGAGTTCGTCCGAACCTTGATTATGAATAAATGTTAATACAAAACTATAACCTAAAACTGTTTTTTTTATATAATGAATTATTTTTCTTTTGTGCACAATTAAATATGTTTTTTTACCGATCGTCACCTATAGTAAGGGAAGTATTGTAATTATACTAATTTAGATTTTTGGAGATTTATACGAATTTAGCTTTGGCTTTATGTAAGATAAATCAATTGTTATCAGGATGTCAGTCTGGGTATCTATGGACACGTCGGAACAAGTTCAGTTAAACAGATTTTTTAAGTTATATTAGATTTAAACTTTGGACAAAAACATCTTAATTTTATTATCTATTTGTACAGATCCGTCCAACGGAAGTAGTAATTTACATTTTACAAATAGCTAACAACTATTATTTGAAATATATTTTAATATAACTTAATAAATTTTTATAATTTTTTATATTTTTGCTATATTTTTCAATGTATCTACTTTGATAAATATGTAGGTACGTTTCTATGACTACGGTAAATTATAATTACGTATTATGAACTTTATAATAATATAGGTATGGTGACGGTCGGTTCTGTGGTGATCAAAGCAATTTTTTTTTATTTGGATGGCAGATAATATACAACATTCAATAATATTTAAATATAAATTAATTAAATATTTTTGTATATCATTATAATATGTTTTTATTTTTACATTTATAATTTATGTCTTGTTTTAATTAGTTACATTTATCAATTTTATCTAAAATTTTATCAGTATAATTAAAGATCTAAGAGATAATGCATAATAAAAATTACCACGAAATTAAAGTAATTTAATATTTATCGCTAAGCACTTTTTATCGTGTTAATGAAATCATTTAATAACTATGAGAAAAACTATCATTTCCGTTTTTGTTCCAGTGCATGAAATAAGTTAACAAAATGAAGAATAATAAAGTTCAAGATTTAGTTATTACTTATAGTCAAAACAACAAATCTTTTAGAAAATTTCGTAATGAAGCATTTTGTCTATCTTGTACATTGAGTTTCTTAATGGCTTTATGTGGATTATATGGCATTTTACCAGCGAGAACAAAATGTCCACATTCAAACAATTCCGTTAAAAGATCTGTTTTCTTCTTTTCGAAATTCTACATCATACCCGCAATTACAACGATGGCGTTAGCCATATATTTGTTTGTTGATATTGGAAGCAGTTTATTAACAAATAGTAAATTCGTAAGCCAACTTGATCTTCTACTAATACTACATGTACTTTTACATATTTCAACGTACAGCATTTGTATAATAATTTGTTTTATTAATGCGAAGAAATATTGCGGGCAACTGAACTTATTGTCTGCTCTACTAGACAGTGCAAAGTTGTACAATTTAAGTGAATTAATTGACAATAAAGCTGGCAAAAATTTAAAATATAAAGTTTGGTGCTACATAATATTTTTTTTCTGTTTTTCTATTTTTGAAACGGTATATTTAATTTTTATGAATTTTTCTACAAGAATACTAATTTGCGAACTATTCATTTCAATGTCTTTTGCTACTCAGTATTTACTCGCAGTAAACATGTTAGTGTATTTAGAAATTTATTATTCTATGCTGAAAAAGTTATACAACCAAATAATCATATTGTTGAATGAGAAGAATCCGATTAAAAAAAGAGAAAAAAATATGTGGGCAGTTAAATTACAGTCACAAGAAATTTTTCGAATACAAAGTAATGTTAAGATATCGCCACCAATAACTTTTAAATTGAAAAAATTACAGTTATTGCATATAGCAATATTGAAAAATTTTCAAATTTTCAATAAGACACTGTCTTGTATTATATTGGTTGAATTTTGCGGTATAATTCTGTTATTAATTTTGAATTATTATATGTTGGTTTACTTGTGGTTAATGGGTCTTTTCGAGTTATCATATCTGAATGCCGCTATCAAATCATTTTCAATTATACTAATTTGTATTGTTCTGGTAATATTTAATGAACGTCTACGTAATTGTGTAAGTAATTGTTTTAAATATTATATATATTTTTTAATTTTAAAACCAAAGCAGTGTTATAATTTTTTGCTACTTTATATAATTTTTTTTTATAAAGATAATATCAATTACATTTTATTTAAATTACGGCTTTCATACTAATTTAAATAAAATTTGGCTTTCTTTAATTAAAAACCTTTAAATTTGTAATCTAGTTACATATTTTATTATCTACTAAGTTATTTCTATATTCGGTTTATATACCGTATATGTTATTTTTATTATTTTTCCTGATGATGACGTAGGGCACGTCGAAACGTCGAATTTTAAATAAATGAATACAGAACTAAATCATAAAATGTTTTTATTTTAATTTAATGAGTTCTGAAAGATTTTTTAATATGCTACAAACAAAAAATATGGTAAATTCTGGAATGTAATATAATTTACATTTTGAAATTGGCAAAGACGCGAAACCAGAGATTTGAATATTGTAAGTTGCCGGCCGGCATGGCCGAGTGGTTTAAGACAGTCATACAAGCTCAGTTTTAACTAAGTTTTAATTGCGCACTATTAACTGGGCAGAAAAATCATAGCGAAATTGTGCAGTTCACACATAACTCAGTTTTGCACATACACTATGCAGTTTTACTTATTCTAATGTATGATAATTCCAATAATAGCAACAAAAATTATCTAGTTTATGACATATTTTACTAAATAACTACATATTAACATAAAATGTTAGATAAACTACAAAAGCTACACACACGCTCTGTTTCAAATGCGCCGTTATGGTTAGCACAGTTAATATAGATTGTAACAAATGTGGTTGATTTCTTGAAATTTTAATACAAAAAATTAACGAAAACAATTTAAAATATAATTTTATTTAAAAAATGGAATAAAATTAATTTACAAAATGTATTTCTAAATAACAAAAATTATTACACTATATGGACTAATTCTTTTGTACGTCCATCTGTAACTTACAAATTTAATGTTTTTCTTCTGAATGTCTATCCGTAACTAAATTAAAATAATTTAGTCTCTGACTAAACTGGATTCATAAAAATGCAGCTTAAACAAAAATCGAATGCAATCGAACTTTGAACGCCGACTAAAAATACTTACAAACTAACAAAGTTCGATGCACTCGACAGTCATGGAACTTCCGAAAATGTTAAATATTAAATATCCGTAACTGTTACAAATTCTATTAGCTACAGATTTCACTCAATCCATATAATCAGGACAAATTTCTGGCACTAACGTCACTCCGGTTATCACACACACGCTACGAAATAACTGCGCAATTTCGGACTGCGTAGTTAAAACTGTGTGATAAACTGAGAGTGTATGGACCCGCCTAAAACTTGTGCTTACACTGCTCGTATCTGTGCGGTTCCGAATTCGAATCCCGCTTGGGGCATGGATGTGTTGTTTTTGTATCGTCTAATATACATTTGTAATACATAGAGTGATAACAATCATTGTTTCTGGCTAATATAATCTTAACAATATGTGTTTTAAAAAAACATTATAGTTACAATTTTGATAGATGACGAACATTTAATATTTTAATTATTTCATAAAAAACATTAATGTTCCCATTATATATAAAAATAGATTAATTAATTTTGTTTTAATATCTATTATTAATATCTACACCAATTCTATCGCAATTTATTTAATGTGTTTGTATATATAATTAGAATTAAAGATCTAGGTTATATAAAATAAATAATAATATTAGATTAAATTTTTTTTCATATGAATTGAATAATAATTTCAGTATGGTAGTGACATTATTTTATTAACTATCGTATCATATATCATATATTCATACTTGATAAGTGCGTAAAATAAATTAATGAAATGAATAACCACAAAGTTGAAGATATAATGATTAATGTTAGCAAGAACAACAAATTAATTCAAAAAATTCGTAAAGAAAATATTTGTCTATCATGCACGTTATGTTGGCTATTATATTTCTGCCGACTATTTAGCATTTTACCAGTTGGATCGAAATGTATCCATTCAGATAAATCGATCAAAAAAATTGATTTTTACTTTTCTAAAATAAATGCTATAATAACATCGATAAAATTTGTAATTTCTATATATTTATTAGTTGCCATTGGATTAAATTTAATCGCTAATTATAAAGTTTTCTCTCAACCTGAGTTTTTACTAGTGCTTGATACTTTTTTACACGCATTGACATATGGAATAGTTTTATTAATTGGTATTATTTCTGCAAAGAAAGTTATCTTACAATTAAGCGCATTGTCTGCGTTGATAGACGGCGCAAAATTTTATAGTTTATCTGAATTAATAGATGATAAAAATAAAAAATATTTAAGATACAAAGTTTGGTATTATTTTTTTACTTTAATGGTTTTAATTATTGGTGGTGATGTATACATAATTTTTATGGATTTATCTGCATGGAAAATTATTCGTGAAATCTTCATAGCAATATCTTTTAGTACTCAATATGTGATTGCTGTATATTGTTTAATGCATTTAGAAATTTATCATTGTATATTGCAAAAATTGTACAATCAACTTTTTATGTTGTTGAATGAGAAAAATCCTACTAAAACAAAAGGAGACAATAAATGGGCAATTGAAAATTTTAACGTACAGAATGAATTTAAAAGGACGCCTTTGATAACTCTGAAATTGAGAAAATTGCGATTATTGCATGTAGCAATTTTGAAAAATTTTCAACTATTTAATAAGGCATTATCTGCAAATATGCTAGTGGGTTTTTGTGGAATGCTTTTTATATTAATTTTACACTACTATATGATGGCTTATCTGTGGTTAATGCAACTTATTGATGCAACACTTATTAATTCCAATTTAAAAATATTAATTCTTATAGCTATGGGTTTTTATATATTATTTGTCTACCAATCGTTCTATAATTGTGTAAGTAATGTTTTTCTTCTAGTTTGGTAATTTAAAGATAAAGAAATAATTGATTATTAAGAAAGTACACCATCCTGACACTTTCAGAAATTAGCATTTTATAAATGATTATAGTGTGTAGAATAATGTGTTAAAACACTTTTCCGAAATTCGAACTCTAAGCGGAGTTACAGCGACCAATACAGAATTGTATTAGAGCAGATAAAAAGTGCAGACCGGGCAATAGAAAACTAACTTCACACTTTAAACGCGTTTTTCACGAAATTATGTTTCTCAACTTTGTTCCTCTGAGATTTCGAAAACTTTCCATTCGATTTACTTCGCTTTAAAACGGAATTATAGAGAATTAAATTCTCAAAAATAATGCTACTGATATCGATTTTTATACAGACGCAATTTCCGTAAATTTTCAAAATTCAAAAACATCCGCCGTATCACGGTAGACTTTTTTCTAGGGAAACTATATTTTAGAACTTTCCGGGGAACGGGATAAGTGGCCAATATTTCTTTTTTTGACAGGGGCTGACAAATCCACGCGTGACTTTACAATTTGTAAACATTATTTGACATAAAAATTTGAAACATTTTCATTGTTATTTCTTCATGAAATAAATTCCAAAACTTTGCCTATTTTTAAAAGCAATGGCTGTGATGTGCTTCCTTAATATAATTTATTATAAGTTTTATTTTTAAAAAGTTCTAATAAAAGTTTAGTGAAGTGTAAAAATAAAGAAATATTTTATATTTAATAATTTACGAGATATAAGTCTTATTTAGACTGCCGTTTTAGTTTTACCCACAAGCACAAGAATTTGGTATTAAAACTAAAAGTTAGTCAAGTGTTTGAATTGGACAAATTCTCGTGCTTGAAGCTATATAATAAATAACCTTTATAACAACGACATTTTGACCTAAAAAATAAATTGTAATATCAGAAATAATATTGTTTATATAAAATTAAATAGATTTTCAATCTGCTTGAAGGTTAAGTCAAATTTTTACTTAGTAATTTTTAGTCTTTTGTTCATATTTTAAAATTGATTAAAACGAAATAAATTAATTTTATTTTAATATATTTTATTTATATCAAATTTATAGTATAAAATGTATTTCATGTAAAAATTAATTATGTCATTGTATAATGTACAATATCGAAGTTCAAACAAATAATATATTTCTGAAAAATCAACATATGAAATATTAATGAAGTAAAAACTTTTCCCGAGTTGATTACAATAAATTAATTTACTTAACATAGTATTTCCTGCAATTTTTATAAGTTACAGAATTCTAATCTACAAGCTATTTCATTGAAACAATATGTTTTAAATTTTCGAATATAAAAACTACTTATACATTTAATAATTAAATTTGATTATATTTTAACAGGATAATGATGTCCTACTATGTTTAGAATCATTCCCAATATCAAAATTACACGTACAAGAAGCATTACAGGTAAATTGTAAATTAAAGCTAATACATTAATTAATAGAAATAATTATAATTTAAACATTATTAGATAGAAATGATGATATTGGAATTACGATCTATGTCACCTGTGATATCGGTTGCTGATATATTTTACGTAAATGGTTCAATAATACCATCTGTAAGTATTTGTATTTTATTTGAAAAATAAACATTTAATTAGTAGCACATAGATAAATGAAATTATTAATAGCTTTGTTCGCGGAACATATCTCGAACTAGTTCCGAACAAGTACGCATGCGCAGTAACATTTTGGCGTACGATTTTGAGCCTTTGTGAAAGCTCAAAATTAAAACAAGCATGCGTACTTGTTCGGAACTTGTTCGGAACTAGTTCGGGATGAGTTCCGCGAAAAAAGCTAATATTAAATGATTGTCTGTATGTTTATAAAAGTGTTTTTTTTTGTGATATGTGTTTCGTTATAATTTGAAATTATCTGTTTTCAAAATTACAAATAATTTTTTTTTTTTGTAATTGTGGACATTATTCATAAAGCAAAGTCCAATATGAGTTTTATGAAGTTAAATTTTAGACAATTTATAAGAAAAAAAAAATAAACTACCCTGTGGAACATACGTCGACCTCTTATTGCGTGCAATATTATTATAACATTATACATTATAAGTAGGAGTGAGAGAGAAATATTTGACTAAGTGCTAATTTTAGTGTCAATCATACTCAGTGACTTATAACCAAAATAAACTGGACACTTCTATTCTGATAGCATTGTAGTAGTTGAGACCAAGAACTGTCATTTGGAAGAGGGCAGCTTTGTCTTTGGGAGTGGTTTTCTCACTCTAGTTGCGCCAAGGTAATTAGCAGTGATTCTCAAATAGTTATATCTTTATCACATTTATTTTGCAAGTCGTCTCGAACACTGCTACAAATATATACTAACATAACATTTTGAGAACTAGTCAAAGAAAGAGAAAGATATTCATAAAGACTTGCGGGTTGTATAAAAAATTTTGGCGACAAGGTCACACGGCAAGTTTCTAGTTCATTTTGATTACAGGTCACTGGTCATACTATACATATTGGATTTTGCCCCGAATTTTTTCCTGAACAATTCTATAGTATGAATAAACTTTAACAACATTTTATGTAAAAACAAAATCAAACTTATAATATATTTTACAACGCTGAGATTATAAATACATACATACACAATCATGCCAATGAAACAACTTTTTGTAGAACTCATAATATTTGAATGAAAAAATTGTTTTTAATTAAAAAAAATTAAAATTATGAATTATTAGAAATGAATTAAACGGTAAATGATTTTGTTCACAGATAACTTGTATAGTAACGTCATATGTCTTACTAATTCTACAATTTAGACCATCTTGGGTCTAATTCATTAAACAAGTAGAACAATGATTTGTGTATCTCCAACATTATTTCTTTGTCGTATTTGGTTTAATTACAATAAGATGGAAGCACGTAAATAGCAAATATATGTACACAGTTTCAAAATTATGGATTATTTACTACAGACTGTTCGTTGTAAGAATGACAGAAATCTACTCAGTTATCTTAAAGCCGTTTGTCGGAGATAGATCACAATTACTTCAATACATTTCTTGCGTTGTTGAATTCTGCTATTGCTTATAAATATCTACAGAGGACCTAAAATAATTGATCTTATAAATAGATTAGTTGAGCTGACCAATGAAGATTTATTATGTCATGATGCGTTAAGGAAACAAAAACAATTATTTATGTGATGATAACGTTGTGTTTCATACCATTGGATATTTGGCAGTTTTTGATCTAAACTATTTGGAATTATTAGATACAAACTGGAATTATGATCATTTAATGATTTACACAAACAATAATTATTATAACACAAAGTATAACTATTACACTTTGGACGGCATGTTTGGCTGTTACAGCTTGTTATGATAATAAAAAAGAAAATTCTTTAAAACTGGTTTTTTCTCATTCAATGCCTGGATTTAAAGAGGATAAGTTTGTGTAAACTTTTTTATTCATGAAGCATACGATTTGTAATTAAAAACATATTAAAAATATTTGCAATCTATCTATAAAATAATTAGACAATATGTAGATACATTGAATGATGCGTTCAATCCACATATTTTGTTGCATATCACTTGTGAACTGATTGTGTTAATAATATATATTTACGCTGTAATAAATTACATGAACTTTTAATAAAGTAGCACCATCTGATAAAACAAATAATTTCTTTAATTGAATTTGTATTTTGATTAGAATTGTTAATACTTATGGATTTTTGAATATTGTTCGATATGTGGAGACATCAGTAAATATGTAACAAATTTTGTATTTTAAAAAAATATTTATTAAACTATTTACAAACTTTAGATCAAACGATTAGTGACATATCTCTTGCAATATTCAACACAAACATCAACCCCAGAGGAACATCTACAAGTTCGTATATTTGTTCAGCAGTTGAATTAAAGTGGAATATTTACTATTAACTTACAAATCGCTGCTCCTTTGAGATCGTTATATCAGTTTAAGTGTTTAATTAATATTGATTTTGAATTCTTATCTATTTGTAGATTTGTGCAAACATAACTATGTATGTTTAGGTCGCAGTTCAATTTAAAAAGTTTAGAGTTCTTCTAATCAAACTGACGTTGATCCAATAATGTTTATTGACTAAAAATGAATTGTAGGGCAATTTAGAAAACAATTTTAAATAAAATTTATGGTTTTTTTTGTGTGCAATATATACGTATATATATATATATATATATATATATATATATATATATATATATATATATATATATAAATCTACGTAATTTAAAAATAAGTATAAAATAGTTTCCGTATATTGGAATGAATAGAATCACAAGTGGTGAATTAACATAAATCTAATTATATTTTGACAATGCTAAAATACTAAAATAAATTCGTGTTGTAAACATTTCAGAGGTATTTATGTAATTTTCATTTTTTTAATTGATCTTAGTTGTTCCTCAATATGATTTATTTCACCATTTTTTCTATTTTTTATCTTATTTATTTATTTACCTATTGGATAATAAATAAATTATTGGTTTGGTTTTCTTTTAATTATGTGAAAAATAGTACAATATAATCAAACTTAATACTGCATATATTTGGTATTTCTATATTCAGAGAAAACAATTACTGCTCATTTCAAAAAAATTATGTCAAGAAATTATTATTTTATTATTTTATTGAAAATTCTAAAATGTTTTTTATAATTTTTAATAATTTTTCCTGCCAAACCAGCATGAGTTTGAGAAAAAAGTTACTTAGCTATTATGTAGCTATTTTTTTCTCTATTTTACTGAATTTTACAGATTGTTTTCAGCAAATTTTGAAAAAAGTCTTATTTTGAAAAAATCGCAACCTTGAGAGATTTTCAAAAATTAAGTTTTTAATTTTTTTCTACTAAACGATGCATCCTAAAATAATGGTTTGTTCACCAAATTATAGTACTTATTATTCCTCATTTTTCCATGTTATGCTTATTTTCCTATACCTCATAGTTTTTGAGAAAAAAATAAAAACCAAAAAATCAAAAAAAAATTCTAGAGCCCACACGGTACATGCTAGCAAATTAAAACTAAAATCAAATTATAGAACTTAATATGCCCTATCGAAAAGTATTCTAAGTATTTCTTCGAATTTTACTCGAGAAAGTAGTATATCGCAATTTATCGAAATTACATGTTAAAGTCCTATGTTCCGGGGTCGCGGTCAAGATACTGTATATATATATATATATATATATATATATATATATATATATATATATATATATATATATATACTGTTAAGTAAAGTAGTACTGTTCATTGAATATACTAAAAAAAATAGATTTCCACGTTTTTAACATAAAGCATTTTAATTAAATTAATTAATAATTTAATTAATAAATACAATACGTTTATAACATATAAAGAGAATATAATGTATTATTATATTTGGAATTATCATTAATTCGAAATTAATCAATTTATTAATTGAAATTAATATTGATAATTTTAATATTGTTAGTCTGATATAATTTTAAAAAGTGTTCGATCTGCATAATTATTGATATCGGTTGTTGATACACCTACATAAATATTTTTTTTAATTCATTTCTAAGTCCTTTATTAATAATAAAATAAACACTTATTTAAATTAATAGAAAACAGATAAGTAAATTAAATTATTATTAATATTTATAAAAAAATTGTTAGATTAAGAATGTTGTTAATAAACAAACATTAATAAAAAAAAAGACTTAAAAGCACGAAACTAGCTTTAAAAATCAATTCTGTCATTTTAAATGGTAAACAAATATATTGAGTGGGCTATGATGACAAAATAACGTCACCTCAAAATTATTTATTTTTTTTATTATTCAACTTTTTTTGCTACCGTTATAGCACATTATAGAAAAATATTTGAAATAAACAAAAAAAAATTTCTACCAATGCTACTATTAATAAAATAAGCTACAACTGCAAGGATATTAATGAAACCTGATTACAAGGTACGTAATAAATTAAGAAAAATTGTTTTAAGATAGTCAGAGCAATGTCATTTACTTTCATTGTAAAATCTTGTAACTGAAGAGCAATTCATATTATCCGTTCAGTTCTGTTTTGATCAAACAGAAATATTATTACAAGATTTTCTATGTTCTCATTTTGAATTGCCAACTCTTCTAAAATGGATGAGAGTTTCTCATAATTGTGAGCTTTCTCGCGTTTTCGAAAAACGTTTATTTTTCTATATTTTGTCATATTTTTTTCATAATGTTGATGCTGATGTTTTCTTATGTTTTAAAATATAATTTAAAAAAATTATTTGAAGAATAAAATAAAAAAATCTTTTGGAATCAAGGCTTGAACAGTTGGTAACCTAACGCCTACATTTATTCCATTTGGACAAGTGGCCATTTACAAGTATGACTTTAGATATTTTTTATGTTTGAAGCTGACATAAATAATATTAATTGTCCTTCAAACACAAAATACAGTTAGTCGTTATTCTATCGTACATTGTATTAAAAGCTACAAGGGCTTAAAAACTTTCGTTCTATAAGAATTACAGAATGAGTTTTGCACTCTAAATACACCGTAATTTTTCTACTACCAGATTTTGTTTGTAAAAAAAGCTCAATTAGTTTACAAAATATTTTTAATAACTAAACTATACATATAAGCTGCTACTAAACAATAGTTTTGAATAGTGTTAGGAAGTTCAGGGCACGTAAATCAAGTTACAATTTTACATTCAATTATCTCCAATCCGCTAAAATTTAGTACAATTGTTTCGAATAAAAAAAATTTAATCTATAAATTGTAATTTTGTCACTGCTTCTTTAAATCTTAATAATTATAGAAGATACGTTTGTCATATTTTAAAATTTAGTTTAAATTATTTAAAATCTTTCTTATTTTTTGAATTTATTTTTATCACTATATAATTTTTTGAAAATATTTTATTGCTGGTACTCACCAACAGTAATTCGATTGTTATTTACAAAAAATATTTTAATATCTCAATTAATATAAAAAATATAAGTTGTTACGTTAAAACGCAATCTAACAAGATTAGAAGCATATGAAATATATATTATTTAGGCACTAATAGAATTTTTGTGAAAATTTTATTAATCTCGAATAAACAGTAAAACCAAAATAAAATTTAAAATTTTTAATAATCATCAACAGCTACAAGTGAGGACCAGAAGATGGAAGTTCTTTTTCTCTTTTTAGTGCATTTAAATATATTTAAAATATCACTAATTAACTTATTTAGCATTGGCTGAGCGCTTTTAAACTATTGGATGGGCCAAACTCGATAGTACCGAACTAATGCAAAAAACTAGAACTCTCTACGATGTCTAGTTCAAAAGTTTTTCTGGAGCCGACCAACCGAACGGACAAAGCGTATTATTAAGCTTCCTTTTTGAAAACAAAAATGCGCTAAAAAATCAAATATTTCTGGTCATAAATATCATTAATTAGGTCAATTAAATATAACTAAATTTAATTGTATTTATTTATTTCTTATTATTTTTTTACCCAAATGGATTCGGTAGCGAACGAGGTAGCGAAGACCATCAATCCAGTAGAAGCTTTAGATATCACTTTTCAATGTGTATTTGGACGATACAAAGACATTACAAACATCCATGCCCCAAGCGGGATTCGAACGAGCGATGCCGGACATGCGTCCTAAACCGCTAGGCCATGCCGACCGGCATTTTTTATTATTGAAAAATTGGAAATTAATATAAAAAAATAATGTTTAGTATTAAAATTGTTAAAAATTATCAAGATTCGAAACTAGAAATATTTTATTAGGTATTATAATTTTTTTTTTTTATTTACTTTACATTTAATATGTAATCATTTTTGAATATATAATCTTATTATTATTATTATTTATTCAATGGTTTATATTATTGATAAATATGTGATTTTTAAGATAAAAATTTTATGTTGTTATATGTCAAAAATATATAAATAAAAAAATATTCTTAGGTCATTATAAATTATATACAAACACTACATGTCAATACAATAGACAACCGATCGATAGAACATATTAAACAAGAAATTGTTAGTGCAACTAATACTAATTGTAATGAAAATATTATTTCATAATATGGTGATATTTTTATATAATCTTTGATGAATGGAATCCAGTTTTCCATTGGTAATGCGTGATTTCCTTTCATACCTGGTCCTAACCCAAGCAAACAACTTGTCGTTGTAACACAGTATATTCTGCTGATTGTATTAGCTATATTATATAGAGACTGCATGTTTTGCCTTGATCTATTGTCTATTGTGTCAGTTAACCAAAACTCATTCCAGACTGTATCTAATATATTAGACAAATGTTTTGCTTCTATCATGACAAAATAATATTTTATATAGTCATCTGAAATGATATTGTACATACATTGATTTTTAAAAAATCCTTAATATTAATATATAATAACCAAAATACAAATATAATTTTATCTTTCCAGATAAAAAATTCATTTTTGAGAGTAAATGCATAGCGAAATCTAATTATTAAAAGATACATACATATATACACTCACAATCACGCCATGTATCTAACAGAATGTGGCACAAACCCTTTTTACTATCCCGAAATTAATTTCTTTCAAACATTTTTATCCAGACAAATAATTCTAGCTTCATCCAAATTTATCATATTTATTTTCTGTTTCTACTACTTGGAAACATTTGCTCACGTAAGCCACTGTTTCAATCATACCGCTCCAACTATTCAACGAACATCCACGTGCAAACGTATACCTTTAAAATCAAATGACCGAATCATCTGAACCGAACACCAACTATTGCAACAACAGTTTTTTTCAATTTCACACTTATCTATTTCGTAACCGATTCATTCTAGTTACATCACATACACTACATAAAAAATCTCATTTTTACAGCAATCATTTTCCTTTTATGTTTTTGCAGCCAAACCCTACATTCACTATCATACATCAATGTAGGCAACAAAACAACATTGTATATACTCAAACGGGCCTCTTTAGAAACATTTACGTTTCTATTAAAATAAAACTGCTCTAGATTTAAGTTCTGTATTAATATTTATTAATAATCGGCATACTCCACCTACTCTACGTATGGCTTTATCAGGAAAAAAGATACAAATGACATTTACAGTAAATAACAGAACATATAAACAATAAAATAAGGAACAAGATCATAAAATTTGGCTTTTATTAATTAAAAATTTTATGATCTATAGTCTATTTTGTAAATAGGAGGAGTAAATGTAAAAATTAGTTTTACATTATAAAAGAAAACAAAATATCACAAAAATGATTCAAAGCACACGAAATTGAAGAAAACGTGATAAATACAAAACTCGGCAATAAGGTACTGACAGTACTAACAGTTTGTTGACAGTTGATGACAAGATAAAAAATATGTTGGGTGTAAAAACGGTTATGTGCCAACCAATCAAAAGTATAATTATAATTTAGCGCAAAAATTTTAAATTATTTCTTCTAGTTAAAAAAAAGACTATAGTTACTTATTTTGTTACCTAATAAC
This sequence comes from Clivina fossor, assembly GCA_963966155.1. Lineage (NCBI taxonomy): Eukaryota > Metazoa > Arthropoda > Insecta > Coleoptera > Carabidae > Clivina > Clivina fossor. The sequence goes on along the minus strand of OZ014553.1, from coordinate 12,859,116 downwards.
TTATTTCTATGTTCTGTTATTTATTGTGAATGTCATTTTTATCGTTTTTTCTGATGAAGACCTATGTAGATTACGTGGAGTTTGTCGATTATTAATAAATATTAATACAAAACAATATCCTAAAACAGTTTTATTTTAATATAAATAGTTCTGAAAGAAATACCCAAAGCACTTAAAACCTTACAAGTGTTAACTCTTCTTTTCAATCTTACGATCAAAGCGATCATCCTTAAATATAAACTACCCAAAGAGATAATTTGAAAAAAAAAATGCTTAATATTTATTACCTGAATAGTTCCAACAAGTAATACACTATAGTCCATAACATTACTAAATGAATCGTATGTTTTGAACAGAAAGTTTAAAATATTTAATACAAGAAAAACAAGCAACATTATTCCTAGGAAGGTACCAGTTACATTTGCAGAAAAAATACGAATTTTCGGATTGCATTGGACGTATGTCATTAATTTTATTATGTTTGTAGTTAGTTTTCTTATTGTAAGCTGAAAATATTTTATTTCATTAACAAAAATTACCTTAATTAGTGCATATTATATCGCTTCTTTTTGCAACCTTTTTTTTTATATTAAAATATTTCGAAAAATATTCATAGTTTTACTTTTGAATCTAGAATTATTGAAAATTTTATGAATGTTTTCAAAATAATAATTAAATTTTTCAAGAAATTTACAAATTAAGAGTAATATACTTAATAATTTATTTTAATTTTTTTTTTTTCAAAGGAAATATAATTTTGTACTGCGTTTATACTATGAATATAATGTTAGTTTTAGTTTTTATTAGCGACGAGTGTACTAAACATTAACAGTTTGTTAAGGATATCATTTCGAGTAAAGAATGTCATATGAACATAGGTCTTATTCTATCTAGTTGTGCAACTACAAGAAATTAAAGTTTTATTTGAGAGGCAAGTAAAATTATATTTTATATTTAACGAATTTGATTAAATGCTACCGAAATTTTTTCCATCAACTATTTACGTGTGTTTATTTTCTCACTGTATACGAACTGCTTTTAAATATCATCAAAGATAATAATCCAAAGGATTTAAATCTGAAGATCTTCCTGGGCATATAACAGAACCTTTACGTTTAATCTATCCATCTGAAAAATTTAGCTATGCGGTCATTTGTAATTTAAAATGAGATGGTACATCATCATATTTGAAGTATATGCGTTGTCGAATATGTAATGGAACATCTTATAGTGGCGACAAGATAAAAAGATAGGGACGTCATCAATTTTTGTCACTAGGCAAATAACGTCACTCACTACTATGTTTATATGAGCTTCTTGCGAACAGCAGACAGGGGCATTAATGGCCCATTATTTTCTTTTTCGTGGTTAAAATATGAAACTAAATTGCCAACTAACTGTTGACATCGCCTAGACCATCTTTTTACCATAATAAATTGCAAAAATACACATTCAAAATATAACGTCAAATGAACTAATATAAACGTACTGTGACTTTTGACATTAAAAATCAATGCTGCCAAATATAGCAAAAATAAATAAGTTGATTTCGATAAAAAAATCCAATAATATACGATATATTTGTATATATTACATTTTAATTTGATTAAAATAACATACGTAAATAGTTTCAAAAAGATTTAGTTCATTACATGTAGAATAGAATAAAATTAATTTTGTTCACAAGTGGGTTTTATGTTGTTAAGTTTTATCACGTGATTATGACGTACCTATCTTTTTATCTTGTCGCGACTATATAACTTTTTATTCTTCATTGAAAACTTCAATATCAAACAACTGTCCGTTGAAAATACCAGCTCAAATATTAACATTGAATCAGGTCTAAACAGTTTATTCATAACTATCTATAGATTTATTTTGTTTTTCTATTGTTATTAAACTCGCAAATTTATTATGCCAATTTAATTTCTTGTAGTTGTGAAACTAGATAGAATAGGACCTATATTTATTAGACATTTTTATTCAAGATAACCTACCTAACAAACTGTTAAAGTTTGGTTGACTCGTAATAAATCCCTCTATATAATAATTTATACACAAAAGAATGTTTTTTATAATAAGACAGATCAATTTTTATAGTTTAAATATTTGAATGTTTTAATAAATGCTCTAAATTAAACTTTTATATTTCAGATTATTAAAAATTTTGTAAATTTTTTTAAAATTTTCCGATGTTTGCAATATATTTGAAACTGCTGTTTAATAAAGCCAGGTCTTTATTTTAACGATTTTTTTTATCAAATAGAACTATACTTTTGAACTACATGTACAACTTCAAACTAATTTTAAATTGAATGCAATAATTTTTATGTAAAAAAATGTTTCAAAGAATTAACAGAACAGGTTAATTATAAAGAAGGAAATTTGAATTTTATTAATAATTTATACATTAAAGAATGTTTGATTATAATTTTATATTATGTCACTAAGAAGTTCTTCTTTTTCGTTAATTAAAAATTAATTAAAACTTTATTTCAAATTTTGATAAGTTGAAAAATGTTTTATGTATTATTCAATATTTCATTTAATATTTATAGAAATTGATTATATATTGGTTACAAAAAAAATATACTTGAAAAATGAGAAAAATATTTTAGTTTTGTACTTTATATAATCGTAAAGAGACAATACTTATAAAAATCTCTAATAATAATTCAAAATATTTAAATTTTGAATACTGAAATAAATAAATTGTCCAATATTTTATACAGGATGATTTATAATAATTGTATCAAAGTTTAACAGTTTATTAGGAAAGTCATTTTGAGTGAAGAATGTTATATGAATGTAGGTTCTATTCTATCTAGTTGCATTAAAGTGGTATAGTAAATTTACGAGTTTAGTAACAAATTACCGTAAATAATTATGAACAAACTGTTTAAATTTGACGTTTACTTAGTTCGTTTATTTAATTGTTGTAGAACAATAAATCATTTTACTGCAGATAAATATGCTTGATTATTGAAGTTTTAAATAATCGTCTGAATGCTGAAAGATTTGCAAATTTACTTAATAATATACTTCATGAACTGTTAGAAGATATTCCACTTCATATTCGACAAAGCTTGATGGTGTACCATTCCATTTTGGTAGATAAGTGACCGCATGGCTAAATTTTAACTATCCAGGTAGATGAATTGGACGTGAAGGTCCTGTCGCATGGCCAACTAGATCTCCGGATTTAAATCCTTTAGATAATTATCTTTGAAGACATTTAAAGCAGCTCGTATACAGTTTGGAAATAAACACTCGTGAAGAGTTGATGGAAATAATTACGGTAGTATTAAATCAAATTTGTTATAATATTGAAATTATTCGCGTGTACCGTTCTTGGATTTGTCGGTGTCATATATGTATTTCAACTTTATAGATTTGTTGTAAAATATCAAATAATTTGACTTGCCTCTCTCGACTATTTTATAATCATTCTATTTTATAAATTACGAATATGCTAGAAATCTAATTACTGATTTCCTGTTGATGCATGGACCCTATAATTAGGTACATATTAATACTATAAGTATTTCGAAAACTCAACTTATGGAATGAATATAAAAACATAATTATAACTCTAATTGTATATAAATACTTTTGTTTTTTACTATTTTCCATGAGTTAAATTGTCAAAAAGTCGAAATACTGTAATGTGAATATAGAATAAAAGAAAACTGTAGAAATAAAATTTTGATCCACATTCACAAACTTTTTAACTAAAAGCATTGTATTTTTTGTTTTTGCTTTTTTTTTTCTCGTATTAGATAGAAACATAGTAGTAGATATATTTTTATATGGTTTTTGTATTATCTGATCTCATATTAATTAGAAACATCAGAAAGGAATATGAAGCTCGCACAACCTAAAAATAAAAAAAAAATACTTATTGAATAGAATGAAATATAATACAATTAAGTAAAGTTACAAAACTGATAATATTTAGGTCAAATACGCCGCCAATCGAAATTACAAGTAATTTTTGACTTTTTATCATGATCTTTATTACTGATCTAGATCAAAATGTAAGATCTTTGATCCGATCTAGATTATTTTATCTTTACAGATCTTGATCTAAATTTAGGAGTAGTTGCTATCACACAATATATCATAAGCGAAGTTTAGATTAGTAATCTAGTGACTATATGAAAGGTTTCTATATAATTTTAATAAAATTAGAAAAAAAAATCAATTTAAAGCAAAAGGAAATTATTGTAATTTGGTTTGTTCACCAGTAACCAAAAAAGCAACACAGTTAATTAAATCAAAAACATGCACTACGATAGTATTCAGACATGTCACCAGTCTTCAAAAAAAAAGCAATAATTAAACTTAAATTTCAAAAAATTAACAGCAGCACCTAAGCAATAATGCAATAAACTAAAATGTAAAATTTTGACTTATATCACTTATTTCAGTGGACTCACCTGAAAAATTTGATATAAGCAAAAAAAATTCATTTTCTTTTGGCAGATCACATATTACAACTGTGTCATACTGATACTATTAATAATAACTAAAACTTTTTCCAATATATTAATAATTCTTTAATATAATTCGTTTTATTTGATTTGTTTGTAAAGTAAAAACTATAATTACAAATAGATATTTTCTAGACGTATAATAATTATGAGAATGTTGCATTTGCTTGTAATAATAAAATGTTATATATAATCTTTCTGTCTCTTTCAGTTTAAAAATGACTTCGACACAGAAACATGTAAGTCATTTAATAAATTAATGTAAAATTAACTTTCTATTTATTAAATTTATTTTTATTTGCATTAAACTAGTATAATACGACATTTATACCAAATATTAGATTATTAAATTTACATATTTTTTTATTATTTTTTTCCAGCTGAATTTTGCTGCAGTAATGCAAGCTCAAATAAACGTAATGAATTATGGTGGGGCAAATCCAAAGAATCGTTCCAGATTCATGAGCATTTATCGAGTTTTCTATTTATTTCTTGCAATAGTTATCTTTATCTTAGTGGGAATTTATCTTTATAAACTTGACGATAAAGATCTTAATTCCTTGATGTACGATATTATTTTATTTTTTGGATTGTGGCAAGTAAGTAAATTTTATATTGTAATAAATACATTTTTACACTGCTGTAAATGTTACATATTCTAACACGTTTTTATTAACTCACTTTCTTATTTGTTTGTTTGTTTGTTGAGTACAAATTTTACAATTGATTTTAAACTATTTTCCCGATGAGCTAAAGACTTGAAACTTTGAACATAGGTCAGAACTGGATGACAATGCAACACTAATTAAATAATTAGTAATAATTGTGCCATAAGTATTGTGTGTTTAGCAAATTTTTTTTTTTTTCAAAATACAGAAACTATAGAAAACCATCACAAAAAATACAGAACACACACGCACAAGACTAAAAAGAAGAAAATAATTATTTAAATAATAAAAAAAAAATTAATATACCACGTTCTTAAAACGGAATAAAAAGTATAAAATAATTTCTCCTAATCCCATACAGATTTATATCCGCATACAAATTCCTGACACCATACAGATTCCTGATTTAAAACGAAAAACGTGGGGCGCAACGACAGCTACTCATTATATTCCTTACTATTATACCTATATATTGCATGCGCCACACGTTCTTAAAAGTCTTTCATAAATAATCGATATAAGGTTGTAATATTTTTTCAAATTTATTATTAAATGAAAATAATACATACTTATCCAAATTTTATTTATATCTTTTCAGTATTAGTACCACAAATTTCAAACATTTGGTTTACTTACGAGATTATTCTTAAACTTATTTTCAAAGATACTTAACAAAATTTTTATGTATAAAATAAGTTAACGTAAAAGTGTTTTCATTATAGCTTTTGTCCTATATCTATAGTATCACAGATCAATTATAATTTTTAATTTTTTTCCTATTACGTGTTACTAATTAAATTAATATTAAAAAGAACATTTTGTTTTAGGTAATAACAAAAGTTGGTACTCTTGTTTTTAAGTCGGATGTCTTGTCATCTATGATTGATAACGTATTCGATGATTTTTGGAAAGATACATCAAAACAAGACATTCAAGCAGTTTATAAATATAGCTACAACGTTGCAATGTTGTACAATTATTTAATGATAATCATTCTGATTATATATTATATAACAAATATTTTATCTAAACATTTTATTATGAACATATGGTTACCGGAATATATTAGAAATAATTATTATTATGAAATTTTGGTTATTCAAATGATAATTTTGTTTCTTTTTGCATTTTTCTTTCTTGTTAAACTTGATATGCTTTCAATATTATTTATTGGTAACGGTTTAGCGCAGTTAAAATTATTAAAACATAGACTTGAAAATATTGAAAAAAGTAACAATCGAAATAACACTGATGATATGAAAATTATAATAGAATGTGTGCAGCATCATAATTTATTATTTACGTAAGTATTATTGTTAATATGTATGCAGCTGCTTGACAAAATTTTACAAATTTACATATTATGATTCCTTGCTATACAAAATAACTAGCCCATCAATGGTGCCTGGAGAACCGTAAAAGATACGAAGTTGGTTAAATTAGATAAAATTTGTTGCATTAATAGAACAATTTATTAATGCTTTTGTTTTTTCAACGAAAAAATGTATGTCACCACATCACCAAAAATGCACTTTTTACAGGCACTTTTTATTAAAAGTATTCAACAATCATCAAAAATTTTATAACACATATTTATTTTAAGTAATTTTTACCAAATTTTAATTATCATATTTTGTTTTAAAAAATATAGAATTTATATGTAAGTCTAACTATACAGGGGTGTTTACAATCCTCACTATATCCCTTTAAAGGGCGATAGTACATCTCAAAAAAAATCGATAAACTTTAAAACGAATTAGTAAAATCGTCTTATAAGCGGGGTAATAATTGTTTTAGATTTTATATTGGTCTGCCTGGAAATTTTTCGACGTAAAGCCGACATGCAGCAGCCGTATTATTATGCACTATATCATAAATCAGCAGTATATCGACTAATTCAATATTAGAATATCGATGGACATCGCGATTTTTAAAAAACAAGGTAAAAATAATAAAAATTTTAATCAAATAAAGGTGATAGTAAAAGTGAATTACTGATAACAACTTTACCCGTCAAATAACAAATGTAATAACAATTGAACAATACCGACTAAGTAATAGATTACTAGAGCTTACAACAAATTAATCGTTCAATGTAAAAACTAAAAGAATTATTTTCTTGTTTATGAGACAACTTTTACGATTGCGTTTTAAGGTATATCGACTCTTTTTGAGGTGTACTATCGCCCCTAAAAGGAAACAGTAGAGATCAAAAACATCCTGTATATAGTGTTAATAGAAATGTAATAAATTTATATTAATTTATAACGCACAAATAGGGGTCGCGGACAATTCACCGAAAAACGTTCACCGAAAATAATTCATCGAAAACAAATTTACCGAAGTACCAATTCACCGAAAAACAATTCATCGAAAAACAATTTATCGAATAACCAAATGAAATAGAATTAAACAACCTAATCTAACCTAACCTAATTTACCCATCACCCCTCCGTAAAGTGTTAAAGAAAAAATAAATACACTTTTTTTAAAGACATTCCTAATATTCATAATATTAATATTAATTTAATTTAAGGATGAGGCTATTTATACATACGGTATGTATACGCAATTGGCTATTTATACATACTGAAAAAAAAAACCTAAACCAACCTACTAACCTAACCTACCCTAAATAGCCAATCATAATGCATAATGCATAATCATACTGTATGTATAAATAGCCAATTGCGTATACATACCGTATGTATAAATAGCCACTTTCTTAATTTAATTCTATTTCATTTGGTTGTTCGATAAATTGTTTTTCGATGAATTGTTTTTCGGTGAATTTGTTTTCAATGAATTGTTTTCGGTGAACGGTTTTTGGTGAATTGTTTTCGGTGAATTGTCCGGATACCCATAAGTAGATATATTACTTCTGATGATGGTTTAACAGCCGAAATTGGCCAATAAAATGTTTTTAATAAAAATGTGAAACCTGAAACCGAGTGCTTTTATCATTTTGTCTTTGTTTATAAATTATAAAAATGTTTCACCGAGTAACAACTGCATCTTTAATTGAAGTTACTTATATTAATTTACATTTGTATTACAAAGTTTCGATTTTCAGATATTTTAAAAATTTTGAATATGTGTATTCGACAGTAATATTTCACATGTTAGGCACAAATATGGTTTTATCAACGGTGTGCTTATATTCAATTGTAACAGCTGAAAATTTGTTAGTTTGTGATATAAATAAAGTGCACATCAAAATTTGTAGCATATTTCTATAGTGAACGACTCAAGAATTTTTTAATGATTTTATATTTCGGGATTAGAGAACAAAAACAAATATTTATCATCGAAAATGGCTTTATTGTTTTTCAAAATACTCTACATGAAAATCAATACACTTTCGCATGCGTTTGAACCAATTTTAGAAGTACTTATTCAAATATTTTATTTAAAATCACATAGTATTAAGTTTTTCTATATCTTTATTAAAATAATACAATAAATATTTTTTTTAAAAATCAGAAATTATTATATAAAATTTTTACATGTTTTAGATTGAAATTAAAAGTTAAAAACATATACATAAAAATAAAATTAATTTCAAAATAACAAGATACGGAAAAATGCACTAAAAAGTAACAAACAATTATTTTTAAAATATAAGTGTTTTTAAGAGACGGCGTCAAATTAAAAACTTTTTACAAATTTTGATTAGAATCTGCTGTGTTCGAATTAAGATGTAAACGCATTTACTTTATATGTAGATTTACGTTCATAAAAAAAGCCATCTAGTTTTATTAAAATAGCTATTATTCTTAATAATAATCTCGTACTAAATCCTTGAATTAACATTTGTTTTCTAGATTATTTAGTAGTAAAATACCGTAACAAAGCACAGGTAATAAATAATAAGCTAAGCAAATATCACAATTATTTTAAATTATGTTATGGTTCTGTTTAAAATATTTACAATTGAGTAAATATAAAAACAAAACTTATATTTTTAAGACAGAATTTCGTTTTACATACAAGCAAATACTAGCATTAATTCTCAAAATTATTAATAGAAAATATTCTAGAGTTTTTGATGTGCACTATGTGTATAAATGTTTGTTTAGATATTCTGATAAAATTTTAATGTTTTAGAGATCAACTTATATTATTCATAGTTATAGTAATTGCTGTAAATGGACAACTATTTATATATTGTGTAATAGGACAACTTATACGTGATGAAGTAAGTCAATTTTATAATGTTTAGTGTGTCAGAAAAATTATGAAAATATTAGATAATATATTGTATTTATTTGAATAATAAATAAATCTAACTGATGATATAATTAATTTCTAGACAATATCAGTTGCCGATGCAGCATACAACTTTAATTGGGAAAATATTTTCGATTTACAAATACGAATGAGTATAGGAATGATTATTCAGAGATCTCATAAACCCGTTAATATGACAATGGGCGGAATATTAGTTCTTAATTTGGAAACTTTTACTAGCGTAAGTATTACTATAATAAAGTAATGAATTTAATTTTAATATTTCTGGCTTACATTTAACGAGAAATATCTTCTAATAACTTTTGCTAAAACAGTCTTATTAAATTACAATTGTACAATACTAATTACTAGTGTCCACTAAAACGTCTGCATCATATATAAAAAAATAATTTTTGGTTTATGAAAATTATTTTTAAGATACTTTTTACTGCTTGTCTAAAAACTAAAAATACACTACTGGTCAAGTTAACTTAAAATATAGTTTGGAAAATTTGAGAAGAGAGCTGAAAATTTCAGGATCAATAATTTTTTCGATGTACATTAACATCTTAGAAATTTCTATATATCCCAGTAAAGCTTCCGCCGCCATATTAAAAAAAATGGCGGCAGTGCACTGTTTTAGAAAATATTTTCCTTGAGCTTATTCATTAAAGTAGAAAATTAATTTAAACGTAATATTATGGAGAATAAAACATAAAGCATTTCAATGGTAATATTGTTGAGAGTGGTAGATCGTGTAAAGATAAAACAAAAGTTTAATATTACAAGAGAACTGATTTATTAAATAAAATAGAATAAAACTACAAACACATAACAGATTATATATATATATATATATATATATTATATCTGTCATGTGTTTATAGTTTTATTCTATTTTATTTAATAAATCAGTTCTTTTGTAATAATAAACTCTCGTTTTATCTTAACACGATCTACCACTCTCAACAAATATTTAAATTAAGATAATTTTTATAAATTTTTAATATTAAGCAAAAATTTGAAAATAAAAAATTAATCAGTTTTTCTTAATTTTCTCCGATAATTAAAAATTTAGAATAAAATTAATTATTGTAGAATTAATATCTTGTTTAAAGACGAATATAATGATATATGTTTATAAAATATTTATAGTTAGACAAAAAAAAATAATCTTTAATATATACGTTATAAATTTATCTAATATGTAGTAATATTTTATGTATACGTTAACATTTAATGTTAACAGATAAATTACTATGACAGATTTAAGAAATATTTTTTGTATTAAAACTGGTGTATTATTTTAATAATGAATCAATAACTAAGTCTTTAGCCCAGTTATATTAGACTTCGAACCATTGAATTAATATTAGTTCAGTAGCTGATTAACATTTTATTTAAATCCTGGTTTTAAATCTCTGGTTTAGGATTGTCTGTTAAACATAATTTGTTTGGTAACTTTATAAATCAATTTTGAATATTTTATAATAATAAATTTATTAATAAAAATATTTATTTTCAATTTAAAATTGATATTTTAAAGTTAAATTTCAAAAAATGGGTAGTAGCATGTACCAAGTTCGTGGCGTGAATAAGTTGATAAATATTACCAGTCATTATGTTTTATAAACAATTAAAATTCATATATTTGAAAATTTTTATTATAAAGACAATTTGAATGTTTCGTTAAGCTAAAGATAATAATTATTAAAAAAAATTAAACGGATTTATGAATAATATTATCATGAGTGCAAAGTAATTTTATAAAGAATTTAAATTTGAACAAAAACTATTAGAAAAAAATTTATATTACACAGTTAACAGATATTATTAATTATTAATGATAAATATACATTAACAATATTGTTAGAAAAATTTTTAAAATTATCTTTTTTTAATTTATTTATACCAAAAAACAAATTAGTTGGATTCACTAACATATTAGTTAAAGATCTTATCACAATTATTTTAAATATTCCATAAAACAAAAACATAAAAAATTAAAGATAAAGAAATTTTAATAATCAAAACTATAACAAAAATCATGGATTTAAACAATAATTCAGTTTCTTTCAAATTTATAATTTTTGTATCATATAATAAAATTTAGTTTTTTTGCGTAATCTAGAGTAAATGCAGTTATTTTTCATCATTCTAAAACGTAGTAGATAAAATATACTCAAAAAGAAAACCATTTGTACAATTCTAGTGTACAAATAAATTAAAATCATTGTAAAATCCTCTAAAACTCCTTAAAATCTTAGTAAAAATTCTTCAAAATTTCTTGAAATCTTAGTTAAATCTTTTAAATTATGACAAAATCATTTAAAGATTTTCTTAAAAATCATGTAAAATGTCTACAGTTCTAGAAATTTTGTATAAAATCCATAAAATTAACGAAAAATCTGGTGTACAAAATTTGTGTAAATGGTTTCCTTCTGGAATATACCTAATAATTATTTATATAATAATAATATGATTTGGCAATATTACCGCCAACAAAAATTGCAATTGAACAAGATGCGTATAAAACAAATCAAAATTTTCAAAAATACCGGAAATGATTTAAGTCCAATACAGTAAGTTTATATTTTATATGAAAATTATATTGGAATCAAATTTTACTACTGTACTTATAATAATTGTATAAAAATTACCAAAATATTGTAACGCGGCGAAATTTACAGTTAAAATCATATTAATTAAACAAACAATTAACGATTTTAAATTTAGAAAAAATTACTTATTCGTGAATTTTAGAACCCAACTACGTTATGTAAATAAATAACTAAATTTAAGTAACCACAGCGATCTTTAAAAGTCGCCGAAATGCAAATATGAGAGTACATAAAATGATTTGAAATAAAAGTCACACTTAGTTTAACTATGTCCATTTATTGGGTATCAGAAATTTGTAAAATTATATAATTATTATTTAAATATTTCAAATATTTAGTGTTTGTCTGTAATTTCATTGAAAGATTTTGACTAGATGGTTAGTGGCAGATCGTCAGTGCATTTTAATGCGCAAGTAAAAATTCGATAAAAACCTTTAATAACAACGTAACTCAAAGAATCCTTTATTATTATTATACTTCAGAAGTGTGTGTGTGTGTGTGTGTGTGGGTGACCAGAGTTCAAAAGATCGGGTCGGGCGTTTACTCAAAGAGTAAACTGTCACTCACAAGGATCGAAATGTCAGCCGATCAGGAGCTCATTTTAAAAGTAGTAATCATGCAAGAAGTATGTATAAAGTATTCGTATCTAATTGGCCGCAAGATTCTATATTTTAATCCGACGAGATACCAAAACCAACGTACAATAATTATTAGTTAATTGACAAATAATATGTAATTTTATATGTGTAAGTGTAATTGTATTTGGGGAATAAGGAGTGTGAATATTACGTATTTGATGCATGGTCGTCTAGTGAACTTATGGTCGGATCGGTGTCTCTCATGGCTTCTGGCTATCTCAACCAGACGCGGACCGTCTGGGCGTTGCAACGATGGCCCGCCGCGTAGAGTGTGCTGGCGCATCGGTTAGTGTGGCTGAGATGAATGCACGATGATTGGGTACGCTGGCCATGTTTTTAGTTTACACGGACTCCGTGAAACATTCGTAAAAATATACTATTTCTGAGAGTTTAAGTTAATACAGATTTGGTCGCTGTCGCGTCACTTGAAATCACATAGTGAAAGCCAGTCGCGATGTTGCAAATACTATGAAACTATTCCCACTTATGTATAATATTTCTGAGAGTTGACAAGATTACCTAGTATAATGAACTATACTATGGGCCAAGCTTCCCTGATTCTGATAAAAGACCAGAATATCAATCGCCGGATCTACAAGCCTTCATATACTTCTAGTCCACGTTGCAACAAAGTTCACAGTTCGCATATACAAAATAGTTGGTAAGAGTAGGACACATTGACTTCAGTATACATGATATAATATTTTAACCAATAAAACTACAATTCTAGTACTTTTGTTAAAAAACATTGGCTGAAAATGATATCATAATTTTCTACACCCAATAATATTAACTTTTAAAAACTGTCTTACAAATAAGCGCTCTACATTAGCTAGGATAGGAGACAGTAAAATGTGCCAAAACAAAATTGTTTTCAAAATACAGAACTCCAAAATATAAAAGAATTAGGTCAACTTTTCATATAAGATTGTGTTATACCTAAACATAACTATACCATAAACGACTCTTAAAAAAATGTATTTCTTTCAATAAGTAAAAATAAACAATAACAACTTGTAAAGTTCAGCGTACTAGATTTGGTTTTTAAAATATAAATAAACAAGTACAGTTGGCATAATTATTATCGAAACACTCTTTAAAAAATTGATAGCAACATATAAATTAAAAACATAAAAAATTTAAAAATTAGGTACAAATATCTGCCTCGTTTCAATATCATAAAAAATGTATAGAAATAAATTACAAAAAAAAAGTTATATCTAATAAAGCAGATGAAAATTTTAATTTATAATATGTTGGCAAGAAACTTACAATACATTTCTAATTTCAAATACTAAAAATTATTAATTTTTAATTTTTTTTTTCTTTTATTGTGGAAAGTCACCTCAATTTTAAAAGTTATTTTTGTCAAAATTACTTTTGACGTATACTTAAAATTACTTATTAATCAAATTTAATTAGTTTATTTGAATTTTATAATATTAGATATAAGAAAATATATCAAAAATAGAAATACTATTCCTATTTGATAAAAGGTAGAAGTAAAAATTTATTTTAAAGCAAAAAGTAAAAACAGATTTTTATAAACAAAAGAGGTGAGAATACGGGCCAAAGAATTTATACAATAGATTATTGTAATATTTTAATATTATTGTAATTTTTCTAACATTTTTTTGCTTTAAAATAAATAATATTGAACAAATAATGTTCATAAGTGTATATCTATAAAATAAACTAATATAAACTAAAGTTGAAATTTTTCTCAAAATTTCACAAGTTACTCAGTCGTTGCATCGGCTAACTATAATCATAGACACAATTTCAAATAACGTTGAAAATAAGACCAAATTGAAATAAATAATTTTTTCTTAATATTCACTTATTTTACAATATCTGGTATAATTTTGTTCATATTTATTAATTGATACGACTATAATTACAGTTTATTTATTTATATAACAAAAATTACAAAATATTCAGTTAAGATAATTTTTTTAAATATGATTTACTTAACTCTACAAATGATATTTAGTAAATGAAATTTGGCAATGACAAAAGTTTTCAGACTTTGTTATCGATTTATTATTACAACAAACAATTAGTTGTAATACAAAAAATATTGTTTAAATCTATCATAGTAATTTATCTGTTAACATTAAATGCGTCTATTTTAGTAAACTTCAGACTTACTTTGTTGACATATGGTACCTCTTATTTTTTAGCTAATTTGACTACGTCATAGTTGGAAGTACCGATATTATTTTCGATCAAACTGTATAATAATTGAAAATATTTCAAATAAGCTGACTTTATTTAAAAAAAATAAATTATATATATAATAATACACTCGACAAAAAAAAAACGCGGCACTTGAAAAATCAGAAAAATTACTGATTTTCAAATAAGTATAAATCGGAAAATTTTGAATGAAATTGAATGAAATTTTGTGTACGAAATAAGTTGAGATCTCGTCTATAATATTATGCAAGATATGTTCCATTTTCAAAATCCCGTTTCCCACATGTTTTGACTTTAAAAATTATCGAACTTTGACAACATGGATATACTATTCACTAAAAAAGTTTTTCGGCTCAAATTACCAAGCGAGCGTAAAAATTCAAACATTTCTACGTAAATTCTCTTTAATTTCAAGGACATGCGATGCTTTGGCGCAAAGTTATGTTTTTTTTTTAATTTAACCTGCATTATGCGTGTTCAAAGTTTTCACAAATTTTGAACATTTAGACCATTTTAATGACCAAAAAAATGTGTTTAATGGTAAAACATTCTTTGGTTAATAAACAAATTTGAAGCGTTTTGCAGAACCAAACTGCAAAAAAAATTCGCAAAATGCAGAGTAAATTTCAAAAAATCACAACTTCCCGTCAAAGCATCGTAAGTCTTTGAAATTAAGCGAAATTTACGTAAAAATGTTTGAATTTTTACGCCCGTTTGGTAAATAAAGTTGAAAAAAAATTTTGTATACTATAAATGTTGTCAAAGTTTGACAATTTTTTAAGACAAAAACATTTTTTTTCTGCCGGGTTTGGTGGGGGGTGGAATGGCTTAAACGTTGCATTATTTTGCAAAGTTTTAAAGAAAAGGCTTCAAATTTTTTTTTCAAAAATTCATCCATTTTTATCCAAAATTAACTGTTATGCTCCAAAAACTCGCAAAATGCTGGGTAAATTTCGAAAAATTATAATTTCGCGCCAAAGCATTGCAAGTTCTTGAAATTAAGGAAAATGTATGTAGAAATGTTTGAATTTTTACGCTCGCTTACTTACTATCCATGTTATCAAAGTTCGACAATTTTTAAAGTCAAAACATGTTTTTTTCTGCAGGGTGTGGTGGGGAGCCGAATGGTTCAAATAGAATATATCTTGCAAGATCTTAAAGACGAGACATCAAATTTTTTCGTACAAAAAATTTCATTTAATTTCGTTCAAAATTGGCCGAGTTATACCTATTTGAAAATCGGTAATTTTTATGATTTTTCAATTAGCGCGTTTTTTCTGTCGAGTGTATTTTAGGTCCTTATACAAAATTCTAGTTTCCATAGCTGACTAAAATAAATATATATTTTTTAAATACTTGTAGATAATTTTATTAAAAATATAAAATTGAAAAGTAATGATGAAGGTGTTTTATTGATTTCTAGCGACTAGTTTCGACCACCTTCAGGCCAAGTACAAAAGTAAAATTTACATAATTTTAAAAATAATTCATTTATACAAGAAAAAATATAGGTATAAATTAAATAAAAATTACAATTAAATATTAATAAATATTGTAATTATAAATATTAATAAATACTTGTGGTGTGTTTTTAGGTTATATAGAAAATAAAATTATATTTCGTATTTCTAAAGAAAACCTATTTGTAGATCAAAAACAGCATAAATAAATAAAGCATGGCTATCTATTTTATATTAATTAATTTTTTTATTTACCATATAGTTATTTTTTGTTTTGATTATTAAGTCAGTTATTACTTTGATGAAAACACTAGTATCGAAACATTAGCCAAAAATCTAGACAGAAACTAAAAAATCATGTTTTATTTGTTTCAGGTTTGCCGGGCAATGCTTTCATTCGTCACTCTAATTAAGAATATGAAACATGATTGAAATATAGATACTAGAAAGTTAATATTTATTATCCGAAATACACCTATATAATTATATACTTTAATTTTCTTTAAGCGTAGTAACACTATTTATGTAGAAATGCCAATTTTTACAAAAACTGGCAAATTGTGAGAGATTTAAAATATTAGAAAGTTGTTAAAGCTTGATATTAATTAAATTCTGGTATTTTGTTTTTACTTAAATGGCCATTAATTTATTAATTAATTATTAATTTTGAAAAACTATTAGATTTAGTACAAATTGTCAAAATTTAACAAAAACTGTCAAATTATAACTAATCTCAAATGTTGGCAAAAACTTAAACTATAGGTATTAGAACATTTAAAGAAAAATATTATATGTTTCTGGAGGTAATTTTATTTTTTTGAGTTTCGTTTAGTTTGTACTGGCTTGACTATCAACTCAGCCGTTCAAAACAAAATAATTTCTTTTTATTTCTAGTAATATAATTTACTATTATCTATAATTCTTTTGCTTTCTAACGTACTTATTCAATTTGTATATCTTTAAATAAAAATAAAAACTTTTCAGCTGCACAACGAACCATTTATAAAACGCTTTCGTCAGTTCTTGGTCACTTTATATAATAGAATTTATCAAATAGATATTAGTCTATAAGGACGAGATCGGGATTATGCAGAAGATGAGTCAATATCTCAAATTTTAATTTTTAGCTTTGTTTGAACATACATCGTCAGAACAGAAAAACTTCTTTCGACAATTTGCACAATTATACAGCCCGCATAGGACTGTATAATTTTGTTCTTCATGATGTAAAGTCCTACAACATTAAAATTCATTTAATTTTTTATTTTTGTATTAAATAATACATATAACAATTCTTATATTATGTTTTTGGTAATAAAAAAAAGTTCGGTTCTACTTGATTCAAATAAGTAGTATATTTTTCATTTAAATTACTAAAAATAAATTGCCAGTAATTTTATCACTATCAAAAATTTATAATTTATTAAAATGACACATGATATTCATAATAATGCAACTTCGCTGCATATATAGCTGCAAATAGCTGCAACTTCGGTTAAATAAGACTTTTTTTGTGCACATTTATAAAGCCATCGCAGATGGCCTCTAGATGACGAATCTGCACTTAGTTTATGTGTGTGTATGGATGTGCGTCGTCAGCTGGCTCGGCGTAAGACAAAATTTTGTGATCGCAACTCCTCCTAGACAGTTCAACCAATTTTAATGAAATTTTTAGGATAAATTTGACAAGTGCCCAAAATGGTCATGTGGTTTTGGTTTTTTCCAGTGATGCCAACTTTCCGAGAAAAAAATTACTAAAGTTTTTAAAAATTTATTGTGGCTACATTATTTATCCGATTTTGATCAAATTTTTAGGAGAGATTTCCCTAGTGCCCACATAAATTACATAATTTTAATATAATACAGTGTTGCCAACTTTCCGAGAATAAAATTACTAAAGTTTTTAAAAATGTATTATGGCTACATGATTTTTCCGATTTTGATCAAATTTTCAGGAAAGATTCCCCTAGTGCTCACATACATTTCGTAATTTTAATAAAATACAGTGTTGCCAACTTTCTGAAAAAAAAAATTACTAAATTTTTAAAAATTTATTACGGCTATGTTGTGTAGCCGATTTTGTTCAAATTTTCACAAAAGATTCTCCTGGTATCCATATAAATTAGATAATTACAACAAAGTACAATGTTACCAACTTTCTGAGAAAAAAATTACTAAAATTTTTAAAAATTTATTATGACCACGTTATTTAACTGATTTTAATCAAATTTTCACTAAAGATTCTCCTGGTATCCGTATAAATTATGCAATTTTAACAAAATACAGGGTTGCCAACTTATCAAAAAAAAAATACTAAAATTAAAAAAAAATTATTGTGGCTACATTATTTATCCGCTTTTGATCAAATTTTCACAGAAGATACCCTTAGCGCCTATAATATTATATATTATCTAAATACAATGTTGCCAACTTTTGGTAAAAATTTTTTTTATAATAATTATAATTATTTTAATATTTATAATAATTTTTTTCTCGATAAGTTGGCAACACTGTATTTTGTTAAAATTTCGTAATTTATGCGGGTACTAAGAGAATCTTTTGTGAAAATTTGGTTAAAATCGGTTAAATAACGTCGTCATAATAATTTTTTTTTAAATTTTAAAAAATTATTGTAAAATTTAATTATTTTTTCTCGGAAAGTTGGCAACACTGTATTTTGTTGAAATTATATAATTTGTATGGATACTAGGAGATCTTTAGTGAAAATTTGAGTAAAATTGGTTGAATAACATGGCTATAATAAATTTTTGAAAATTTTAGTATTTTTTTTCTTGGAAACTTGGCAACACTGTATTTTATTAAAATTACTTAATTTATAAGGCCACTAAGGGAATCTTCTCTGAAAATTTGAACAAAATCTGATATATAATGTAACCATAATAAATTTTTAAAAATTTTAGTAATTTTTTTCTCGGAAAGTTGGTATTACTGGAAAAAACGAAAACTACATGACCATCTTGGGCACTAGACAAATTTATCCTGAAAATTTCATTAAAATCGGTTGAACCGTCTAGGTCATTCTGTAAGATCATATACCTAACCGTTAGGTATATGATCTTACAGAATGGTGTATTATATAAGAAAAAATATATGGAAAACTTAGTTTTATTGTTAGCTATAACTTATATTATAATAAATATATACAAATTATTGACAAACGGTGGTCTGATTCTTTCCTGGTTTTAGGTTGAAATCTTAATTCCTTAATCTCTTTGGTAATAACCAATGTGCAGTTTTGCTATGCAAAATTTCGGTAAGAGATTAAAACCCAACCGCCTCGTGCCGTTTATATGTATCCATTGTATTTATGTAATACAAATATTTACTTTTATTATTTTTCCAAAATATTTCTTAAAGCATTAGGTGTATATCTGATAGTAAAACTATAGAGATAAAGAAAAACAAAAGTAGATTTTAAATATCAAAAATCATGTTTCATTATAGACAAGTTTTACATCTAAAGATAACAATGGGATTTTCCTCATTTTTTCAAACAGTATTGTTTTATTTTTTCTCTTACAGTTCAAGTTTCAAGTAATTAAAACATATAAAACATATTACATGTATGACGTCACTGATATTGAAATGGGAAATACATACATAAATTTTTTTTTCTAATATTTGTATTTATTGGTACCAGAATAAGCATTTTCTTTTTATTTCGCAAAATATTATTCAAATAATTCGGCACGAAACAATATCATAATTTGTAGGTTAGATTATCTGAAATACACAAACAATATTTGTGACGTTATAATGTTGAAAGAATGATGAAGCAAAACATTGATATTTTACTAATTATTATTTCTGAAAATAAAAGGTATTTTATAATTATTTTTTATCTTTATAATATATTTTTAAAGGTAAATAATTTGTCGAAAAAACGAGATAACCTCATTGCGTTACAAATATTTATGTGGCTCACGAAGTTTTAAGTTTATATAGTAACGCTTTTATATATTTAATTTCACTTCAAATTCAAATTCAAAACATTCATATAGGTACTCGATTATTCTTAACAACACTTGCAGTTATAAATAATTTTCCAGGTGTAATAATTACGGGTACTTTAGTTGAATCTATATAAAAAAATTTCTGCAGCATAAAATCCCTAAAAAATAATCAACATATATTTGTTTTCTAAATTTGAAAATTGTTTAATTTTTTCCCCAACAAAATTCGCATTTTATATGATAAAATAAAATAAAAATATTCTAAAAGAAAATCTTACGGCAGGAGTAGGACACTTTTGAGAACCGTTTGCAGGATGTACCACACTAGCGCAAGAAGAACCAAGTAATAGATGAAGTGCCTTACAAGCATATTTAAAACTACCAAATAAAAAATTTCTTTTCCAACCGCCATCACTCCAAAGGCGCATTTCAGCTGAAAGCTAATTTCAATTTATTTCTGTTAAAATAAATATTAAATATAATCCAAGTTTTTATAAACTTGTATAAACTCTGCTAAATCATATCAAAAAATGTGTCAATTAAAAGTTGTTAGTAATTACTAACAGCTTGTGATAATTAAAATTTTCCGTAATATTTTTCTGTTATGAAATTTAGTAAAACACATAAAAATAACATTAGTAAACTAGCACTTCTTGTGTACGGATCTATACAAAAAAATTGATCAAACTGAAATATTCATGCTAAAAGCTTAAATATAAAATTTCCCATAAATCAGTTCAATCAAGTTTGTCTACGAGACGAGAAACAGACTGACATCACGCTAAAAATATTTGATTCTAGCTATAAAAATCTTGATTTGTAATATCTCAAAAAATTAAAAGTATGATTACAATAGCTTCCTCACTATTGGTGACGGTAAAAAGCGATAAAGTCAATATTTAAATTATAAATATGTTTTACATACTCAAAACCAAAATGAGTGCGATTAAATTTTTAAAAATTTGCATTAAGATTGAAAAGATTTTCATTATTTTCAATAACAAGAAAATAACTTAAAATCAAATTGTTATGAAAATATATTACCTGTATTCAAGGTTGTACAAAAT
The DNA here is from genome assembly GCA_963966155.1 of Clivina fossor. NCBI lineage: Eukaryota > Metazoa > Arthropoda > Insecta > Coleoptera > Carabidae > Clivina > Clivina fossor. Next base: position 12,837,766 of record OZ014553.1, on the reverse strand, counting down.
TGTGCATTAGTTTAATATTGTCAAAGACATCTAACAATAAATGCATTTATATTTTGTTTTCCGATTACAGATATATTTTAAAAAAAATATAAAACTACATTTAAATGCGCAAAACAAAAACATTTTTCCAACAAATTATTTGTATTCTTTTCTAATTGATTTTTAATTATAGTATAAAAATTTTAATAAAAAAGTAACAATATAAACATTTGAATATAATCTCAGCAAATCTAGAATGATCTGGAATATTATTGTTATATATATATATATATATATATATATATATATATATATATATATATATATATATATATAGGGTGATTTGTAAGTAATTGGAAATATTTTAACTGGAGTATCCTGGGCTCAGAATATGAAGATTTGACCCAAAACACTTAGATAAAATGTGGCTCCTTACTGAGCTACAGGGTGTTTTATTTAAAAATTTAAAAACGATTTTTGCCCAGTACTTAAAAACTATTTGACGTATCCTTATCATACTTGGCAGAAAGTGTAGGTACCGTACATCATACTAAATTATGTTAAACAAAAGTTTCTGGCTAGTGCCAGTGGCATACAACAGGGCAAGTGAGAGGTTGATCCTTCCTAAATTCTACGCCACTGGCGGAATTGTCATTTTAGCACCATTTTTCGATTCCCCAATACTTTCTGTGTAAAAAACATACTCTTTCTTCGTAACGATAAAGTCACTATTTTTCGAGATATTTAAAGTTAAACATAAAGCTGCACACTTGGGATATTTTCAAAATTTGCTCAAAAAAATCTCAAAAAAAATCCAGTAAAATAGAGGAAAAAATTAGCTACATAATAACTAAGTAACTTTTTTTTCTAACTCATTCTGGTTTGGCAAGAAAAATTATTGAAAATTAATATTTTTTGCATTTTAATTTTTCATTTTCAATAATTTTTCCTGCCAAACCAGAATAAGATAAAGAAAAAAGTTACTTAGTTATTATGTAGCTAATTTTTTTCTCTATTTTATTAAATTTTTTCAGAATTTTTTGAGCAAATTTTGAAAAAATCCCAAGGGTGCAGCTTATGTTTAACTTTAAATATCTCGAAAAATAGTGACTTTATCGTTACGAAGAAAAAGTATGTTTTTTACACAGAAAGTATTGGAGAATCGAAAAATTGTGCTAAAATGACAATTCCGCCAGTGGCGTAGAATTTAGGAAGGATCAACCTCTCACTTGCCCCTGTTGTACGCCACTGGCACTAGCCAGAAACTTTTGTTTAACATAATTTAGTATGGTGTACGGTACCTACACTTTCTGCCAAGTATGATAAGGATACGTCAAATAGTTTTTAAGTACTGGGCAAAAATCGTTTTTAAATTTTTAAATAAAACACCCTGTAGCTCAGTAAGGAGCCACATTTTATCTAAGTGTTTTGGGTCAAATCTTCATATTCTGAGCCCAGGATACTCCAGTTAAAATATTTCCAATTACTTACAAATCACCCTGTACTTATATATTAGATAATAACAATATCATTCTAGATTTGCTGAGATTATATTCAAATGTTTATATTGTTATTTTTTTTATTAATATTTTTATAATACAATTAAAAATCAATTAGAAAAGAATACAAATAATTTGTTGGAAAAATGTTTTTGTTTTGTGTATTTTAATGAAGTTTTATATTTTTTTAAAATATATCTGTAATCGGAAAACAAAATATAAATGCATGTATTGTTATATGTCCTTTGACAATATTAAACTAATGCACAATTTTGTACAACCTTGAATTCAGGTAATATATTTTCATAACAGTTTCATTTTAAGTTATTTTCTTGTTGTTGCTATTTAGCAGAAATGAAATATTACCTTATCATATTACTGGTTGTAATACCATATTTTGCTGATCTTTGTCAACCTAAACTAATTGTAAGTTGGTTACAAAAAAATTAGAAATTAAAATATTTAAAAATTATATTTAATGTAGGGTACAAGCCAAACATTTACTACAGATATACATTATGTGAGAGTTTGTAAAGAAAATAATGAAAATCTTGTCAATCTTAATACAAATTTAAAAAAATTTAATCGCACTCATTTTGGTTTTGACGCGAACGTTACAATGCCTGAGTTATTCGATAAAAGTTATTCAGTAAGTAAAACATATTTTTAATTTAAATATTGACTTTATCGCTTTTCACCGTCACCTATAGTGAGGAAGCTATTGTAATCATACTTTTAATTTTTTGAGATATTACAAATCAAGATTTTTATAGCTAGAATCAAATATTTTTAGAGTGATGTCAGTCTGTTTCTCGTCTCGTGGACAAATTTGATTGAACTGATTTATGGGAAATTTTATATTTAAGTTTTTAGCATAAATATTTGAGCATAAATATTTTAGCATAAATATTTAGCATAAATATTTAGCATAAATATTTAGCATAAATATTTTAGCATAAATAATTTAGCATAAATATTTTAGCATAAATATTTGAGTTTGATCAATTTTTTGTATAGATCCGTACAGAAAATGTGATAGTTTACTAATGTAACTTTTATGTGTTTTACTACATTTCATAACAGAAAAATATTACGGAAAATTTTAATTAACACAAGCTGTTAGTAATTACTAGCAACTTTTTCTTGACACATTTTTTTAATATGATTTAGCAAGTTTATACAAGTTTATAAAAACTTGGATTATATTTAATATTTATTTTAACAGAAATAAATTGAAACTAGCTTTCAGCTGAAATGCGCCTTTGGAGCGATGGCGGTTGGAAAAGAAATTTTTTATCTGGTAGTTTTAAATATGCTTGTAAGGCACTTCATCTATTACTTGGTTCTTCTTGGGCTAGTGTGGTACATGCTGCAAACGGTTCTCAAAAGTGTCCTACTCCTGCCGTAAGTTTTTCTCTTAGAATATTTTTATTTTATTTTATCATATAAAATGCGAATTTTGTTGGGGGAAAAATTGAACAATTTTCAAATTTAGGAAACAAATATATGTTGATTATTTTTTAGGGATTTTATGCTATAAAAAATTATTATATAGATTTAACTAAAGTACCCGCAATTATTACACCTGGAAGATTATTTATAACTGCAAGTGTTATTAAGAATAATCGAGTATATGCATGTCTTGAATTTGAATTTGAAGTGAAAATAAATATATAAAAGCGTTACTATATATACTTAAAATTTTGTTAGGCACATAAATATTTGTAACGCAATGAGGTTACCTCGTTTTTTCGACAAATTATTTACCTTTAAAAATATATTATAAAGATAAAAAATAATTATAAAGTACCTTTTATTTTCAGAAATAATAATTAGTAAAATATCAATGTTTTGCTTCTTCATTCTTTCAACATTATAACGTCAAAAATATTGTTTGTGTATTTCAGATAATCTAACCTACAAATTATGATATTGTTTCGTGCCGAATTATTTGAATAATATTTTGCGAAATAAAAAGAAAATGCTTATTCTTGTATCAATAAATACAAACATTAGAAAAAAAAAAATTATGTATGTATTTTCCATTTCAATATCAGTGACGTCATACATAAGTAATTTAAATTTTTGATCATTTTTAATATTTTTTTCTCTGTAATGAAACAAAATTGAAATATGTATTATATATTTTGATTACTTGAAACTTGAACTGCAAGAGAAAGAATAAAAACAATACTGTTTGAAAAAATGAGGAAAATCTCATTATTATCTTTAGATGTAAAACTTGTCAATAATAAAACATGATTTTTGATGTTTAAAATCTATTTTTGTTTTTCTTTATTTCTATAGTTTTACTATCAGATATACACAGTACAATAGGCCACTAGGCCGCAGTGCTCTGGGACTTTATGACACCAACCTTTCGAATAATAATAATAATAATCAGATATACACCTTATGCTTTAACACTTTCGCTGCTGATGTCACGGATCTGTGACGCACGCATCCCTGGCCCCGTGCTGCCGACACGGATCCGTGTCGCTAGTATACTTTGCTTACATAAACGATAAATCCGTAAGCACTGTGCCGAACTCTCTGATATCATTTCAGCATGTGGGTATAGCATAACAAAATTCTTCAGCTCCTGGGAGAAGCTGCGTTATCTAGATCAGCAGCGAAAGTGTTAGGAAATATTTTAGAAGAATAGTAAAAGTAAATATTTGTATTACATAAATACAATGGATACATATAAACGCCACGCGGCGGTTGGGTTTGAATCTCTTACCGAAATTTTGCATAGCAAAACTGCACACTGGTTATTTCCAAAGAAATTAAGGAATTAAGATTTCAACGTAAAACCAAAAAAAAATCGTACCACCGCGCGTCAATAATTTGTATATAGTTATTATAATGTAAGTTATAGCATATAGCTAGCAATAAAACTATGTTCTCCATATATTTTTTTCTTATATCTATCTATTTATTCGAAAGGTTGGTGTCATTGAGTCCCAGAGCACTGCGGCCTAGTGGCCTATTGTACTGTCCCTTTGATCTATCTCATGTAAGAAGTCCTGTCTCTCTTATGAAATTCAGTATCTTGGTCCACGGCAATTTATGCACTGAGTCTCTCTCTATCTCGTCTAGTCCAAACTTGTTGTATCTTTTTTGAGCTAGAGAGTCACAGTCGCAAATCAGGTGTAGAGGTGTTTCAAATGCCTCTCCACATTTTCTGCATATTGGGCTATCCTTTAAGCCCAGTGTGTGTTGGTGTTTTGCCAGATGGCAGTGTCCACTCAAGATACCCATTATATCTCGAATACTCTTCCTACTAAGATTAATAATATCTATAGCGTTTGGATTAATTCTATCTGAGAGAAATGTTTTGGTATGCCTTTGTTCGGCAGTTTCCATCCATTCTCCTGAATGTTTTTTATGCTGCCACTCCATGACTGATTTCTTTGCGGTTTTATAGGGAATCCCACACAATACGTAGGCATTATCTTGGTTAATCCTAGTACCGTTTTTTGCAAGAGTGTCAGCCATTTCGTTGCCTCCAATGTCCTGATGACCCGGCACCCACACCAATGTCACTGTTGTAACAATGTCGTGTTCTGCCAGTTCTGTCAGTGCTTGTAAGCATTGATAGACTGTTCTTGACTTTGTTCTGTAAACCTTAAGCGCATTAATAGCTGCTTGGCTATCTGTGCAAATACAGATTTCTTTTTGATCTCTGCAATCCGAAAGGTTCTGTAGTATAATTTTGCAACATTTATATATTGCAAAAGTTTCTGTCTGGAATATGGAGTTTTGAATTCCCAGAGCCAAGCTAATGCTATTCTCTGTTTGTTTATTATATACCCCCACTCCAGTGCCTTGTTCAGTATTAGATCCATCCGTGAACCAGATGTTTCCCTTCAAACGTTTTTTGTGCTTGACCAATCCATTCTCTGTGAGATAACCGCTTTGAATGGTTTAACAAGATTAATTTTTGGTACCATAAGATCTGAATTCCGACATAATGTTGAATCTCTGTTTATGTTCCTCATAATTTCCGTATGTATTGCAAAAATGTTTTTGTTTTGTGCATTTAAATGTAAATATATATATATACAGGGTGTAACAGAATAACTATTCCTAATTTTAACTGGAGTATCCTGGACTCAGAATATGAAGATTTAATGCAAATCACTGAGATAAAATGTGGCTCCTTACTGAGCTACAGGGTGTTTTATATAAAAATTTAAAAACTATTTTTGCCCAGTACTTTAAAACTATTTGACGTATCCTTATCATACTTGGCAGGAAACGTAAGTACCGTACACCATACTAAATTATGTTAAATAAAAGTTTCTGGCTACTGCCAGTGGCGTACAACAGGGGCAAATGAGAGGTTGATCCTTCCTAAATTCTACGCCACTGGCGGAATTGTCATTTTAGCACAATTTTTCGATTCTCCAATACTTGCTGTGTAAAAAACATACTCTTCCTTTGTAACGATAAAGTCACTGTTTTTCGAGATATTTAAAGTTAAACATAAGCTGCACCCTTGGGATTTTTTCAAAATTTGCTAAAAAAATCTGAAAAAATTCAGTAAAATAGAGAAAAAAATTAGCTACATAATATCTAAGTAACTTTTTCTCTAACTCATTCTGGTTTGGCTGGAAAAATTATTGAAAATTAATATTTTTTGCATTTTATTTTTTTTATTTTCAATAATTTTTACAGCCAAATCAGAATGAGTTAGAGAAAAAAGTTACTTAGTTATTATGTAGCTAATTTTTTTCTAAATTTTACTGAATTTTTTTCAGATTTTTTTGAGCAAATTTTGAAAAAATTCCAAGGGTGCAGCTTATGTTTAACTTTTAAATATCTCGAAAAACAGTGACTTTATCGTTACAAAGGAAGAGTATGTTTTTTACACAGCAAGTATTGGAGAATCGAAAAATTGCGCTAAAATGACAATTCCGCCAGTGGCGTAGAATTTAGGAAGGATCAACCTCTCACTTGCCCCTGTTGTACGCCACTGGCAATAGCCAGAAACTTTTATTTAACATAATTTAGTATGGTGTACTGGTACCTACATTTCCTGCCAAGTATGATAAGGATACGTCAAATAGTTTTAAAGTACTGGGCAAAAATAGTTTTTAAATTTTTATATAAAACACCCTGTAGCTCAGTAAGGAGCCACATTTTATCTCAGTGATTTGCATTAAATCTTCATATTTTGAGCCCAGGATACTCCAGTTAAAATTAGGAATAGTTATTCTGTTACACCCCTGGTATATATATATACTATATATATATATATATATATATATATATATATATATATATAAATATATATATATATATATATATATATATATATATAATATATATATATATATATATATATATATATATTATAAATATATATATATATTATATATATATATATATTATATATATAAATATATATATAGTATATATATATATATATTATATATATATAAATATAATATATATATATATATATATATATATATATATATATATATAAATATATATATATATATATATATATATAAATATATATATATATATATATATATATTGTGACAATTTGACATTGTCACTTGTTTGAAATAAATATTTTGACAACTGTCATTGAGATTCCTGTGAACCACAAGAGATGGCGTTACTGACATATTGCTGAATATATTACGTCAGCGAATTAAATTGTGTTTTCTAAATTCCGTAATTGTTTTAGAATATTTAATTATTATATCAACGAGCAATATTATTAGTAATATCGAAATAAGCGAAATAAAATTTGTTAGAATTCGTCATTTCCGCGTCACGCCTTGGTGGGGAGAGTGCATAAGTACAAGCGTTTTGGCGTGGCTCTCTCTCTTGGACAGGCTCTCTTGGGCAGCGACCAGTGCCTCGTCGCGTTCTCTCTTCCTCTTCCGACTCTTCCGCTCAACCTTCGTCGACAGACACTCTCTTGTTGAGAGCGTACTCTCCTGAACCGACTTCGTTGTTCCTGTTGCCGGAGTGAAATTGTTTTCAATGCGAACGGGAAAATTTATTGTGTGAATATTTAGAATATTCAAGTTTTTAGTAATGATAACGTTAGAAAATTTATGATTCCGGTGGGAATATTTCTATTTTATCGGTTGGAGAGCATATTTTATTTGAACGCTAGTATTTGCGTTGTAATATCGTCCATGTGGTTGGTGACGATTGGAATTTGGCATAGCTGAATACAAGTAGGTAAGCGATAATTTTGAAACTTAGAATCTAAATCTAGATCAAATTGTTTTCCTTTTGATTCATTTTTAAATTCACGTGACCTTGATCAATGACTTACGATTTATTCAGTCATGTTGTTCAAATCTGTCTAGTTTATTGTGTCATTATTCATTGGATTAATGAACAATATTGTTGAATTCTTTTAATAAGATATTTGATGAGAAAATAATTTGTAGTTCGAATTATTTTTATAGAAGAAATTTTCTAATGCTTTGATTTATAATCGATTAAGATTTTAAATTCGTTTTATATGAGAGAATTTTCTAAGATTTTGATTTATAATCAATTAAGATTTATTGTTTTTGAAAACAATTTCACGACTGTCCCGATCCTGTATTATAGTTTATGTGTTATGTTGTCCAATATTCCAAGTGCAATCCTATTATTGTAACTTGCATGTCGTAATTGTGACGTCATTGGGCTGCTGTGGATGATGTATTGAACCTGTGTGCGTGAGTTGATTGAAGCGTAGCGTCATTATTCTGCGCGCGTAATTCGGCTCGGATTAAAGTCCATTTTGATAGTCGGCCGTCTTCGTAAAGATAATTTTTTTGTGATATTGTGGAAAACGTTCTATTATGTTTGAGGCAAGAAGCCTGTTTTATTAGTTTTGAGTTTGGAACGTACCACAGCTTTCTTTCGGAGACATTGCTCGCGTAGTTTCGACTTGTAGTCTCGACCATAGCAACGAAAGACTTGCGCCGCACGCGTCATTAGCAAAGCAAAGCCAATTGTTGTTTGTAAAGCCAATATGTTACTTTGTATTTATAATTTTATATTGAACTGTTAATTTATGATGAATCAGGACATTTAACTAGGTAAAGTTAACTTATTTTGTTTGGAATCGTGTGTAGTATATTTAGTTGCATACTGTTGAATTTTCATTGCATTGCGCTATCACATTCCGGATAGAATACGTTAAGTTCACTTAAGTCCTTTATTTGAGTTGTGTACGATCTCTAATTTTGTACCATTCTGTTATATTGATGATTGTATGTTTGTATTTAATACCTCTGTTATTTCAAGTGTATCAACTATTGTGTCAAGTTCGATTTGTTTGATTATATTACATTTGTTAGTTCGGATTATTCTGCTGTACCCTCTTATGTTTAGGGACCAGTCTGTGCCTTTCAAAGACGTCTGAGTGGGATTCAGTCGTATTAGCAGCCTCAGTCTATCTTGGAAGCCGAATTTTGGATCAGCCGCTGAATGAGATATACCATTATACCAATCGAGCACGAAGTAGTGACTGAACGATTTATGCTGAACGTACGAACGCCAACTGGGCATAATCAGATCTCGAGAGCGACCATTTTCTGGCAGTCTTCATCAACTACCAAACCGCTACTGCGTAATGCGTACTGTCGTCCCCTCAGCGTCTACGAAAGCTCAGAAGAAGATCTACTTTAGCTAGACCACCCGCTAACCAGCAGACGTCAAACAATCTGTCTAGATACACTATTACGAATGACATACATTTCTTTGTATTGAAAAAGAACAAGTAACTCTGTAGCGAATAAAATCATCAATATAACCAAATTACGCTTTCAACTATCATCAGGTATATTTTTATTTAATTAAGTTATTTCATTTCCGAAACAAATTCTCGAAAAGACGAAAACAATACCTATCCCGTTTAGTTCCTTTTTGAGATTTGTCAAAGCTTCTCAATTTTGCGTCAACATTCCGCTTTGACTGGCGCCCACCTAATTTACCAACATCACAAAATAAAGTTCCTACCAACCCCACCTACGACCCAGCTCTCCTCCAAACAACTGACGCCGTGCCCATTATGGGTGACAGGTAGGATAAAAATCAGATGAATGAAACATACTTCAAAATTTGAACACTTTGATAAAATTTAATCAACAACATAAATTTTAAATTCATCTAAATTGTCACAATATATATATATATATATAAAGAATACTCCAACGAAACTCTACCTAGCTCTCTTAATCTGTCGAGTACGTGTATATTGACGTCCTGATGAACGCTACGCAGCCGCTACTATACAGGAAGTGGATAGATTTTGTCGTGGATCTGTAATGGTTTGGGCTGGAATTCGTATAGACAACAGAACTGATTTTGTTGTGGTTCCTGATAGATTAAATGCCATGAATTACATCGAAAACATCTTGGAGGACCATGTGGTGCCTGCTGCATATGGCGGTCAAAATATCATCCTAATACAGGACAATGCAAAGCCACATACTGCCGGCATCACCAGAAACTTTTTACAAGAACGTGGAATTCAGGTCATGGAATGGCAAGCGTTAAGTCCTGACCTGAATCCTATTGAACACGTGTGGGATCAGCTTGACCGACGTGTTCGTAAGCGCCATAATCCACCACTAACCATACAGGAACTGACACAAGCCCTGATTGAGGAATGGGAAGGCATTCTCTTCGCAGACTAGTGCAAAGCATGCAAGGCAGGTGTGAAAAAGTGATTCGTGCTCGTGGAGGGCATACACTGTATTAAACCTCACCAATCCACAGAAAACCCGACTGTCATCGATACTAGGACAGTCGTTTCCATTTTGTTTTGCGTTATTAATTTACATTTTTAAGTGTAACTTAGAAGTAACTAAGAGTTGTAACATTGTTTTTATAATTTTCTTTAGTTAAATATATGCCGTTGAAGTATACCAAATTTGATTTGCCTAGAATTATTATTTAAAAAGTTACAGGTTTCGAAAAAAGTGTTCCCCTAATTTTTTTGAGCAATGTATATATATATATATATATATATATATATATATATATATTATATATTATATATTTAAAAATATATCTATAATCGGAAAACAAAATATAAATGCATTTATTGTTATTTGTCTTTTGACAAAATATATTAAACTATGTACAATTTTGTACAATTTTGAATAAAGGTAATATATTTTCAAAACAGTTTGATTTTCAGTTACTTTGTCGTTGTTGCTATTATACAGAAATGAAAATTTACATTATTCTATTACTGTTTGTGATACCATATTTTGCTGAACTTTGTGAATCCAAACTAATTGTATGTTAGTTGCAAAAATTAAAAAATTTAAAATAAAAATAAAACAAAATTATATGTAATGTAGGGTCCCAATCAAACATTTACTACAGATATACATTATGTGATAGTAAAGAAAATAATCAAAATTTTCTCAATCTTAATACAAATTTTAAAAAATGTAATCGCACTCATTTTGGTTTTGACATGAACATTACAACACCTGATTTATTCGATGAAAGTTATTCAGTAAGTAAAACATATTTATAATTTAACCACCTACAGTGAGGAAACTATTGTTGTCATATGAATTTTAACTTTTTAAATATTACAAATAAGCACAAATCAATCTGAATTAAATTTAATTTATTGTAACAGAAACAAATTGAAATTAGCTTACAGGTGAAATACGCCTTTGGAGCGATGGCGGTTGGAAAAGAAATTTTTTATCTGTTAATTTTAAATATGCTTGTAAAGCACTTTATCGATTACTTAGTTCCTTGTGGGCTAATATATTAGATGCTGCTAGGGCTACTCAAAAGCGTCTTGTTTCTCCCGTAAGTTTTTTCTTAGAATTTTTTTTTTGTATTTTATCATACAAAATTCTAATTTTGCTGTTGAAAAAGTTGAACAATTTTCAAATTTAGAAAACGAATTTATGTTGATTTTTTAGGGAGTTCATGTTATAGAAAATTATTATATATATTTACCTAACGTACCCGTAATTGTTACACCGGGAAAATTATTTATAACTGCAAGTGTTATTAAGAATAATCGAGTATATGGATGTATTGAATTTGTTGAAGTAAAATTAAATGTATAAAAATGTTACTGTATAAACTTAAATCGTTGTTAGCCAGGTAAATATTTCTAACGCAATGAGTTTCTAACAATGATATTTAACTGTAAAAAACAATTATTTACGTTTTAAATATATTATAAAGACAAGAAATTATTATAAAGTACCTTTTATTTTTATAAATAGTAATTAGTAAAAATCGATTGTTCTTTTAACATTCTAACGTCATAAAATACTGTTTGTGTATTTCAGAAAACCATAACTTACAAATTATGATAGTCAGATATTGGTTCGTGCTAAATTATTTGAATAATTTTTTGCAAAATAAAAACAAAATGCTTATTCTTGCACGAACAAATAAAAATATGAAAAAAAAATAAGTTATATATGTATTTCTCATTTCAATATCAGTGACTTCATACATAAGTAATTTGTACTTATTGATCATTTTTAATATTTTTTTCTCTCAAACGAAACAAAATTTAAAGTTGAAACTTGAACTTTAAGAAAAAAAATAAAAACAATATTGTTCGAAAAAACGGAACAATCTCGTTATTATCTTTGGGTCTAAAATTTGTCAATAATATAACATATTATTTGATGTTTAAAATCTATTTTTTTTTCTTTATCTCTATAGTTCTACTATCAAATATATACCTTATCCTTTAATAAATATTTTGGAAAAATAGAAAATATTTTTATTACATAAATACAATATTAACATATGTATGAGAGAAAAACTGCTGTACGCATGTGTTACATATTATACTTTTTCTACAATTTTACATTTAAAAATAAATTAAAGAAAAAATGGTGTAATTATCTTTATTGTAATAATTATTAATGGCAATACTACAATTCTTCAGTTTCTCAAATTTGTTTAATTAATTAAACAATTTTATTCGAAGATTTTTCTATAACACTACTATTTGAGATCGTGGTACTGTTGCAATTTAGGGTGCAGTGCGTTAAATAAAGCCGCAATTCGCAAAATTTTGTTTTACGTATCGATTTATAAAATTGCATTTTACACAATAGTGCACTGTAATCAATGTGTGAAACTAACGTTATTAACCTTTTTAATAAAAAAAAAAAAAACATTTAATACAAAATTTACTAGTTTTACTACATTTTTTATTAGTTTGGAAGTTATATTTAAAAAAAATTGCAAAAACTGTAGAATTATTTAATAGTACAAACGGTTTAAAATATATAAACAAATTTTTATTGTATACAAATATTTCAGTTATCTGACGAGATTACTCGACAGTACAATTATAGATAGTGAGTTAGACTAACAATTAAAATTAAAAGTTAAAACCGCGGTTATGCGTCGTGAATTTTTTAAATTTAATAATATTTAAATTATTTAAATTTAAAATTTATATTTAAAACATTAATTAACACTGTTAAATTTATAAATTAAAATAATAGAAATAAAATAAAATGGTTTTAGGTTGTAGTTCTGTATTAATTTTTATGAATACAGAACTCAAGGAACATCGTCATCTAGTTACTTATTTTGTTACCTATAGTAACTTGTTTCTATATTCTGTTTATTTGTTATTTATGTCATTTGATAAAGATGTACGTTGAGTACGTGAAAACGTAAATTATTAATAAAAATTAATACAGAACTATAACAAGTTCTGAAAAAAAATTTTAAATATAAATATACATATAATAAATGTACGTATATTTCTTTTGGTTTTAACAAAAGTAATGTACGAAATTTTTAGTACTTCATTTTTTAAACATTTCCTTATTAAACTAATACGTTTTAATTATTATGACTTGCATTTTCTAAGCAACATGGTAGTTCCATTAAAGCGATAACATTATGAAAACTTTTAAACATTTTAATTTCTGTCTGCTCATATTAGCTTTTTCCCGTTTATTTTTTTCCTCGTTGGAATTTCCATACAAACGTACTGCAAAATCACATCTGCCTACCGTTAACGGAAAACCGCAACTATTAGATTAAAACTTTTCCTGATTCTCTTCAAACAATTTCGCGAAATTTTCTTATTGCAACTGCATACACCTCGGATTGATAATTAGGCTAACACTATTAGCAACCGAGTCAATTAGCAAACCATGAATATTAAACACGATTCCATGCTCAAATGCAATTAGGATCAGATCAGAATCTGAAACTGTAAACTGAAAACGAAACTAAAGAATTGTAGCGGGATTCTATAGCATAATCGAAATTTTATTCGTTATTTTAATCGAACAAAATAATACGATAGCCAAGTAAGATAATTATGAGTACCATAGAAATTCAAACAAAGATAACAGAGTAAAAAATATTTCAGAACTTATTATATAAAATAAAACGGCTTTAGATTTAAGTTCTGTATTAATATTTATTATTAATCGCTGTTTCCACAAATTCAACGTCTATCTTCATCAAGAAAACTGATACCTTGTTACTTCTATTTTCTATTATTTACTGTAAATGTCATTTGTATCAGTTTTCCTGATGAAGACGGACGTTAAGTTCGTCGAAACGTCGATTATTAATAAATATGAATACAGACCTTCAACCTAAAGCCGTTTTATTTTAATTTTCAACTTTATTCTACTATCTCAAACGATTCTTATCAATATCACTTTAAACAAATTACCCTTGTCTGAGTTCGTTCTGTATTGTTTCTTGTCGACAATTCTCGAATTTGTATTTTGATTATTATATTTTTCTATTTGATTACAATTCCGACCAAAATTATGATCTCGCTACGGAATTCTGCTCCTGTTTTGGCAAACATAGTCTGCAGAAATTTCTTTCGTTAAGCCAATGAATAAATCTGATTATGGAAACGACATTGATAAAGAAACTGTAAGAAAAAAGTTACTTTTAATTTAAATTTAATTTGAAAAAGTCGCCGAGACAGAAATCATTACAAATGTGATTAAATCTGTCCACGATTAAACGAGAAAAAAAAAAGAATTTTGTCGATGATTTCTGTTCATCTTTCCCAACGTATTATTTTTCTTTTTTTTACGTTCTATTTGGTTCTATTACTTTGTAAAAGTTGGATGAAATTATAGTCTTAATTCGATTGATAATCAATTACACTTCTACATTTAAATTTAAGAAGTTTTGTAAAGTAAATTTTCAGTTTTTTCACTATTGAATTGTATAATATGCATTAAAAATTTATATATTGTTTTTTCTATTTTTATTAAATAATATGTTTATTATACATACATTTCTTGATAAACAATGTTATTTATTATTCACAATAGTAAATCTTTATTTAGCTCAATTTACACGATGTGTAAACAATAGCTGTAAGTATATGTTTCGTACTAATATAATTACGTATTTAATTAATAATTTGATAATGCATTAGTGGGATACAGTATTACTTTGCATGGTCACATTAAACACAAAGGATGACAAAACTGACCAAGAAAGAGATTAAACATTTTGGCACCCAATGTGGTTCAGGACTTTAGGAACAGACGAGACGGTAATTCATTATACAGATGGGTTTTAGTTGGTTCAACGCGTTAAAATCTAAGACAAGATTTTGAATTATGCTGTTAGCTTCTTGTGATATATAGATCAGAGCTTGATTGCTTGGCGAACAAGTTTCGAAACTTTGTTTAAAATTAATTGTAAAATAAAATAGTACAAATTTTTTTTTTTATAGTGCAAATAGCAATAGGTACTTTTTTTCAAAAATGGTACTCTATGCATGAGTTTCGTACAATAATTTTTGTACTAATATACTGAAATTTGTCACTTATAAATCTGTGATTGGTTAGTAATGTGGTACATTATGCAATACTATTAACGAAAATCTATACTAATGCTAATGAATTATGTACGTTATAGAAATAATTATTTAAATAATAAAAAAAATTAATATATCACATCTTTAACAAGGACTAAAAAGTATAAAATAATTTCTCCTAGTCCCACATACTTTTTTTATTTAAATAATATTTTTTATAGATTTAATATAGTACATTAATAATATAAAAGATTCTTTTATTTAAGAATATTGAAAATCTCTTTCATGTATTTGCATTTTAAACTTTATCATCAGCTTTAATGTAAATCAAACATTTTTGCATGTATAGCATGCACCACTTGTAAAACGTATTACAAAAACCTAATACCGCAAGATACATTCTTCCAAATCAGATCATCCATGCTTAATGCCAAAGTTTACTGGACTAGAAATAAACGTATGCGTATCATTCATTGATTCCGCAAGAAGAAATAGAAGAAAGTACATGGGAAAGATATAAGAAAAAGAAAACGTGCGTGTGTGTGTGAACCGCAAATATGTAAGCACGAACACTAGGGTGACTAACAAACCATGTAATCTTTATGGAATAAGAATGCTGAATCTTAAGTGTTACAAAACTTATATTGTTACCTTAGGCTTAGGCTATAAATATTTGTTTGTAGATTTTTTTTCTTAAACTTTATATTTTCAATTTTATGAAAATTTGATTGTTTTTCTACTATTGTTAAACAAAGTGAATTTTATTTTACTGTTTTTATTTAGGGATATTGGAAAGAGTTTGCGCAATACTAAATCAATTTTTTTGCAGTCTCAATACAACATTTTGTTTTGCTTGGTTGTTTTAAATAATATCTTTTTTTTTATAAAAATACTTTTATTTAAGTATTATCATAATGAAAAATAGTATGTTTAATATTGATGTAATCTATTTGTTTTTAAATTTTATATTTTCTAAAATCTCTATCATCAAATATGTAAAACACAAAACAGTGCATGTCCATTCTGTCAGTTTATCAAACGACGCAGGCAATCTTCACCTAGTCTTTGTAAAGCAGGACGTCGAAACACCACCATCGCTGTTGACGCTCTGTTGCGTCACGAATTTAAATTGGTTGCACTGTTTTATATTTTGGACACAATGTTGAACCAGACGAATAAGTGATGGGCAAGATATTCAAGCGAGACTAGAAAGAAACTTTAAGTCTGTTTTTGTTAAATAAATATATATATATATATATATATATATATATATATAAATTTTTCCTGAAAATGATATATGAAATGCCAAAGTAAAGTACAATTTTTAATGATTTTAAATAAATTAATCTTTTTCTGTACATATTAGTACAAAGTAATTAGCATTAATTTCAAATATAAAATGTAATTTTAACATGAGCAAAAAAAATTTTTTTCTTTGACCAGCAGAACTTTCACTAACTTGGTCAAAACTAAGTATATATGCTGAATTTAAAGAACCGCAATATAAGGTCGTGTCCAGTAGTTTAGCCCTTTGCAAACAAAAGTTGCACACGTTAAAATTATTCACCAAATAAAAAAAAGAATAAAGAGAAGAATAAAAAATACAGTTAAGAGTATTTCCACTTCACTGCCTAGCACGTGATAAAACAAAAATAAGTTTGGATACGAATTGACTTTTTTTATCGAACTCAAGAGGAAGAACTATTTGTCTTTATTTCTTTTTAATAAAATTGTATTGATATATTTTATTTATAGAATTATTTAAATATTTTTAAATTTTGTTTAAAATTTCACTAACTTGTAGACTTAGCTACTTAAAAATTAAAAATTATTTACAACTCAATTGAAAACTATTTTTGGAAATTTTCAACAAACCTATTATAATATTTTTATTATGTGTTTTAATATTTATTTTTAAATTAAAACAGAATTACTTAATAAATCCTTGTGCATTTATTATATCTATATGTTTATAATTCATAACAGATTCAAAATTTGGTGGAGGTGCTAAAAATATAATGTTTATTTATAATGTGATTAACATAAGTAAAATTATATGCACAATATATTTATTATTAATTTTAAAAAAAGTATTTAAAGAAAAAATAGCTTAGTTTGTCCCAATGTTTTTTAATTATTTTGAAAATATATTCATACATATGGAAATATTAATTATGTTTTTCTTTGGCATTATACATTTTATTAAATTTAAAGATTTTTATAGTAATCAATCAAAAAATTATATAAATACTATCAAAGTGACTTAATATCAAAACAGATTGCTCCATTCTGCCAACAATATTTGATGAGTTTTTTCGATAAGTTGGCAACACTGTATTTTGTTAAAATTGCATAATTTATTCAAGCACTAGGAAAAACTTTTATGAAAATTTGATTAAAATCGGTTAAATAAAATGGTCATAATAATTTTTAAAAAATTTTACTAATTTTTTTCTCGGAAAGTTGGCAGCACTGTATTTTGTTAAAATTATATAAATTATATGAATACTAGGAGAATCTTTTGTGAAAATTTGAGTAAAATCGGTTAAATAACATGGCCATAATAAAATTTTTAAAACATTAGTAATTTTTTTCTCGGAAAGTTGGCAACACTAGATATTAATAAAATTATGTAATTAATGGGAGCATTAGGGAAATCTTTTCTGAAAATTTGATGAAAATCGGATAAATAACGTAGCCAATATAAATTTTTAAAAACTTTAGTATTTTTTTTCTCGGAAAGTTGGCATTACTGGAAAAAACCAAAAGCATATGACCATCTTGGGTACTAGACAAATTTATCCTGAAAATTTCATTAAAATCGGTTGAACCGTCTAGGAGGAGTTGCGGCCACAAAATTTTGATTTACGACCGAGCGAGCGAGCAAGCTGACGACGCACATCCATACACCCACATAAACTAAGTTCAGATTCGTCATCTAGAGGCTATATGAAAAATTTCTATACAATTTTTATTTTTTTTTGAAAATGTTACAGACACCGTACCAAACGCTATACCACTTTTTCCTTGCAGTCAAAATGGTAAAAACATGTGTGTACTCATAAGTAAGTTTGCCTATTTATAACTTGTTAATATTACATGATAGAAAAAAGTATTAGTATTTTTTTATCTGTTTTACATAAGATATTCTATAAAATTTTTAAAAAAATTATTGATAAATTTTAATTCTTTTCATAACTTATTAGTTTTTTATATTGATTATGTCGGCTGGTCGATTCAAGTGAAAACTTTGAAATATCTCGAAAAATAAGCATCGGACAAAAAAATTTCACATATAAAAAGTTAATATTTTTGAGGGGCTATTCACTCGTACTAAAATTGATTAGCTACTGCCCACCTTTTTTGAAGGGGGCAGGAGGTAACTTAGAAATCTTAAATTGGAATCTTCATTTTTTTTATTGCAGATTCAGATTTTCTAGAAAAAAATACATTAACTTCATCTACAAATTTTATTGGCATTTTTAACAGTTGTTAGAAAATGTATCCTTTAAATCTACCATATATTGAAATTCACTAAACACAAAACATTCTAAAATTACTATTATCTTCAATGTAAATTTATATTATAATTTTCCGGTGTAGTGCGTGTATTTTTAAATGTAAATACTAATTGAATTTATGCAATTTTTGCGTTTTGTATTGTACATATAGTCTTAATAAAAATAAATTAATACAACATTTCGAGGTGCTGAACATTTTAAAACGAATATAATAACTAAATAATATAATTTTATATTAGATATATTTTCATATGGTTTTTGTATTATCTGATCTTGTATTAGTTAGAAACATCAGAAAGGAAAATGAAGCTCGCACAACCTAAAAATTAGAAAAAAATAATTATTGAATAGAATAAAATATAATACTATTAGGTAGAGTTACCTACCCGCCCAAAACTGATAACATTTAGGTCCAATACGCCGCCAATCGAAATTACAATTGAATCACTCATTTCAAAAACCACATTAGTCAAAAAAGTTGAATTTTCAGTAGAGCTAAAAAACCGTTTCATACAAAAGGTATACTTTTTCACGAAAAAACCGTTGCTGTAAACTGAACTCTTTAGGTGACTACACCAAATGCCATGAAAAACACTGTAATAAAACGTTTGGTTTTTGCAAAAACTTTTTTTTTTCTTTTATGACTTATGTGGTTTTTGCACGGACTACTACTTTCGGGTATTAAATTTTTCTTTATAAGGATATAAATACAAAAATATTGACAGAAAAAGTTTATTGTTGTTTTATAACAAAAGAAAATACAAAAACAATAGAACTACAGTAAATATTTTATGGTACATAATCGTACTCTTTATCATTCTCGATGTCATTTTGAGAAGTTTGCTCCTCTCCGGTTGGCCATTGAAAAATCTGTTCATAGAAAGGCATATGTTCTTGGATGATACTACTTTGTACCTGTTTGATGTTCTCTATCTTTTTGGGATTTATGGGAACACAGCCGGTTGGATATGCGCATTTTGTTGGTAGTGTAATTTTAACAGTTTTTTTTCTCGCCAAGGGAAATGTATGACTACCTAAACCATCGATAAAGTCTTGAACAATCACAGCTCCTTTTTTGTCTTTTTCATACTGGAATGACATATAGCAGGATGGAGTGAATGATTTTTATGTTCTTTTTTAACATGTTTACCAAAACTCTCATCTGATAAACACGTTCTTTTATAAAATACTGGCCACCAATTTGAAAAGTTTAGAATTTGATGAGTTGCTAACATGAAGACCTTAAACTTAGGGCTTGCTTCTGACATAATCATATAATATTCTTCAGGGACATATATACGGTCACACTTCTTAATCTTTTTTTTCAAAACTCTGAAATCCCGATCATTTGGAAGAAACGAATGTCCCCGTATAGGAAAATAGTGCGTTATTTTCGAAAAACGTTCTGTGTCAGTCAATGATAATAAAAACCTGATGACCGTGTGGTTTTTATTTTGACCTGGGCAGTTATCTGAGAATAGCACTAATTCATTGATATTGTCGCCCAAAAAATTGTCCATGTAATGAAGAAGCATGGAACAAACTTCGTTTACCCCTTTGTTTGCAGTGCCTTCATGGAAGACATAAAATACGGATTCGTTTGTCTTCAAATTTTTTATACCAAAGCAGTTTACCCATAATTGCCGGAGATAGAATATTTCCTGTATTGGTAGGTGCGGCAAAGGTAAATTTTGCATAAAGTCGAATGTTATGCAAGCAATGTCGTCCCGGATGCTACAAATCTCTTTTACAGCGGCGATTTTGTTATGAATTTTTTTTGCCCGTCTTTTATGAACAGCCTTTTCAGCTTCAGCTGCTTTTTTTGCGTTTAAACCTAAGGTTGAAATTTTTAGTTTTACCGATAATTCTTCACATACAATGCATGTGTCTATTTGGGGTCGTCCAAATCTTAGAGAAAAAGTTGTGTTATAGTAGTTTGCGTAAAAAGCATAAGTGACTTTGAAATCTGGATATTTCTTCTTGAAGAGGGCATGCATGGTTTTAACATCTAATTGGGCGTTTAAATATTCTATCTCCTTGCCTGAATAGTGTGTACGTTTTCGAGGAAAGTCAAGAATGTGGTCATGAATAGCTTTCAAAACTTCGGGAGGTGTAGTGTTTGCTTTTTGATGTTGTCCTCGTTTATCGTGCGGTGTCAGTGATTGTTGAAGTAAGTTGGTAAGGCGTCTAACACGGTTTTCAGTGATACCGTATATAGAAGTAAAAGCCTTCTTACATACCATTTCCCTTTTGCATGGTGTAAGTACGTAATACTTAAAAGCATATTCTCTTTCTGTTGCTCCTTCCTTGCGTAATCGGTGAGTTTTTACTGGTCTCCTCTCAATCAACTGTTGCAAAAAAATGTCTTTGTTCATTTTTATTTAGAAACCCATTTAGCTTACTAATACAAAATTCCAGATCTTCCCGAGTTAGTCGTTCAAAACATAACCGTTTACACCTAAAACAACAGAATATACAATCAGTCATTGTTTACAAAATGTACAAGATAAAACCTACTTGCAGTTGAGTCCAGTAGAACGTGCTGGCATAACCTTTCCTGTCCAATTCGTGTGCTGAATCCCCTTAACTTTTGCGTTTCTGATAATATTTCTTTTATAAGACTCGGATCGCCGTTGCCTTTTTCTTAAAGGTTCATCACGGTCACTAGATGTATCAGTATCAGGCATTTTTTATTAATAAATCGGCTGTTTACGTCTGGAATAATACAATGTAAACACGTGAATGTCAACCGCTAGCAAGTTATTACTGACACTAAATCGCCATATTGGTACCCCCACTTAATGCATTCCGTATTCCACGCAAAAACAACGCAAGTCACTGACTTATGTGGTTTCTGCACCGAACACAGAAATTTACACTGAAATATCTTGCTAACGCGTTATGGGACTTGTGTGGTTTTTGCACAGAACATGTAAGTACCCCTAAGGAAGCGGATCGTGGCAAAAACTCAATTTTGCTAAATTTTGACTTATGTGGTTTTTGAAATGAGTGATTCAATTGATTTTTGACTTTGCATCATTATCTGTATTAAACTTTTTCGTACGACACCGCCATCCAAGTCATACAATATGCAATTATATGCAGCGTCACATACCTTTAATCCCTGAAAATTTATTATTTAAAAACAGAATTGTGACTGATCTAAATCTAAATGTAAGATCTTTGATCATATATAAATAATCTATGATCTTAAAAACAGATCATATATATATATATATATATATATATATATATATATATATATATATATATATATATATATGTATTGCAAGTTATAACTCGCTTATTAATTTCGTTGCGGTTAATTAAATTTGCCCTCATCTACTCCAGTAAAACAACTATTTATGGTGAGTTCAACTATTAATTTGGAGTTGGAGTAATTTTGTAGTGAAGTAATCACGCCTAAACGTAATCTGTCACATGTATAAATAATGTTCCAACGGAAAGTAATTATTATAAATATAAGAGAATTTTTATTCGACGATGACGACGAAGACGAAAAATTTTAAAATTTTGTAGAGAAGATTGATAACTTTTCAGCATTTATATTCTCAAATATGGTAAATCACCTATTTAAACGATATATTCGAATGTAGCCCGATTTTTTTCATTGTTTACTTCATAAAATGCACCTAACGTTTTTTTTTTATCTTATAACTGTTTTTGTTCAGAAAACAAGTTATAATTTAAACATTTAAAGCTTATGCGCATGATGTACATTCCTAAATCCACGCTGTACGAGATAGGGTAAATGGAATGAACTCTTTTTACTCCATGCAGTATTAAACCGAACGACCAAAATTTCACTCCATTCACTCCATTCACTCCAAAATCAATACCCGAACTGTTACATAACACTTCAGAGTAAAAAAAGTATCTCACGTAGAATAGCCGGACCCACCTTTAATAGTGGTATAAGGGAATTTGACTATATATATATATATATATATATATATATATATATATATATTTTCCTTGGAAGATGAAAATAAGGAAAATTAATCAATTCTAAACATTCAACTCTCATACAACAGCATTTATAGTGTTCTAATCATACATGTAAGGTTTCTCATCTATAGTTCACATTAAATTATTAATTGTTTTATACATAATTGTGAAATTGTAAAATTATAAAATTGTTTTAGTGTTTCTCTGAAGAAGCCACAAATTGCTGGCGAAATATTGGAATGTACAATAAATTGATAGAATTGTAAATGCTTGCATTTTTATAAATTTTCTCAACCCAAATACCGTATCCCGTTAAATTTTCGTACTATATATATATATATATATATATATATATATATATATATATATCACGTTGACTGCGATACATATCTCCGGGGATATGTAACATGCTTATTTTCTATATATGGTTTTTCGGTGCCGCAGTCAACGTGTTTATATATAAGGGTGGTTTGGGTCAAAAAAATAAAATTTGTTTGACGTTTCCTAAAAATTTTCTAAATATTTTTTAAATGGCCGGAAGAATACTCTCGAACGTTTATTTTAACATTAAATCGTGCCCCACTTCACTTTTGTTTCATTTAATAGCTTCTTTTTCATTTAAACTCGGTTGCTTTGTATTTACTGAGTTTGATTTTAATGCAAATTGACTCAAAATGATTTACGAATGTCTGCTATAACATTATTAGGCTTTCACGTCGACAGTAAACTTTGCCCCAAAACACGTACACTGAAAAAAAAAAAGCCTTAGACAGGGACGGATCTACATATGGGCTAATAGGGCTATAGCCCTGGGCCCCAGATCCGCAAGGGGCCCCCAACCTCTCGAACATATACCTATTATATTCTATACCAAGCACGGCTTATAAGAGAAAAGATCGAAACACAAAAAATTAAAAATTAAAATTTAAAGATTAATATTAGAATTAAAATTTAATTTCTCACCAATAAGTGCTTAAATAATAATAATTTCACTTAGGTTGATTTTTAAGAAATAAAATGAATAATGAGAGATTAGCGGACTTGATGATTTTATCAGTGGAAAGTGATTTAACGAAGTGATTGAACTATGATGACGTTATTAAGGAATATGCCGAGAAAAAAGTCGGAAAAATGCGTCATTAATAATTTTAAAATTTAATAATTTGTTATTGTAATTGTATTGTATTTAATTTCATTGAGATTGTACTTAATATATGTTTAATGAAAATGCAATAAATAATTGTGATTATACTTTAATATCCTTGTGAGTACTTTTTAATACATATACGAGTATTTAATAAAACTGTAATAAATAATAATTATAACCTTTAATACTGTCTTTTATTTTTTTAATTTTTTTTATAATCAATGGCGAAGGCGTGAGTCAAAGCCAATAAAGAAAAAGAAAACAATTTTTTTTTAAACGTGTAGGGCCCCTTGTTATTTTTAAGCCCTGGGCCCCCAAAAAGCTAGATCCGTCCCTGGCCTTAGAAGTTCAATATATTCAGATTGTCTTAGCCTAGACAATCATGACCAAATATATAAGCATTATTGAGGACAGTCGTGTAGCAAAAGTTATATTTTTAAATAATCAGTTTTTTTATAGAACTTATAAAAATAAATACACGAAGTTAATAAAAATGACAGCTGGTACTATCAAGTACAAGGCCAATTATTATACATATATACCAAAGAAAATTATGCATCTTCGGTGTTTGGACGGGATTAAAATATACAATGAAAATAGAATATATTTACAAGGATGATGAGTTTTGGAAAAACAAAATGAAAGATAAACTTAAATATTTTTATTTAAAATGTATGCTTCCTGTAATCGTTGATTCCAGACAGGAAAGAAACATGGAATTAAGAGATATAAAGTAACGTTATTAATATATATATAAATATATGTTTTGTTATACTATTTTTTTTATAAATTGTTTTTTTTTTGTAAATTATTCTTCTTTTGTAATATCTTATCTCATTATTTATATAAAAATAATTTTTATACCTTTTTTGACAGTATAGTTTAAAATATAATAGTGAAAAAATCAGTTTGTTCAATTTTAATTATTTAGAAAATAAAGTCATCAACACAAGAATTTTTTATTTCATTTTTCTAATAGTCCAAACGTAACAAATGTATTATGGCAGTAATGTAGTCATTGTAAATTTTTCGTATGGTATAGTGGTATAGTGTTATGTAAGAGTAATTTATAAAATATAAAACTTACGCTTAAAATATTAAAAAATATTTTGTGGGTCGCGATTTGGCATCTTTGTTAATAAATAAGTTGAAAAGATTGTGTGCGATTTGTATATGACCATTACTTTTTTGTAGTTTAAAATGGATTAAAGTGTTATGCGAAAATGTTTTTAAATGTATTGTGTTTACGCAATATTTTAGATACAAATTCCTTTGAAACTCAATACAATACAATGGGTTTATAAGAAATAGATAAACTATATTATTATTTATATTTGTGTTCTCTTCTTGTTACAATGTAAAAATGGGATAATAATAATAATAATATTTATAAATATTTATGCTTTGTTCTATTATTGTAAAAAATACACAAGATTTGTTATAAAATTCTTATTTATAATTGAAGTTTTTTCGAAATACGTAAAAATATCTAATTGAATAAATAATATATTTTTACTTAAAATGTATTCTTTTTCAACAAATAATAAGCAGAAAATTAAAAATATTTAGTATAGAAGGTTAAGTTGTTTTACAGTAAATTTGAAAAAAAATTGCATTTGAGAAATAGGTTGTGAAGAATTTTAAGTTTTATTTATCTAGATCATTGAAAACTATTTAATAATATAATTTTATAAATTTGAAATACATATCAGTTATCAAACCAAACTGTCTATCGAAATTCGGAAATAGTGAAGGGGAATGGGCAGTATACGTGTGAAGTAGGGATAAGTCTGCTTGCTTTGTCACCGCCCATAAACTCTGAATTTTGTACCTCGTTTCTCACCCCGTGGAGAACATTACCGCAATAGAAACTGTAAAGGTTAACTTCTATCTTCTACTATATTTTTCAATGTTTATCATAACATTTTTTTGTTAATTTACATATGAATACGTATATTTTTAGGTAACAGGTAATACTTTTAAATAAAAATGATAAACAAATTTTTTATTTTATAATATTTGTGATAATGCGATAGCTATTAAAATAAATTTACATATATTTATATTTCAATACGGGATATATAAAAGCATGCTAAGAAAGATGTTAGTTTAATAATAATCTGAAATATCAACAGTTTAGATTATATTTTTATATTTTGAAAACAAAACACTGCAATAAATACTATGAATTTCTACACAATAATTTTGGTAAGCGTCTGTTTTCAATATTTATTTAAGCGAATGTTGTTAGCCAACGCTGTATTGTTTTTCGATTTAGTTAAAGTATACTACATGACAGAGCTTATATTTTATCAAAACGTTCTGTTAAAAAAAGTAATCCTATATTATTTGAAAAACAATGCAACATGTTATTAATTAAAATGCTGTTATTTTGCATAATGTGTTAAAAAAAAATTAAGTAATTTTTATTTAAAAAAAATTGTTATGTAAAGCTACACAAAACTAATATCACTAAATTCAAAATAAAAATCCTAGAAATCTATAAAAAAAATAAGTCATGCCATTTTAAATAAAAAAGTTGTATTCAATATTTTGATAATTAACTTTAGAAAAAATATTTTCAAATAACTTATTCAGTATTCCGTGTTCTTTATTATAGTGTAAAATATGTGTATTGTTTTATTACCACATATTTGGTAAACATTTTTTAAAATAGTAACATGTGTTATTTTAGTTTTGCATTTTCGAAAAGACAATAACTTTTTTAATTCAACGATATATAATTTTCATATTTGTCAATAAAATTCATTTAAAAAATATAATATTGTATATAATAAAAAAATATTGAAAATGAAATATATGTTAGAAGATAAAAGCAAAAACTGATTTTTAAATATATGATAAAATCATTTTTGTTACAAAAAAGTGAGGTGAGAAAATTGTAAAAATAATTATATATTACTATTAAAAAAAAAAAGTGCGCCAAAAAATGTTTTAACAAATAAAATATTTTTTACGATATAATATATTATTTATTATTTGAATATATTTTTTTCCAATCTAGACGTGACAAGTCAAACCATTATATATTACGAAAAATAATCATTTCTAAAATATCTTTCATTGTTTCAGAGTATTTTAACATTATGTTTAATAACACAAGAAACGTTATCAAGGTGTAATGGAAAAGAAGGAACTAGTTCATGTCAATCACCTTTAGAAGGTCCAGTTACTCAAAGGTCTGCAATCGGTGAATGTGGCTGTCCACGTCCTCCTCCCTGTATATGTCCACCCGTTAAACCAGTTCAAAGCTGTCCAAGCTGTGGGTGTCCACATCCACCTCCCTGTTTATGTCAAGCCCCTAAACCTTGTCCAGTTTGTCCTACATTAGTATGTGGAAAACCTAGTCCTTGTCCAACACCTAGTTCTTGTCCAAGCTGTCCAGCTCCTATACCTTGTCCACCCCCTAAATCTTGTCCAAGCTGTCGAAGCTATCTACCTCCTACTCCCTAATCCTACCAAGCCCCTATACTTTGTTCAGTTTGTCCTAAATTAGTATGTGCAAAACCTCGTCCTTGTCCAACACCTCGACCTTGTCCAAAATGTCCTACCATTGCTTCTACAAGTTAAATATTTTCATCTGCAAATGATTCAACAACTCTAACAACATTACGGCACACCTTGTCATATACTAAAACATAGAACAAATACTTCTTACCTCTGTATTAAGTAGTTAGATTATAATTTTTGCTTTAAAAAAAAAAAATTATATTATTTTTGTATGCTATAAAATATTTTGTATAATACTAGTAAATGTATAATATTAAACATTTTCGACTCGCATATATATATATATATATATATATATATATATATATATATATATGTATTTGTTAATTTTTTAATAAAATTATTTAAACGAATATCTGTGTTTCATTACATATTTCCATACTATTTTCAAATTGTTAACAATACCCTAAAATCAATATACGTATCTATGATAATTTTGCAAATTTTTTAATTGAATCTTATAGATTTGGATGCACTGAGTACAATGGTGTAAATTTAAACTATCTATCTTTTATAGTTTAGTCAAAAATTGCATTTTTGCAAAAAATCTGTAATTGCAAATATCTCGGAAACGGCTGGGAATTTCGCAAAAATAACAAAATTTTCCGCGTTTTACAATTACCAGTCAAACATAG
This sequence comes from Clivina fossor, assembly GCA_963966155.1. Taxonomy (NCBI): domain Eukaryota; kingdom Metazoa; phylum Arthropoda; class Insecta; order Coleoptera; family Carabidae; genus Clivina; species Clivina fossor. The sequence continues at coordinate 12,809,684 of OZ014553.1, read as the reverse complement.
CCGTACTACAATATATCCAAAAGTCAGCCCCCCTAAAATTGCGAGTATTTCGCGAACGGCTACAAATTTCGCAAAATAACGAAACCTTTCCCAAACACTTAATGTTGCTATAATATATTTCAACCCCCCCCCCAACCCCGTACGACCCTTCGGCTAATAATTATAAATATTTGCAAAAAAAATCTTTAATCGCAAATATCTCGGAAACGGCTGGGAATTTCGCAAAAATAATAATTTTTCGCGTTTTAATCAATTATGGCCGTACTACAACAGGTCGGTTCTATGGTAGCCACAGTAAATTTTTTTCAATTATATAATTGTTAGAGCGTTAGAAATATAATAATCAATACTTTTAAACAGACTATATTTGAAAAATATTGACAATAATCTTTGAAAGGGAAAACGTTTTCCAAATCACACTGGTGACGTCAATTAAAAATTAAAGAAAACTATATATATATATATATAGGTATATATATATACACCGGGTGTTTGTTCGTTAAGTTCGTATGAACGTTTAACATGCAAATTCGAAAATTTGCGATATACTTCTTTCTCGAGTTAAATTTGGAGAAATACTTAGAATAATTTTTGATAGACAATAAAAAGTTCTATAATTTGGTTTTAATTTTAATTTGCTAGCATGTGCCTGTTGGGCGCTAGAATTTTTTTTTGATTTTTTGCTTTTTATTTTTTTCTCAAAAATTATGAGGTCTAGGAAAATAAGCATGATATGGAAAAATGCGGAATAATGAGTACAATAATTGAGTACAATGCATTGTTTAGTAGAAAAAAATTAAAAACTGAATTTTTGAAAATTTGACAAGAGCTTGGGATTTTTTCAAAATAAAACTTTTCAAAATTTTTTTAAAAAAATCTGAAAAAATTCAGTAAAATAAAGAAAAAAATTAGCTACATAATAGCTAAGTAACTTTTTTCTCTAACTCATACTTATTTTGCAGGAAAAATTATTGAAAATTATAAAAAAACATTTTAGAATTTTCAATAATTTTTCCTGCCAAACCAGAATGAGGTAGAGAAAAAATTTACTTAGCTATTAAGTAGCTAATTTTTTTCTTTATTTTACTGAATTTTTTCAGATTTTTGTAAGCAAATTTTGAAAAAAGTCTTATTTTAAAAAAATCTCAAGGGTACCCCACCCCCTAGTCAAATTTTCAAAAATTTAATTTTTAATTTTTTTCTACTAAACGATGCATCGTAGAATAATGGGTTCTTTACTCAATTATCGTACTCATTATTCCGTATTTTGCCATATCATGCTTATTTTCAGACCTCATAGTTTTTGAAAAAAAAAAAAAAAATCAAAAAATCAATAAAAAATTCTAGCGCCCAAACGGCACATGCTAGCAAATTAAAATTAAAACCAAATGATAGAACTTTTTATTGTCTATCAAAAAGTATTCTAAGTATTTCTCCGAATTTAACTCGAGAAAGAAGTATATCGCAAATTTTCGAATTTGCATGTTAAACGTTCATACGAATTTAACGAACAAACACCCGGTATATAAAATTATTCAAAAACATTTTCATACACTTGTCAGATGCCATGATAACACTGAAAGATCTAAACTAACAGAAATAAAACAACATTGAGAAACAAGAAAAAAAAACAAAACAAACGAGTATACGTCATCGTCACATAAAAACATTTGACGACAGACATTCAAACAAGAAAAACTTTGCGAACATTTTATCATGCTTTCAATCCATTAGTGTTTTGCATTGGTGTTTTGTTATTTTTACGTTAACTAAACGTGACGGTTTTAAAAAAACGTAACTTTACATAACATAACAACAAGAACGGTGTTGAATCCAAGATGGTTGTGACATGGAGGATATAACAAAATAAAAAATTCATATCCGTCAACGACAAATTGATACAGCTGCGATTTTTTTTTTTAGCATATTTACGAATGACAAATGGTTTCAGTCATTGCACTTTGCAAGCTACGTTCTATTGTAATGGCTTTCAGAAAAGGCTTTCTCATTTCAGATTGCGTCATTTCTTGGTTATTGCTTGAAATATTATACGACTCTTCTGACAGTTGTCAATAAATAAGCTGGCAGACATACACTGCTCAAAAAAATTAGGAGAACACTTTTTTCGAGACCTGCAACTTTTTAAATAATAGTTCTAGGCAAATCAAATTTGGTATGCTTCAACGGTATATATTTAACTAAAGAATGACGTGAAATTATTCTCAAAATTTTAGGCTTATTATGTGCTATTTAAGGCCCCAAACGCCAAGTTTTGGGCTTCAGCCGTTTTTCCAAAAAAATTTATGTTTGCCACCTTTTCCGTAAAGTTAACAGAATTACTAAAAACGATGTCAAAACACTCGTGATATGACTTCCTAATATTTTTTTAATTATGTGCTCCAAAAAAAATTTTTTTTTAATATTCTAAAGTTATTCTGATAATTAACAAATGTTAGGAAGTCATATCGCGAGTGTTTTTGAAATCGCTTTTAGAGATTCTGCTAACTTTGCGGAAAAGCTGGCAGATATCAAATTTTTGGAAAAAGGGCTAAAGTTCAAAATTTGGCATTTAGGGCTTATATAGTCCACAATAATAAGGTGACCAATCGTACTCCTTTAGGGAGGACAGTCCTTCTTTTGTAGGTTCTGTCATTTCTCGAAAAGTGTCTTCCTACCTGTCCTCCTTTTCGATATTTTAAAACTAATTTGTTAATATCTGTATTCAGAAATGCCGCTTACCGTAAAATTCAATATGACGGTTTTGCTTAGAAATTTTCAATAGAAAATAATATATTGACAAAAAATATTCATTCAATGAAAGAATACTCGTTTAATTAAATAATTAAAAGGGATGTAAGCATAATATTTGTGTATTTTTGTTTGAATTAATAAAATGTTTCATTTATTTACGTTGTACTTTTTTCTTAAATTTTTTTGTCCTCCTTTTTATTGTAAAAAAATTGGTCACTTTAATAATAAGCCTAAAATTTTGAAAATAATATTTCACGTCATTTTGCCAAAATATGTCTGCCAGCTTCATCTACATCAAATAAGTAACTAGATCATAAAATTTATAGATTTTTTTCGGTTAATGGAAGTCAAATTTTATTTAATTCAATGCCTTCACAGTGATTGATGTTATATTTTTCTTTATAAATTTAAAAACGGGACATCTATTACCAATTTCTGAAATAGCAGTGGAAAATTTTAAAGCTTGATATACTTAATAATAGAGTGTATTCAAACTTTAGTAGGTATACAGCCTGATTCAGAGTAAGCGCCTTATTTTTTTTTAGCCACACTATGGGTACTACTTTCAAAATATTTGGCAGTAATATGTTTCAGGACATTCTCTACACGATGGTGATATCAGATTTTCAATTGGACGAATCGTTTCAAAATGGCGACGTTCAACTTTTTTTTTTTTAAATGGGATGCCATAATTTTTTTATTATTATTGAGATCCTAAAAACATTCTTCTTACGATAGTATTTCGTTTTTCTTAAAAATTCATTTATTTCCCTATCAAAAAGCAAACTAATATTTTAATCTAGTAGCGCATGAATGTGTTACACTCGATGTTATTTTTGTCCAAATATCAAGTAGCGGTAGAAAAACTAGTAGTCAAACCTCAAACACCACCATCGGACGACGTTTCAATTTAGGAAGTGTCTATTTTCACCATAAAACAGGAAATCAGAAACACGAGAAACAGGAAACACGACGTAGAGTGTTGCCGATTTTACGTGCAAAAACAAAATACTATCGTAAAAAGAATGTTTTTAGAATCTCAAAAATATAAAAAAAAATATGGCATCCCATTTAAAAAAAAAAGTTGAACGTCGCCATTTTGAAATGATTCGTCCAATTGAAAATCTGATATCACCATCGTGTAGAGAATGTCCTGAAACATATTACTGCCAAATATTTTGAAAGTAGTACCCATAGTGTGGCTAAAAAAAAGTAAGGCGCTTACTCTGAATCAGGCTGTATATTATAGTAACTATTTTTTTAAATAATGGTTTAGTATTAAATTATGTCAAATTTGGTATGATTATAATATCTTCCTTATCATATGTGATACGACGGTCGCTAATTAATACAAAAATAAACTATTAAAATATTTGTGAATTTAGTTTTACCAACTATGAACACAACTAATTAAACTTTTGCTGAACATAATTTTAAATATCATTATTCTATAATAATATATTGGTTTATAATCACATTCTAACAATCGTCTACTAGAAAACCCAATAAAAAAAATCTATTTCAAAATAAATTGTGTGTGAGACTTTGACCATCGCAACTAACAGAATTAAATCAGAATGAGAGCTACGTCAAAATCTCCAAACTCCAATCGGATCGTTAAAGCATCATTAACACTTTTCTCTTTACTTAAAATATATTTTTGAAAACTACAAAAATAAATTTAAAAAATTATATACATTATTTACACAGTTTTGTTTTATAAAAATTAATCGAAAAAATTACTGATTAAACAGGTTTAGAATATGAAAATCGGTTAAAGTACTAAAACCGATATTAAAATAGTATTTTCGATATTGGTTAACCATTAACCAATATTTTTATCGGTTACATGCTCTGCATTAAAATAAAATACAAAAAATAAAATTAAAATTTTATATATTTTTAGTTTTATACTGATTATTTAATCTTTCTAATTGTCAAATGTTTGTATGTATGTATGTATATATATATATATATATATATATATATATATATATATATATATATATATATATGTCACTGTAAAAGCTCGAAAATTGGTGAATCCTAGGATAGACGCGTTAAACCTAGGATTTACCAATTAGATGTAGTAAATGTACGAAAAATGGTTTTTTCGGGCTTTTACCAAGCCAAAGTGGTTAGGTTAGGTTAGTTAATTAGTTAGTTTTATAATTTAATAACAAAAAATATTGTTTAATATTAAAATTGCTTCGGTACGTTAAAAATTATCAAGATTTAAAACTAGAAATATTAGATTTTCTTAATATAAAAAAATATTGTTTTTTCATTTACTTTACATTTAAAATGCATATGTTTTATATCATTGAAAAATATTAGATTTTTTAAGATAAAATCCACTATAGGTTGAATTTAAAAAATCATAAGTTGACTTTATATGTCAAAAATATATTAATAAAAAAATATTCTATATTGAATAGGTATTATAAATATGTATATTTTTTATTTGTATTTTTTTGTGAAAAGTTTATGAAAAGTTATTTCGAAACTGATAAAATGACCAAATAATTTTTTTGCAATTATGAAAAACAGACATTTTTTAAACCGACGCGATCATATTTTTTGATTATTTCTTTTGACTAATTTACACTTTGAGTGATTGTCAAATTATGTGGGATCCAACGCGAACAAAGTTGCATGACGATCTTGCAGTAACAATTCACGCACAGGATCAATGTTTTCGGAACAACAACCGATTTTGGACGACCTTCACGAATTTTGTCTTTGAGCGAACTATGGCCACGATTAAATTTGTTAAACCATCGATAAACACTGGTACTTAATAGTACTTATCGCTAAAAGTTGAATTAAGGTAATCGATGCACTACTGTTGAGTTAATCCACGTCGTTAAGATGTAAAAAATAATAGCACAAAAATGTTTACGATTTAATTCAATTTTTTATCCGAGATTAATTTTTCAAATTACTGTAAACAACACAAATTGCGCTCGTACGTCAAAAGGTTCTGAGTATATAATATATATATATATATATATATATATATATATATATATATATATATATTACATAAAAGATCATATAAGATGATTAACATAAATAAATTCGAGTGTAGTAGACAGCCTCGTTATATTATCATTTTAATGTTGTAAGCATTTTATAAAATATTTGTAAAATTTAAAAAAGTAGAATAAACGATTTTAAAAAAATTCTAAGTTTCGATATACTAAACGTGCATCATCATAAAAAAATTAAAATGACATAAATTATAAACAAATAAAACATTGAAACAAATAACTAGGTAACAAAACACAAATAACTATATGAAAAAATGTTAATTATAAATTAAAGGAAGCAAGATTTTATTTAGTTCGGCATCTTCGTACTAATTGATATTATCTTTTTCATTGTATATTTCAATTGGTTTTTTCAATCTACTGTTAATATTTTTGGGTTTTTCAATTATTTTTTTTACCTTCAAATTGTTTATCATAAAGATTTTCTAACGCATGTTGTGCGATAGTAGATTTATCTAGATAGTTCAGTCGTATGGACCTCATGTTCTGATACGCTTGTAAAAACACTTTCTACTTGTTTGTAAGTAAACTTTACCGCGTTCACAAGGAGTTCTACATGTTTGATAACTGAAGAAGAAAAAGAATTTTGTAAATTCTGCAATATGCGTTACAATTTTATGTGTGTAAAATAAGAAACTTTAATATTATTTCTTGATAGAATTCTGACTATTTATTATTAATATTTTTCATAAATGGAAAAAAAAGAACTTCAATCATGTTTTCATTATCAAGTACAACACAAAATTGGTGCATTGACTTTTTCTAAATAAAAAAAAAATCTTTCTACCTAACTTATCTAGCCTAAAATCAAGTAAAAACAAATACAAAATTAATTTTTAATTTAAATTATCTAGCAATAAGTTTGACTAAACGTATATCTCCAACAAAATAAAGAAATTGCTGATTTGCACAGCGTGAAAGTAGCTTATTTTAATGTGCTTTTACTTTTTATATTTTATTTGTGGGCTTAAATAAATAAATATAACATATAAATATATCTTTAAAAACATTTGGTAATTGAAAAATTACATTTCCAATATTTTAATTAAAATTCAATAAGTTTAACCATCAGATAAATACATTGTAACCTTAATCGACTAACTTGCGCATTAAATTTTCATTCATTTATCACACACCATATACCTAACTATGTATGCATTCTGCACTCGCTTACCTCTATTTATTTTAATTAAATATAGTTTAGTTTGACTATATTTTAATAAAATATGCTGGAAAAATACTCAAAAAGTTTTGTAAGTTTTTATATGTTGCTTAGATTTAATTAAAGCAATCTGGTATGAATTTTTATTTATTAGTATAGTTTTGTATATATATATATATATATATATATATATATTTATATATTCAGTGGCGTAGCCAGAAACTGGAAATTACTAATATTAATATATATATATTCAAAATTCTTTTGTCGATAAAAATTAACATTTATATATATATATATATATATATATATATATATATATATATATATATTCAGCGGCGTAGCCAGAAACTGGGAATTACTAATATTAATCAATAAAGATAATACTATAATTTGTATAAAAAATAAAGAACAATAAAAATTATTTTTATAAAAATAAAAGTAAAATAACATATTTTATATTTCACATACGTATGTTTTTGGTCGTTCAGGTTCTTGGGGGAGTTTCAACCTCCCTTAACACCCCCCCCCTGGCTACGTCACTGATATATATATATATATATATATATATATATATATATATATATATAAATGAGAGTATATCAAATATAAGCATAGAATAATTATTAACTGAAAATGAAAAAACTTATATTACCTTCATTTTCAGTTAATAATTATTCTATGCTTATATTTGATATACTCTCATACTTATACGTTACAACAGTATATATAATTATATATATATATATATATATATATATATATATATATATATATAATATAAAATCGAGTGTAAAACATTTATGCGCTACTAGATTAAAATGTTAGTTTGCTTTTTGATAAAAAAGAAACACTATCGTAAAAAGAATGTTTTTAGGATTTCAATAATAAAAAAAAATTATGGCATCCCATTAAAAAAAAAAATTGAAAGTCGCCATTTTGAAATAATTCGTCCAATTGAAAATCTGATATCACCATCGTGTAGAGAATGTCCTGAAACATATTACTGCCAAATATTGTGAAAGTAGTACCCATAGTGTGGCTAATAAAGAAGGCGCTTACTATGAAACAGGCTGTATATACGATATAAAATAGTGTTATAAAATAGTCTAAGTAGTAAATAGTTTAAAATTCCTTTCACATTCTAATTGTTTCAAAAATTCCATGCTGTTCACTTTAATCTACAAAATTATAGTATTTTAAATAAATGTAAGTAAAAATACTATTAAGTTGATAAAAAATTATCAGACATTTTTAAACAATATTTATAATAAAAAAATTATTTTTATTAAAAAAGTAAACAGAACAGAAATTTTTATTAACGAATAACCCGCCTACAAATGCCTGATAATTAAGCATCAACCTAATAAAAACAAAACCAGGTTTTTTTTTCAATTTACCGCACGTTTGTTATAACTTATAACAGCACAACGATTTTGTCGGTTGTTATGGAAACTTGTCAAAATGTGGTAAATTTAACTTACACCTAGTGCAAAAAACATCTGTAAATGCATATAACAAAACATAATTAAATAACATTGACAATTTGCTAATAATTTAATAATTAAAGTTTGAATACCTTTCTCAAAAAGAAAATATAACCGTCAACAAATTTAAAACAGAACTTCACGAATAGATTTGTATAAGGCCCTGAAATCAATCCCATGTAACCAGTCGATAATAAAATAAATTGTAAATATTTAATTTTTTAATGTATTATAATATACAACAAAACACATATTTTATTTATTAATGCAAAAATACAATACACAACAATATGAAATATGTGACAGTAACATTTTTATATATTTAATTTCTTATTTTAAAATATTACAAACTGGAAAATATATATTATTCTACACTTTATTAGATTTCTAGATAATTCTAGTAAATATATGTAAGCTAATATAGTAAAAAATCTTTCAAAACTCATTATATAAAATAATACGGATTTAGGTTTAAGTTCTATATTAATATTTATTAATAATCGACGTTTCGACAAACTCAACGTCCGTCTTTATCAAGAAAACTGATACAAATGACATTTACAGTAACTAACAGAACATAGAAACAAGTTACTTAGTAACAAATAAGTAACTAAATCATAAAATTTTTATAGATTATTAATTCATAGAAGACAAATTTTATTTTCTTTATAAATTTCTATTGCTTCTAACTATCAATCTGCTGTTAATATTGATTGGACGTATTGACCTCTGTTCTGTCAATCTAGTAGAAACAATTCTACCTGTGCGTTTAACATAAACCTTACCGCATTTTATGAACTAGTTACTTATTTTGTTACCTAGTAACTTGTTTCTATGTTCTGTTATTTACTGTACTGTTTTATTTTAAATGTAAGCTATTTCAAATTCTTATTTAAAATTTAAAAGATTTGTAAAACAAAGTGTCAATTAAAATTATGCCTGTAACATCATAAAATATGCGAAATACTTTACGAGAAAACTACTACGTATACAAGTTTTGCGGAATATTAAATAATTTTTTGGCTACATCAAGAAATATAAATATATTTCGCAGTATTATTTGTGGAATAATAATATGAACAATATTTATTATTGCAATATATACTGTTTATAATAATTGGAAAGAAACTAAAATAGTAAATTTAGTAACATTTTCAATAAATATAATTGTACTTATGATTGCAATATGTATATATTTAATAACATCGAATTATCATTACAGAAACATAAATATTGTGTTAAATAAAATAGAAAAAGTTAATAAAACTTTTTATGCAATCAATTGTTCAATTGATTTTAAAACAATAAGAAGATTTAGTTTTATTGCAATAATTATACAGTACAGTTTAAATCTGACTGTGATAATAATAGGAGTATTAAATATTGAGAGATTTTTCAGTAATATTGGATATCAAATCATCTAAATGATACAATGAGATTGCATTTCATATGTTTAATATTTAATTTAATAGTAAAATATAAAACAATTAACGAATATTTACAGAACTTGAATCGAAATCAAATAGCAATAGAAGATTTAACAAATATAAAATATATCTATATAATTTATGATAAATTCTTTGAAATTAAATCAGCATAAAATTCTTTTTAGTTGAAATTTCAATAAATTTCATCAAAGTAGTTCATCAAATGTATTATATTTTTTAAAATATGCAAACAGAAAAAGTATATGAAGAAATGTTCATTATAATAATAACATTTTTAGAATGGGGATTTCTAGTCACTGCTGTCATGTGCACTATTTTATATTTTTAAATTTATTTGTTCCAATAAATTTTTAACAAAAACTACCTCATACCCTACTTTTTGTGCACTTTCTGAAGAAAAGTTAGCTTTTAATGAACTTGGTTCTTGTATGAAAACTGTTACGTTTACAGGACATTCATTTCCGGTTTTTGGTACTTTATTTGGATATAATTTGTCAAGTTTCCTAATAATTCGAATTTTATTATTTTACCGCATTTGTTATACTTATACGGATAATAACCATAAATATTTGTAGTTGTATAATTGTTTAACTTCAAAATTACAACATTAAAAATATAATTATCCCAACATGTAGAAATAATTTCATCAATAATTTTATTATTCACATTTAAAAACAAAATTAAAAAATATGCTTCTGTATTCCAATACCAAGAATGTTTATATTTTTTTACAAAATTGTTCAATTCTTCGAGATATTGCATCAAAATAACATACATATTATATCTACGGTTCATTTCAATTTGTTCATCTCTACCTAGATCAACAACAACAACATTTGTTTTATAAAGTTGATTAAAAAATGATTGTAAAATGTTGTATTTCTCATAGAAACCAATTAAATTGTATTTTTTTGAATACATATTTATAATATTTGTGGAACAATTGACTAGCGATATATTATTTTCAATTGATACCAATAATAACGATAAATATTACTAAGAAATTCATTGTAATTATTTTGTTAGCAGCCAAAACAACATTTCCAAGTTTTCTTAAACTCTATCTAATTGAATGATAAACAGCAATTAATTTTAATAATTAATTGCAATACTTTTATCAAAATTAAAAAGTTTATGAAATACATTAAGTTATTGATGTAATTTCATAAAATATAATCAATTAAATTAAGTGTTACAATTCAATTTTAATTATATTTCCCTTATGTAATTATAGTTTCTCTGTTAAAAACAAAAGACTAATTTCTAATATAAAAATAATGGCTACAATGTCAGCTACTGGGTGTTTTAGTTAATTTGATTGATTCTGATCTTATATCAGATGCATTCTGTTAAATCCAAAATTAAAATCCGATTTGTGATACTAGGCAATATTTTTAAATATGCAATAATATAAAAAATTAATACTGATTTTTGTTTTTATAATACAATATTTCTAAAATAAATGTAACAACACTAAGAAATAAACCAAGTATCCATAAATAAAAGATTCCAATAAATTGTGTCATATCCAATTTAAATTTACCAAAAATGGTTGTTGTTTTATCATTACGATATATATTCAAATCATTGACCCATTTAGAAATTAAACCAGCTTCCCGCATCCTAAATATCATTCGATTCATATGCTCAAGAAATGGATATCCTTTCACAGAATACATGCTAATGTAAACAGTTAAAATTGAAATATCTGGTAATTGAAACACTTTCAAATAATTATCATTGTCATCTTTATAGTACTTTAAATTATACAATAATTTTGTTTCGTATTCTACAAAAATCATTTTCCTATCGTAATGTTGCTTCATATGCTCATATTCTTCAAATGGAACATTTATAATTTTTTCTCGTATCTTATTTTCCAATATAGAAGGTGTGGTATTAAAAACTCTTTCCGATATGAAGTCGTAAAATACAATTGGTATAGATGATTCCAGTACTTCTTCTAGTTTAGTGACTTGATATTTATACAGAGGTTTAGTAAAAATACTTAATAGTTGCGATTGGTAGAAACTAGATATCCAGAAACAGGAAAATATCCAGGATATTATTATATATCTCATAACAAATGATGTCGGATTTTTTATAGATCCAGACAGAAAAGTATTCATACTATATAATAAACACCAACTAATATCTTTCATAAATATTGTTTCTCGTTTTATTTTTCCAAATATCCACCAAATTAAACCATTGATAAAAATCATTACCAGTAACCAGTAACATAATTTATTTGCAAATATTTTAAACATATTTTTCCATTGTTCTTCTGGTAAGGCACTAGGTACATACCATTTTAGATTATTTGGTATATATGGATAAGTTATTTCAAAGTCTGTCTGGAAACTTACTAGTGGCCAAAAATGACCAAATAATAATTCACTTTTATTATTTGCAAATTTACCAAACAGAACTTTACTGATATTAAATTTATCTTTCATATCACTTAATCTTCCTTCATATTTTTTGGCAGTTGCTGTTAAATTTACTTGCTTCAATAAATTTTTAATGAACACTACTTCATACCCAACTTCCCGTATATTATCCGATGAAAAATCAGCTTGTAATGAACTTGGTATTTGCAACCAAATTAGTACATTAACTGGACAGCCATTTCCGGTTTTTGGTATTTTATTTAGATATAATTTATTCAGTGGATATTCTTCACAATTTCCTAATAATTTAGGTTTTATTATTTTTCCACAATTATTATATTTATAAGGATAATAACTGTACATATTTGTAATTGTAAAATTATTTTGTGTTAAAATTACAACATTGAAAATATTATTGTCCCAACATGTGGATATAATTTCATCAATATTTATGTTATTTTTATTTAAATGTAAAATTAAAAAATATGCTTTTGCATTCCAGTACATAGACCGGCTGTACTTTTTTACAAAACTATTAAATTCTTCAGAGTATTCTACTAAAATGATATACATATTATACCTAAGGTTCATTTTTATTTGTTTTTCTTTAGTTAAATTAACAATAATATTTGTTTTATATAGTTTGTTGTAAAAATTCTTTAAATTATATTTGTCATAAAATCCAATAAGATTATATTTTTTGGAATATAAATTTATAATATTTGACGAACAATTTAGTAATGACATATTATCTTCAACTACTGGAATTAAATTTTGTGATGTACATGTATTGTTTCTACCAAAAAAGCAAATAGTAATAATAATAATATATAATAGCATAAAAATAGTCATTTTTGTGATCTTATAAAAAACTTTTTCCTAACCACATTTATTGAAATTTTTAACTTAAGTAAATAATTGTACTACTGTAATAAATTGTAATGCTCCTATTACTTTTATTAAAATTAAAAACATTTTACTCAGAAATTAAATGTTTTAATTTTATTAAAATGTTTCTATAATAATCAAATAACAATTAGTTAATTTCTATAATAAATGTAATATTTAAATACATTTACCATAATTTGTTTATCGACCAAAATTAATTTTAAAAATTAATTAAGAATACGAGTCATTATTATTAGTTGTAAATCATTTGCAAAAACCTTTTTTTCAAATTACATAAAATGTATTTTAAATAGAACAGAAAACACATACATATTTTAAATACGTACACAAAGCTAAAATCGTAAATTTTCCAGTTAGTAACTTTTTATTAGCATAATATATTGGCTATTAATAAATCTAAAATATCAATTTGTACAACTTTAAATAATTTATTTTTGACATAATATGTATTTTACAGACACATAAATAATCACTTAATTCCAGTAGACTGAATATAATTAGGCAGTTAATTTAATAAGTTACATATTAGTTCACTGTTTATTTAAATATTTGTAAAATTTTTAGTTTCATCATAGAAAATATTGCTTTAATATTTTTCAAAAATAATATGTGTTATTATGTTTTGCTAAATATATTATATGTTTTTTTATAATATAATATTTCAAAAATAAATACAAAAATACTAATAGATAATAATACTCAAGAATATTGAGATTTTATATTTTTCCCAAAATTTCACAGGATACTCAGTCATTAAACGGCTGTTAAGCTATGCATCAATGACTGGCCAGTTTAACCGTAGACACGTGTTTCGGTCTTTAGGACCTCATCAGTACGGTGCTGTGATCAGTTGCTGTGAGGCAACTGATAACCGATGTTAATTCTGGCTGCCTTTTATAGCAAGTACTTCAAAGCGATGACGAAGAGAAGTAAATAAATACCACCAACGCCATCTATACAATAATGCGATAAGCAATTATAGTAATAGACCTTGAACAAATAAATGTTCGTATTGTCATTGTGAAATTTAATATAATAATACTCAAGAATATTGAGATTTTATATTTTTCCCAAAATTTCACAGGATACTCAGTCATTGAATCGGCTGTTAAGCTATGCATCAATGACTGGCCAGTTTAACCGTAGACACGTGTTTCGGTCTTTAGGACCTCATCAGTACGGTGCTGTGATCAGTTGCTGTGATGCAACTGATAACCGATGTTAATTCTGGCTGCCTTTTATGTGAAATTTTGGGAAAAATATAAAATCTCAATATTCTTGAATATTATTATATTAAATTTCACAATGACAATACGAACATTTATTTGTTCAAGGTCTATTACTAATAGATAAATCAAATATCCACAAATAAAAAATACTAAGAAATTGTGTCATATCCAAGATTGGTTTAGTAAAAATGGGAATCTTAGTATTGAAATATATATTCAAATCTTTTATCCATTTTGAAACCAAACCAGCATCTTGCATTTTTAATATGATATGATTCATTTGCTCGAAAAATGGGTATTCCCTTACAGAATACATTGTAATACAAACATTTAATACTGATATATTTTGTAATTTATACTGGGTGTCCCATTTTAATCCGCCACTTGCAATAAATTTAAAATCGTGCATCGGACAAAAAAATGCTCCGGATAAAAAGTAAATGGTTTCGAAGGAGACATCTGATGCAGGTACCCTTGTCCCCCCGAACCTCCTTAAAGGGCGAGAACGGGGGGCAACTTTGAAAACTTAAATAAAACTCCCTATTTTTTATTGTAGATTCGGATAGACCATTAAAAAGTATGTAAATTTTATTTCGAGACTTTTTTTTTATTTTTGATAGATGGCGCTGCAAACAGCATTTTTTTTCTCAGTTTATCAGTCTTCAATTTGAAAAAAAAGGTGTAATTAAGTACGATATTCAAGTTCTTTTCAGTTTTGTGGGAGGAGGGGAGGGGGCAAGGGTCACTGAATCAGATATTCCCTCGAAACAATTAACTTATAGTTAACCCTCCTCGAAACCATTAACTTAAAGTTAATGGTTTCGAGAGAGTTAAAATAAAATTTTATATATACAATATATATATATATATATATATATATATATATATATATATATATATATAATACATTTTAATACAGAACTTGAACTAAAAGCAGTTTTATTTTATATAATAAGTTCTGAAAGATTTTTTTTGCTATGTTCAATTTTATCTACTTTTTCCATAAGTAAAGTTTATCGTCAATTAAATAAAAAATAATGAAAGTAAATAATTTTTATGAACATATTTTATTTAAAATATCAATATGAATCGAAATAAAAAATAAAAAATTTTGAAAATGTTTTACCGAGATTCGAACCTAGTCACGATTTTAATAAATTTATTTTTAAAAGAAAGAAAACGATTTTGTGTAAATGATTGTGTTAGATAATCTAGAAAATTAATAATAAATATAATAAATAAAGTTTTAAAAAAGAAAAATATAGTTTTGTAATGGATTCGAACCACGATACGTAACATAAATAACAGCTCCGAACAGTATATTGTCGACTGGGAGCGTGGCGCACTCCTGTAATCTAGCTACTTGGAGGTCGGGTTCAGTGGATGGTTTGAGGTCGGGAGTTCTGCGGCTGGGTCGTTCACGTTGACAGGACGTCCGCACTAAGCCTGGCATCAATATGGTCGGTCCGGAGGAGTCCGGACCGAGGTCCGGACCGATCAGGTTGGCTAAGGAGGGGCGAATCGGGCCAGGGGGGAAACCCAGCAGCCAAAAGTCCCCGTGTTAGGCAGTAGTGGGATCGCGTTCGGGAGTGAAAGCTCAGTCGCAGCCCGACTAACATAACTACACCTGAATCTTTTTTGCACGTTTTTCAAAACAATTTTATTTAGTAATAATTTTTAATTGAGTTTTAATATTTAATTCAAGCCGTAGTTTTTCTTGTGTGAAAGAATAAAATTAAATTATATTTTTTCCACAATTATTACACATAATTTAAAATTTACTGAATAATAAATTTGTATTAATTTTGACATATCAAAATTTTAATTTTTGAAAATTAATATAAGTTGACATATTTAACATAGTAAAACATCTTTTAGAACTCAATATATTAAAATAAAAGCTTTAGGTTTAAGTTCTGTAACTATAAAAATAAAATTTAATGTTTATTTTCCAATTTAACTAATAAATTTCTTAATCACTCTAATATGCTTATATTTGGACAATACATTCCAAATGTTGATAATTCAAATGGAAAAGCTCAAACAATTTGTTTCAAAAATTCACTATACTCATTAATAATTTTATTTTAAAAAAAATAAATATATCCATTTATTTACTTTACAACACCAACAATATTTGCGGGAATTCCAGGAAAAAAAAATTGGCTATTTAAGGTAGGTTAGATTAGTAGGTTGGTTTAGATTTTTTTTTCAGTATGTATAAATAATTAAATAGCCAATTTCGTATACATACCGTATGTATAAATAGCCTCATCCATTTTTTAATGCAATGCGATGCGGCTCAGCTTGATACTAATGTGAGCTCTCGAATTTTTGCAGTGCGATGCGATTTGGCCCGCTGCGGCCTGCTGCGGCAGTAATGTGCGCTAGGCTTTATTAAATAAAAAAATAATAAGAATAAATAATTTTTATAAACATATTTTATTTAAAATATCAATATAAATTTAAATTAAAAATAAAATTTTTTGAAAATATTTTACCGGGATTCGAACCTAGTTACAATTTTAATAAATTTATAAATTTGTTTTGAAAGGGAAGAAAACGATTTTATATAAATAATTGTATTAGATAATTTAGAAAACTAATAATAAATATAATAAATAAAGTTTTAAAAAATAAAAATATAGTTTTGTTGTGGATTCGAACCACGATACATAGTGTAAATAACGAAGAAATAACCAAACAATTTCAAATTACTTCTTTATTTATTTATTTATTGTTCATTATTGACACAACAGACCTGAGGTCCAAAATGTGTCTTTACATATAATACGTAACATGTTGCAATATACAGACAAATACAATCATATATAGTATATACCTAATATAAAATACACAAATACACTTAATCAGTAACATTATATAACAACATTCAGTTTTACTAACATTTTCAACGCACATATTTATTTATTTATTTACTTTTAACATTCATCAAATAATTAAAGATTCAGTCTAGATAATACACACTCAAACACCCCTCTACTCATACAAAATATATCTACAAAATTATCCTTATTAATCGCAGAATTATATAGCGACATCATACGATTTACTGGACTCATTCTATAAACATCCGTCCTCGAAAAATTTCCATGAAACATTGCACGTTTTGATCTCATGCCCGATAAAGGTACTCGTAGAGAAAACTGTGACAAGATATTCTCACAAATTAGGGTACCGTTCCATAGTTTATGTAACGTTATTAAACCACTAACGTTACGTCTATAAGCTAGAGATTGTACAGAGTAGTAATTACGAACATCAATCGCTGATTCAAATGATGGATAAACACCTGAGTTTTTGAATCGTACAGCACGGAAAAATTTAGTTTGCACCTGTTCTAATTGTCCGATGTATTTATACGAAGACCATATAACAGATGCATATTCCAGCCTGCTTCTCACCAGTGAATTAAACAATATTATATGTTTTATCATATCTGAAATCACCTGCAAAACGTAAGATGAAGCCTGCGGTTCTGAAACTGCTATTTATAATTTGCGTAATATGATGATGAAATGTGAGTTTAGTATCAAAATGCACTCCGAGATCCTTCATGGAATCCCGTCTCTCAACGCAAGTTTCATTTAATTTATAATTTTAAACAATCGGAGTTCTGATTCTAGCATACGAAAGAACTTTACATTTTGATACGTTGAACTTTATTCGTTAAGAGCCTTTAAGTCATCTTGCAGTTTTTCCCAGTCCGTTATATTAGATATATCCTTATATAACTTGATGTCATCTGCATACCTCAAACAGTAACTGTTTACTACAATGTTGGTTATATCATTAACTGCCAAGAGAAAAAGTAGAGGCCATAGGTTCGAACCCTGGAGAACTCCGGATGACAAAGTGTAGCAAATTGATTTACAGCCCATGTACTCAACATATTGCAATCGTCCAATTAAATATGTAAAAAACCATTTGCATGTTTTTTCAGATACGCCATTTTTACATAAACAGTCCAGTAACAGATTGTGAGACACTTTATCAAATGTCTTACTCATGTCAAGATAGACAACATCAACCTGAGAGCCAACATCAATCTTTCTAGAAATAAAATCAGTAATAATTAACAAATTGCTTACTGTTGATCTTTCAGGCATAAAACCATGTTGACAATGAGTAATGTTAGGTGAAACATGCCGAAATAAACATCTGTATACAATTTGTTCGAATACCTTAGCTGGAGACGAGAGAATAGAAATCTGGCGGTAGTTTGTGATTAATTTTTTATCACCCGATTTATGTACAGGGCAAACTTTTGACAATTTTCAATTTTCCGGAAAAACGTTATTTGACAAAGACAGATTGAACGAGATTTGCAACGGATATGCCAAGACATCAATACACCCTTTTAATAAATACGGTGGTATTAAATCAGAACCACAAGATCGTTTCGGTGCCAATTTGTTAATTGACCAGATTACATCTTCAATGGTACATTTATTAATATGCAACAAACTATAACTTTTGTCTTTTAGATGTTCATTATAAACCTGTTCAGGAGCGGAAACTGCATCAGAAATGTCAAAAATTGAAGCAAAATAATTACTAAACGCTGATACAATTTCTTCACGACTCGAGAAGGTATTATTTTTTTCATCTGCAAAAGTCATGCCTGTTTTACATTTTTTTTTACTTTTTGTGTATTGCCAAAAAGTTTTAGCATTACTGGAAATGTTATTTTCTACATTTGACAAGTACTCTTTGTTTTTTGATTATATTAATACTTTTAATTGTTTGCGAGCCTGTCTGTACATAGTCAAGTGATAATCATAATCACCACAGGCGGAATTAAGTTTTTTTGAATGGTATAGTGTTTTCATCTCTTTAGTAAACCAGATAGAATATTTAGAAATTTTTTTTTATATTTAGGAACGCCACAATCAAGAACAGCATAAATACGTTTATAGAACTCATCCACCGCATCATCTACATACATCACTATAATTTTTTAGATACGACCAATCGATATCACGAAGTTTAATATATATATATATATATATATATATATATATATATATATATATATATATATATATACAGTTTACAAGACCACGACAAGCAGATTCTTATACTTATATTATATATACTATATATATACTATACTATATACTATACTTATACTATATTAAATACTATACTTATACTATACTTAAATATATATATATATATATATATATATATATATATATATAAATATATATATATATAAATATATATATATATATATATATATATATATATATATATATATATATAAATTACTATTAAAATTATCAACTATATTGTTTATTTTCTGAACAAAATTAGCTGTGTTCAAAGCAGTAGCACTTGTCAACTGTTTCGTGGCTATAACGGTTTTTATCGCGGCAGCTACCCGATTGCTGAATATTTGTGTGGCTAGTTTAACCCTCATTTTTTGAAAATCATTGGGATTAATATGCTGATCTGTAATTCTACATAATGATTTAGCTAAGTTACTATTTTTATCAATTTTATAAGTATCTGCTATATCACTCCAAGTTACTTTATTTGCATCTACATATATGTATATCATTATTCAGTAAAGTGTTTCTAACACATTTTACCAAATGTGGGGTGTCATATAAAGCATATACTTTTTTATTATTAACAAAAAAATAAGGATTATCTTTTGTTACATTTGAAGATTTAAATGCCGATCTATTATTTGACCCCTGGTCACATGTTATTACTCGAACTTTAAGACCTATATTTTCTAATTTAGAAATTATATCTGGAATAATATTTTTTAAATAAATTGATTTAATTGGACCTGATGTAATATAATAACATATTGGTAATTTTAAATTATTTAATAAACCACGGATCATAAATACTGATGCATGAGTACCATAAGAATTATTTTTAAAGTTATCGTAGCCTTCAATACAATCTAAATTCGTATTATAATCTAATCCGCGTTTGATACTCATTTCATCAAACAATAAAACACACTGTTTTTCATTTGAGCTCATAACCGATATTTTTGATTTTAATTTGGAAAAAAAATCGGGATCAATGCCATAATTTAAATTATGAACTTGTAACCACATTTTTATGGTACTTAAGGGGGGAAATACATGTAAAAAAATTTTTTTTCGATTTTGCTGATATAATTGCTTATACATCGAAGATTTATCCAGAAAAATATCTAACCAATCAGAAATGTATTTACCGAGAAAAAGGCATTTTTCTACCTGCGCTTCGGTAGCCGCTTTGGCTAACCGGCGACTTTAAGGGGAGAGATACATGTAAAAAAAATTTTTTTTGATTTTTTTTTTTAAATAAATTAATTGCTTATACATCGAAGATTTATCCAGCAAAATATCTAGCCGATCAGAAATGTATTTACCGAGAAAAATTCATTTTTTTACCTGCGCCTCGGTAGCCGCTTTGGCTAACGGGCGACTTTAAATGAGTTTTTCTCGAGTCGGTTTTTTACAAATGGCGGGCGTGATAAGTCGAGCAATTTTCATACAAATGAGTTGAAACTTTGTGTGTTTAAAAGGAAATAGAATTTTATTCTATATGAAATTCTGATATAACGAAAATATTAACATTAAATTATTTTTAGGGGTGTCTAAAGTAAAAAAAAATGCTGAAAATTTGACTTTTTTTTCACAATGTGTTAAAATGATAAAATATCCGTTTTTTTTGTAGTTTTCGGAATTCACATAGAACAAAATATATCAGAGAATCATGATCAGTGACTAAAAATCAAAAAAAAAAAATTTTCCGGCTCCAGGAATTCCCGCCAATCGACCGGGCAAGGCGGACGCGACATCACTTAAGATTGGTTCCGAGATCACCCAGAGGTCACAGAAAGTTAAAAAAATTCATAAGTGTAGTTGATTATATGTCACATAGAATGAAAGAAACTACAGCATTGTAGCTTGTTTCATTCGGCCAAAAAAAAAATCCTAAAAAACCTTATTTTTTTAGGTCGTTACATGTATTTCCCCCCTTAAGCCAGGTAAAGTCAAATTTAATTTATTTCTTATAAATTTATATGTACTTGGAGATTTATAATATAAAGACAAAGTTAAATTTTTTTCTTCTTGTGACCAGGGTTGGCCTTTATTATGAAAGCACTGCATATTTAAAAAAGTTTTTTTGTCTGAAGAAAATTCATTTATAAATGTTTTTGTTGCTTTTTTTTGAAATATTTTTGTCTCATTTTGTTTTAATTTTCGTTTTAATTTACGAATTTGAGTATTTTGACTAATTATTATTTTTTTTTTGTTTATCAATAATATTTTTTCGTTTACTTAAATTTGAATTTGATTTTAATTTACATTCCGGTGACGGCATTTCTAATATTTGTTTTACTATGTTAAAATCTGTAACAGCTACAGTTAAAAGAGTAAAAATTTCTGTTTGTTTTAAAGTGTCATTCTGTACCACAGGACTTATAATTCCATTTTCCGAATTGGAAAAAGATTGTAAAATATTATTTTCAAATTTATTGCTTTGAATAGAGGAACATGTAGTATTTGAAATAGTAGGTAAAATATTAGTATCAATCTCCGAATATTGAATAGGTACTGCATCATGTACGAGTCTGTGACGAGATTCATTAATAAATGATTTATTTGAAAAATGATTTTCACATAATAAACAACGACTTAATTTTTTTTCTGATATATTAAAAAGTAAAATATTACCACTATTTATAATCCATTTTTCGCATCTTTTCGCATCTTTTACAGGAAAAGTATAAAAATGAATATTAGGATTATTTTTTCTAGATAAAGAACATTTAAAATATACACATGTACCAAGTGACACGGACATATTTGTAAAATAGTAAAATATAAAAAAAAATTAAATTGAAAAATAAATTTTTTAAAATAAGAAAATATATTTATGATATATAAAATTAAATTCTAAATATAACGTGAAACTGAATAATATATTGTAATTCCACAAAGCATCAGAATTTTTTTGCTTACAATCGGTATAATCCAATGAATCAATATTCCGAAAGTTGAGTCAATTGCGGTATGACGGCGTTTAATGCACACGCAAATTAATATGTAGTATAGCACTAATTGCACAAAAAACACAATAATTTTAATAGCACAAATAAACGCACTTCACAAGGCAATAGGTCAACAAAGAATGTGCGATTGTAGTTAAAGAGCAAATTTAACACCAATTTAAAAAAAAAATGCATTTTACAAGACCAAACTAATATCGGTTTTATACCTCCTAACTATAGGGATGAGATTTGCACAATTCTAAGTTCAATTGTTTTCAACGAAAAGGCAAAAATGTAGTCAAGAAGATGCACATGTGTTAGCTATTAAAACAACGGGGGGTGAAAATTTTTTTTTAAGTATATACACATAAATATATACACAATCATACCATTTACCCAATAGGGTGTGGCACGAACTGTTTTCACTATTTCTAAATTAGTTTTCTCTAAACATTCCTATCCAGACAACCAACTCTAGTTTCATTCACATAATACATTATATATTTTTAGTAATATTGTAACAAAATGAAGTTCTATATAATTTCCAGAAGATTATGCTTGCATGTGTGTGTGAGTGCACATGTGTGTGTGTGTGTGTATACGTGCAGTGAGGCACGCTATTAGATCGTGTTTATGCGATGACGTAATGTCGGTGTGAGCTGTGTGTATGTATGTGTGGAAAGTTCTGGTTAGGCTTCTAGAAAAACACTAGTACATTCGAGTAGGTTTGGTTGCAGGCCTATATATAGCGCTAGGCGCCACAAGCTCGAGCAGTCATCATTGAAGCGCCGATCTGGTTAGATCTAGTAATCGATCTAATAGTAATGGGTCGGTGGTGATGGCTCGTTGAAATAAATAATAGTGTGATATAAATAGTGATATAGATATGTAGATATAAATGTGTGCGAGTATAAGTGAATATGGTGTTAGTTCATAAGTAGTGTTAATGTCAGTCCGATAGTTGTAAGATTAATTATAAGTAATGTAAATAGTGCAATTGTTTATTTAGCTTCGCTCGGCTAACCATTGTTGTTGTATAGTATTGTTATGTAGTGTTTAAGTGTTGTAAATAAATGCTAGTCAAACTACAATCGCAAATATTGTGGTGATTATTTTAATACGTTTCCAATACTGTTCGAACAGCCCCGACACGAATTCAAATTCACGTTACACTGGTGTCAGGTGTGGGGTGTATGTTTTGAGCAGTGTTGGAATGAAGGCGAGTATTTGCGATTGTTGAACAATGTAAGCTCGATTTACTGATGAGATCTGATTGTTGTAAATGATTTTTGTTAGTAAGTCGAGTATTTTGTTATATGTGAATATAGTTTTAAGTTAGTATCTATCTACACTGTGATAGGAATGATCGGACTGGCATTGTTGTGTGTGTGCTTGCAACTGGTATTGTTGCAAAAGTGTTAGTGACAGTGATAATTATGCCAAGAAAGATGAAGAATGAAAACATCAGAAAGACAGTGCTACGATTGAAACAAGTTCCAATGATGGCTGAGTACAGTGGTTCCACAACTTGGAATGAAGTGGGGCTGATGGGCAACGAGGCGATGACATGGTCGTTCATGGAACACAACAGACTGGATGGATCGGAGTGGAGGATGGTCGATGTATGCTTGGGGCATGCGGTGTAGACATCCTCACTCAAATTCTTCGATCTATACACAACGAAGGTGTTCTGGTTGTTCGAGGATTGATGGGTCATCGATCGTTGAAGATCTGGATGCTGGTCAGATAGTTGTAGAAGATTGTGGAAAAGAGAGGCACTGTAGTCATTGGAAGCAAGTAGATGTTTCGGTTGAAATATCTGAAGCAGCAGCTGTGATTTCTTGGGCAAGATGCTGTCACTACGCGATCAGAGTGTTATGATCGCGGCGTATGAATGAAGATAGTATTCTGGGTTCTTGCCGGCATCTAACATCACGCCGGTCGGCAAGTAGATGTCCGTGGTTGGCTGTCACTAGCCAACGAAGAACTTGGCGGTGAAGATTGCATGCAGTAGAAGATGAGAAAGCACTACGGAGTATTCAGGACGGATTCTCGAGAAAGGATTGTGTCATGATGCGGCGGGGTCCGAGGCAGGTTACGGGCTGAGAGGACTGAAGTGGAGCAGGTTGAGGGTATGCTGGGCGCATGCCGGGTGTAGATCTGCTCAGGAAAATTTTTCAGTCAGTAATTGTTCGTAACGGAAAGGCCAGGGAGTACCACTCTCGATAAAGGACGGCATCATGGTACTGATAGTCCGAGGCAAGGTTGTGGATCGGATTGGTCAACTGGAGAACGTCAAGTACATGCTGGGGCATGTCGGAATTGGCGAGTTGAGGTCCGACCGCAACGGTGGAAGCCAGAGAAGCCGCTGGACTGGTGGCTGGTCCTGAAGATAGTGCTGCAGGAGAACCAGCATGCGGAGATTTTTGCGGACACCCGAAATATCCTCCTATGATGGAGCAAGCGTGTTCCGGGACGGAACAGTCTTAAGAAGGAGGCAGTGTAACAAAATGAAGTTCTATATAATTTCCAGAAGATTATGCTTGCATGTGTGTGTGAGTGCACATGTGTGTGTGTGTGTATACGTGCAGTGAGGCACGCTATTAGATCGTGTTTATGCGATGACGTAATGTCGGTGTGAGCTGTGTGTATGTATGTGTGGAAAGTTCTGGTTAGGCTTCTAGAAAAACACTAGTACATTCGAGTAGGTTTGGTTGCAGGCCTATATATAGCGCTAGGCGCCACAAGCTCGAGCAGTCATCATTGAAGCGCCGATCTGGTTAGATCTAGTAATCGATCTAATAGTAATGGGTCGGTGGTGATGGCTCGTTGAAATAAATAATAGTGTGATATAAATAGTGATATAGATATGTAGATATAAATGTGTGCGAGTATAAGTGAATATGGTGTTAGTTCATAAGTAGTGTTAATGTCAGTTCGATAGGTGTAAGATTAATTATAAGTAATGTAAAATTGTGTAATGTTTGTTTAGCTTCGCTCGGCTAACCATTGTTGTTGTACAGTTATTGTTATTTAGTGTTTAAGTGTTGTAAATAAATACTAGTCAAAAATACAATCGCAAATATGATGGTAATTATTTTAATACATTTCCAATACTGTTCAGACTGCCCCGACAGAAACCAATTCACGTTACAATATTATTTTGTTTATTTGCAATGGTTCCATATATAAAAAAATATTATCAATAAATTTATCAAATATTTTTTTAAGGTAATTGATGGTACTTGATAAAAAATTTATTTTGATACAAACAAAATATATAATAGTATTTCCGGTATATAAAAATATAACATATTTTTTTTTAATTTATATCAAATTTTATCATTAACAGTCGTTTACTTTAGATTAAACTTTTTCTTTAAAACATGTTAAATTTTGTTTCAAAGTTGTTGTAATTAAATTAATATAATTTCCAAAAATAACTAATTTTATATTTGTATCAAAGCAAATCAAAGTAACTCAAAATTTAGTTCTTTAAATTCATTTAATTAAATAAAATAGAAATAAAAAATAAAATTAAATAAAAAATATAGGCTGCTTCAAAACAAAAATAACTAATATCAATGATAATAATACTATATTTCCTTTGCTAATATTAATAAGCAGAGGCGTAGCAACCGGGGGTGCAAGGAGTGCGGTGCACACGGGCCCATGAGCGAGAGGGGCCCACGAGCCAAAGTGCCCAATAGGGTCTTATTTTCATTAATACTTACCATTTTTTTTGTTTATTTTAATTTTTTTGTAATAAATAAAAAACAAAGAAGAGGAATAAAATACCATTCATAGGATTAAATATATTTATTATATAAATTAGTTTATTAAAGTAAGTTAAATACATTTTCATAGATTCTTTTAAGTTTACAAACACAAAAACATACAGTACAAATCAAATTTAAAGTTTATGTTTACAAACATAGTTCATTAACTTTAACTAAACTTAACTTTTCTCGCTTTCATTGAAGCAAAGATGCGAATTATTTCATTTAAATTTAATTTACGTGCTCTTTCATTTTCAATGCTCAAAATCGCCAAATTTGATAAACGATTCTCCCCCATAAAGTTTCTTAAATATGTTTTAATAAGTTTTAATTTTGAAAATGATCTTTCAGCGCTAGAAGTTGATACGGGGAATGTTAAAAACAAAATAAGAGCGGTACAAAGTTCCGGAAATGCCGAACTAAGAATAGAATAATCTGTAAATATTAATTCTCTTAATTCAAATACCGAATTAATATTTTCTAACTGTTTTTTAAAGGTTTTTCTAAAAGATAATATCTGTGCCTTAAAATCTGCGGTTAAATCGTCAGTATATTTGTCTAGTAAAGGTTGGCATAAATCAATTATTTCATCATCAGATAATTGTTTTAAATTATCTGGGAAAATTATTCCAAATAATTTATTTATTTCCGTAAAACTTGAAAATCTATCTTTTAATTGTGCAATTATAATATTTAACGTAGCGTTAAAAACGTTTACCCTAAAATTATCTTCTGAACTGTTAAATCAAAAATCTTCACATCTTTCTTGTTAAGCCAACTTTATTAGGTACATACATATATATTTCTTGGCAAGTTGTTTCTTTAGGAATTTCACTTTAATTTATTAATTTTGTAAATACAAATTGCATTTAAAAAAAAGTAATTTTAATTAATTTTGATTATCATAAAAATAAAACAACTTTTATTTGAAAATTTTTTTCGAATAAGGCACAAACTGACATAAAATAAAAATGACATTTAGTATTTAAAATGAGCCAAAAGAACATTAAAATTTTAAACAATACAAGGAGTAAAGAGGGGCCCCTTAATCCCAGTGGCACACCGGCCCACAAAGGTCTTGCTACGCCCCTGTTAATAAGAGTTAAATAATTTCAACTTATGTTGATATTATTGATTTAAATGAATAGTAAAATAAATATGAAGTAGTAAATTCTGACTTTTTGTTAATTTAATTCAAATATAATTTTCTTTAAAATAAAGTAGGTATATTAATAATAATATAAAAAATACAAAATCTCAATATTTTGAGTATTATTAAAGTATATTAATTATGTAGTTATTTTTACGAAATATATTCATTTATCGAAATTAAAACAACTTTGTATTAAAATTTACTTTATGATTCTGAAGAAAACGACTGGTAATGATAAAAATTGTTATAATAATGAATAGTTAGATCTTTCTTAATAAATGAAATCTTATGAATTATTTATGTTTCAATTACTATAAACTACCAAAAAAATAATAATTTTTAAATATTATAGTAGCACTTAAAATTTAATCTCAATAAAAATTTCTAAAATAATTTTTAAACGCCATTTCATATTAAATTTTGCTTTTTCTGGAAATACTTTTAGATATTTTATTAAATAATGCTATAATGAGGCAATTTTCTAAAAAATATTGCATCATATGTTTTGTTTATATCAAAATAAACCTTTTAACAAGTACCAACAAATTACCCAAAATTAATTTTTTCATATTTTTTTCTACGTGGAGCCGTTGTAAGTTGTAATTGGTTGTAACTAAACAAAATATTACTAAAATTTTGTGTATAGTAAAATAGCAAAAAAAAAATTGTCAAAAAAGGTTAAAACTGGTAATATTACTTTACTAGAGATAAGCAGATGTTTATCTATGCTGGTTGATTTTTTTTTTGGACTATTTCATTCACAAAATATTTTGTAGAAATTGAATAGTTTGTTTATTGGCCATCAGAGGTTATTTTAGTTCATTTTAGTTCAATTGTCAACTAACAGAGGACTAAAAAATTTAGTTCATGACAGACCGCCAGGATTGACAGTGGCGACCCCATAGCGGCCGACAACTGCATAATATACTCAAATTTCCATAAGGCTGACTCTCTTCCTATACTATATTCTCTTATAAAAATTCTCTATATAAAAATATAATACATTACAAAATTTGCCATGAGATATATACCGTATGCAGTAATAAAATGTTTAACTTACCTTCCTAAATATCTAATAATAATAATTGAAAAATCCGTTTACAAAAGCGGGAGTCAATATACCAAAATCAAATACCAAAATCGAATACCAGAAACCAAGCTAAATTATCCAAATCCAAATCCAAATCCAAATCGTAAATCAAAAAGAGAAGCAGGGTCGAAATATTTAAAAAAACTATCAAAATCGCAAAACTCGAAGCTATCAAAAACGCACAACAAAGGCAAAATTAAGAATAAAATAAAATTTCGTTTTCCAACATGTACATATATTTTCTACCAAGGTCGTCCCTGTTTCTACCTGATAAATTTTTGACATTTTTAAACAAAAATCGTCTTCAAATCTTAATTGTTTTAATTAATTTAATTAATTAGTTTAATTAAGCTAGTGACATCTAACGAGTACAAAATCATTTAAAAAACTTGGCACGCCATCTGTTGATCGCGGAGGTAAGTTTTGTACGGTTCATGTTCTGCTATTCAAGTGAAAACTCCCGGTCCTCCCTGATACATACATAGATACACAATCGGTGTGGCACAAACTCTTTTCATCATCCCGAAATCAGTCGCCTCCAAACATTCCTATTCAGCACAAGCAACTGTCGCAACTTTATCCATCTAAAATTATAGTTTTCTTTTTTATCGATTTTTAAATAGTACAAGCGTTACTATATAGATGGCATTAAAATTATAGTTTTCTTTTTTATCAACAGTGCATATAATAGTTTAAACATTACTCGTATAGATGACGCTAGTAGTATAGTTTTTTTTTTATCGACTTTTAAATAGTACAAGCGTTACTAAATAGATAGCATTAAAATTATAGTTTTTTGTTTTATCGACAGTGCCTATAATAGTTTAAACATTACTCGTATAGATAACGCTAGTAGTATAATTTTCTTTTTTATCGATTTTTAAATAGTACAAGCGTTACTATATAGATGGCATTAAAATTATAATTTTCTGTTTTATCAACAATGCCTATAATAGTTTAAACATTACTCGTACAGGTTTCGTAATCTTTGCGAAATTTGCAGCCGTTCGCGAAATACTCGTAATTTTAGTTTTCGAAATTTTGCACACAAATTTGTTAACTTTTTATCACAGTTTCGCGCTTAATTAATAAGGGGGGTGGGGCCCAGGGGCTCATTTTTGGATATGTTGTAGTACATATCTGGTTTAAACCATAGACAATTTAAACCTTCCTTGTCTATGGTGCATCGGAAACGCTATAAACGTCCCTAACTACCATCTGGCCACTGGCTACAAATTTAGCCGCTATATGTCGCTAGATTGTCGCTAGTTTATCCCATAGAATAACTAAATATATAAAGAAGAAGCGACAATACCGTGTATTTCACTTAATACAGAAATTTTGCAGAGCCATCTATTGATGCTAGTGAACACTAAAAGTAAGCGCGCTAAATACGCTTCTACAATTTTATATATTCAAATTATTTAATTAAAAAAGTAAAAAAAAAATCATATTTATCTGTACATATATTTTATTTAATTACTACAATACATATAAAAATTTACTTAAAAAATACATAAAGTATAAAGGAGGATTTTCAATAGGACATATTTTGCTTCTGTATTAATATAGTTAGAATGAATAGGACATGGTACGGGAATGGACAATTGAATTTGGTTTAATAAGGTGCTGAATATATTGTTATGATGCAGGTAGATGGAAATAAATGGAATATTTTGAAACGGGCGTTATGGATATGGGAAATAAATTCTTCGGAAGGATATAAAAAAGGTTCTTTTTTTGTCCATAATCTTTGAAGGCTATAAAGGAATGCTTATCTGTAATACTATTTGTCAGCAAATAATTCGTACAATCTTTACACTTGTCTTTCAAAATAGTTTTTAAAATTACACCGGATAAATATGGACTGTTATTAATTTGTAAACACAAACACAAATATAACAAACGATTTAAACAAGGAACTTATCACTACAAAAGCGTAAATAAAAATGGTGAAATACAATGACACTTGTTGCCTATATAAGATATGCTAATATAAGTGGCGACATCTATTGAACAAACATTGAAAAATAAATTAATTAATTTGTCACTAGCATCGGTAGATGGTACTAGCAAAATTTGATATTTTGTCATGGTATTCTATTGTCGCCCCCCTGGTTTATCCATCGTTTACTTCACGTGAAAACAGTGCAAATCCAAGGAACGTGAAAAACAGCAACATAATGTTCAATTTATTAAATGTAACTTCAATATTATAAAAATAATCAAATATTTATAGTTACAAATTGAGCTTCTAATTTTTTTTAAGAGTATAGATTATTTATAACCTCAATTCTGCAATTGTTTTAAAATAATTATTAAATCAACTATAAAATGGCAACAAGATTGTCACACTTAAATATATTATTGAAAACCAATTGTAAATTATCTCATATCAATAATTTTGTAAGTACTGTAGCTTTTATAATCATAAGGTGACCAATCGTCCTCCTTTAGGGAGGACAGTCCTTCCTCGAAAAGTGTCCTCCTACCTGTCCTCCTTTTTGATATTTTAAAACTAATCTGTATTCAGAGATACCACTTACCGTAAAATTCAATATGAAGGATATTTCTTGCTCCGAAATTTCCAGTATATTGTTAGAAAATGATATATTGACAAAAATATTTATTCGTTTAATTAAATAATTAAAAGGGATGTAAGCATAATTAGTGTATTTTGTTTGAATTAATAAAATGTTTCATTTATTTACGTAGTACTTTTTACTTAAATTTTTTCGTCCTTTTCATTGAAAAAAATTGGTCACCTTAATAATCAGCATATTGTAATTAGTTTTATATATTTGTTTAGAAAGGACAAATTAGGTTTTCCAGTTACCAGAATTCGAAACTAATAGAAAATATTGATGATTTTAAAACTAAATTTGAAGTTACCAGATTACCAGAAGATTGGAAATATGTTGAAAGACTTCTTGCGCCTGCTATTGTTCCAGTTCCAAAATCAAAAACAGAATATTCATCTGGATGGAAACCACCAAAAGGTAAGTAGTAAATGAACTTAATGACACTTCAGAATGAATTTAAATAATTATATTTATAACAGATAATTTAAACAATGGACCATATTTTATTGCCCGAACAAAAAATCATATGATGCCAGTGTATCTAGTAAGTACGCATAGAGGGATGCGTAAAGTTACTGTAATTAGAAAAGTATATGGCGATGTGTTTCAATTAGAAAACGATTTAAAATGTCTTTTAGAAAAATCTTCAGGCAAAGACATTGCTATACAATCCAATGAAATGGTTGGATATATTCGTATTAAAGGTGATCTTGTACGACTAATTAAAGATTATTTCGCAGAAAAGGGATTTTGAAATATATATGAAATTATTTTGTAGTGTACATAAAATAAAATAATTTTAACTCCAATAAGTATTTAATTCATATAATAATTATGACCTACCAATATCCCACCGACCATAAACTAATCTGAAATTTATTTTTATTATTCATCTATACTATATTCTCTTTGGTGGTATTAAGTTTTATTAAAGAAGAAATATCCATACATCTTCAAATTGCTTCTTTGAAATACCGGTATTATTGCAAGGTAAGAAGAAATATTAATTTATATAAATGTGAATTAATAATACTATTTCATAAATGTCAGTTCTTGTTATTGTTTTGCAGTAAAAAATATTTGAAAATTTATTTATTTTACTTGTCCGTTATATACTTAGTATACGTGCATTATATTTCTATTTATTTTATAATTATTTAAACTGTAGGAAATAAGTTTAAATTCAAATTAGCGCCAAGGAAGTCTTATCTGTCAACCGGCAGTAAGTGCTGCCACCACTGTAGTTGTAAGGGTAAGACGAAGAAGAAGTGTTCCGGCAGAAAGCATGCAGGACGGACGCACATATATGATGTTATGTTTATGTACGGAGTGAAGCGACTTATGTGTTAAAGCTGAACGACTTATGTTTTATGTACAAAATTATATTTACGCGTACGTTAAAAGTATTCTGATTGATATATATATTAGTGTGTAATATTATCTTCAATATATTTGTATTTATTCAACCTGACACCACGAAAGAATTATTTCGCACGCGCCAATCCAGGCCAACCTTACCTCCCACAAAACATGCATTTATTTTTATTATATAATTATAATCAATTAATTTTAATATTTGAGCCATAAACGTTTAGTAAACAATATTTGAAGGTCTATGATTTCAAAGTTAAACTGTCGACCATTAATTATACTATGATTTCTTGTTGCCACATTCAGAACGGGGATTACACGTTATATCAGTGTTTCTCAATCTTTTTGTAATAGTGGCATCTGGAATGTTGTCATTTTTTACTTCGGTTTTTATTAAAAAAAATTTAATATGAGTTTTAGGAGAAATACTTATTTTTTATAAAAAATTTTGCTTCTATCAAAACCCCTAATAGTCAAAGAAAAATCCAGTAATCACTTAAGATAAGATCAAAAACTTGATATTATGTCGAGTTGTTGATTTTAAATATGTCTAAGTCCGAATGTTACATCAGTATCGTATGAAAAATGTTAAAAATATTTGTCATACAAGAGATTACTTTTTAATTATTATTATTACTATTAATTTGCCAAAATATAATTATTATTATTATTAACAAGTAATCCATGGGTAACAACGATACTGATGTAACATTCGGACTTAGTCATATTTAAAATCAACAACACGACATAATATCAAGTTTTTGATCTTATCTTAAGTGATTACTGGATTTTTCTTTGACTATAAGGGGTTTTGATAGAAGCAAATTTTTTGGTTGAAGTGAGATATTACTCCCCGAGAAGTTGCTGTATTCACAAATGTTGAAAAAACCAGATTTGCGCATGCGTGAACATCGGCAAACGCATGCCAGATGTGGAAAAACCAGTGAACCTCAAAATGTTTCATTAGTAATTTTATCAATTACGTTCGTTAAGACTTATATCATGTTAAGAAGTGTTGTTGTTCCTTATGTTACGTTATGTTAAGAAGTCCGTTAGGTTAGGGTAGGTTTGGTAAGTAGGTTTCAGGTAGGAGTTGTGTTTAATAGACCGTTAAGACACATTTAAAATCAAATTTTGTCTTGTCATACATTTTGAGAGTTACTGGTTTTTCAACTAACGTGAATACAGCAACATCTCGGGGAGCTCTATTTCACTTATACTAATTTTTTTTTATAAAGAATACGTTTTTCTCATAAAACTCATATTAATTTTTTTTTTTCCTATAGGAAACCTCATCACTTTACACACTGTATATTGTGCATGTATAATATGTTTTATATAATTATACATACCTATATAATATATTATACTATATTATAATTATAATAATGAATGACAATTAATTTAAGTTCTGTATGTATTTTCAATAAAATAGTTACAAAAATGTTAAATAAAGATAGAAAGCCATATTATAGTGCGCATTACTAAATTTTGCTAATGCCCCTAGATAACTCTAGGTCCCAAATACTGTAGGAGCCTAGAGACCATTAAAATTTTTAATAAATTTAATTAAAATTATAATTCATACAAAAAGCTATATATTTTTTAAGTAATTCAGTGTTTTAATAAATTAATTCTAATTATAGAATTAATATTTATTTTTTTTTTAATTTAAAACTTTGTTTTTGAAAAAGAATATATTAAAAATAATATATATTATTCAATTAATATTTAAAAACTTGGTCTAAATAAAATATTATGTTCTGGGCTTTGGCGACAATTTTATAAGACAGAAGTTCGTAATTTTTGTAAGACTAGTTTCGATTTAATAAACCGGTTAAAATAAATAGTTTGGTTAGTTAATTAACATCAGTTTTTGTGAAAGTATTATTTTAAATGTAATTGGTTATTTTACGTAAAAATACATTATTTAATTTGAGATATATTTTACCTAATAACTATGAATAACTGTGAATGTTTACTATTTCGTAGGTAAAAATGGAAGTGCCAGCCGAAATTCTCGAGAAATTAAAATGTAACAGATAGATTGCTGTCATCTGCTCCAGTACACCTTACAAACGAAATGAAAGTAATTTGTGATCAATGTTCTGTTCTTGAAGATGAAGAAACTGAATTATACAAACACGTTCAGGATAAACATCCAGATAATTTATTAGAGAATTCATGTAATTTATCTCATGATATTACTACATCAAGCGAAAAAACATTTCTACTTTTGGCTTTTAATGTACTTTTTTTGTTGCATACCAAAGTGTGTGTTATGACTGAAAATATATCATTCACTGCGACATTTCGGTGACCCAAATTTAGCATCTAACTACAGCTTCACTTTGAGTATTAAAAGAGACGAATTTCACTACTCAAGAAATGGAAAAGTTGTTCCAGAAGAATTACGAGTTATGCAGATAAATACTTCAGTTGAAACCAAAATAGATTGTTTACTGGACATGATGGATGGATACGAGGGAACGATCTTTAATATTACTGTAAACAAATTAGTTGAAGATGAAGAAGATAGCAACAAAGAAATTGTATTACGAAAATGTGGAAAATGTTTGGATAAAATTGTGTACAAAAATAACTGGTGGTGTGAGACTTGCATTCCAGCACGTAAAGTTTGCGAATACCATAAGTTAGGTTGTACACATATGGATATTCCAGAAAAATGTAAAATTCATGAATTACGTTTTTGTAAATATCGTACAACTTGTTATATATGTCATAAAAATTTGCATGAACATACTTTGATACAGCATTACACATTGGAACACAGCGATGTAACATGTAGATCAAATGGTGAATGGTGTATTACATTTGACAAAAATTGGAATCAGTTTTATTTTTCTCATGAAATTGATGAAGTTATAATTTTTTATTTTAAAGATAATGAATTGTATACAATTTTTCTGCGTACTGCATCATCACCTACTTATAATTTATATAAATATATTTTACATATAACAGATCCGATATCTTCAATTTCAGTTCAGAAAAAAATGAATGCTGTATATGATCATAAAGAAAATGCAAATAATATAAATTGTGATTATTACACAGCTTTAGAAGCAAAAGATTTCAAATCAAATAAATTGCTTATAAAGTTAGAAATTACTAAAATACACTAATTTTTAGTATAGTGCTGGTCAAAATATTTGGAAGTGATTTTATTGTCTTTTCAGTCATGTTCCTTCCAAATATTGTAAACACATGTCCTAATTTCCATATATTAAATCTAGTGAGAATGCTGTAGGCACTTGGTGAAATATATTTAATATTTATGTAAAACAGTAAAAAATTAAACATCTGGTGACATACATATATACATACATACACAATCACGTCATGTACCCAAAAGGGTGTAGCACAAACTCTTTTCATCATCCCGAAATCAGTCGCCTCCAAACATTCCTATCCAAACAAGCAACTTTTGCTTCATCCACATTCATAATTCCTTTCATACATGCTCTTTTATTTCTACTACCTGGAAACTTTTGCTCACGCAAAACATTCTCAATCGTACCACTCTAACTACTCATCTGGTGACGTTTAATACAAATTGTATATTTTAGTTAAAACCAAAATCGGCCAAGTTTAAATATACAATTTTTGTGAAACATTTAGACTTTAATTTTGAACTATTTTACATAAATAGTTGTAAATATTTTATTGCATAATTTTATAAATAAAAATACTTACATACAATTTATTGTTATAATAAAATATTTACTGTATGTTGCAATTCATTGATTTACTCTTGCAAATAATAATAATCAGTTTCCGTAATTTCTAAGCGGAACATGGCGTTATATGCTCGAGCAGTTGATCTTAAAAATTCATACAAATATGTAGTGCTTTATATTTCGGATAATGTATTGGTTTGTGTACTGCATTATTACCTATACTTATAATTTATATAATCGTATTTTGCATATAACGGATTCGGTACCTTCAAATTCGTTTGAGAAGAAAATGAATATACTGCACGATACAATAAATAATTATGCTTATGATTATTATTTGGATTATTTGGATCTAGAAGCAAAAGATTTTGAATCAAACAAATTACTTATAAAATTGGAAATTAATGAAGTACAATAAAAAGTGTCTTATTTTTATTATATTTTATATTAATCATATTAATTAATATACTTTCTTATCTATGCTTAAAGAAATTAATAAATAAAATAATAATCTTTATAATATAATGATATGATGGTTTTGATATTTATAAGGTGTGGCTTCTTATCATAATTTTATTTCCATTGCAACAGTTTAAGTATTTATTTTTCTATCATATTTTGTTTTTGTCTTGTAGAAGAAATACTGAAACGTCGGCTAAAATAAATATTGTTAGAAAACTTTAACTAAAATTTTTTATTTTATTATAATATGAGTATTGTATAATTTTTCACTATTATAATATGTATTTGATATTTGTAGTATTTTGTGTAAAATAAAAAATATTTTTTAATATATTTATTTCATTTAAAATCAGAACAATATATTTGTGATTTTACAATTATAAAAAAAAATTAATAAATTTCAAATTAGCTGGTGCAAATGACCATGTGGCAAATTGTCAATTTTTATTTTTTTATGTACATAATTTGTCTCCCCACCTTGCAACGCAAACCAATCTTAATTAAACCAACTTCATATCAATTTGAAACATGATAAAATATTTGTAAACATGTGACAGCAAAGTTTGCTTGAGCTTGCACTTTATTGTCTGTTATCAGGTCAATTAGGTTTGTTTTAATATAAATCGAGTAGAACCAAATTTTATTTAAGAAGAAATAAGCAAACATTTTTAAATTACTTCTTTGAAGATCCTGTATTATTGCAAGGTAAGAACAAATATTAAATTATGTAAATGTAAATTAATATTTTATAAATGTCAGTTCCTGTTATTGTTTTGCAGTAAAAAATATTTGAAAATTTATTTGTTTAACTTGGCTGTAATATAGTAATATACGTGCATTATATTTCTATTTATTTTATAATTATTTCAACATGCATTTATTTTTATTATATAGTTATAATCAATTAATTTTAATATTTGAGTCATAAACGTTTGGTAATATTTGTAGGTGTTTGATTTCTTGTTGAATGAAATGGTATCTACGGTTCCTAGGTTTCTCCCATATCTAGAACGAGGATTACCCGTTATATTAGTGTTTCTCAATCTTTTTCTAATAGTGGCATCTTAAACTTGTTCATTCTTTACTTTTATATTGTGCATGTATAATATGTTTTATTTAATTATACTATATTATAACTAGCTGGCCCGGCAAACGTTGTCTTGCCTTTATTTTAATGTGTATATTAAATTTTTTATGAATTTTTTTGTATTACAAAACAAAATCAATTACATTTCTCATATTATAATTATTTTTAATTTATTTGGAATTAATTTCTTTTACACTTTTCTATATTTTTCCTGCCCCCCCCCGGGAGGGGGGCTACGCCCCCCAGGGCCCTAGAATCCTTAGCGGGAGTGTACTCAACAACTTCCCAAAGTTACAAATTTATTTATTTATTTATTTATTTATTTTTATTTTATTGAGTTTAGCTAAACGGAACCCCATTGATCAACTATCGACCGGGTTTAAAAAATATAAAATGCTATTAAAAAGTAGGGGCCGGTGGTAGGAGGGTAAAAATTTAGGACTAAATGTATTTTTTAATGGCACACCATAAAAAAATAGCCAAAAAAAAATTTGTCCAAAAAATGAAAAAAAATTTTTTAGGGTGAGCCACTCTTAACACTTAGGGGTATAAATAAATATACATATAAAATTTCATCAAAGTCGGTCAAGCCGTTTCGGAGGAGTATAAACACTAAAACTGTGACACAAGAATTTTATATATTAGACTAGCTGGCCCGGCAAACGTTGTCTTGCCTTTATTTTAAGGATGAGGCTATTTATACATACGGTATGTATACGCAATTGGCTATTTATATATACACTATGTATACGCAATTGGCTATTTATACATACAGTATGTATACGAAATTGGCTATTTATACATATAGTATGTATACGCAATTTACTATTTATACATACAGTATGTGTATACAACTGGCTATTTATACATACTTTATGTATATGCAATTGGCTATTTACAGATTTACATATACTGATTGTATGTGCTATTATTACAATTAATATTTTGATAATAACTACACAATTATAAATATTTATAGTATTATTTATTAAAATTTATTTACAATATTGTTCAATAAAGTAATACATATACTATAAAGTATCATTAAATCAGAGAAATAAATATAAAGTAAAATAAATATAAATAAAAATAAAGTAAAATAAATATATTATTTTTTTATTCTGTATTTTAATTATTTTTTTTGTAAAGACTGGTCTGCTTAGTCTTTCTTTTCGGACGTCCTATGGATTTAATTTTGGATGAGGCTATTTATTCATACGGTATGTATACGCAATTGGATATTTATACATACTAAAAAAAAAAACCTAAACCAACCTACTAACCTACCCTAAATAGCCAATTGCGTAAAAATACTGTATGTATAAATAGCCAATTGCGTATACATACCGTATGTATAAATAGCCACTTTCTATAACTTAATTACAGGGGTGTTAGGTTTAGCTGAATGCGTGGTTTTGGCGGTTTTGGCGTTGGTAACTTGTACACAAGCTGTATGTATAAATAGCCAATTGCGTATACATACTGTATGTATAAATAGCCAATTGCGTATACATACTGTATGTATAAATAGCCAATTGCGTATACATACCGCATGTATAAATAGCCACTTTCTTATTTTAATGTGTACATTAAATTTTTTATGAATTTTTTTTGTATTACAAAAAAAAATCAATTACATTTCTCATATTATAATTATTTTCAATTTATTTGGAATCAATTTCTTTCACACTTTTCTATATTTTTCTTGGGTCCCCCCCAGGGCCCTAGAATCCTTTGTGGGATTGTACTCAACAACTTCCCAAAGTTACAAATTTATTTATTTATTTATTTATTTATTTATTTATTTATTTATTTTTATTTTATTGAGTTTGGCTAAACGGAACCCCATTGATCAGCTATCGACCGGGGTTAAAAAATATAAAATGCTATTAAAAAGTAGGGGTAGGAGGGTAAAAATTTAGGACTAAATGTATTTTTTAATGGCACACCATAAAAAAATAACCAAAAAAAAATTTGTCCAAAAAATTAAAAAAAAATTTTTAGGGTGAGTCACTCTTAACACTTAGGGGTATAAAAATTAGTTATAAACCTATTCTCATACCTACTGAATATACATATAAAATTTCATCAAAATCGGTCAAGCCGTTTCGGAGGAGTATAAACACTAAAACTGTGACACAAGAATTTTATATATTAGATTATAATAATGTATGACAATTAATTTAATTTCTGTATGTATTTTCAATAAAAAAGTTACAAAAATGTTAATATTTGAAATAAATTTAATTAAAATTATAATTCATACAAAATGCTATATATATATATATATATATATATATATATATATATATATATATATATATATATGTATATATATATATATATATATATATATATATATATATGTATATATATATATATATATATATATATATATATATATATATATATTACCCTTGAATTACTTGTTTATATTATATTTTGGCAAATTAATAATAATAATAATTAAAAAGTAAGTCTTTTGTATGACAAATATTTTTAACTTTTTCACACGATGCTGATGTAACATTCGGACTTAGTCATATTTGAAATCAATAACTCGACATAATATTAAGTTTTTGATCTTATCTTAAGTGATTACTGAATTTTTCTTTGACTATTAGGGGTTTTGATAGAAGCAAAATTTTTTATAAAGAATAAGTTTTTCTCCTAAAACCCAAATTAAAATATTTTTCCAAGTTTGGACCTTTCCTCAAGAACAATACAGTGTTTGTATATTATGCTTATGCTTATGGTCAAAATATAATATTTATAATACGCTATAATATCATAGCACATAATTTTTACAAATAATCAAGTCAGTATTTAATTTTAAAATTGACCAAGTTTATATTTATTGGTTTAAATTTGATTTGTGTAGATTAATATTTAATAAATTCATATCGTTTACCAACTTCGTTACTTTTTACTACGTATATTATGATAAATTATGCTTAAATTCGTGATGTTAAATTTGTAGGCATCTATGTAGTCCTTGTATTTTCTTTCCGCCAAACTGGACCTCCTGTACTAACACCCGATTTGGGCATCCATGGACCGCTGGCTGCGCGCTCAGATGCTCTCTCAGCGCACCGGTACATTTTTTACAAGATCGCTTTGTACAGT
This sequence comes from Clivina fossor, assembly GCA_963966155.1. Taxonomy (NCBI): domain Eukaryota; kingdom Metazoa; phylum Arthropoda; class Insecta; order Coleoptera; family Carabidae; genus Clivina; species Clivina fossor. The sequence goes on along the minus strand of OZ014553.1, from coordinate 12,768,869 downwards.
GGTAAGAAAGTTCCTGGCGGACTTGGAATGTTTACTAAACTAAAGTACACATCCTAAGAAACATTTTAAGCAAAAACAAATAAAATCGGTTTACACAGTGTACAACCCCCTTAAGTATGTGGTGAAATTTGCAGCAAGTAAGTAATTTTATATACTTAATTATACTTATTAGATTATTTTTACTTACTTTATGTGATTGTTATTATAAATAATGTAAAAATTACACAATTTTGAGGTAGAAATGGCAAAATAAAATTACAAATTTTTTATAATAAAATTGTACTATTTTATTGTAATTTCGCTAATTTTTTTTACGTTGAATATTATTTCGTTAAAAAATTATTCTTCCATTGGATATTAATTTAAAGAAGACCACAAAATTTCTAATTTATGACAAATATTATATTCTAAATGTCATAATTGTGACATCTATCATAAATTTATATTGTTTTAGAAATAAATGTATTTGTTTTCAAAAATATATATTGAAATCTTTATAGTAAAAATAAAAACTTTAAAATTTGATTGAAAAATATTAATTTTAAATGGTAATTAGAAAGTTTGAGTATTATGTTTCAAAGTTTAATTATTGATTTTAATAAATAAAACAAATTCTGTTGCCTAACAGAAAGTAATCTGTAGTTTTTCAATTTTCGATTGGATTTTTTGTCTATTTAGAAAAAAAATAATTATAAACATATTTGTTTGGTTATTTAAAAAACATGTAATAGGAAAATAATGTTTACAATATTTTAATAAATTAATACATTTATTATTTGCTTTAGTCAAAAACAAAAATGCTGATGGCAAAAGTACCTACATAAGATTTAAAATCCTTTAAAATTTGTAATATTTTATATGATAATAAAAATATTTTTCTATATTATTCAACAACTATGTACATGTACATACATACACAATCACGCCATGTACCCAAAAGGTTGTGGCACAAATTCTTTCCACTATCCCGAAATCAGTTTCCTCCAAACATTCCTGTCTAGACAAGCTACTTTAGTTTCAACCACATTCGTGATACCTCTCATACATGCTTTTCTATTTCTACTATTTGAAAACTTTCGCTCACGCAAGCCACTCTCTCAATCATACCACACCAACTATTGATCGGACGCTCACGAGCAGACGTATACCTTCAAAATCATTGACAGAAATTCTTTTAACCAAACGTTAATTCAACATTCGCTCAAGATGACCGAACTATCTTAACTGACTAACACCGAACTTTTGCATCAACATCATACACTCATCGCACACTAATCTATTTCATATACGCGATTCCTCTGAGTTACACCACGTACCCCACGTAAAAGTCTCATTTCTACAGCAGTCATTTTTCTTTTATGCTTTTGTCGCTAAACCCAACATTCATTATCATATATGTTATTACTCATGAGGATAAAATTTGCAGCACAAGCCGCAGGCGAATATCATAATTTATCGAAACGAGTTAGTACACTGTAAAAAACGTCTGTGAATTTTCATATTTTTTTATAGTAAAAATTATATAATTTCCTCTGTAACGCAAATTTACTACATTTATTCTGTAAATTTCATAAAACTATTATGTACCTAATTCAAATATTAGATAAAATAAAAGGATGAGGCTATTTATACATACGGTATGTATACGCAATTGGCTATTTATACATACTGAAATAAAAAACCTAAACCAACCTACTAACCTACCCTACCCTAAATAGCCAATTTGTTTTTTTTTTCAGTATGTATAAATAGCCAATTGCGTATAGATACCGTATGTATAAATAGCCACTTTCAAAATAAAATAGCAGATTAATATATTTTTTGTATATTTTAACGAAAGTTTATGTAAATTTGTGCTGCGTATTACTTGTATAGCACTAAAATTATAATTATATTATAATAGCATTTTTACAGAATAATTTAAGTAATATTACAGATAATATTTAGTAACATTACAACTTCTGTACAATTACATTTTATGTCAAATTACACAATATGACAAGGTATTTTTGTTACCCTTGGCCTTTTATAGTAAAAATACATAAAAAAATAATTACAGTGTATTTAATATTCGCGAATTTTTCTATGTGCAGATTTCATATGAAGATATCCATTCCATATGCACTCTATCATGGCGAAAATTATACTGCTACTTATACCAAGAAACAGAACAAAAATTGCACTGTATACTTGTTCAATGCTTGCATTTGAATAGAACGAAGAAACATATTTGCATTTTTGCGTAATGGACTTCAAGTATTTGGTCCACGTGGTTTAATTTTCAGTAACCTGTTAGGAAAATAACTTATATAGAATAGAAGAATTATTATTAATAATTAATAATTTTATATAATTATTAATAAATAATTAATTAATTCAAAATTGAATTTGGCATTTATTAAGGTAGAAAGTGGTGAATATTATGTTGGCGTACATTAAACTGTAACTTTAATCGATATTTTAAAATTCTTAAAAACTAGTATCTTTAACCGAAAAAAATATACCTGTTTTACATAACGAACATTTTATACTCTCTTTTTTTACCAAAAATAGCTTTTTGCATACAATTAAACAATTTTAAAGTAGATAAACAAAACTCAATCATTATTAAGTAATATTTTATTATTTACCTATAATTAAATTAGATTTCTCTGAAAATAAATAATGACAAACACACAGAATGTGGAGTATATTTGCTATGTTTACAAGTTTTAAAATAAATACGGTGAATTATTTGTATCTCCTAAGCGAAGTACGGGTAAATTTACTGCACATATAAAAAAATATCTATACTCATTAGTTGCATTGAAATGATTTAACAATAGTTTTCACATTTGGAATGTTAAGCTTTTTAGCAAAATGACATTATAAAATTATTGAATTTTATCCAACATAAAATTGCTTTAGGTTCAAGTTTTGTATTAAAATTTATTTATAATCAACGTTTCGACGAAACTCAACGCTCATCATGTATAGTTTTACTGCTTTCATCAAAACGTTGATTATAAATAAATTTTAATACAGAACTTGAACTAAAAGCAGTTTTATTTTATATAATGAGTTCTGAAAGATTTTTTGCTATGTTAAATTTTATCTACTTTGTCCATAAGTTGAGTTTATCGTCAATTAAATAAAAAATAATGAAAGTAAATAATTTTCATGAACATATTTTATTTAAAATATCAACATAAATCGAAATAAAAAATAAAAAATTTTGAAAATGTTTTACCGAGATTCGAACCTAGTCACGATTTTAATAAATTTATTTTTAAAAGAAAGAAAACGATTTTGTGTAAATGATTGTGTTAGATAATTTAGAAAATTAATAATAAATATAATAAATAAAGTTTTAAAAAATAAAAATATAGTTTTGTAGTGGATTCGAACCACGATACGTAACATAAATAACAGCTCCGAACAGTATATTGTCGACTGGGAGTGTGGCGCACTCCTGTAATCTAGCTACTTGGAGGTCGGGTTCAGTGGATGGTTTGAGGTCGGGAGTTCTGCGGCTGGGTCGTTCACGTTGACAGGACGTCCGCACTAAGCCTGGCATCAATATGGTCGGTCCGGAGGAGTCCGGACCGATCAGGTTGGCTAAGGAGGGGCGAATCGGGCCAGGGGGGAAACCCAGCAGCCAAAAGTCCCCGTGTTAGGCAGTAGTGGGATCGCGTTCGGGAGTGAAAGCCCAGTCGCAGCCCGATTAACATAACTAGACCTGAATCTTTTTTACACTTTTTTCAAAACAATAATAATAATTATTTTTAAATGAATTTTAATATTTTATTAATTTAATTCAAGCTGTAGTTATTAAAGTTTTGCCTGTGCAAAATAAATTATATTTTTTTCCACAATTAACAATTACACATAATTTAAATATTTACTGAATAATAAATTTGTATTAACTTTGACATATCAAAATTTTAATTTTTGGAAATTAATATAAGTTGACATTATATTTAATATAGTAAAACATCTTTTAGAACTCAATATATTAAAATAAAAGCTTAAGTTTTAAGTTCTGTATTAACATTTATTAATAATTGACGTTTCGTTCATGTCATTTGTATCATTTTTCCTGACATTAAGATCATAGGAACGTGGATTATAGCTAAAGCCATTTTATTTTAATAGTAAAAAAACTTTCAGAACTCATTATATTTAAATAAAAAGGCTTTAGAATATAGTTCTATATTAATTTTAATTAAATATTGACGTTTCGACGTACTCTACGTACGTAATTATTAGGAGAAATGATATAAATGACATACAATAAATAAACAGAATATAGAAACAAGTTGTTAGGTAACAAAATAAGTAACTAGATTATAAATTTTTTATTAATTATTAAATAAAGAAAGCTAAATTTTATTTAAATTAGTTATTAGTTTCACTAATTCATGTTATCTTTTTCTTTATACATTTCTATTGCTTGTCTTATCAATCTACTGTTATACAGAACTATATCTTAAAGCGTATTTATTTTATTATTATATTTATCTATAGTACGAAGCTACGAAGTATTAAAAAAATATATAGTCACTGCCAAACTTGTTAAATATGACTTCGTAAAAATATATTGAATTTTTTGAATTATAAGTACTAAATAATAATTATTAATTACACCTATCCCTCGATTTACACTGAAGATAGGTTCCGCACAAAACCGTGTAAATTGAAATCTTGGATTTTGCTGAGTAAAACCGTATAAAACGAAAATAGAATCAAAATGTGTATTATTCAGTCATTTATTTACGTAACACAAAAGTAAGACATCTTGAAAAACTTAACATTATACTTCCTTCATAAAATAACCAATATATGTAAGAAATTGAAATACATATTTAATTCATTTTACATTAGAAACAAAAAATAAAAAACAAAAAGATCCTTAAAAAATTAATTATAAGTTTAATTATTGTCATCACTCTTTATAAACTATCAGTCTTTTCTTCCTGATGTCACTTTCATTACTTGAGTTTTCTTGATGCAAATATACATTTTTAACAGTTTTTTTTTTTTTTTTGAAATTCGATAAGTGTAGTTTCAATTTAATATTTATTAATGTATCATGAATGTGGATGAAGCTAGAGTTGCTTGTCTGGATGACATAAATAACTAATTTGAAGATAGTGGAAGAAGTTTGTGCCACATCCTTCCGGGTACAAGTTTACAAAATGAGTAAATTTAAAAAAGTTTACTGTCGTATTTCTCACTAATTTTTAAACAAATTGAGGTATTACAAGTAGTGTAGTTCTATTTAAAATATCTAAGTGGAGATAACTAAAGGTTAAGTGGTTGACTATAGAAATGTTTAATGTACATCAAATTGTTTTCATTATTTTAATCTGTTTATTAGATATTAAAGTAGGTAGCTCGTTTCTAAATGATCACACTGTATAATATACCTATGTAAGATAAGTATCGATATTACATAATAAATATTTCAATTTATAATCAAATTAGTATTTATTTAATGAGACATTGAAATAAATTATCGAAATTTTAACAACTAAACAGTTTGAAAAATTTATAACATATAGGTAATATTATATAGAACTTATTCCTAAAGTTTATTTATTTTAATGTAATATATATTTTGCAATCACAATTTGCATTAATAATAATTAAAACAGTGTTAACATTTACAAACTATTTAGATTTTTATCAAACACATTTAAAATACAAAATAAATCATACAGTATTTGCGTCCTTCAAAAATAAAGGAGCTAGTTAGTAAACAAATAATTAATAATAATAATATATCATTGATTCCAAATTTTTGGCAATGAGGATATACATAATTGTTATTACAACCTCGTTTATATGTCATTTTCAATATCATTTTATTATTAAATTATTATTAAGAACATAATTAAATTTTTTTTAGACATAGAATCCGAATCTGCAATAAAAAATTGGGGTTCCTATTTAAGATTTCAAAGTTGACCCCTACCCACCCCCTGGGGTGGAGGTAGGGAGTTGAGTGTAGTATCATTAGATAGCTTTTTTAAAGATATTGAAGACGAATTTTTTGTTTTTTTGATTTGATGTATATTTCCAGATTTTTGGGACAATCAGTATATATATATATATATATAGTACTATAGAGCTTATAGAACAACAAAGAATATTAATATTAGTTTGTTTTAGAAGAAAATAAACAAGAATTTTAATAATTATTTTACGTTTACTTAAATTTTTTATTCAAAATCTTAATATTTTGCATTAATACCTTTGATTATATAATAATTAATTAATCAACAATAATAATAAGGTGACTTAATGCTGGAACCAAATTATATTTATGTAATACATTATTTAATATAGAAATAAATTGTATATGGAATGTTGAAAAGAAAAAAATAATATGAATTAATCTAAATTTAATTTCCTAAATGAACCATCTACACCGAACATATCCGAATTCAGTGGTTTTCCTATTCGTCGACTTTCGTCTGATTTCTTCTCTCCTACCTCAATTAGCCACGAGTTTCTACTTTCAAAAAATTCTCTCCAATCATCTAAAACAAAAAATTCACAAACAAATCAGAAATAATTATTTAAATAAAAATAATAATATACCATGTTTTTAAAACGGACTAAAAAGTATGAAATATTTTCTCCTAGCCTCATACAAATTTATAACCCCCATACAGATTGTACTGAAAATATATATTTAAAACGAAAAATGTGGGACGTATGCAATAGATAATACTAAGGAGTGTAGGGAGTAGCTGTCGTTGCGCTCCACGTTTTTCATTTTAAATCTTACAACTATTGTCATAGCTATTAAATAATCACAATCACAAATTTTCCGGACAATCAGTATGGAGCTAGACGTAATTATTTTATACTTTTTAATCCGTTTTAAAAACGTGCTATATTAAATTTTTTATTATTATTTAAATAATTATTTTCTGCTTTTTAGTCATGTGTGTGTGTGTGTGTGTTCTGTATTTTCTGTAGTATTAATTGAAGAGCCCTGAATAAGGCAATAGAGACTGCCGAAACGTTGGCTTAGTAGTTAATAAAAACATATAAAAGACTGAATTCCGTAAACTACTAATTATTTATTTAATTAATATATTTACCAAAGACATTCTGCAATTTACCAACTTCTCCACCATATTCAACAGGTAAAACATTCTTATCTACAAATTTGTGTAGCTCTTCTAAGCTTTTATGCACATGTACCTAGAAATTATAAATAATATTTAATAAATTGAAATTATTACTGTTTGTTCACTAAAAAAAAACGAGATATTTTTAATTTATTTTTTTACTACAAAATACATTTATAATCTCTTCATTACAGAACATTCAATAAATATTTATAATAAAATAGAAAATAATGTGTATGAGAATATTTCATTAAATAATCTATTTCCTAAAAACTAAAAATAATTTAAATTAATTAAATCTTGCTGTTAGATCTAGTAGGTTAAAACATTTTTAGCGTTTTCGTGCATTTGTTTTGTTTAATTATAAAAAAAAACGACACAATATTAAGCATATACTTTTAAGTATATCGTATCGTTACTCTAATTAAAAAACCCCGTTACTTCAAAATTAAAATCTTACAGAAAGAACTGAAAAAACTGAAAGAAACTGAAGGTATTAAGGGGAGGTACCACCCTGAATACTAAAAAAAGTGGCTATTTTCACGAATTAATTTTGGGCACAGGAATGTAAATAAATTACTACTTTTTTTTACATTGTATTTGGCACATATTCCTCTATATTTTCAAATAGTTCGAAGTCTTTTTGTAACCAATTGCGACCGCTACAACCTCCGAACCAAGACCATGTCCCAAAAAGACTGCTGCTGCGTTGACAGGCTGGAGCGCTCAATTCAGATTTGAAATAAATTTTGTTGTTTTTAAAATGTAAAGTAGATTGTAACTTAGGGATCAACTGGCCGGATTTCAAAAAAATACATTTTTCGCCAAGTTATACTCATTTGAAAAAAAAGTTTGAAAATTTCGTTCTTTTTTTGGGTCGCTAAAATCGAAAAAACTACATATCAAAAAAATAACCAGTTGATCCCTAAGTTGAAGTTTTGGCAACATTTTTCCCAAATTCCAAATTAATCGGACAAAAATTACGACTTGTATGCTGTCAACGCAGTTTAAAAACATAGTTTCTAGAAAAACGCGTTTAAAGTTTCAAGTTTCAAGCAGAGCGCTGCTGAGCGCTCTCTATAAAATGCTTTGTTGCACATTTATTATTGCGATTTACGTTTCCATACTTTAAAACCTGGTTCTAAAGGGTTCAAAAAACACATTTAAGTAAAAAAAAAAATCGATTTTTTGAAATTTTCAGAGTGGTACCTCCCCTTAACACTTATCACTCCAACCGGCAGTAATACTGCCAAGCTTCAGCCAGCGTTCTACTCCAACCGGCAGTGTCACTGTCAGAATTTGGCAACGTATGCAACAAACATTTGTTTAAAAATCATGTAAAAATAACAGTAAAATACGAATAAAATTCTTTTGTACGTCTTATTGTGTTTAATCAACATTTATAAATATTATTACTAATAAAAATCTACCTCATAAAACGTATGCAACGTATTTTTTAATCACTTCTAAATGACCAAAATTTGTCTGGAGTTGGCTACAAATCACTCTGTAAAATTCTTGGAGTGATAAGTGTTAAAATTTGAATATAGTTTATATCAAACAAATTGTGCTCAAATATCAATAGAGATAAAACTAGACTTATGAGGTTTTCTGATTAGAGTGACAATATATACATTGAGAAAATTTTTACTTTTAACTCAAAAGTAAACGTGTTTTTGAACTATAAACTTTTGTTCCTTTAATGACAATAAAAAATAAATTTTAAAAAAAATAATATTAAGTAACAGTATAACTATTTTCAAAGCTTCATATAAAATTAGTTAATATTTAGTTTAAAAATATGAAATAAAATTTATTAATAATTTTACAATTACATTTATTCCAGAAAAATATTATGCTTCATATAAAAGGAGAATAATAATAGTAACACTTGGTTTCAATTTTCAAAAATTTATTGTACTATAACACTCAATGTACATTTCAGCTTCTTAGACCATCATCAGAAGACTGGCTAAACATCCAAACAATATTTACTTATTTATATAACGAAAAATAACGGAAATATAACTGCCACAAAGGTTTCAAATAGATTGAACAATGATGTTTGTGGCAATTATATTTCCGTTATTTTTCGTTATATAAATAAGTAAATATTGTTTGTTAATAATGTTTCAACAAGTTGCAACTACCGTATCCTTAAATGTTATTATGCATCTACACAAAATAATAAACAATTTTAAACAAAGCTTTGAAAATAGTTATACCTAGTATTTAATATTATTTTTCTTTCTATTAAAATTTTATATAGTTCAAAAAGACGTTTACTTCTGAGTTAATAGTAAAAACATAAAATCTAAGGCAAAAATTTTCTCAGTGATACTTTTTATTTATGAGTCGTCTTTCTTTGCCTGTTAGTAGGTTTAGTATAACTTACTCTTTGTGCAAGCTTAGTAGATAGAACTGCATTAATGACTGCTACTACGGTGTTGCCAGCTGGTGGTAAATTTATAAAATGAACGCCTTTCAATCGGTCTGAATAAGCTTTCTAAAACATTATAATTTTATTTCAATAAAACAACTTCAATCAACACTACTTTTGAGTAAAGTGTGTTGCCTGCATTATAGTCATATGTCAGAGCTGACACAAATGTGTCAAAGTTGTCAATTGAATTAAGCCACATTTTCGTGCATCTTGTGTGCCGAGAGATTTAGAAAGTACTCTACTTTAGTCAAACAATAGGGATTTAAAACTTTAAAGCTCGTTTTCTTGAAACGTACTTTTCCGGTGATAACCCGAACAATTTTCAAACTTTTGGAACAATGGGCATTTTTATAAGAAAATTTTCAATAAAAAATTATTTTCAAAACGCAATAATTTTGTTAATTTGCAAAAAAATCGACCGAGAGTCGATAGCCACACTGTTAATCTTCAAGGAAGTTTAGTGAAAACATTTTTGTTTTCATTTTACAGGCGGCAATCTTCAAAGCAATCAGACCACTAACATTCGTAATGTTATTCTGATGTTCGAATGACGTATAATAAAGTGCTTTTTACCCCATTCCAAAATATTAATTCCCCCTTTGAGCTGTACGCGTTTAAAAATAACAGTTTTTTTAGCTCTGGAAAACTAGGCTACCCCCTTAAAATTTAGTACATACATACATACATACACAATTACGCCATGTACCCAAAACTGTGTGTCACAAACTCTTTTCATCATCCCGAAATCAGTCGCCTCCAAACATTCCTATCCAAACAAGCAACTTTCGCTTCATCCACATTCATAATTCCTCTCATACATGCTCTTTTATTCCTACTACTTCGGACTACATCGGACGTCCACGCAAAAGTATACCATCAAAATCATTCAAATAAATCTTTTTAACCAAACGTTCAATAGACATTCGCTCAACATGTCCGAACCATCTTAACTGACTAACACCAACTTTTTCTACAACATTTTTTTCAATTTCACACTCATCATACACTAATCTATTTCGTACCCGATCTCTCCTATTTACACCACATACCCCACGTTAAAATCTCATTTCCACAGCAGTCATTTTCCGTTTATGCTTTTGCAACCAAACCCAACATTCACTACCATACATCAATGTAGGCACCAAAACTGCATTATATATACTCAAACGAGCTTCTTTGAAAACATTTACATTCCTAGCAAAAGTTCCCAAAGCACCCAAAACCTTACAACCAGCATTTACTCTCCTTTCAATTTCACGATCAGAACGGCCATCTCTAGACAACAAACTACCCAAATACACAAATTCATCTACCTGCTCTAAACGTGCATTATCAATATATACATTACATTCAGTCATCAAGTCACCCTTCTCAAAAACTAAAACTTTTCACTTATCAACATTCAACACAAGATTCATATCTTTACCAACAACAAAAAAATTTAATTTAGTGAGACTGTAAATTAATTTTATAGGTCTCTCTTAAGCCTAGTTTATATTGGTAGAGTTAGTAGTAGAGTATGATGGTAGAGTACGTACTAATCGATTACTAGCACAATGTAAACATTTTGGAATAATGAAAGACAAGTACTAAAGATTAAAGGTTAGAATAGAATGGATAGCACTTCTGTAATAGTACATTCTACTCCCCATTTCTCCACCACAATACTTACTCTACTTTATCAGCATATTACCAATGTATACAGATTTATTGCAGCAGAGTAAATTTGTCGGGTGCAAAACCAAAACGTGTGTGTCCATGTTTTTATTTATGAACGGAAGTTGTTGAAGTTTTATTTGAATACGTACGAAAATAAAATGGACTTAAAACTAAACTCTCCCCTACTAAACCACTGGCTTTCTGTAAACAGTTACGCTACTAATATAAACTAAGTTTTAGAGTTAAACACTCATAATGCAAACAAAATTTTGCTGATTTGATAAAACGTTTATGAGTAAAATATTTCATATTTCCATCAATTTAAATATCTATTTAAGCACAAATTTCAATTGTTAAGTTTATAAGTATATTAATAAATACTTTTATATAAATTCTAAGTATGTAAATATTTAAAATATTTACGGATGATTTCATAATGAAAACTTTAACTAAAGTTGACTTTTTGCCATTATAAGTTTGAAAAGTTGACAAAAAAGCATCGTTTTATTGACTGCAATAATAATTATTACGATAGTAGAATTTAAAGTCGATGTTTGTTTTTGTCGACTTTAGTTAAAATATTTATTATAAAAACCAGCCGTAAGTATTAAAAAAATTATATTTGAAAACTTGTAAATTAGAGTATTGTTCAATTCTGACCATATGACTCTATTAAAATTAATCACACTGTATAAAATTCATGGTAAAATTAAAGAGAAAAATACCTGCAACAGATCATAGGCATGTTTAATAACAATAGGTGTAAATTGAATAAAATGTCCAAGTTTTGCATGTTCAAAATCTAGTACAAAATGATCGCCCAAGCACGGATCATACATTAAACGTATATCAAATGTAGCAAATACTATTTTTAAGTACGTATTTATGGAAAATTTCGTTGTATCTTCATCTATAAAGCGAAATATATATACACGATGTAGTTCCTTTGTTAAATTTGGTAATGGCATTATTATCCTGAAATTAGTTATGCATATATGTAAATGGTAAATTTCAAAATTAAAATAAATATTTCATTTAATTCGGATGAAGATGGGCTAAAGCCTAACGGTTTTGCCTATTTAATTGGATAATATAAGGGGGATGAAACCGGTTAATTAAACTGGTTAACCGGTTATTTGTAAATAATTTGAGAACGTTCACTATAACCTTAACCGCTATTTTAAAATACTTAAAAACCATAGTAATCTTTAGGTTTTTACGGCCGGTATTCATTGAATTTATAAAATTTTCTAGGCCGTGGTCAATATATCCTCGTCGAAGAAGTTTCGCCATAACATCGTAAATAGCAAGGAATAAATTCATTAATTCCATTGATATTAATTTTTTGGAAATAATCTCGAAGGGGTATAGCTATTTTGACAACAGCGAATATTTTCAGCCTATTTTCAGTTTCTTATGTCATTTGTTTTTTATGTTATGATATCATCGACTTTTTTTTAATGACAACCTATATTTTTTATTATTGATTTTGAGAGTACTTTTTATTCCGTTTCCAACCGTATAACATCTACAATATGTTACATTTGAAAAAAATATTAAAATTTATACAGACCTTAATCCTAAAGTCTTTTTATTATTAAAAAAAATCTTCTAAAGATATTTTTTTGTTTTTTATACAGACAGCGAATGAATTTATCAGAAAAAGAAAATGAGTATACTTACAAATTATCCAATTGTTTTTTAATTTCAGGATGTAATGGTTCTCGATTTTCATATATATCAGGCGCAAGATTCTTTAAACTATAATACATGTCTATCTTATTTTTTGTTTTTTCTAAACTAAATTTATTTAATGCAAGCATCCTTCTTATACGTAGTTCATCTGAAATAGAAAAAAAATATGTACAGAATAGTAAAAAATCTTACAGAACTCAATATATTAAAATAATAAAGCTTAAAAATTAAGTTCTGTATATATTTTATTTAGAAAATAAAGAAAAAGTAATAATAATAATAATTATTATAATTTTATCTTATCACTTTACTTATATTAGATACATTTAAATATCATCCAATTAAAATTATTACTTTTTACATACCTTTTTTTTATTAATAGAATACATCATTAATGTATATAATTTAATTTTAATTATTATTTACTTATTACATATTTCTGATACACGTGTAAGTTGATAAATTTAAAGTACTACTTGTTAAATTTATTAAAAGGAATTGTTTTTAAAGTAATAAATTGTACAAATATTTTTTTATTGATTTATTAAAATATATAATATTTTAATTGATAGTGTAAATCGAATATCTATTACAACATAAGATATTCAAAAAGAAAAACTACGTCAAAATTACCATACATAATTCAAGATTATAAATTTTTCACTATTTACGATTAGCTTACATTTTCCTTGCAGTCAAAGTTGTAAAAACACGTTTTTGAATAATATTATTGTACATTAGATGTACTACCAGCATGTAGTTCTTGTATTATAATTATTAATAATATGCAGTGGCGTAGCCAGGGGGGTCATGGAGGTCCCCCCCCCCAAGAACCTGAACGACCAAAAACATATCTATGTAAAATATGAAATATGTTATTTTACTTTTATTTCTATAAAAATAATTTTTATTGCTCTTTATTTTTTATAAAAATTATAGTATTATCTTTATTTATTAATTAATATTATTATATATCATTTTTTTAGTACCCCCCCCCCCCATGACAAGTTTCTGGGTACGCCACTGATAATATGTATGTAATATTATTAATAATATATAAAAATTAATGTATAATATGGATTTTATAGTTGTGATTTTAATAATTATTTTTTAACGAATTAATTATTTTTAATAATTAAAACAATTAATATGTTATTTTTTTTAACTTGATTCAAAATTTTACTTATCTAATATAGTTCTAAGCCCTTTTTTTATTTTTTAATAACATTAATTGTTTTATATTATTAATAAAGTATAAACAACGTATACGAAGTGCAGAAAAAATTAATTTTCTCAAAAAATATATTAATTAAGATTATTTATTCATTTTCAAAAACGACAAAAATATGCCTAACTGTTTTCCACTAGTATTTAAAACCAAATATTTATATCATATTATTTATACATATATGTATAAATCACGGTTGAGAAGACTATTATAGACTCGGGCTTTTATTTCCCTCGATGCTAAACATTTCGTGAAATAATACAAATAAGAATATCTTCTCAACTTTGATATATAATTACTATTTCTTAACATTGTAAAAAATCTTTCAGAACTCATTGTATTAAAATAAAACTGCTTCAAGTTAAAATTTTGTATAAATATTTATTTAAAAATCGACGTTTCGACGAAACTCAACGCTCGTCTTCATCAGGATAAAAATACTGATGAAAACAAACGTTAAGTTTCGTCGCAACATCGATTTTAAATAAATATTTATACAGAACTTTAGCAGAACTTAAAACAGTTTTATTTTAGTATTTCTAGTTCAAAAGTTCGTAAGCAATTAGCAAAAATTCTATGATTTTATTTGATTCTTCTTTTTTGTTAACGCTTGTGTTATTTATAGTAAAATAGTATTTTATAGTAAAAAATCTTTTAGAACTCATTATAAAAAAAGTTTTAGGATTAAGTTCTGTACAATTTTTAAGAACTTAATCTTAAAGCTTTTTAATTTTGTTATTTAGGTTATTTTTAGATACGTCACTAAATATTTTAATGTCATATGTAATTTTTAAGTTACTATTTTTTTTTAAATAAATTTTACTCCTATAATAAACATTTACCAAAAACAGATTTTTAACAGAAAACAAAAAACTGCGCTAATCAAATTGAGCAAAAAGTATTAAAAATAATTTTTTGCTGGCAATTTTGTTTTTTCTATTTATTGAAAGTTTTTTTTTTCAAACATTTTACAAAAATAACGAAATATATTTTGTTACATAAAAAATAAATTAATTTTGTATAGAAAACACATATAATTCAGAAAGGACGTTAAACCAAAAGTTGTTTTAATTATTTATTGTAAATTCTGAAAGATTTTTCAATATTTTAAATAAATTTTACCAAATTGAAATTTTTCTGAATATATCATTAAAAACAAATTATGGACACCTTTGAAAAACGAGTTTTGAATGAATATCTATTTTGTTTTTATTTCTTTACCTTCGTCCTGAGGTAAATGTGGTTGTTTTTGAAGCCATTCTTTAATATGTTCAACATCTTCTTGTATCTGTTTATCTGTGCGTCCGTATGTATTTTTGATTGCTTTGAGTTCTTCGGGCGTTATTATTAATACTTTTTCTAATGTCATTTTGATTCACCTAGTAATTAAAAATATATTAATTATTATTAAAAACACACACTGCAGACGTATACCTTCAAAATCATTCACATATATTTATTTTACCAAAATTTTATAAAGACTAAAATATTATAGTATAAAAAAAATATGTATACATATAAAAAAATATGTAACAAGATTTCATTGAAAAATAAACAAAAACAAAATGATGTTCTACAATATGCTTGGTCATTGTTTTATTTTAAAACATACTTTTAAAGATAATAAACTAATAAAACAAGATTAAAAGTATATGGATAAACCCATATATAGACTACTTTGACATTTCTCGGAAAGTTGGCAACACTGTATTTTAATAATATTATAATTTATGTGGGCATTAGGAGATACTTTTCTGAAAATTTGATCAAAATCGAATAAATAATGTAGCCACAATGAATTTTTAAAAAATTTTGTGATTTTTTTCTCGATAAATTGGCAACACTGTATTTTGTTAAAATTGCATAATTTATTTAAGCACTAAAAAAAACTTTTATGAAAATTTGATTAAAATCGGTTAAATAAAATGGTCATAATAAATTTTTAAAAATTTTACTAATTTTTTTCTCGGAAAGTTGGCAACACTGTATTTTGTTAAAATTACATAAATTATATGAATACTAGGAGAATCTTTTGTGAAAATTTGAGTAAAATCGGTTGAATAACATGGCCTTAATAAAAATTTTAAAACTTTAGTAATTTTTTTCTCGGAAAGTTGGCAACACTGAATATTAATAAAATTATGTAATTAATAGGAGCATTAGGGAAATCTTTTCTGAAAATTTGATCAAAATCGGATAAATAATGTAGCCACAATGAATTTTTAAAAACTTTAGTAATTTTTTTCTCGGAAAGTTGGCATCACTGGAAAAAACCAAAACCACATGACCATCTTGGGCACTAGGCAAATTTATCCTGAAAATTTCATTATAATCGGTTGAACCGTCTAGGAGGAGTTGCGATCACAAAATTTTGTCTGACGACCGAGCGAGCGAGTGAGCGAGCGAGCGAGCTGACGACGCACATCCATACACCCACATAAACTAAGTTCAGATTTGTGATCTAGAGGCTATATGATGGATTTCTATACAAGTTTTTTTTTTTTTTGAAAATGTTACAGACACCGTACCAAACACTATACTACTTTTTCCTTGCAGTCAAAGTAGTAAAAAAGAAACTAATTATGCCTTTATTGACATTGTTTATACTATGTTTTGACCAATGTTAAAAAACAACAAGATTAGAAGTATATGGGTAAACCCATATATAGACTACTTTGACATTTCTCGGAAAGTTGGCAACACTGTATTTTAATAATATTATAATTTATGTGGGCAATAGGAGATATTTTTCTGAAAATTTGATCAAAATCGAATAAATAATGTAGCCACAATGAATTTTTTAAAAACTTTGTGATTTTTTTTTCTCGATAAGTTGGCAACACTGTATTTTGTTAAAATTGCATAATTTATTTAGGCACTAGGAAAAACTTTTATAAATATTTGATTAAAATCGGTTAAATAAAATGGTCAAAATAAATTTTTTAAAATTTTACTAATTTTTTTTCCGGAAAGTTGGCAACACTGTATTTTGTTAAAATTACATAAATTACATGAATACTAGGAGAATCTTTTGTGAAAATTTGAGTAAAATCGGTTGAATAACATGGCCATAATAAAAATTTTAAAACTTTAGTAATTTTTTTCTCGGAAAGTTGGCAACACTGAAAATTAATAAAATTATGTAATTAATGGGAGCATTAGGGAAATCTTTTCTGAAAATTTGATCAAAATCGGATAAATAACGTAGCCAATATGAATTTTTAAAAACTTTAGTAATTTTTTTCTCGGAAAGTTGGCATCACTGGAAAAAAACAAAACCACATGACCATCTTGGGTACTAGACAAATTTATCCTGAAAATTTCATTAAAATCGGTTGAACCGTCTAGGAGGAGTTGCGGCCACAAAATTTTGACTTACGACCGAGCGAGCGAGCGAGCGAGCGAGCGAGTGAGCGAGCGAGCTGACGACGCACACACATACACCCTCATAAACTAAGTTCAGATTCGTCATCTACAGGCTATATGAAGGATTTCTATACAATTTTTTTTTTTTTTGAAAATGTTACAGACACCGTACCAAACGCTTTACTACTTTTCCTTGCAGTCAAAGTAGTAAAAATAGAAATTTTCAATATTTGTAAACAGAATTGTAAATTCTGCGGCACGACTGCAAGAAAATTTGAGGGGAGAGAGAGAGACATTTAATTCCATTAAAATTAAGCACTAGGGTTGGTTGTGTCATTGTTAATGCTTTGTAAATTAACTCTTTCATTAATATGTCAACTAACCAGTCAGTGAAGCGATTTGTGAGAAATAAATAGCCATTGTTTATCAAGAAACGCATATATGTAAAATTAATATATTAATTACGGCTTAGTAGATATACGTGCGCAAAGAGAGAAGTAAAGTGAGTAAAAGGAATAGATAGTACGCTCGAGAAATGTAAGGCTGAGTAAATATCTGAGCACGAACGCGAACGAGGCAAACCGAACAATAATATTTTCGATAAAACTTTTGAATTAATGACAAATTTAATTAATAGAAAATTAAACATAAATATTAAAATAAAACAATTTAAAATCTGAGTTATTACGTTTTTCAAGAAAATGGGGACACATTTATTAACATCTTAAATGATGAAAATGAATATTTCATTTATAATGAATTCGATGACAAACAAACTGAAACCAGAGAAGAAGATGAAATCAATGTAACAAGCTGTAGTAATACTTGTAACAATTGCATTAACTGCTGTTTTTCAGTTTTACAAAAATTTAATCTCCACATATTGACATACGTTAATTTATTCATTGCTTATAAATTAGTGCTAACATTATCTTCCACTCAAGTATCATGCGAACGAACATTTTCAAAATTAAAGTACATTTTAAACAGATTGCGAAATTGTTTAAGTCAGGATAATTTCGAGGCTTTCACATGCAAGAAGAATATTTTGGAAAAATTAGATAATGAAGATATCATTAAAAAAAATCCGAAAAAAGTCATTTATTAAATCGTCATTTAAATAAAGAATTATATTTAATTTTATATAAGTCATTTTTACAATTCATCTTTATTATTCTGTAATGTCATTCCACATTCCTATGTTTATTAAAATAAAAAAAATATATAACGTATTTGAACAATTTTGGGATGCAAGGTGGGCCTATTCTGCAACTTTCCGCGGGCCTAATTTTTTATCCAGTCCAACCCTGCCGAACTGTAATACTTTTCAAACTTGTTGTAAATAAAATTTATCATTATAGTTTTACTAGCTAAAGTGTACGACGTTGCTTGAGTGCTATAAGCTTAATTCTTTTACAAAGCATTTAATGTGAAATAATATTTTGCCACATCGCTTCTATATTTACTGGTTTTTCAAATTATTCATTAAATTTATAAAGCAAATTACATTTTTATTATTTTTCTTCAAAAAATAACGATCAGTAAAATTTATACTATTTATTATCTGACCTACATTAAACAATAAATTATTTAATACGTTATGTATGTGTATATTTATATATTTACAGAAAAAAAACCTTGAATGTACTATATTAGTAAATTTATTTATATTTTTTACTTTTCAATAACTTTAATAACGCAGTAACTAAAAAGAACATAAATTTAATAGATTTAGTTCACTTTCCAAAAACAAGGAAATATAAAAAATAGTCGAAACTTTATTTTAATTATTTATTACTAAGCAGTTTTTTGTTTTTGTTTTTTGAAGTATGTATATAATTTGTATCTACAAAAAAAATAAGGGTGATATTTTTCAGCCCGCCAAAATAATTTAAATAATTTACGACAAAATTAATATTTTTAACAACAGAAAAACATAATACACGATAAATATTTCAAATAACGACAAAATATTTGTTCTAGCGGCAAAAAAATATTAGTAACCGAATACCACTCTGATATACCTGCAAAAAAATAAACAAATTTGTTTAGAAAAGAACAAAAATCTTCAACTGAATTGAATGAAATGCATACTTTTAAAGTTAAATCTCAAAAAAATCAACTTTTTTTCCGCTCTTTGCTGCAATAAGCTGCATGTCTTCAAGTATATTGTAATTTTGACTGTCTTTAAACAAATAAAAATTAGGTAACTTTTTTACCCAAAAAAATCTTCAAATATATTGACTATTTTGTCGTGCTATATACTAATTTCCTTTTATTTTTATCGTGCCATATTTGATGTTTTATATACATTGTAAATAAATTATGTAACTTTATATGTTTTTTTATGTATTTTACTTGTTTTGTAAATGTAATTTTTCATAAAAAAATATAATATTACGTAAATTATTACAGGAAAATTAGAAAATGTTGTTATTTTTACTGTTAAAACTTAATGTAAAATTACATAAATTTAAGATAAATATAAGAAATTGTACTAATTTATTAATATGATTATCAAAAATACTATAAACATCAACTAATATATACAATTTTAAAAATAATTTAAAAACACTTACTTTAGTTATTCCAAATATTAGTGAAATCACAAATAAAACTTAAAAAAAAATACAATTAAAATTCACAAATGTAAAATAAGATATGCAAATTTAATCTATAAATTCGAAACACTGTGCCCATATACAGTAACACAAATAGATATAGATAACTGGAGACTGTTCGACATTCAAAAGAAAAATAAAGCGGTTTGAAAACAAACTCGTCTTTTTAAAATATCAAGTTTACTATTTCTCCTACCACATTCTTAGGTGAATACTATAAGCTTAGATTATATAATAAAATTCAAAAATATCGTCGAATGTAATCTTAACGTTGAGTTCCACGTATCTGTGTGAAGTTGCATTGACAATAATTAAAGAAAGTGGCTATTTATACATACGGTGTGTATACGCAATTGGCTATTTATACATACAGTATTTTTATGCAATTGGCTATTTAGGGTAAGTTAGGTTAGTAGGTTAGTTTAGGTTTTTTTTTTAGTATGTATAAATAGCCAATAAAACTATATTGAAAACTAAGAGAATCTAATCCTAAATTTTATTAAAACATCCACAAAATAAAATTTAAAATATGTTTTTTCAAAAATTTACAAACACTGCAAAAAAACTGAATTCACACTACAATTTTGAGCACCAACAGATCTTACAATAAAAACTGTTGAAAATCTAAAGCGGACCGAAGATTGACATTCTGATTGAAGGTGTAAGATCAAGATAAGTGTCAAGTCAAGATAAATGTAGGGGTGGGGCTTCCTGATTGACCGTGTAAGACCCCGCTTAAGATCAGATTCATAGAGCTGAGGTACTTACCTCATCGCCGAAACCTACAACACAACCTTGATGTTAATATAAAATTCAAAATCAGAAAAAATATTTCATACAACTTAGGGTGTTAGGTAAACATGCGGCAAAAATTCAAGGGGTTATTCCTTGGCCTATTCTAAGAATATTTTGTCCTGTGACAAATTTTGAAAAACTCCTTTGTTTCGAAGATACAGGGCGAACAAAATTTGCGACAGTAACAACATTTTATTATCAAAAAGTACATGTAAAGTTGCTCAATCTACAATAAATGTTCGAAATGACTTCCTCCAGCCCGGATACAAGCATTCAATCTTCTCTTCATTGACTGCCGAACTCTTTCACACACACCGGGGTCCAGTGGCGTAGCCAGGGGGGTGTTAGGGGGGGGGGGACTATCAAAGATTGTCTCAGATTATCACAAATTGTGAGATCTTTGTCAGAGCAATTTTTCTACAAGGGGGACCTTTACAAGCAAATGTCTTGATTTCTGATTCACACAGGAATATACTATTCACTCCTTGCTAAAAAAAATTAAGAAAATATATGTAATTGAGAAAAGCAAACCAGAAATTGCCGCAAATTGCCGAAAAAATGAAAAGTGGCAAAAAAAGTGCTTTTTAAGTTAAGTATAGTTCATCAGCATATTATCTCCATATCTGTCGCATGTAATCACATTGTAGGGTATGGTTCTGGGTATAATATATCCAAAACTCAGCCATTTTTTATCATTTCCTGAGGCGATATAGCCTCAAAACTGAAAATGTGCTAAAAATGGCATTTTTGAGAGCCTCGCGCGCCCTCAAACCGGATTTTTGGTGTTCCACATGTTTTTAGATGAAAAACTATCGTTTGAGACCCTAGCCAGCAATTTCGATTATTTTCGATACACCCTAATATATATATATATATATATATATATATATATATATATATATATATATATATACCGGGTGTTCGTTCGTTAAGTTCGTATGGGCGTTTAACATGTAATTTCGATAAATTGCGATACACTACTTTCTCGAGTAAAATTCGAAGAAATACTTAGAATACTTTTCGATAGGGCATAAAAGGTTTTATTATATAGTTTTAGTTTTAATTTGCTAGCATTTGCCGTTTAGGCGCTAGAATTTTTTTTTTATTTTTTAGTTTTTATTTTTTTTTCTCAAAAACTATGAGGTGTAGGAAAATAAGCATGACATGGAAAAATGCGGAATAATGAGTACGATAATTGAGTGAAAAAACCATTATTCTACGATGCATCGTTTAGTAGAAAAAAATTAAAAACTGAATTTTAGAAAATTTGACAAGGGGATTTTTTCAAAATAAGACTTTTTTCAAAATTTGCTCAAAAAAATCTGAATACATGCACATACATACATACATAAACATTTTACTAAAACATTTTTTAGTGCCAACAAAAATTATATAAATTTATTTTTGAACAGTGTTGCTAACTTTTGCTGAAAAAAGCATATAACTTTTATTTCTACTTTTTAATTCATACATACACGCCATGTATCCAAAAGGGTGTGACACAAACTCTTTTCATCATCCCGAAATCAGTCTCCTCCAAATATTCCTATCCAAACAAGCAACTTTCGTTTCATCCACATTCATAATTCCTCTCATCATCTAATTTGCATTAAATAGCTATATAGCTATTTCTTTTCTTGAAATGGGATTTTTATGCACATTAAAATAGCATATTAAACATCAATTCATAAAATAAACCTACTGCCGTGTATTTATTACATCTGGCGTTAATTTGCATAACATGATGTGCAAATAACCTAAATTGCAACTTTTATTATCTGACGTTCATTGACATATTTAAATGTTTATTTATACGTATATATATATATATATATATATATATATATATATATATATATACCCAGAGCCAGATTAACCTCTTCGGGAGGTCCTAAGCAATTTCCATTTCGAGAGCCCCTTTCTCTTAAAAAGAAAAGGGAGGGATAAGTAAAAAAGAGAAAGAGACGTATTTCAAATATATATTTCTAAAGAGTTTCAATCAGAAATCAGAACATTTTTTTCTACACTTTTTCGCCACAAAGTCTTTTAGAAGTAAAACATGGTGTAACTTATTTTTAATACAAAATTATCATGTAAAATAAAAAAAAATTACTTACAATATAGTTTATATTTTATAGGTAGATAAATAATATTGCACCTCACTACAAAAAGTAGGTGTCTAATTCTTAGACAATTTTTTAGAAAGAACAATAGAATTGTATTGAACTTAGGCATTTTTCAAAAAAATAAACACAATGCCTGATATCACAAGCTCAGTTTTTGGGTATTTTAGTTCATTTGTTTAGACCAACTCTTATGACAGTTACGTTGTCTTAAAACCTGTATTAGTTAAAACCAATTTTAAAACAGAGCTTGTAATACGGCCCCATATGTCTAAAAAATGGACTTCGAGGAGGTACTCATTTTTATTGTGCTCTCCTCATCTGTTTCAAGCTACAAACGCCTAAAATTTGTCATAAGAATTTTACTTTAAAAAATGTCTTTTGTTGGGGGCCCTATTTGTCGGGGGCCCTAAGTACGTGCTTAGTTAGCTTATATCTTAATCCGTCACTGTATATACCCCTTTTTTCGTGCACATTAGTTTATGAATTTGTATGATATTATCAAACGTATTCTGAGACGCATACCATTTTTGAATTACGCTTATTAACTCTGAATAAATAAGATTATATAAGATTATATATTCAATGCTATTAAGTTAAAAAGATACATGAATTATAAACAAATAGATAAATATTAGTATGGGATAATAAATTTATTTGCAAAATATCACGTACTTATTACACAGTTCTATGCAAATTTACTGATAAAACATAATTGCATTTAACACGGCATAATACAGCATCTACATATTTATATTTGCAATAACTATATGATAGTTATTTAATTTATTTAAATTAATTAATATATACATTAAAACACATTATATATTTAAAACAAGTTACTGTGTTGTATCATTAATAATAATTAATAATTTTGGTACACAGAAATTTAGTAGAAATAATTTTTTATAATTTTAATGTTATAACAAGTGTCCAAGATATTTATAAAATATATTTCGAATTTAAGACGAAAATAGTTTAAATTGTCTACATTAATATTTTGTTTTCTACTGAAACAATATACTTCTGCACACTTTCTTTTATCAGATCAACGATAAAAAGTAAATATAATATATAATGTAACTATGAAATTAATGTAGCAAAAGTACAGAATGAATGATTTTAATATTGCTAATTTAATATTTAACAGGATTAAAAGCATATAGGTAAACGCATATATAGACAGACCACTTTGATATTATCAAATAAATACTAAAAAAAAAAAATATTGTAGCAAAAGTTAGTGTTAATCAGATAAGATGGTTCGGACATCTTGAGCGAATGTATGATGGTTTGGTTAAAAAGATTTATATGAATGATTTTGAAGATATACGTTTGCGTGGACGTCCTATGAGTAGTTTGAGTGGTATGATTGAGAGTGTTTTGCGTGAGCGGAAATTTCCAAATAGTAGGAATAGAAGAGCTCATGTATGAGAGGAATTATGAATGTGGATGAAGTTAAAGTTGCTTGTTTGGATAGGAATGTGTGGAGGAGGCAGATTTCGGGATAATGGAAAGAGTTTGTGCCACAGCCTTTTGGGTACATGGCGTGATTATGTATGTATGTATGTAGAATTAAAAAATAGAAATAAAAGTTATATATTTTTTCAGCAAAAGTTAGCAACACTGTTCAAAAATAAATTTATATAATTTTTGTGGGCACTAAAAAAATGTTTTAGTAAAATATTTATTAGTCTTGGATTAATAGTGAAACCAAAATATTTTTTTTAAAATTCCAATAATTTTGACTTAGAAAGTAGACAACACTATAATCCAATAATAGAATCTTTTTTAAAAATTTGATTAATATCGGATAATCATTGAAACTGAAATTAAATTTTAAAAATTTTGTAATTTTTTTCTCAGAAATTGCATTCAAATCAGTTGAACCGTCTGAATGAATTGCGATCACAAAATTTTGACTGACAACCGAGCGAGCGAGCTGACGACGCACACACACATTAACTAAATTCGGATTCGTTATCTAGAAGCTATATGAAGAATTTCTATATATATATATATATATATATATATATATATATATATATATATATTATTTTTTTTTTTAAATGTTACAAACACCTTAAGTACCACATTTTCCTTACAGTCAAAGTGGTAAAAATTGATGTATTTGTTTTACTTCAAAACCAACTCAAAACACGGAACTCGTAACAAAACCCCGTCGTAAATCGGAAAGTATTATTTAATTAATAACATATAGTTTTCATAAAATTATAATAAATTTAATATATTTTCATTCTATAAATGTTGACAAATATTAATAATAATATAATAAATGAATAATAATCATATAAACATAACGATAACGATTATAACTCTCCTGTTTATAACCAAATAAATATTATTTTTATCTTGGTCATTAAAAAAAACTTAACCTGAAAATGTCATTAAAATCTATTGAATAATCTAACAAATAAACATTTTTTCTGTAAAAATAAGAGAGAAAATACAAAAGAATATTTTCTGAATCTTTTATTAAATTATATTATAAATATTTTAATAAAAAAATTTAAAATATTTTTTGAAATCTCCCAAAATTTATTATAAAAATAAAATCACAAAATTATTTTGGAAACTAAGAGAATCTATTCTAAAATTTTATTAAAACATCCACAAAATAAAATTTAAAATATATTTTTTCAAAAATCGAGTAACACTGCAAAAAAACAAAACTGAATTCACATTACCATTTTGAGCACCAAAAGATCTTACCCTAAAAACTTGCTCAAAATCTAAGATCACAATCGTAATCTAAAGACAATTGAAGTGGGCGCCCTACAGTAGGATTGCGTTAACTCATATTTGTTACTTAATTGCTATCTTTACAAATCTAATTAGCGTTAGTAATCGCTAGCGTTAACCAGGGTTGGACTTACCCACCTGGGCATCGGGCTTTCCCTGGTGGGCCGTCATCATTACGAACCGTGACCGGCGATTGTCAAAAAATTAAAACCGATTTCTGAGTTTTACAAAAATTTAAGAACAAATTATCCCAAAAACATCGATATGTATTGAATGACGGTATTATGAATGACGTTTATTGGTTAGATCCTAATGGTAATATTTTCGATATAATTTTGAATTAATGACAAATTGAATTATAGAATTGAACATATGTATTAAAAAGAACAATTTAAAATTTGAGTTATTAGATTTATTCAAGAAAATGGGGACACATTTATTAACATCTTAAATGATGAAAATAAATATTTTATTTATAATGAATCCGATGACAAACGAACTGAAACCGGAGAAGATGATGAAATCAATGTAATAAACTGTAGTAATACTTGTAGAAATTGGATAACCTGTTGTTTTTCAGTTTTACAAAAATTTAACATACGCTAATTTATTCATTGCTTATAAATTAGTGCTAACATTATCTTTCATTCAAGTATCATGCAAACAAACAGTTTCAAAATTGCGATATTGTTTAAGGGGTTATACCTACCTGCAAACTTTCAAAAAATCGATTTTTTTTTATTGCATAAATCGAAAGTATACATATTCAAGAATATTTTCTCAAAAGCGCAAGTTAATCCGATTAAAATTGACAAAGTTATGCGCGGTACAAGAGTACCGGGTCGAGACCCATTGGGAACGCTCTCCGTCATTCCTGTGCGCGTGGACATGGGCAAGAGCGTGTTTACGTTGAATGCCATATCCTCAAACGAACGTGCACAATACGAGGCTGCATGTCAGTGTAAAAAGTGATGATTTGATGATTCTATGTAAGTTCCCAAAAATATTCACTTACAGAGGACTGAACACAACTTGAAACTTTAAACGCAATTATCTCGAAACCATGTCTTCAAAATCGGTGCCAAAAATTTCTCGAAAACTATTCGTTCGATTCAGATGGCTGTGTGTGCATTTTGTTAAGAACTATTTTTTCTAGTACTTAATCGTTCGGATTTTGTCTCTGATTAAATTTCGATTTTTTATAGCCGATCAGAGACAAATTTTTATGGGTCAAAATCGATACTTCAACTTTACAAGGCCGCCATTTTGTCAAAAATGATTTTTTTTGAAAATCCATCGATTAAGTACTAGTTTTACTCATGCTTAACAAAACCCGCTTGGTTTTATTGATTTCAAATAATTCTAGCGCGAATGGGACTTGGCACCGCAAAAGGGTTTCCCAAAAACATCATCCACGGGGAGCAGCCGTGCGGGGCACCAGGACGGATTTTTGTAATTTAAAAAATCGCATTTTGTAGAGGAAGACATGCCGAATAAAGTGGAGAAAGTCGTTTTGAAAAATGTTGTGTAGTTTTTGTTTAAAAAAATCCCAAACTTTCGTGTATTTTTAGGCCTTGCAGGTAGGTATAACCCCTTAAGTCAGGATAATTTCGAAAGACTTTCATGCTCATGTCATACGAGAAGGATATTTTGGAAAAATTAGATAATAAAGATATCATTAAAAAAATCTCCGAAAAGAGTCATTAATCAAATCGTCTTTTAACATTTAAATGAAGAATTATATTTAATTTTATATGTGTCATTTTTTTCAATTCATCTTTATTTTTCTGTAATGTCATTTCCATGTTTATTAGAATTAAAAATATATAAATACATAGCGTATTTGAACAATTTTGGGATGTAAGGTGGGGCTATCCTGCAACTTTCCCCGGGCTTAATTTTTTATACAGTCCAACCCTGGCGTTAGCTAACGTAAGTTCGTACGTAATCATACTGCAAAGGTACTTACCTACTCGTTGAAACCATCAACACTCTCTTGATTTACATTAATACAAAATTTAAAATTAGAAAAAAAATATTTAATAAAACTTAAATAGATATGAAACGAAAAGATTCAAAAAATTCATTCATATTTATTTTAATATATTTAGTCCGTATTCTCACCTCACTTTCAAAAGTAATTTTTGTCAAAATTAATTAATTAATTAATTAATTACTTAATTTATTTGAAATTTATAATATTAAATATAAGAAAATATATCAAAAATAGAAATACTATTCATATTTGATAAAAGGTAGAAGAAAAAAAATATTTAAAAGCAAAAATAAAATCACTTTTTTCATAAACAAAAGAGGTGACAATACGGGCAAAAAATTTAAAAATAAACAATTACATTTTTTATCTTAATGTGAACAAACTTAAAAACAACTTTTATTTATGACTTTCGTGTTTTTGAGTTTTTCCAATACATCAAAGTAATATTTAAGAAAACAAACATTATTTTTTACGTTCTACTTTCTGTGCCTACAATAGCGACACATATTTTCAATTTCAAAATTTTCATAAAAATACTCATTTCACAGAGTTTTGAATTATTTGCACAAAGGTTACGCATACTATATGTATGTCTGCATGTATGTAAGTTGCCATGATAACTCAAAAACAACGGGTCAAAAAATTTATTACATTTTGATAAAAATATACAGCAGTTACATTTTTTTTGCGTCTGCCACTGGAATCTACAAGTGTCCAAAAAAATTTACTCTATCTAAAATTTAAAATCTGCAGATTATTTTAATCATTAAAATCATAAAATATAAGATTGTAGATTTGTATTAATATTTAATAATAATCGACGTTTCGACAAACTCAACATAGGTCTTCATACTGTAAATATCATTTGTATCTTTTTTCCTCATGAAGATATACGTTGAGTAACGTCAATTATTAAGTTCAGAAGTTGATTATGTTTTGGCAGATAAAGAACATAAACGCATGAAAATATATAGTTTCTTTGAATGTTTCGTTCAATGTTAAGTTTCTTATAAACTTAAACAACATTATCTTATCTTTTTATGCTCTATCGAAAATTATTCCACATATTTTTCGCTAAAACTTCTAGTTTTACAAATATTTACGAAAAACTATTTTTTTTCTAAATTTATTAATAAATATTAATACAGAACTACAACCTAAATCCGTTTTATTTTAAGATCTAAATAGTTAAAATAATCTGCAGATTTAAAATTTTAGATAACAATAAGTTTTTTGGATACTTGTAGATTCCATTGGCGGACGCAAAAAAATTAACTACCGTATAATTTTATCAAAATGTAATTAATTAATTAATTTCTAATATCTCCGTTGAAAGTTGATAAATTTTTTGTAAAATAGAAAAATATGTAAAAAATAAATAGGTTATAGAACTATATTAATATGTATTAATAATCGACGTTTTGACGAACTCAACGTACGTCTTCATCAGAAAAAAAGATAGAAACAACATTTACAGTAAATAAACAGAACATAGAAACAAATTACTAGACGTAACAAAGTACAAGTAACTAGATCATAATATTTATAAATTTTTAAATATAATTTGGCTTCTTTTAATTCATAATTTATAAATTTTATGATCTAGTTACTTGTATTTTATTACATAGTAACTTGTTTCTATGTTCTGTTTATTTACTGCAAATGTCATTTGTAACTATTTTCCTGATGAAGATGTACGTCAATTTATAAATAAATATTAATACAGAACTACAATCTAAAGTTAGTACATTGTAGTATACTGTGCAAAAAAAAGTACTCATCATTTCTATTTTTAATGATATGATAAAAAAATCAGTTTTAGTAGTCCAAAAAACATAATATTTTACACAATTTTCCGCTTTATATATCATCTGAAATTTTGTCCACCTAGATTCAGGATTCATACCACTGTGCGGCTGTGAAATCCTGAAAATTAAGCTAAAGTCTAAACTTTAGAACAATTGAAAAGGATATTGATATCTTCATCTGTGCACCTGGTGATTTAATTTGTGTACTGCAGTCTCCTTAAATTACTTTTTTTTTTCGTTGTTTTATTGAAATTAGGTGTTTGTGTCATGTAAATTTATTGTTAATTTAAAATGTTCGTTGGTTATACCTAAATGTTATTTATATATTGTATAGGCTGGCCGCTATTTTAAAAAAAAATTAAACTTTATCGATTTCACCCCAAAATCTTGTATATAGAATATTAAAAAAAAAATTTGTGAATTTTTTCAGATTTTTTTCAGTTGTATTAATCCGACCCTAAATGGGGTTAAAGTTTAACAAGCTTTTTAAACAGCGTTTTTTAACTTTTACATACTTTGGAGCGTAGTTTTTAGTAATTTGGGGTGAAAAATCTGAAAATTCGTATCTTTATGTTTTAGGGGTCGCTGAACTCGAATCTGATGTCAAAAATTGATTTTTGACAATTAAAGCTGTCAAAAAACTGTCATTAATTTCTTAATTAAGAAGTTTAATTGTCAATATCGAGTATATCGAGAGATTTATAAGTTTTTGAGGTCACTGAAACTGGATTTACTCGACATTTGACGTCAAAAATTGATTTTTGACAGTGGCAGCTGTCAAAAAAGTGTCATTTATTCCTTTAATCAAAAATTTATTAAAAATATCGAGTAAATCTAGTGATTTATAGGTTTTTGAGGTCACTGAACTTTAATTTGATGCCCAAAATTTGATTTTGACAGTGAAAGCTGTCAAGAAACTGTCATTAATCATTTAAATTAGAAATTTATTAAAAATGTCGAGTAAATCGAGTTTCAGCGACCTCAAAAACTTATAAATCACTCGATATACTCGATATTTCCATTAAATTTCTCAATTAAGGAACTAATGACATTTTTTTAAAAGCTGCAACTGTCAAAAATCAATTTTTTACATCAAATTCGAGTTCAGCGACCCCTAAAACATAAAGATACGAATTTTCAGATTTTTCACCCCAAAATACTAAAAACTACGCTCCAAAGTATGTAAAAGTTAAAAAAACGGCATATAAAACGCTTGTTAAACTTTAACCCCATTTAGGGTCAGGTTAATACAACTGAAAAAATCTAAAAAAATTCACAAAATTTTTTTTTAATATTCTATAAAATATTTTGGGGTGAAATCGATAAAATTATTTTTTTTAAAATAGCGGCCACCCTAATATTGTATCATCCTTTATTTGGACTACTAGTCCTGTTGGTTGTATATTTTAAATAAATAAAATTACAATTAAATCATATTATTTTCACTCCTTTCGTATATAAAACAACTTAAAAATGAATATAATTTATTTGATTACAGTAAAATAGCAAGAAAAATGGAACCAGATTGTTTTCTATAAAATATATTTATTAATAATAAATTTGGTACAATATTCGTAACAAAGTCTCTAACATATTTTTTTTTAAATACCATACATAATATTTTATTATACATATATTATAAATTATTTATACTTACAGTTACAATATCTATCTGATAGTATAAAACTTTAACCTTTATATTAAATTAGTAACCTGTTATGACAGCCATCATTTTCAAAATTTAAAAAACGGTAGACATTTTTTCAATTTCTTTTTTCTAACAAATAACATTATAAATAATCAAATAAGTCAAAAATTATCTTTCATCAATTACAATACGTTAAAATTTAAATTCTAGTGTATCATAAAATGTTATGTGTTGAACGAGGGGAAAACCATTTTCTCAAATTTTCTACACCAGACTGTATGATTGTTGAAATTGTAGTAATTTTTCGTTGATTTTACGGATTTTATACGAAATTTCTAAGATTATAGAGATTTTACATAATTTTAAGAAAAGCATTAATTGATTTTACTATGATTTGGTAAAGGAAAGGGACTAAGGTCCGTATTCTCATCTCACTTTTAAAAGTGATTCTTGTCAAAAGTACTTTTTACGATCACTTAAAATTACTTATAAAGTTTATTTAAATTTTATAATATAAGGTATAATAAAAAATATTAAAAAAAAATATTACTCATATTTGATAAGAAGTAAAAGTAAAAATTTATTTTAAAGCAAAAAATAAAAGTACTTTTTTTTACAAACAAAAGAGGTGAGAATACGGGCCTAAGAATTTAAATTTTTTTTAAGGATTTTACCAAGATTTTTACGGAATTTTACAAAGATTTTAATTAATTTATACACCAGATTGTACAAATGGTTTCCGCCTCGGTATTGAATAATAAGTAAAGTCTCCAGTAAATGTGTTCAAGTTGAAAAAAAAAGTGTATAATGGAAAACAAACATTCAACAAAATTACAGATAATATTTGACTCTTCCACAACGGGGTACTTGCACATTTTAGATTCTTAAAAGATTAAACAAAATCATGGTACATGTTTCACATAAAAAAGTGTACAATTTTTTTTATTATTTAAAATTTTATTAGATTTCAAATTTATTAATTTAACAAATGCGCGTTTATCTGCTTCGGTTCAAGTTCTGTATTAAAATTTATTTATAATCGACATTATAGTAAATAACAGAACATAGAAACAAGTTACTAGGTAACAAATAAGTGACTTGATCTTGATTTATAATTAATGAAAAAAACCTATAAAATTTTATAATCTAGTCAGTCACTTATTTGTTATCTAGTAACTTGTTCTATGTTCTGTTATTTACTGTAATATCATTTTTATCAGTTTTTTTCCTGGATGAAGACGAGCGTTGAGTTTCGTCGAAACGTCGATTATAAATAAATTTTAATACAGAACTTGAATCTAAAGCAATTTTATTTTAAATAATGAGTTCTGAAAGATTTTTTTACTATGTTAATTATATTTGTATATAGTTGGCACCGAATGAATTCAATAAGAATTTAAATAATGAATTAATTAATTTTACGAAATTCAATTTTTTTTTTTAATATTTCAAAGAGATTGGGAGCATTCAGCACCCCTTAGCGCTCGTAGCGCTACAAAATAGCGATTACTTTTCGCTACGAGTGTGCTCTAAATGACACGCTACTGTTACCATAGCAACAATACCAACAAATTTAAATTTGGTTGGACGTTCGTCAGATGTTTATGCTAGCAGACTGTAGCGAAAAAAAACTCCGCTAGCTAGCGATAGTAATCGCTACGTTTAGCAATCACATTCAGCACCACGTAGCGAGGTAGCGGTTGGTAGCGCTAACTAGCGCTACGAGGTGCTGAATGCGCCCATTGATTCACTTAAAAAAAAAATTTCATTGACTTAAGTTTCAATTCAAGAAATAGAATTAAGTCACATTTAAAAATAATACTTAATTCACATGAAAAATTTGCATCCATATGAAGAAGATTTAATTATGATATATTCCCTGATAACAGAGCTGAACAGTAGCTAGCTACTTTAGTAGGTTAGCTGAACTAGTATTAATAAATTTTTGACCTGACAAAACACGTGCGTTTAGCTTTCGTCAAAACGTCGTTTTATATAAATAAAAATAATTAACAGAATTTAAACCGAAAACTATTTTTATATTAATTTATATTATAATAAATATTATTTAAAAAACGCCTGATAATTATACACCAGTCCAATAGTTCTTCTCAGTATAATGTTTGCATCATTTACAAAGTAGCTTACAAAAGAAGCTTAATATTTAACAGCTACTTTTATAGTAGCTTACAGCTGTAGCTTAGCTACATTTATTGAGTAGGTCGCCTAGCTCTGCCTGATACAACAAATACAGTAATCAACAATTATACCTTTGGAAAGTGTCTTTATTAAAAAAGTCAAATTTTCACTTAAAAAAATGACCTTAAAGTGATCAGATCAAAATTCAGTTTTGCCAAAGGTGACAGATAAAACTCGCGCTCCACATTTCTGAAACTAAAATAAATTCGATTTTAGTACTTTTGTAACACATGTAACTTTCGGTGGAACCTACAAAATGTATAATTTTTACCTCTAAATCAAAAAAGAACGGATCAATTTTAGGCACATTTTTTTAAGAAGGCCGTCATTTTGAAAATAAATGTAAAAATTATTCATTTTGTAGTTTCCAACGAAAGTTACATGTGTTACAAGTACTAACATCTAATTTGTTTTAGTTTCAGAAATGTAGAACGCGAGTTTCATCTGCCACCATTGGCAAATCTGAATTTTGACCTGATCACTTAGACGCCATTTTTTAAGTTGGAAAAAAAATAGTACTCAAAATTTCAATAAATACACTTTCTGATGGTATAATGTTGAAAAACACTTAAAAAAATCGATGTTACAAACGGGAATATCCCCTTAAACTCTAAAAATCTGTTCGTATAACCTTTTCATATTTCGCAAAAGTACGTCGTATGTGCAATCTAATGAGTAAAATTGAACTTAAAGTTCAGATATACAAATTGCTTCAAAGTTTTTTTAATTTTTTTAAAATTACAAATCCAAATCTTTTGCAAGTACCTCATGCATGTATAAATAAATAATTTACAGAAGAAGAAATATATCTAAAAATTGCAAAGACAAAAAAACAAATTTCTTGACTCTTAGTATAAAATAAATTGACAGTCTTTAGTAAGTTGTTTCCATTTGATTCCGTGGTGTCATTATTTTAATGAAAAGCATATAATAGTAATAGGAAGGTGCATGTGCCGACAACAATACCTAGAATAATTGAATCTCTTCGTTTTCGCATATTGATTCGTTGAATGATACTATTTAACGCTGGAAACCGATTCGATATATCGTTGAAACGGGTCTGAAAACGTTTAAATGTTTGTCGCTGATTCACTAGATGTTCACGGGTCTCCATTGCTATCGCGATTTGATCATTTACCAAACGATCCGAACTAAACAACAAAAAAACAAACATTTAACATTCAAAAATTAATAATTATTTAAATTGAAAAATATAATCGACTGTTAATATTTAATAAATAATAATTAGTAACAGACGGAAATTCAGTCTTTTCTATATTTTAATATCGTCTAAGTCAACGTTTCGGCAATCACTATTGCCTTCATCACGGCTCTATAATGAATATAAATATTTTGTTCTGTTGTTATATTTATTATTATATGTATCTATACATATTTGTATCTATTGTAGAGCCCTGAAGAAGGCAATAGTGATTGTTAAAACGTTGGCATAGAAGATATTAAAATATAGAAAAGACTGAATTCTGTCTATTACTAATTATTTATTATTAGTATTCTTCTAATATAATGTTCAATCTTTTGACTTCCTTGGGCCACATTTGCAAAATAAAAATTGTCTCGGGCCGCACACAATATATACTTATTCTAACAATAGTTATTAAGCAAAAAAAATAATTAGCAAATAATAAACAATTGTATATTATATTTATATATTATAGTATATTGTATTTATACAGGATGATTTATGACGTCGGGGAAAAACTACACCGGATGATTCCTATGAGTAATCTAAATAAGAAACTTCAAATAAACGTATGTCCGAAAATGCTTTCTAACGGAACTGTAGCCGTTAGAAGTTTATTACATGTAACATCAATCGCGTTAGCCTTACTTATTATATCAGGAAAAAAAAACAATAATTAAGGTACTAATTTAAAGCAAGAACGTCTGAGATTAAACTTAAAGTAATACATTCATATAATACTAGAGAAAAAAACAAATTAGCAGTTCCTAAGCATAATTCAAGCAAATTTAAAACGGGACCTAAGTACAACTGTATAACAAAATACCTGAACGTATTAAAAATCTAGATGATAAAAAATTTAAATTAGAAATTAAACATTCTTTTGCAACATAGCTTTTATAAAATAGAATTTTTAAATATTGACTTGTACTAAATTTTTATTATATTGTCATTAGATTAAGTTTTAGTTTTATCATTTTGATTGTTCTTTGATATTTGATATTTATTTGTCATATTATTTATGTATTGTTCATCTGTATTTCGTTAAAAGAATAATCACATTGGACATAAGTTTAACAACATTAAGATTAATTGGCATATGTCGTTTTATATATATATATATATATATATATATATATATATATATATATATATATATATAAAACGACATATGCCAATTAATCTTATATATATATATACTGGGTGTCCCATTTTAATCCGCCACCTGCAATAACTTTAAAATCGTGCATCGGACAAAAAAATGTTACGGATAAAAAGTAAATGGTTTCGAGGGGGACATCTGATGCAGAGACCCTTGCCCCATCCGGATCCCCTGGAGGGCGGGAAAGGGGGGCAACTTTGAAATCTTAAATGGAACACCCTATTTTTATTGTAGATTCTGATAGGCTATTGAAAAGTATGTAAATTTTATTTTAAGACTTTTTGTTTATCTTTGATAGATGGCGCTGCAAACAGCATTTTTTTTCTCAGTTTATCAATTTTCAATTTGAAAAAAAAGGTGTAACTAAGTACGATATTCAAGTTCTTTTCAGTTCTTTGGGAAAAGGGGGGGGCAAGGGTCACTGAATCAGATATCCCCTCAAAGCCATTAACTTAAAGTTATACACCTCGAAACCATTAACTTAAAGTTAATGGTTTCGAGGAAGATATTTGATGCAGTGACCCTTGCTCCCCCTCTTCCCAAAGAACTGAAAAAATCTTGAATATCGTACTTAGTTACACTTTTTTTTTCAAATTGAATATTAATAAACTGAGAAAAAAAAAATGCTGTTTGCAGCGCCATCTATAAAAGATAAAAAAAAAGTTTTGAAATAAAATTTACATACTTTTTAATGGCCTATCAGAATCTACAATAAAAAATAGGGTGTTCCATTTAAGATTTCAAAGTTGCCCCCCTTTCCCGCCCCTCAGGGGGTCCAGAGGAGGCAAGAGTCTCTGCATCAGATGTCCCCCTCGAAACCATTTACTTTTTATCCGAAACATTTTTTTGTCCGATGCACGATTTTAAAGTTATTGCAGGTGGCGGATTAAAATGGGACACCCAGTATATATATATATATATATATATATATATATATATATATACCGGGTGTCTACTTTTTTTTTGTTACATAGGGAATACAATGCTAAAATTTTCATTTGGTGATAAATTTTCCCCTAATTATTATAGAACAAAAGTACAAATACAAAAGTTGTTTAGAATTCAAAAATGCATCAAATGATGCCAAATTTATCAATATAGGATGTTCCGATCAAGAATTAGAAGCAAATTAAAATTTCCATTTTTGCGCTCTTTACATCAAAGTGCCATGGAAATTAAACAAATAATTTCATTTCTTCTGGAGTTTGAGTTTGACAGATCGTATTTATTTTATAGCTTTTCATTTACATTAAGTTTATTCATTATTTTCAATAATAATAATAATAATAATAATAATAATAATAATAATAATACAGAACGTAACAATAAAATAAATACGATCTGTCAAACTCAAACTCCAGAAGAAATGAAATTATTTGTTTAATTTCCATGGCACTTTGATGTAAAGAGCGCAAAAATGGAAATTTTAATTTGCTTCTAATTCTTGATCAGAACATCCTATATTGATAAATTTGGCATCATTTGATGCATTTTTGAATTCTAAACAACTTTTGTATTTGTACTTTTGTTCTATAATAATTAGGGGAAAATTTATCACCAAATGAAAATTTTAGCATTGTATTCCCTATGTAACAAAAAAAAAGTAGACACCCGGTATATATATATATATATATATATATATATATATATTATTATATTAAATTTATTATAATTATTGCAAACATGTATATTGTGAATATTGCATATGACGAAGCAAAACTGTATTTATGGTATTATGCAAAAATAAATATTATTAATTATTTATAAATTCTTTTGGTGTTAAAATGCAAAAAATAAAAATAGTTAAATATTATTATTATTATAGTGTTCGAAGTGTCCTCCTTTGGCTAATGCATTTCCATTACAAAATCCATAAATAAAAATCAGCATACTCATGTACTGTGAACTCATCCATAATTAATTTAATGTTAATTATTATTATTATTATTATTATTATTATTATTAAATTATTAATTATTATTATTATTCAATTATTGCTTTAAATTAGTACCTTAATTATTGTTTTTTTTTCTGAAATAATAAGTAAGGCTAACGCGATTGATGTTACATGTAATAAACTTCTAACGGCTACAGTTCCGTTAGAAAGCATTTTCGGACATATGTTTATTTGAAGTTTTTTATTTAGATTACTCATAGGAATCATCCGGTGTAGTTTTTCCCCGACGTCATAAATCACCCTGTATATTATATAATATTATATCCATAATAACAAATAACCAAAAATGTATATTTTTAAAGAGACAAAATTATATATAGAAAATATACAAAAATTTATACATTTTCCACGATATAGAATAAAATGTACAGACGCATGTGCAATGACATTTAACATTTTAATAATTTATTTATATCTAATCTGAAAATTGCATATTCAACAAAAATAATATTTACTGCTTCAACTAAATATACATAAACTTAATTGAGAGTTTGGCATTTCTAATACCAATGCGCATTCAGTTTCGCGTTGAAAATGCATGAAAAATAAGACGTGTTCTAATTCATGCATTTTTCTATATAAGACTGTCATAGACAAAGTGAGCATACGCATGTATAAAATATTCTATACAGATTTATGGTATGATTATACTTTTATATTGTTTTATACTATTATTTATGTTAATTTATCCCATTATGTACTTATCAGCTGAAGATGGCTTTAGTCCAAAGCCGAAACGTCCTATATTATATGACATCTTTTTATTTTTTACAATGAGTTCCTTACAAGCCGTTCTTTCCTATGAAGTTAGTCCAAGAAAGATATATATATGTACCCCCTTAAATCATCAGACATCAAACAAAAAATTGAATACTTACTTATGTAGATGTTGACTTTCTTTTAAATATAAATCTCGTCGATTATTGACGCCATCTGTCGCGCTAGTTTGTCGTCCAAACGAACTCCCGGTCGTACCCGATGACGCACTATTTCCGCGCAGTAATTCTTCACGTTCGCGTCGCGATTCGTGAAGTGAACTAGTTTTGTGATATTCACGAGTTAATTCGTTTAAAATATCACGATGCCGTTGTAACGTATGCAACATGGCTGCACCTGATGCGGGCTGTTCTGACATACGTTCATTTACATTTGATAACTACAAAAAAAAAACATTTATTAAAACATAATAATAGTCCTGTTCAATGGGGAAGTTTAGCGTGATTGAAGTTGCGTGTAAAATTATTTTTTCTCAAATATATATATATATATATATATATATATATATATATATATATATATATATATAGTGTGTCCCCGGATTGAGTTCACTATAGGTGTAATCGGCAAAAAAATTAAGAATTTCATTTTCATGTTTTGGGATTCCGCCCTGCTTTGTCTGAAAACAATTTTAAGCATATTTTTAGTTTTTTAAAAATCAAGGCGGCCATGAAAAATGTAAAAAACTATTTTATATTCAGGTAAAGTGCCTTTTCTGTCAATAATACGGCATAATGTTATTAAGAAAAGTTGTTCAGAATATGAAATTATGGCTCTGTGCAAAATTTCAAAAAAAATCAGTTTTAAAAAAAAGTGTCTGGACATAACGCCGACTGGACAAAACGCCGAAATAATTTGAGATATTTTCAATATGGCAGCGAGATTCATTTTTTTCGTAGCTATCTATGTTTATTTATATATATATATATATATATATATATATATATATATATATATATATATTAAATTTTTAAATGCGATATATTTACATAATTCTGTATAAAAGGTATACTTTAATGCAATGTGTTTCAGAAATCAGAGTACTTATTTATATATAATGTGTCTAAAGAATTTTTAATCTATTATTTTAAATATAAGCCTACTGTTTACTGCTGCATCAATATTCATTTAAATAGCAAACGCATGACAGTCAATCGAACAAACCGAACATAAATATATATTCGATTAATGTTTCTAGATAAATATTTGATTAATATTTAAAGTATTAGAATTAGCATGTTTTATGTACCAAATTTGTGCTGACCTTTATTTGATTCAATAAAATTCTACAAAACGTCGAAACGTCGATACAGAACTTTAACCTAAAGCATATTTTAATGTCATATAAACTTTTATAATTTCTAACCCTTCTAACCTATCTAATTAACATTTGACATATCTGAATCTTATATTGGGAATAGGGTGACCAACCGTACTCTTTTAAGAGTACATGTACTCTTTTTGAGCAAGGAAAATTATGTACTCTTACTTTTTCAAAAAATACTATAAATGTACTCTTTTAAAAAAAATACACTGATGCCACAATACTGAAAAAAATGTAAACAAGTTGTAAATATCCATACTTTCAAGGCTCAAACGCTCTTAGTTTGATCGTATTTTTGTTAATATTGTTTATTTTGATTTTCTATTTACAAGTATTTCGTATTCTACGAACTTTTCGTTTGTAAGTTACGTTGTGTTCGTCGTATAATATGTGGTAAAAAGTACATTGTATATTTTTGTTTAAATTGTTCATTTTGATATTAAAATACATGTATCTCATATCTTAGCAATTTTTTATTTATTAAATCTATAAATGATTATTGATGAAAATGATAACACGAGATATATATATATATATATATATATATATATATATATATATATATATATATATATATATATATATATATATATACATATATGTGTGTATGTTTACGATTTTTGTTTAAGAAATGTACTCTTTTCGGCCTGGGTCGAGTTGGTAACCCTAATTGGGAACCAATAAAAACTTAAGAATTTTATTAACATTAACCAATAAAAATGCGTTCTATTATTTCTTAAAGTTGTAATCACTTTAATATTTTTAAAGAACTATAAAAAAAAAACAACTAAATATATTGTAACGAGTTTTGTGTGTTGATAAAGAAAAAATTGATAAAAATTAATAGGCTAATATACCTTATTTAATAACTGTTGAATCTCCAAAGACATAGAATCGAACATGTGTTCACCGGATAGCAATGGAACTGTATCAGCAGATCCATGAGGTGTATTTACACCAGCTCCTAATTTACTAAATGCGACTAATTTTAGATCTATGTCATTTTCTAAATGACGGGCTTGCTTACGCAAATCTAAAAAAGGCAAATAATTATCATTAATATTTAACTTATACTTCTCTTATATAATTAATGAAAATGTTATTATAAAGTTATGACAATCTGAATGTTATATACTAAATTACTATAATATTAATTTAAATTATTCTAGTGCAGTTGTTAATTGAAGAGAATTGATTTAATTAACAATTACGTACAACATTTGTTGCTGTAAAATGTTAGTATGATTAACTTTACTTTAAACTTTATTATTTTAAATATTGGTTATGCCTGATATTAATAATAAATCATGAATAATATTTAAAATAAATTTTACCTTCCCAACTAATACTACTCGTAGCCATTTTATTTTTGACAGATGATGTTGACAGTTTGTTTGATAAAATGCTCATGCGCCAAATGTACACTTTGGTATAAAACTATAATTTTAAATGTTTTAAATTTTATAACATATTTCTGTGTATAATATATATTTTCATCAAATTATAGTGTATTGTTTATTTTTCATATAGTGTTAAATTATATTATGATGAATAATAATTTTGACATTTATTTTTAATAACGTCGTTAAATAGAAGCATACAAAAAAACGCACTCAGTTTGCATTTAACGGTCGTTAGGCAGCTTTAAAATCAAAAGAAATAAAATCTAGTGAAAATCAAGAAATAAAACTAGCAAAATGAAGAAAAATGATAGTACGTTACAATTTACATTCCATAGGAATATTTTTAATTCATCAGACAATAATTCAGAGAAAATTAAAAATAAAAACTGTAGACAAAAGTTGCAAAATCGGTTTGACAAGGAGCATGAGTGTTCATCATCGGAAATTAGTCAAAAAAGTGATCGAAGTGTGTTATCTGTTTTATCGTTAAACGATCCGCGACGCGTATTTCGAACGGGTGCTGAAAAAATATCGCGTACATTTAGTAATGTGCGAACAAGTATTGGAACGTTTTCGCAGAAATTTCGTCCATCAACAAAACGGAGACATCTGTTAGAAGAGGGACCTTCAACGCCCTGTGTCACACCTCAAACACATTCCAAACAGATTTTAGGACGTACTCCAACGAAATTATACAGTCCTTTCGGAATAGAAAGCCCTCGAACTTCAACGATGCTAAATGAAAATAAAGAAAATATTCCGAATGTTTCCAAATATAAAAGGTAATTTTTTTATTCATTTATTTGATTGTTCAATTAATGCTTTAATATTTTAATTATTACAGTAAGAAAAATCAAAAAGGGCAGAAGCACAATCAGCACAGTTTAATAAATGATTGCAGCAATTCATCAAGCAGCTTTTTCCGTTAATTGTAATAAATATGTATCGGGTATACATTGTTTTTCATACATACATATGCTATGTACTGCCGTACAATGTTTTTCGCTGAACACAGTATTTATTTGTAATATATATATAATTTAAAAGAAGTATTAATACAGCTCATATTTATAAGATATAAGTGCATATTTTTTAAGTGAATTATGCTGAATGTAACGTATCAATATTTAATACTCTATTTTATATTTCGAATACTTTACAATGTTTTTATATGAAATGTATCCCACCAACTTTTCAGTATTTATAAGAATAAAATTATTTATTAACAACTACACATTGCTTTTTATAACTACAATTTATTTACTTACTTTCAAAAATAAAATTAAAATACATTTACAATAAAACTTCTATTCGAACAAAAAATATGATTTTATATAATAATAAAAGGATAATGGGGCGGTAATGTTTTTACAACAAACTTCTATAACTTACGAATATTATAAATCTTTTTAATTATGTTGCCTAGAAAACAAATTAATATATTCATTGTTAAAATATATTTGAAGATAATTTAATTCGTAATCGGTTCCCGGGGAACTGTAACACAATGAAGTAATAATTTTTACTCTAGTGACATGGTTGTTATGAATGCATGATTAGTTAATTAATTATCGATAACTGAATTTAGAAAACATTAACTGGAAAATAAGTGATTACACAAACAACTAAAACTGAAAATGTGCCTAAGAGAAAATGTCACCCATTTGTTAAATCAAGTGGACCAGGAAGGAAAAAAGAAAATGTGTTAATAAGTTATTATTCAAATCAAGTTTTTTTTTTTTTAATCCATATTTATTGAATGCATCTTCTACAATAATTTTGATTTAATTTTTATTTAAAATTGAACTTTCTATACTCTATAGATAAATCTTGAAAAACTTTCACAGGAATACGTCCTATATTGTTTTCAGAAATAAACAGAAACAAACACTCAAAATTAGCAAAATTTTCTGGCTTTAAAATTTTTTATTTAAAACCGACGGCTATTGTTTTTTTAAATATTTTTATATAACCTTATATTTAAATTTAACTACTTAATTGATGAATTAAATGTACATAAATAAAA
The DNA here is from genome assembly GCA_963966155.1 of Clivina fossor. Lineage (NCBI taxonomy): Eukaryota > Metazoa > Arthropoda > Insecta > Coleoptera > Carabidae > Clivina > Clivina fossor. The sequence goes on along the minus strand of OZ014553.1, from coordinate 12,725,548 downwards.
ATTAAAGTGTTAGACATATTATTTTATTATATTGAAAAAAATATGAAATACATTTACAATAAAAATGTTATTCGAACAAAAAATATATGATTGTTATACATAAATTAAAAATGATAACCTATTTATTTAATCATTTGAACAAGAACAATTGTGAATAAACATGCCGTCATGTCTTCTAAATTCATAATTTGAATTACAAACAAGTTTAATTTTTCTCTTCTTTGCCCATATTACAATTTCATCCATATTTTTACACATCCATGGATTTCCACCTACTGCAAAACTTACCAAATTTTTAAATTGTTCTAAAAATTCGATAGAAATTTGTTGAATTCGGTTATGACTTATATCCATTTTTTTCAAATACTTTACATGAAATATATTCGGTTTTATTTCATGTAGATTATTTTCACTCAAATAGAAATATTCCATATTTTTACAGTCGATAAAACATTTATCTTCCATGTCAGTTATTTGGTTTGACGCCAAATTTACAAAATTAAGATCCTCTTGTTCAAATCGTTTAATTTTACTTAGATAATTATTTGCAAGTTCTAATATTTTCAAAGATTTAGTACCGGGAGACAAATATGTAGGTAAAAATTGTGTTAATAAGTTATTATTCAAACAAAGTTTTGTTAAAAATTCCATATTACAAAATGCACCTTTTTCAATGATTTTTATTTCATTTTTATTTAAAACTAAACTTTCAATACGTAAATTTTGAAAAACTCCTGCCGGAATACGTTCTATACGATTTCCAACAATATGTAAACACTTTAAACACTCAAGATTAGCAAAATTTTCTGGTTTTAATACTTTTAACCGGCACCAATTAATATATAAATTTTCGATATGTAAATAATCAAATGCATTATTAGGAATTTCTTCTAAATTACAATACCAAAATTCGAGATAGGTTAAGTATCGTAAATTGCGAAATGCGTATTTCTCAATATTGTTTACGAGAAGTTTTATATATAGTTTACGAACTTTTGGTATTTTACGAAATGTATCATTTTGAATTGTTGTTGGTGGAGACCGAGCACCTCTAAAAATAAATTTAGCAATACGAACACTATTATCCAACTCAATTTGTAAAACGTCATTAAATGTAGAATATAGGCGATATTCGACATCCATTTTATCACTATTAATTAAACCTACACCACACAAAACTTTATCTACCAACTTATACTTGTCATCTTGTCATATACTTGTCAGCCATATGTAATCTATTGTCAAAGTTTTATAGCGGAATTTTTGAAAACGAGAACTTAGATAATATTCTTCAAATGTTAGATAATAAAAAGATTTTTTATATATTATTTTCGTTAAAACAAATTTTTAGTATTTTTAATTGATATGTATTCAGGTTACTCGTTCTTACAGCAAGTGACGTCATACTCGATGGATGCAAGTGTTGCTCATTCATGCAAAAAAACCAAGAATTATGGCGGGAGATGATATAAAGTATACAGAAAATCTAATTACTTTCAAAAATATATTACAAAAAGACTGTTTTCAATATAGTTAACTATTAGATCTTCTAAATAGTTTTATTTTTTTTTATTTTAAATATTTTTAAAATATCATCTCTTTTTCATTACTACTAGATGATGAATCAAGTAAATTTATAATGGTTTTTAAATTTTTCGTTCAAAATGAAATATATGTGTTTATCATGCGACGCGTTTATGCTTTTGTTCCAGAACAGCAAGCTAGAGCAATAAATGTTGCAATGCGAGTGATTTAAAAGCGAACAAAGTAGACCAATGGAACACAAATCTGTCCTGATTAATTAATCACAAAGTTTAAAATATATTCTACTAAAAGAATTGACTAATTGGTGTATTTCACTGCATTCGCAAATATGTTACTTTGTGACTGAATGTGTTTAATAGTATTTTGTATAATTGTGACTAACCGTCTGCGCCCTAATTAAACTGTAAACAACAGACTAATTATGAAACAAAAAATATGTATTTACAGATTAAATAGAAATAAAAAATATTTTGCAGATTTTATTTCCAGAAAAAATAATTTTACAAAATAAATCATACAATAATAATATAATACATTACAATCCTGTTTTGTTCACATATAAAATATAGAGTATAAATGCCAAAATTATTTTAATATCTAGTGCCTTTTCAATGTTCGTATACATCTAGAGACATTTTATTATCAACTGGCTGATGTTTTGTCGTTGGTTTGCCTTTAATCATTGCGTAACAAATTAATGTAACTGCCATCACTAACAGAAAATAGCTGGTGTGAAATAAATGTAAGTTTATTACAGAACGATCATGCTGAAAAAAAAAATATGTTTAATATTATTCTTATTTGACAGTGTGGGCCATAAACACCTAATGGTTTTTAAAATAATATTAAACATTGTGATTGCTCAAAGATATTATTTATTGAATACTAAAAATTTCGCAATTTTATGGAGCTTACAATAACATATTAGTTACTTTTGAAAAATAATGTCCACATCATTAGTATCTTTGTTTCCTGATAAAGACGTAAGTTGAGTAATAATTATTAATATTATTTTAGCTAAAAAATGCTGGCTGAATATGTTTCATAAGCCTTGTTTTTCAAAAATATCTATAAGCAAGGCCTTTAAAGTACGGTCAGCTTAAGCTGAAGCATACTTTTCCAGCTAAAATGGAACAATGTTTGGAATATCATGGTGAACATCTCATCAAACTTATTTTTCAAAAGTAAATAACAAGAGAGATTTTCGAAAATAAGAGTTAATTATTTGTATGCACTTATGAATATAAACATAACATATAATTTTACACGAGTAATATTTAACGGAAACTTGTTACTCTAGGTTAGAATTTAGTCAAATTTTCTACGTAAATACATTTTACAGTTTATCTACCACCTAGTGCACAAATCTCTTTGAAGATAATGTCTATTATATTCATGAAAATAGTGTCCATGATGCATAATTGGTGTCAACGGATAGTAGATAAAATTTAAAACAAATTTACGGAGAAAATTTAACAAAAATCTAAAAAAATATAGAAGTTACAGGACCTGGAGTAGCAAGCTTCCGTGATGATGACTTAATGGGAAATGATAATATATTTTTTTATAATTTACTAAATATTAAAAATAAAAACTAAATATATATATATATATATATATATACATATATATATATATATCGATTTTTTTATTTGTAATGCCTTTTCCATACCTATCATTATAGATTGCATTATCATTAAATATCATATTAAATAAAAAAAATTATTTTAATATCTATTTTGTGCTAGATATTTTAATTAATCAATTATTGTTAAAATAAAATTTAATTAAAAAAAAAACTAATTAATTAAAATTGTGATGTAAATCAAATGATTAAAATCAAGCCAACCCTGATAACAAGTTATCTAAAACTTTTTGGGCAAGCACAGAGTCTTATTATTTATTCAGGTATTTATGCCCCAACCTGCAACAGATTAAATTTTTAACAAAATAAATAAAATATTTACCACATCTAGAAGTAATGCATTATGTTTGTTTGCTTGGTAAGTTAGTGATAAACTTTCCGATATACCATCCGAACAAATTCTATGTGAATCTTCTAGAGTTCTATTCATAATATTGCCAACGGGCTGAAAATATTTTTCGAAATTTGTATTATTGCGATAAATATAAATTTAGTATAGGCAGAACATTTCCATAACCTTTTTTTTTGCAAAATTATAGATTCAAATTACTTACATGTAGAACAGACGTAGGATTTAAACATTGGTCGTTTCCGGAAGCCGGGAGTAATAAATCTTTAGGCCCCGTTATTAAAACACACATCTCAATATCCTCTATTGCAGTTGCATTTGCTATCATTGGCAATGCAAATGATAGTTTTACTTTATTGACAGGAATTGTTAAACATTCGCTAAGCCAATCTACAAAATTTAATTAGTAGAAAATTAATCGATTATTGAGATCAAGGTCAAAATTATTGTAAACTCAGTTAATAAAACTTTATCTACCTGAAGTTGTAATATATCCCTGTATATTTGTAATATTTGGATATAAAAGTTTACCAGATAATTTGGCTCTAACAGCAACTGTTAACTCGTCGGAGTCATTTTTAATTACATTTGTTCTTGATTGTGATATTTCGGTTGGAGTTACACAAAGTTTTTTCTTACTTAAATACGCTAGAAATGAAACTAAATCCTGAAAAAAAATTGTTAGTTATAATAATGTAATAAGCACTGGTAATAAGTAATTATTAATTTTACTTACTCTCTGAGCGTCAATGTTAGGCAAATCTTCCGTGTGTTCAACATAATAAGCAAAGGTAAAAGTTGTAATCGCAAATCCCATTAAACATATTGTAAATAATACTAATGGAGGCTTTGACGTAATAAATGCTTTTATATTACTAAATGGTGAAGTGAAAACCATTGTTTTATTTTATTTTTACCTTTAAAATAAATGGTTATCAATCGTAAATATGACATATAACCTTACTATTCTTAGACAAGTATTTTATTACCTACCATATTATAATAAATTATAAAAATATATTATTTTGAAATATTTAATAGTGTAAACTTTATACGTATTTGTCACTAATTTGTTTATTTGTTTATGATATTTTCAAATTTATTAATCATGAATCTTTGTTAGTTGCTGGTTGACAACTTGACAACTCAACTCACAACAAACAAATACAAACAACTGATTAGGTACAAACAGGTTCAAAAGAAATATCAATTTTATTGTTGATTCCAACATTTAAATTTTAAAAATTGTTTGCATTTTAAAAATATCTATTTATCTTTTTATATAAAATGTTTTTGTTATTTTGATTATTAGTAATTTGATTTTTAATATATGAATGAAGTAGGTACCACGGAATAAGATATAAGTTGGTACTACTACCTCGTTCAATTATGTTGACCTTTGCTGAAATACTGTCTCATCTCTCTGTAGTAGTTATCTCTGTGAAATACTGAAAAAACTTTGTACCACATACCAGTGAAATAAAAGGCTTTTATTTCACTGCCACATACTGCGATAATCTATCTTCCTTGTCGATGACGATAATATACTGATCTGTGTATATTGATATATTGATCTGTAATCTATGATATTGATAAAAAATCATAACGACCATAACATAACCTAGACACTGCGCTCCAGGAGAGATCATTTGAAATTCGATGATGCAGCCCGGATTTTAGATAATATTATCTAAATGATTTGAGATTATAATAAATATTAATATAAATAATAATATAATAAAGTGCCGTTCATTACAAATCGCCATAACAAATAAACCAAAGTTTAAAAAGTTAATAAACAGAAAAAGATCAGCACAATAATATGAAAGAACTTGTTGAAGAATATTTAAGTTATCCGATGATACCTTACAATGAAACTATTAGAATAGACAAAATTGGTATATTAAATTTTGACGTTTTAACAAAAAAACCATTGGGGGCGATAGAGTATCGGACATTTCGCGAATTACTTCCAGAAAAGTTTTTTGCATGTAAAGATCCAATGTTGGATTTTGAAGATAATGATCAAGTAACGCCAACAATAATAATAAGTGGAGATAATAAATATCAAACCGATCAAACGTTATGGTTTCCCTTATCGGATATTATTGTAAATATTATGGTTAGACAGGGTAGAATTGGACGAAAACTTCTGCCTATTGAATTATTTATTGACGAAAAAAATCAGTGGATGGTGCCATTGTTTAATCTAGGTGGCATAGTTCCATCTTCTACTCCAAGAATGAATTCTTAATGAAATATGTATTGTATATGGAAAATAAAATGATAGATGCAGAAGAAATAAAGTTATACTTGGAACCAAATAATTTGGAGAATGCATTTTAAATTAGGTATAGAATGAGTATTCATTAATTATATAAAAAATACCGTTGTTGCACACGGTTCTAATATGTTGAATTTCATATTGAATTTATTCGTTTAATACAACTTATTTATTGTAACTGACTGTTCTAAAAATTACACAATGAATGTTGAATTAATAATTCAATAATTAATTTAATATTATTAATTGATTTATATAAAATAAAAAATAGTATAGTTTTTAACTGGCTCTATTTTCTACAAAAACGATCATTATTGTACCGAAAAAATACCTGACATATAATATCGTATGTAGAATAATATATATATTTTTGAATTTTTTCGTATTTATAGTTTGGCAAAAAAAAAATGTGTTTTTTTTGGAAAAATTTTTTGTTCTCTATTTTCCAAAATACGAAAAAATTAAAAAAAAATATATATTATTCTACATAGGATATTATTTTTTCGGCAGATTAATTATCGTTTTTGTAGAAAATAGAGCCAGTTAAAAACTATACTATTTTTTATTTTATATAAATCAATTAATAATATTAATTAATAAAATTAATTATGTAATTTTTAGAACAGTCACAGTCAGTTACAATAAATAAGTTGTATCAAACGAATAAATTCAATATGAAATGCAACATATTTTGTATTTGAGCTACGAATCCGAACCTAGCAATCAGAATCGTGTTCACTAACGTTAAATTAGGTATAGAATGAGCATTCGTTAATTATATAAAAATACCGAGGTGTAGGATGTTGAAAAAATATATTTTATATATTTACTTATTAATAATATGTAATTCGTTTTTCTAATAAACATTTTTCATATAAAATAAAGTATTTCTTTGAAACCCAAAGCTCTAAACATTTCAACATCAATTAAAAAATATATAATATTTAGATCAAAATCTTTATTTTTCTTTACTCTTGTTCAGAGACTTGAACCGGAAGCGAACCGAAAACCGAAATTAACCGGAATTTTTTACAGAACCGTAACCAGAACGTAAAATTGCTAAATTCAAAAACCGAAACCAGAACGAAATTTTAATAACGGTTAATTTCGGTTAGAACGAAAAAAATAAATAACGGTTAATTTCGGTTCAAATTTTTTTAGATACCTAGAGGGTATTCCCCCCCCCCCAAGAAAGTGGGGCCCTAAGCTATAGCTTGCTCAGCTTATACGTAAATCCTGCACTGGCAATTTGCAGAAAGTAAACAATTTTATATACTTACTTATTTTTACTTACTTTGTGTGATTATTATGAATTATGTAAAAATTACAGAATTTTGAGGTAGAATTACAGATATTTCTGTAATTTTGCAAAAAATTTTTACAGCGAAATAATTGGTTAAATTGGTCAAGTTTTTCAATGTTTTAGGAGATATTTTGTCTATTATGCTTTTCTGTAAATGATGACGTGATTTTCTGATATAATAAATGAGCCATATTAATATAAGTAAATTTTACAATGTTTCCCCTACTGGTTTTATGATAAGCTCATAGATTTGTACGTGAGGTGGAGTGCTAAGCATATAAATAATTCCGTTAGTTATATCTTCTGGATTCAAATGTGGCATTGCTTCAACGATTTCTGGTGGAAAATATACTATATTTCCTTTTTGGAAAATCTCCGTTTTAGCTACTAATCCAGGACTTATGGTCTAAAATATTTGAAAAATGTATTATATATACAATGAAATTTCAATGCATTATTTCGAAAGACAATTAAAATTAAAAAAAAAAGGAATACGAAAAAACAGTTAAAAAACGAAAAAAACAATATTATTAAAAAAAATAAAACGGCTTTGGTTATAAGTTCTGTATTAATATTTATTAATATTTGACGTTCTCAATATGCTCAATGTTTGTCTTCATCAGAAAAACTAATACAAATGACGTTGAGTTTGTCGAAACGTCAATTATCAATAAATATTAATACAGAACTCAAACTTAAAGCCGTTTTATCTTATATAATGAGTTTTGAAAGATTTTTTACTAGTTTTTGAGAAGGGTGACTTGATGACTGAATGTAATGTATATATTGATGGTACACGTTTAAAGCAGGTAGATGAATTTGTCTATTTGGGTAGTTTATTGTCTAGAGATGGCCGTTTTGATCGTGAAATTGAAAGGCGAGTAAATGCTGGTTGTAAGGTTTTGGGTGCTTTGGAAACTTTTGCTAGGAATGTAAATGTATCCAAAGAAGCCCGTTTGAGTAGGCACAATGCAGTTTTGGTGCCTACGTTGATGTATGGTAGTGAATGTTGGATTTGGTTGCAAAAGTATAAACGGAAAATGACTGCTGTGGAAATGAGATTTTTACGTGGGGTATGTGGTGTAAATAGGAGAGATCGCGTACGAAATAGATTAGTGTATGATGAGTGTGAAATTAAAAAAAAAAATGTTGTAGCAAAAGTTGGTGTTCGTCCGTTAAGATGGTTTGGACATGTTGAGCGAATGTCTAATGAACGTTTGGTTAAAAAGATTTATTTGAATGGTATACGTTTGCGTGGACGTCCGATGAGTAGTTGGAGTGGTATGATTGAGGATATTTTGCGTGAGCGGAAGTTTCCAAATACATAGTAGAAATAGAAGAGTATGTATGAGATAGGAATTATAAATGTGGATAAAGCGAAAGTTGCTTGTCTGGAAAAAAATGTTTAGAGAGACTGATTTCGGGATAATAGAGAGTTTATGCCATACACTTTTGGGTACATGGCGTGATTGTGTATGTATATGTATGTATCAATAAATGATATAATCTTACCGATATTTTGATCTTTGTATCGAGTAATCTAGCTTCTTGCGTTAGCAGTTCTTGTAATGCGGCTAAAGCATGTTTATTGGCCGGATAAACATTCATGATCGGAACGGTTTGCTGACAGACACGATGCGCCATTATACCATTTACTATAATCACATGACCAGCGATATTTGATTCAATCATTTGTTTCATTGCTAACCGCGAACATTGTGTTGTTGCCATGAAACTTGTATTGAACGTTTTGTGCCATGTTGTACTGTCTCCTTCTACATATAAATTATGTTTTCGGTAACAATGCACAAAACTATAATCATATGATCATTTGACAGGGTTTTCTGGTCTAGAAATTTTGAAAAATCGATTTTTTTTTATTGCATATTTCAATACCTTATACCAGTGGAATCTCCGCTATTGAAGTCGCTTTGGGAATTTGTAGAGTAGCTATGGTTATAACCAATAAAAATTAAACATTTTCCAAAATATCGATTTTTTATGTACGTTTAAATGCGAAAAAAAACTTTTTTTCAAATAGGCGCTATTTTGTGAAAAAATGTCATTATAACCATAGCTACACTAAGTGGCGAAGCCAGGGAGGTGTTAGGGGGGTTGGAACCCCCCCCCCCAAGAACCTAATCGACCAAAAACATACGTATATGAAATATGTTATTTTACTTTCATTTTTATAAAAATTATTTTTGTTGCTCTTTATTTTTTATACAAATTATAGTATTATCTTTATTAATTAATATTAGTAACCCCCCCATGACAAGTTTCCGGCTACGCCACTGGCTACACTCATACGTAATCGTTAATTTTTGGTTTCGTTTGTTTCGGATTACTCAGTTTCATAGAAAAGTTTGAGTTCGAAATTATTATTTCGACCTCAAACTTTTCTAAAATGTAGTTCAAACATCGACAAATAAAAGAATTTATAAGCATTACATAACTTATCTTTTGATTTCATTTTAAAAAAAAAATATTAAAAATGAGGTAGAAATTAAGCCACTAGACCAGAAAACCCTTTTAAATTTTATCGATAACATTTATTTTATTTCACACTAATTCAAATTTATTAAACAATTTTTTTTCTGTAATTACCAATTATACTTTCTTGTTTAATATAACCAGCATTATTAACCAAAATATGAATCGGTCCCAAATTTTCCTTGATCCATTGAAATACTTCTAAAATTTGATCTTCATTTGTCATATCGCAATGGCGTGCATATAATTTTCCTCTTGCATTCTTTTCTTTTAATTCGTCTGCTATGACTTGAATTTTTTCCACACGACGAGCCAATCCAACAACCTTAATTTGATTTAAAAAAAATTGTTTTTTAATTCTATTTGTTAGACGTCAATTTATGCTATTTTAATGTGTATATCAAATAACGGTGGTGAATTTCTATTAATGATTGTTACATTGTCCTATTCTGCATAAGTTGAAAGCCATACTTTCAAACCAAAATACACTGAATTAAAAAAAACGCGCCACTTGAAAAATCAGAAAACTACCGATTTTCAAATAGGTATAACTCTATCAATTTTGTAAAACTGAGTCAGTTTTTTTTTGTATACTACTCAATGATACTACACATGTTGTCAAAGTTTGATAATTTTTAATGTCAAAACATGTTTTTTTCTGCGGGGTGTGGTGGGAAGCGGAATAGTTCAAATGACATATATCTTGTACCACTTTAAAGACGAGACTTTAAATTTTTTCGGACGCAAAATTTCATTCAATTTTGTTCAAAATTGGCCGAGTTAAGACCTATTTAAAAATCAGTAATTTTTCTGATTTGTCAAGTGGCGCGTTATTTTTTTTGTATAGTGTACTTATTTTTAATAATATAAAATTAAAAACTCATAAAAAATTTATGAGGTCTCCCGTTTCAATTTGAAATATTGTTATATATTTAAAAAAAAAAATACTTTGTACTGATTGGATATGACTATTTAGAGCCTTAAAGTGATGTTGCGCCTAGGTCCTTCAAAAATATAAATATGGTCCTGCCAATTTTTCTGATATTTTTAAATACAAAATTTTGTGTTTATTCAGTTAATACTTAAAATATTCGTTTTTTTGTCATTTAATTTTTTTTTTAATATATATATTGTTGTAATATTGCTGTGTTCAGTATTTCATACTCCCTTTGGATAAAAATGCGTATGATTTATTTTCAAAAATCTTAGATTTGTGTTTTAGGTTTATTTACATTTTAAAATGTTAAATAAGTATAAAAAGTATTTAATTACTAAAAATAGATTACCATTTGTTAAATAATAGAAGTAAATATTTAGTTTAAAATTTGACCGCTTTTAACTAAAAGTGCTTTCAAAAAGTGGGCTATAATTATGGGTCCATGTATTTTTGTTTTGCAAAACATTTTCAAAAATTTTGCAATACAAAGTACACAATATTAATTATTTTTCATATTTTTAGATTGTTACTTAAAATTTTAATTACAGTTTTTTGATTATTAGTTTTAAAATTATCATTATCAATAACATAAAAAAAATGTTAAAAAAAAACGTGCTCATAGGTAAATAATAAAAATTAAAATTAGATAGTTTTTCAAGTTGCAAAATATTTTAATAAGCATTTATTTTTTAAATAATTATTGTTTTACAAATTTATTTATCATTCTAATAATTTACTTATAATTTAAGCTGATTTTGAGTGTTTTATAGTTCATTTGTTTAGTCCTGCTCTTATGACAGTTACGATATCTTAAAACCGATATTAGTTAAAACTTAAAACCAATTTTAAAACAGAGCTCGTAATACGGGCCTTTATTTTTAAATATCAATTTTAAAAAAATATTAATAAATTAAAAAATGTTGAGACAAATATTTTCTTCATATATTTATTTCTAAAAAAGAATGTACATTTCGACCAACCTGTGGTCCTCTTCAGCTAAGACTGTACTCTGAGAAATTTCAACAATCGGTTTTCTAATGGTGAAAGATCGGTGTTTAATAAATTTGTTTTATTTTTATGCATTTGTATTGATTCTAATATATTTAATTTTCTCTTATTATTACAGGATGTAAGGCAATTCAAATTCTCTACTGAAAAGTTATGTCCTGTTTCATGTTTATGGAATGAAAGTGATGATTTGAAAATGTTTTTATTTTTTATGCGATATTGATTATTGGTGTTCTTTGAATCTAGTAATAAATTTACGCTTTGTTTGGCCTACATTCACTTTTGGACAATTAGAGCATTTTATACTATAAATACCTGATTTTTCAGAATTGTTGATCGGATCTAAGTTATTATTTAATAAATTACATAATTTAAATTTGTTTGTGAAAGCTATTTTTATGTTATGGTTTTTAAATATTTTTGTTATTTTATTACACATACGTTTATCATAAGTACTGGTGCCAAAATATATGTTATCTTTCGTAGTTATATTTGTAAGTGTTGTGTTTGATTTGAGATGTTGTTTATAAATTTGTTTTTTATATATATTGTCTACAATGTATTCTTCATATCCATTTATTGTTGCCAGTTTTTTAATGTATTTCATTTCTTTATTAATATTAATATTACGTACATACATACACAATCACGCCATGTACCCAAAAGGGTGTGGCACAAACTCTTTTCATCATCCCGAAATCAGTCGTCTCCAAACACTCCTATCCAAACAAGCAACTTTTGCTTCATCCACATTCATAATTCCTCTCATACATGCTCTTCTATTCCTACTACTTGGAAACTTTCGCTCACGCAAAACACTCTCAATCATATCACTCCAACTACTCATCGGACGTCCACGCAAACGTATACCATCAAAATCATTCAAATAAATCTTTTTAACGAAACGTTCATTAGACATTCGCTCAACATGTCCGAACCATCTTAACTGACTAACACCAACTTTTGCTACAACATTTCTTTCAATTTCACACTCATCATACACTAATCTATTACGTACCCGATCTCTCCTATTTACACCACATACCCCACGTAAAAATCTTATTTCCACAGCAGTCATTTTCCGTTTATGCTTTTGTAACCAAACAACCAATAAAACAAAAGTTTTATTGTACATATTTTAAATTATGTAATAAATATATAATTTTTAAATATAACATTTTATAATTTTTTCATACATACTCAATATAAAATGGAAACACAAGTATTTATACTTTGGAATATTTTAAATATATGGACGTATTGGCGTGATTGTCTGTAAATACTAAATATGTACTTACTAAAATACTAGTATTTAAAATACTTATTTTAAATACGATCCAACTCTGAAAGCGTATATATTTAAGTTCAATAAAAATATTTTTAACTTGCCCAAGATGTGCAAGTTTTAAAATTAAAATTGTATATCTTCTATAATTCAATAATCAATTTTCCAAATTTATAATCAAAATACAAATTTAAATTTTACGCGATACGGGATAAATATCAATAATACTTGAAAGCTTTGTGCTGTCCCTAACTGTAATCTTTCTAAATATTAAACATACAAAAATTATTGCAAATATATAAATATATATATATATATATATATATATATATATATATATGTATGTATGTATGTATATTTACCTGGAGACCTTCCTCAACGAGACGTTTAGCAATATCTGCTCCAATACCAGAACTGGCACCTGTTACAACAGCAACTTTGTTTAACCACCGTTCCATTATAAATAAATTCATGAAACTACTTCTATAAATTAATTCTATACTTATAAATAAGTCAAGATACTAGTAGTGGGGAAATTTTATGATAATTTTTGTTGTATAATATATAATATTGCTTTTATCATTTTATTTGGCGTAAACATTATCGCTACGAAATATTTTGAAGAAAACGCCAGACAGTAACCTACCCAGGCCAGAGGCCGAGGTCGCTACTGATGTATTTATCTATTTATCAGTCGGTAATCGTGTCGGTAATATCACGGCCAACAACTTAACAAACGCATCTGAAACTGATCTGAAATTTGTTGATTTTATATAGTATTCCACGTGTTTATCCAATTTAAGTTAATGAATATATAATGGGGTAAGTATTTTATATGTATATTTATTTTTTTAAACAAATAAATGCAAGCTTTTATTTGAATTTTAAAATGTTATTTGTAATGATATGATCATGTGATATTTGTAGGTTAAAATTAGTTCATCATATGCCGTACTGATTTCGTATTATATTTTCAATAAAGTATTTTTTTCATAAATATTCGTATTTTGCAGCATATTCGTGAAAATTAGTTGGTAAAATATAATTATTATTTTTGTTTTTATTTAAATAGTGTAACTAATTTCACATGTTAGTGCGTCGTGGTATTTGATAATTAGGTACTATGTTCATTCTAAATTTTGTTCCAGATTGAATGAAACGCAAGTAAAGTCTTTATATTTACGTGTACCATTTAAAATTGTTGAAGAATATAAAATAAAAGAATTACATCCAGATATCATTAAAGTTAGATTAGCCAGACAGGTAAGTCAATAAATCGTTTTGATAGCGGTGTATTGCGTTATAATGATGACAAATTTTGAGGTTATATTTAAAGATTGTTGTTTGTTTATTTGATATAAATTCTAATTTTATTTCAATTAAGAACTGATATTTTACAAAATCAGTTTTTATTTTTGTATTAAATATCATATTTAATACATTAGAAACTGTCAAGTATATTGCATACAATTTTTCATATTTATGTTTGAAATAAATTTTTGTTATGAAGTTGACAGATTTTTCATTGTTTTCTATTAATAATTTGTAAAATATATGTTTATTTTATCGAATTTATTACGTTTTATACGCTATATTTTTTTAAAAAATCACAAGTTTCAAATGAATCATAATGTTTGATAATATACTTATGATTTCTATATTTTTGCAGCATTTGTTGTTTATTTACTATAAAAATATAATATAAATTATATAATTTAGTGTCTTATGGTTGTAAAAGGTTTCTTACGGTTTATATATATATGTATATATATATATAGAATGTTTTTAATTAATAGTAATATTTTTTTCAGACTGAATTGAATTACCAAAGGAAATTTTGCTATTTCTGCATTTAGTTAATATTGAACAATTTCTGCTACATAATTATTCTAATTTTAATAATTTTATTTAAAAAGGAATATATATATATATATATATATATATATATATTTGCAAAAGTCACAATACATATATATTTTAATTATTATAAATAATTTTAGTAAATTTCAGGAAAAAATTATTTTAAAGCATACACTTGGCAATAAATACGATACAAAAACAATGTATTGGCGCTGTTTTAAGATTGACGAACAAAGAATATATATTTATCGTACAAAATTAGCTTATCAAAATCTGTGTTTTTTTGATACACAAAAAAAAGATTTTTCAGTCTTATAATAAACATAAAAATTTTACTTTGTACATGTAACACAGTAATCTGATAAAATAACATTTTATCTTAAATCTAAATGACATTTTAGTAAAAAATATGCTTTACTATTTATTTTACTTAATATATAAAAAACAATAAATATAAACAATTTTTTATTTCGTATTATAACCGTATTTTTTATAAACATAAAGAAAAATATTATTTCATCAGTTTTTCTATTTTAGTAAAGATTTTAATGTCTGAGTGTCGGTTGTATAAAACATTCCTAAATAATTTGTAAGTTAACGATTTTGTTAACTTGTTAATTGACCGAACAATGAACCACATTGAAGACAGTTGACAATTGAATTGCATAGTTAACAACATTTAATACAACTGAACTATAGAAAATTTTATTACATTTTTTTTGTGTCTTCTGATTACAATACAAATTTATGTTTTTTTCTTTAATGGAACGTACATATAAAAATTATATCATTGCAAAAAGAATTTTTTAAGAATAAAATTAACACTAAATTAACTACTGCTTAATTGTTCCATCATAATATATTTTTGATTATACTGATAAATTACAATATTTTACAAAATTGTATAACTTTTACAATCATTCAATGATTAAATAATAAAATAGGTTTTTATTTTTTAGAAAAATGCTCGCTGGTGCCATATTGATTTTGAAAACAACGAAAAGTGTTTGAATGCCTTAAAACAATTACGAAAAGTTAAAATTGACGGCAAGTCAATTCGTGTAAAATTACAAAAAACGAAAATCCATTGAGAAATAAATAAAAAAAAAAAATAACTTTATTTTTTAATAACTCATCATAAAATGTAAGTATAGTTTTACAGTTTGTTTTATTTTTATAAATAAGTAATGGTTTTTGAAGAATTTATTTGAAAAAATTAAAATAACAAGACGTACAAGATTTCTATAATTAATATTTTTATAACCTAGTAGTAAAAAATATTTCTGAACTCATTATATTAAAATAAAACGACTTTGTTGAAGCAATAGAAATATATAAAGAAAAAGATAACATCAGTGTGACTGATTTAAATAAAATTTGGCTTCCTTTAATTAAAAATTTTTAATTAAATTTTATAATTAATTACCTATTTTGTTATCTAGTTAGTAACTTGTTTTTATGTTCTGTTTATTACTGTAAATGTCATTTGTATCATTTTTTCGGATGAATAAATATTAATACAGAACTACAACCTGAAGCCCTTTTATTATAATTTCTTTATATATTCAAAAAAAAATAAAAAATTATGCCAATTTTTTAGTTATATTTTATTTGCTTGTTTTAGAACCAGTTGCGTAAAACGTTTTTAAACACATATTTGCATTTCGAAACCGTTAACAAATTGCTTTATACGTGGTCTAGTTGGCTTAGGACGTATACCGCGAAAGCAAGAAGTCCCGGGTTCGAATCCCGGCGAGGCTATACGTTTTTCCAAATTTATTAAAATAACTAATTTTATATTAGTTCACTGTGATTAAGTGGATATTTAAATATTTGGCAAACTCTTAGTGGCATCGTAAAAAATATTGCTTTAAAATTACAGATTAAATTGTAGCTGACTCTTAAAATTTAAAAAATACAGCTTTGTCAAGTGTCTTTTGGTATCTTCATTAGGTATATGACATTATTAAAAAAAAAAATAGTATTTGTGTAAATATCCAAATATTTTTCAGAGAAGTTATTTTTATTTTTTATTTGAAAAATAAATGCATAGTATGTAATATTGAATATATTGGAAAAAAAATCACTTTATTCGATAAATTCCGATAGTTTGATATTTTAAAACCTAATAATAACGAAAAATATTGTGCTATTTTCAAAATAAAATTCAAAAATAAAAACAAGCTAGATATTGTCTCAAGGACGTTTAAAAATTTCCACTTGTAACCTTGAATTGACTTATATTTATTTATATATTGTCTAATATTATTTTGCCATTTTTGTATTTTGTCAAATATTTTATCACTTATATAGAATGCAAATTCTGGCTTTATCATTTTTATTAATATTATGTAATAAGTATAAGTGGTAATTTATTTAATTTTACTTTTGTAAGTTGATATAAAGTACACAAGTTTAGTAATTCATTGATAAACTTGATTTCTAATTTTATTTAAATAGGTGTTTCATATTTATTATAGCATATAAGAAATGTTTTAAAAGAAGATTTTTATCATTTTTATTACTGTATAATTATATAATATAATAGTATATAATCAGTAATTGCCATTATATGCGATTGGAATACTATAACATGAAAGACATTTTAAAATCGTGACATACATATCGTCACTTGATGCAACTATCATCAATGTTATATTGAGATATTTATGGAAAAAAGTATGATAAAGACATATTTTTATTACAAAAGCCTTTTTATTACAAGCCTGTATCACTATTACATTTATGTCAATATTCATATAAACACTAATAAAAAGAAAATTTTAAACCAACAGTGACAGTAGGTGAATTGGGCGATCGCCTGGGCCCTTGTGGATGAGATATGGGTCTCGTGAGAGTAATTTTCGGCGAATTTTTATAATAGAATTATTGAGATATTAGATTAATTTAAGTTTTTAATTTTGTGAAGATTTTTTAAACAATTATTCAGAATAGAGTAATATTTGATAATAATGATCACCTCACTTTTGTCAAAATTACTTTACTTATTTATTGTACTAACTGACTGTTCCGTAAATTACATAATGATTGTTCAATTAATAATTCAGTAATTAATTTAATTGATTTATATAAAATAAAAAATAATATAGTTTTTAACTGGCTCTATTTTCTACAAAAACGATCATTATTGTACCGGAAAAAATACCTAAGATATAATATCCTATGTAGAATAATATATATTTTTTTGAATTTTTTCGTATTTATAATTTGGCAAAAAAAAAACAAAAAATGTGTTTTGTTTTTTGGAAAAAAAAAATTTTTTTTTCTCTATTTTCCAAAATACAAAAAAATTCAAACTAACGTTTATTAGTTCATTCGAATTTTATAATATTAGATATAAAAACAAATATATCAAAAATAGAAATACTATTCATATTTGACAAGAGGTGGAAGTGAAAATTTATTTTAAAGTAAAAAAAAAAATAAAAGTACTTTTTCATAAACAAAATAGGTGGAAATACGGGCCTATGTTATATTGTTAATGATTAAAATATGATTAAATGTAGTTTCACTTTTTAGGGCCTGATATGTTGTTAATCTGCTACTGTAATATAAAATTTTTCTTAAAAAATTATGTAAAATCTTTTATAATTTCGTACAAAATGTGTTATATCAACAAAAAATACAATACAATTTGGTAAACAAAATTTGAGAAAGTGATGCCTCCTTAGAACCAACTTTATAATATAATATCTATTATAGCTTGCGCTAATAGAAACATTTAAATACAATCAATTATAAAAAAACAGAAATAAAAGGTGATATTCTTATGTATAAACCAATATTAAATATATAATCTTAACTAAAATAAATTGTTTAAAAATAAGTCTTTTTTTTTGGTAAAGTGTTGTATTTTACCAATGCTTTAAAAAATATAGAGTTTTGTGTTCGTTTGTAATTTCTGAAAGTTCTTTAATATGCTAGAAAAATATTGTTGTATTAAACTTAGTTTTATTTTATGAATAAATATGATGTTTTTTATTTCCGTAAATTTATATATTCCAATCCATTTCAATGTTGTGAGCATTAATTTCATATTGCAATAAACGATTACAGCCAAGCCAAGTATAATTCTCATCGCCCGGTTTTGTAGATATTGTAATCTGTCTTTATCACTGATATTCGATAAATAAATTATAGTTCCAGAGAAATGAAAGTGGGGGTAGAATATTTGTCTTACGAGTCCAAATACTTAAAAAGCCACTTACTCCGTACAAAACACACAATTAAAAAAAAAAAAAATAAGGGAATCCCGTGACCCTGAAAGGGTCACAAATAAACAAATAATAATAATAAAATATTAGTTGCACTATTATACAGGGTGATTCGTAAATAATTGGAAATATTTTAACGAGTATCCTGGGCTCAGAATATGAAGATTTGACCCAAAACACTTAGATAAAATGTGGCTCCTTACTGAGCTACAGGGTGTTTTATTTAAAAATTTAAAAACGATTTTTGCCCAGTACATAAAAACTATTTGACGTATCCTTATCATACTTGGCAGGAAGTGTAGGTACCGTACACCATACTAAATTATGTTAAACAAAAGTTTCTGGCTAGTGCCAGTGGCGTACAACAGGGGCAAGTGAGAGGTTAATCTTTCCTAAATTCTACGCCACTTGCGGAATTGTCATTTTAGCACAATTTTTCGATTCTCCAATACTTTCTGTGTAAAAAACATACTCTTCTTTCCTAACGATAAAGTCACTATTTTTCGAGATATTTAAAGTTAAACATAAGCTACACCCTTGGGATTTTTTCAAAATGTGCTCAAAAAAATCTGAAATAATTGAGTAAAATAGAGAAAAAAATTAGCTACATAATAACTAAGTAACTTTTTTCTTTAACTCATTCTGGTTTGGCAGGAAAAATTAATGAAAATTAATATTTTTTGCATTTTAATTTTTTATTTTCAATAATTTTTACTGCCAAACCAGAATAAGTTAGAGAAAAAAGTTACTTAGTTATTATGTAGCTAATTTTCTTCTCTATTTTACTGAATTTTTTCAGATTTTTTTGAGCAAATTTTGAAAAAATCCCAAGGGTGCAGCTTATGTTTAACTTTAAATATCTCGAAAAATAGTGACTTTATCGTTACGAAGAAAGAGTATGTTTTTTACACAGAAAGTATTGGAGAATTGAAAAATTGTACTAAAATAACAATTCCGCCAGTGGCGTAGAATTTAGGAAGGATCAACCTCTTACTTGCCCCTGTTGTACGCCACTGGCAGGAGCCAGAAACTTTTATTTAACATAATTTAGTATGGTGTATGGTATCTACACTTCCTGCCAAGTATGATAAGGATACGTCAAATAGTTTTTAAGTACTGGGCAAAAATCGTTTTTAAATTTTTAAAGAAAACACCCTGTAGCTCACTAAGGAGCCACATTTTATCT
This sequence comes from Clivina fossor, assembly GCA_963966155.1. Lineage (NCBI taxonomy): Eukaryota > Metazoa > Arthropoda > Insecta > Coleoptera > Carabidae > Clivina > Clivina fossor. Next base: position 12,705,418 of record OZ014553.1, on the reverse strand, counting down.
AAGTGTTTTGGGTCAAATCTTCATATTCTGAGCCCAGGATACTCCAGTTAAAATATTTCCAATTATTTACAAATCACCCTGTATATTACTCAAAAGCAACACTTCTATCAGTAGTGTAAGATAACTTCATACAGCTGTCAATTGACATTTGCATTATAAACATAATTTTTCAAATTTTTGAGAACCAAGATAAAATCGTAGAAAGATGAAACTTGCCTATTTTCAAATAGGGAATGAACCAATTAAAATGACACCACTCCCATCAAAATCGGTTTAGGGGTTTAGGAGGAGATGCTGGAGAAACATATATACATAAATACATACAAACGTACATACATACATACAAACATTTGACAATTACAGAGATTAAATTACAAACATAATTAACATGTGCATTGTCGTCTACAATTATTCCTAAATATTTAATTTGACTTACAATGTCAATCATATTACTTTAGTTTCCAAAAAGACATTTTTTTAAAACCAAATCGCATAAATTCAATATTCGTGCAGTGACGAAAAACTTTAGAATAAGATCTAAGCCAAAACAGATGAAAAATTTATACTATTATTTCTAGTTTCAGCAATTGCTAAACTTAATCTAACATCATAACCATCCCCCCACCCCTCTCAATTATGGTTTGCGAAGATACAAATTTTATCGGTACCCCTAACAACGGCTACCTAAAACCACCACCCGAAGACGACGACATAGAATTCTACGTTTCGGAAGTGGACACCGATGGTGCGGTAGACGAATCCATCTATTTCATCACGGACACGGACGAAGAGGAAACCGATGATCCGTCATTTATCGCTGACGACACGTACGACGAGGATGATTATTATTTCAGCGACGTCGATGCGGCCGATGATTCAGACGATGATGATGACGACAATGATCTGATCGATGATGAAGACTTGGTGTATATGAGTGATTGTGATTTATTTGATAGTTCCAGCGATGAGACTGTAAATGATCCGGTTGTAATGCAGCTTGTTACCGACAGTGATTCGTCGACAACGCATGTACCATCATCAACAACTGAGAAGACAACGACAACAGCAGCCGCAATTACCACCGAACGTGAACATCAAATTCAGTCGCAAAATGGGACCGTTAATAATGGTTAATATTTAATGATTGTTTTTTGTTTGTCGATTTTTTTATATTATATAATATATATGTTACTTGCTCATCCCGATTAAAATACAACACGTTCTTTAATTAATATTATTTATTGTCTCATTGATATTCTGTAACTTTTGTAATGGAATTGGGGATTTGCAAACAAGGTTATATATGGATGTAAAACTGACATTTATTTGCGTATTTTGATTACTTTCAAACTGAAATAGAAATAGTATTAAAACATAATCATCTAGGGTGCTTTCCAAAACCATACTCTAGGGTACAGCATATACTCGAATTCGTTCCAAATATTTCGAGTAGTACTCCAGTATGAACTCGAATTCGTTCCAATATTCTGAGAGTAAACTCCAAGAGCATATTTTTTCTACCGTATAAAATAGCAGGGTACAATAATACTCTGGCGCCAAATTTTCTATTTCTAACCTAATTATTTTTGTTATGAACTGTATGAGTGAGATAGTCAAGTGAATTATAATTGTATTAAGAACTTTATTATAAAACATATAAAAATGGACATATTTATGACAGAAATAAATGTAAATGTCAAATTATGCTCTGAGTCGTTCAAAAACTAAACAAAATTTTCAGTCACATGATCACCATCCAATAATTTCGTCTGTACTTTTAAGGCCATTTCAAGGCAAACAAAAGGCTATATTCAGGCAGGTGGTGGGAATACAAAAAAGAATAATTTTACATTCGATTTATTCGTTTAATACTATATATGTATGGTAACTAATTATTAGAAAAATTAGCTAATTTATGTACAATTAATAATTTATTAACAATTTTTATATTCAGACAGAATTAGCATATAAGAAAAATTAATCAAATATGTAATTGTCAATATTTTCATTGTTTATTATTATTTTGATTACCAAAAAATATATATGTTGTTAATTGTTATTATAGTACTTATGTATTAATTTCAGAATTTATTTATGTGTAGTTTATTTGTAAAAAAAATATTTTCATCATTTTCCTTGATTTTCTCTTATTTCACACACAATTTATTTGAAAAAAATATGATTAATCTTTATTACAATTAACAACATATATATTGTTTGGAAATCAAAATAATAATAAACAATGAAAATATTGACTATTAAATATTTGATTAATTTTTCTTATATGCTAATTCCGTCTGAATATAAAAATTGTTATTAAATTATTAATTGTACATAAATTAGGTAATTTTTCTAATAATTAGTTACCATAAATATGTAGTATTAAACGAATAAATCGAATGTAAAATTATTATTTTTTGTATTCCCACCACCTGCCTGAATATAGCCATTTGTTTGCTTTGAATTGGCCTTAAAGTATTATTTTGGAATGTACCTCTATTATTTGCCGTCAAAACTAAAGTTCCTTGTTATATATCAATGGCCTCTTTTTGATAAAAGTGTGTATATTTTAAAGTATTTATTTGAATTCTTTTTAGGATTATTTATATTGTAGAATTTTAAATGCAATGAAAAGTATTTAATTTATAAAAATAGCCTATATTTGATACATATAATAAAAGCAAAAATTAATATTGAAATCTTGACTGCTTTTAACTAAAAGGAGCTGTAAATACGGGCCAATATCTTTTAACTAAAACAATTTCGATAACAGAAATATTTTACTAATTGAATAATAATTTATTTAATATATATATATATATATATATATATATATATATATATATATATATATATTATAAAAAATACTTTAAAAATTCATTTAAGGCAACTCTAATTTCGACCGATAATAATTCAGCTGTTATTTTAATTAATGAGGGCTTTAATTTTATTATTGTTATTTCCAATTGCTTCTGTGATGATAATTGAATTTATTTCTGTCATTTTTTTTGTTGTAAATGAAAGAAGAATTTATTTAAAATAAAATTACAAATAATAATAGCAATTATTTTATAAATATGTACGTTTTAATATTTTTCAAATAAATGTTACATCTATTTCAGTTAAATACAAGTCAAAATATGAATGAATTTCATTTAAATATCAAATAGATGTTAGTTCTACATCAGCTAACCGAATGATCTAGTAACGTATTGTCAACAAATTTTTTTATGATTATTTATTACTGTGAACTAATAAAATAGATATAATTATTTGAAGAAAAAACGGTTAGTTGATTAATACACAAAATCTTTAGTTTATAACTAGTGAATTTTTTTTTATATTCCTCCAAAACTATATATTATTATTATTGTTAGCTGTTATATTTTTAGAATTTTATTATTTTAATTAAGTCAAAAATTAAAATAAAAATTACAAGTTTATTTTCGTCATTACTTAAATTATTTTTTTTAATAATTTGCATTTTTTCAAATATTTTTAAATAAATGTTACAGAATAGACAAATTAAAATTAACGACGAAACAATAAATATTTATTTTTTGTTTAATAATATTGTCGTTAATTTTAACAAAATATAACAAGAACGGCCTTTTTATACATTAAAAATATTTAATTGAATGAGCTTGTAACGATTTTAAGAAAGTTTTGTATTCAGGAAACATTTTTGGTTACTATTGGGTATTTCTAAAAAAAGTTTATTTAATAAATATTTTACAGTTAATTTTGCAATCCAACTATTGGTTTATGTAATTATAATTTATATCAATTTATATAATTTATATCAATATGTATATTAAAATAAAATAATAATTTGTTCCAATTAAATTCCGAACTAATTCGGAACTGTACGAACTGTCTCGGATAGTTCTGAAAGTAATTTTCAATTGAACTATATTTCTACCAAAAAATATTGTTGTTTATTCGTAATACTCGTGTTAAAAATATGTACTATAAAATTTTGTGTTACTAATTCAAAATTTCTTTTTCTTAAATAGAAATAATAAAATTTAAGAATGATGTAATTACAGGGTATTGAAAAAATACGTATACAAATATAAATAATGCTAATATTTATTGTTCTATGTTTTGTATAATTTTTCTAATAAAATTTACTGAAAATTTTCAGTAATATTCAAATTCTATCTTCGCTTAAATTTTTCGGGAAAAAAATAATCTAAAGCTTTCTTTTCAGTGTTAATTGTGATGTACAAAATGAATGACAAATTTATGTGTATAACAAATATTTAAAAAAAATGTTTTCTGAATATTATTTGTTACTTTTTCAACTAAATAGCGTTAGTATTGTTACAATTAAAATATGTTAATAAAAATATTCTCTAAGATATATTTTTTTGTGTAGTTATAATCTTTATATAATAAATACATGTAAAAAAAAAATGTTTTTTTATTTTACGTACTAATTTGCCGACTATAAAATGTTTCCAAACTTAAATCTTTGCAAGTAATATTAGTATTTTTTTTTATTAAAGATGCATATTTAAATTATAATTGGAAATTTATTTTATCAAAAAGACGTCAATAATGATTCAATTATTACCAAAAAGGTAAAAATGTACAAATACAATTAAAAAATGTTTTTAAACAATAACTTTTTATCGTGCATTTATAATTTTTCATATGCTTTAAAATTATTTTTTTTTGAATAGTTACCAAATATATAAAAGATGAAATATAACTTTTGTTGTTTATTGTACTATTCAGTTTTTGTTCATAGTGTTTATAATAATTTTTATAACCTATATTGTAAATCAAAGTCCCTGGTACATTAATTTTTGAATTATTATTTATCAGACACAAAAATATCATTAGTTTTTTTTTTATTATATAATAGATTTTAAAATTATTATACCTATTTTGACATTTAAAAATTGTATAAAGCGTGAATAGAGATACAAAGAACCGATAAAAAGGATATAATTGAAAGTTTTGTCGTTGGATGGCAGAAGTGTACCCATTTTCAACAAGCTTACGTCATGTTTCAACAGCCATTACAGTCTCCGCAAGGACGTTTAGTAATAAATGCAGAGAAAAGTGTCACTGATTCTCTGTATTTACAAAATAATATCTAAAAAATAAATCGAAAAATATGTGTTTCAAGTGTACTACAGTTGAGTGATATAGTGTATAACGTGTTTCAGTGTAAGTAAACGAATTTTAAATTTGTATTCGTAAAAATCTTAGTTTTTTGACATTTCATAATAATTTTTTTCTATAATCCTTGAAGACACCACCAACGGTTTTATTGTTATTAACAGTATGTGCGATTAGTTATTTCCATTGGAAATTTATTCAGTTTGCTAAAGTTTGTTGGACGCATATTGTAAAATAATGTACATGGCTGTTTAGCCAGTACGTGATCGCTTTTTGTTGTTAAATTGAAAGCTGTTGAAAGTTTATATTTTAATCGAAGGCGTGTCATCATCTTCATTAAATACCTATAATTACATTCCAAATAAAAAAATGCCATCAATAGACAGTGCTGTGTTCGATACCTTGAGGAAATATTTACATTTTATTAAATATGTTTTATAGTAATTAATATAGAAAAGTACTGTGTTTGCATATGATTTTATATTATATAGGTTTATTTGTTTATCAGTTTAAAACAGATACGCTTATCACTTTTCTAATTTGATATTGTATTATTAAAAAAATTAATATTAAAATTTTGTGCAATTGCGAGTAAATATTACAAAAGAATAATTTATAATGGGATCTTAGTTTTAATTTAGTACATAATAATTGCAATGTCAGCTGGACAAAAATAAGATTGATTATAAATTTGCCTGATTTTATTCATTGTTATTCATTTGACACGTGAAAAATTGATTGAATTGTGTGTGAATTATTATGTAGGACAAGGCCGTTTACACAGGCACCACCAATTTTGACCAAAAATCTATCTAATTTCTTTCTTAGAAAATTCATATTTTAAATAATACCTAACAATAAAATAAATACTGTCATCAATTTATTTGATAACGATATTCATTTGTTTCTGAACAATATAGATATGATTTTGACATAAAATATATAATTGGTTAGGTTACAAGTAACTGAAAATTATATTACGGGGTGTTTAGTTCGGAACGTGTACGTAAGCTACATTTATAATTAATTAGAAATGGTTAGTTAATTGAGTGTTTGTTGTCTAAGAGAAATAATAGCCGCTACTGTTTTCCTGTTTCTATATCGCTTACATTTACATATACTCGTACATCTATATAAACCCAAGCGTGTTTAAATTTTGTCATTTAATATTAACGCTATAAAATATCGTTAAGGCTTGACAAGCACAAGTTATTTATAAACCTCCCAAGACAAAAGCTTCAAATTAATATTATTGCAGACATTTTGCTACCAACGTACAAAGAATACATTATTACTACATATGTATATTCCTGTAGGGGTGCAATGCGTACTTCATTCATAACCTACAAAATGATAATTGGATTTGTGTCATATTTGTGGTGTAGTTTCGCCGTGTGTACGGTTTTGTAAAATTAGTTCAATCGCATTCGAATAGTGTTTTAAAAATTGATTAAACCGGTTATTTGAAATGTTCTATAAACAGTAAAGAGAAATTTTTTTAAAACATGGTTGACTATTTTATCAATATATTGGACATGTTTTATGTGGGCAATGAAAATTTAGGTTAAGAATTTTTCAACCGTATGTATGTGACTGTCATTCTAAGTTTTGTTTAATTTTCTTTTATTTAATTTTATAAGTTAAAAACAAACATTAATTTGTAGGAAAGAGAAGTTAATTTTTTTAGTATTTATCGATTTTTTTGTCTAGTTGTACATACTTGATTTTCTAGAATAATAAGAAAAGAATACAAAGGTTGCTGTGAAACAATAAAACAATGATTAGAGAAAATTTCATTTTTAATAATGTGTGGATAGATTTTATTTTTTTGATTACTAAACTGATTGTAATGTAAAAAAAAATAACAATATAATAGTAGTACTTGTTATGTGTTATATTTTTTAAAAATAAAAGGAATATTAAGGAAACATATTTTAAAAAAAATCTTATTTGTATATTTATACCTATATGATAATTTTTCATAAGTGTTATGCGGTTGTACGATACTAGAATTGACAGCTAACCTGTTATGTTTACACATTTTTTTTTGTTGTGAATTTTACCTGTATATACAGCGTGATTGATTAAAATGGAAACATTAAAAATTTTTTATTATCCATCGCGCAAACGAAATTAGAAACTAAAGTTATTGAAATGTATTTGTTTAATACAAGATGATAGAAAGTTGATGTTTGTAAGATATACTTACCTATTTTTATTTAATATGAATTATACTTATTTCGAATGCATGCTGGATTGAAAATAAAATATTGAGTTAATTTAATTTTTTTAAATTATAAATATGAATCTTTTCTGGTTCAAAATGAATTTAATAAAATTTGTGATTTATATCGGAAATATTATCATATTTTAAATTCTAAATTATAAATCTAACAAATTGTATTGTAACAAATTATTGAATCAATTTTTTGATTTAACAATTATAGATCAACCGAAACTTACGATTTTTGTTTTGTTTTCAAAAACTATTTTCGGAGATAAAATCGGTCTCCAAAAATTTTTCATTTTTTGAATTTTAATCTGTGTCTCGAAATCTGTAAATAGATTAATTATTTAAGTAATTATTTTAGAATAATTATTTAAATTAAAAAAAAAATATATATAAACCACGTTTTTAACACGGACTAAAAAGTATAAAATAATTTCTCCTAGCCCTGTACAGATTTATAACCTCATACATTTTAATAATTATTTTCTGCTTTTTAGTCTTGTTTAATTTTAACCTAATTGATTAACTTTAATTTAATATTTCTAATATTATTAATTAATATTGCATTCTCATCCAGTTCTGAGCTATGTTTAAAGTTTCAAGTCTCGGGAAGTTAGTTTAAAATCGATTACAAAATTTCTACCGAACAGACAAACGAACAAACAAAGAAACAGACAGACAAGAAAGCGATTTAATAAAAACGTGTTTAAAAGAATATATTTTTGTGTATTCTTGAGGTTGTATTTTATGCAAATATCAAATATGTACATAAAATAATATTAGGTTATTATTAAAAAAAAAAAAACAAATAATGTCCGTTTTTCTTTTTAAATTAAAAATTTCAAGTAATAACCATCTGACTATTTATTTCATTTGAAAACAATCTCTTGTATGTAAATAATTTAAAAAACATTTTCAAAGTAAATTAAACAGTTACACGAACAAATTATTTATTTAAATAAATAGTAATAATGCTAATGTTTCTCATTATCTCATTACAGTTAAAAGCATGAAATAATTTAAATGTTTTGATTGTTATAATTAGAAACTAAAAAATAAATTTTATGAACTTATTTAAATATACATACAATTTACATATTATTTTAGGAACTACTCGCATAGTATAGTTATCGGAATACAAATAATTTATTGTAAACGAGAGATAATTGTTACCAAAACATTTATTTTATTTAAAATAAAATCTATGTAACACCACTTAAAATTTCATTTACTGTGTGCACGAATTGATAATATTTCAGTATTACCAACTTTACAAAAATTTAGTTAAATTACTAGAAAATGGTGTCATAGGTGTTTAGAGAAAGCTGATTTTTCTTTTGTTTTTTATTTTGAAGATGTATGCGTATACTAGATATGCACATAGAATTATTTATTATCGGTAAGAATATATTTTGTTATTTGTAAAATTATAAATTTGACATTTCTGACGTTTGTACTACGTACCACTTACATATATAGTTAATTTTTGAAGCTTGTGATTAGTCGAAAATAATTAATAATTTAAAAGAAAAAAAAACACAATTATGTAAGCTTCAAAAATAATATTTACCTTTTGTTAATGTTAAATTTAATAGTTTGACTTGCACCAAGGTTAATTTAACAGTAATTAAAATACAATGAAGTTTGTTCAGATCGATTGATTTTAGTTGATTTGTATGACTTTAGTGTAAGTTGTCTATTTATTTCATGTTGAAATTTTACCGGAAATGTGTTTTTCAATTGTTTTTACTACCAAGGTATTTGCGTATATGTATGTGTAATTACATATGTATGTAATTTACCACGATAACTTAAAAACAATATACGACATGTTTTTTTAAATTATCACTGGTCAGTGAACTGATTAGACTTTGGTGAAAATATCTAATCACATAACCGGTAGTGGTGTTTTGTTAGAAGTTATATTTTTTTATTGTTTTTTGTTTTCTTTCTCTTGATTTTCACGAAAAGTATGTGTTTATTTCTTCATTGTGAAGGCACTGATTTAAATGGAATTTCGGCTTACTTTAATTAAAAATTTAGAAATTTTATAATCGAGTTAAGTATTTTGTTACCTGGTAACTTGTTTCTATGTTCTGTGTATTTACTGTAAATGTCATGTTATATAGGTATATCATTTTTTTCTGATGACGATTATTAATAAAAATTAATACAGAACTACAACGTAAAGCCGTTTTATTTTTTCTATAATTTGTAATATTAATAGTAGATTGATAAGAGAATAGAAAAGAATAGGAATTTACTAAGAAAAGGATAACATCAATCAGTTAATTAAACATTTATAAATTTTATAACCTAGTTATTTATTTTGTTACCTAGTAACTTGTTTCTATGTTTTGTTTATTTACTGTAATATCATATGAATATTTCTTTCTAATGATGATGTAGTTAGACATCAGTGCGTCGATTATTAATAAAAAAAACCTTTTCTTTAAAGCCGTTTTATTTTAAAAATATTACAATTTTTATTTGAAAAATGGTCAATATGAATTTTAATTTAAAGATTTTTGCTATTAATTTATGCGTTTTTTTATGTTGTGAATTGATGTGCAAAATTAAAAGCATTTATTATTTTCTAAATATATAATTAAAGTAGAAGTTGGTGGAATCTGTTCATAATCAGTTAACTAAATTATGATTTATCTATAAACTTATTGGATCTAATCCAGAATTTTGAATAGCCAAAATTTGCGAAATAAATTTTTTAATGAAATTTGATACTGAATTTAGTTTAGGTTAAATTATTGGGTTGGTGCATAATTATCAGGCGTTTTTGTTGGCGGGTTATTTGCTAATAAAAAAAAATTGCTGTTTTGTTTACTTTACTTCTTTGCCCGTGTAATCGATCGTCTTCTAAGCAAATGGGAAGTAGTTATTGAAGTAGATGGTGACTACGTTCCGAAATAATCATTTAAAAATGTTATTGTTTAATTTTTATGTTTTTTTTTTATAATAAATATTGTTTAGAAAACGCTTGATATAATTATGCACCAACTCAATAATTAATCTCGTAACGCTATGAGTTTTACGAGATGTAAACAGAATTGCATTATGGTCGATTATCTTACGATTAAAACAAAATATAATCGGTTACTATACTATCGGAATAATAAATATAATTCGTGGTGCTAAAATTCTTGATTGATTGAATTAGAATTTTTATGTTATTGGTATGTCTGGTATTTTGTATTATTCTATAATTAACATAGTAAAAAATATCTTTCCGAATTCGTATTAAAATAAAACGGCTTTAGAATACAGGGTGATTTATGACGTCAGGGAAAAACTACACCGGATGATTCCTATGAGTAATCTAAATATAAAACTTCAAATAAACATATGTCCGAAAATGCTTTGTAACGGAACTGTAGCCGTTAGAAGTTTATTACATGTAACATCAATCGCGTTAGTCTTATTTATTATATTAGGAAAAAAAAAACAAGTCATAGACTTCTGAATAATTGTAAAATTACTGATTGAATTTCTAACATTTTGTTTAAGCACTAGTAAACCAATTTACTAGTTTATAAATTTTTGTACACACATAAATAAATATTTAATAAACAATTTACAATAACTAAAAATCGAAGACAATTTTTGTCGGGACCCAGTAAGTCATAACTAGTAAATTGGTTTACTAGTGTTTAAACAAAATCAATCAGTAATTTTACAATTATATTCAGAAGTTTATGACTTGTTTTTTTTATAATAAATAAGGCTGCCGCGATTGATGGTACATGTAATGAACTTCTAACGGCTACAGTTCCGTTAGAAAGCATTTTCGGACATATGTTTATTTGAAGTTTTTTTATATAGATTACTCATAGGAATCATCCGGTATAGTTTCCCTCCCCCCTCCTACCCCCGACGTCATAAATCACCCTGTATAGTTCTATATTAATTTTTATTAATATACTCTAGGTACAATCATCATCAGGAAAAACATATATAAATGACATTCACAGTAATTAAAGATCAAAATAAGTAACTTGATTATAAAATTAAAGGAAATTCTAGCAATTATTACAGTATCTTCTTGCTAGACCCATCAACATTAACAGTAGATTGATAAGAGAAACAATAGAAATTTATAAAGAAAAAAATAACATAAAGCACTCTGATTTAAATATTATTAAATTTGGTTTTCTTTAATTAATAATTTCTAAACTTTATAATCTAGTTACTTATTTCCTTGCCTAGTAACTTGTTTCTATGTCTTGTTTATTTACTATAAATGTCATGTATTTCTTTTTTTTTCTGATGATGATGTACGTAGAGTACGTCGAAACGTCGATTATTAATAAAAACAAAACTATATCATCCCAAAGCCGTTTTATTTTTTATTCTATAATTGTTTTTGCTTTTTTTTTTGGATTATTTTCTATCTACACAGAATTTTGTTTTTTAGTTACTTTACTGTAAAACAAAATTGTTTTTGTTTTGCATATTTACTATTTATATTAGATAACATAACTGATATAATTTATTTCTGCTTGATTATAAACATGAATTTTGCAATTTTATAAATGATTTCTTGATAAAGTTCAGAGGTTTCTTAATCAATTTTTGCACAACGTTTACATAAAACTGATACTTTATCAGTCGTGTATTTATCTTGAAACAGTTGGTGTATAGAAGCAGGTAAATTACAAAAAAAAATAATTAATAATTAATGTTAATTTTGACTCCGATAAAAAATGAGTTACTAAATGTAATAAAACAATTTTAAATACGATATACTAATTTTTGAATATCTGTACATCATATTTAGATAAGAGGGGTGGAATTGAAGTAGTTATTAGATTTGTTTCAACTAAATTCTAATCTAGTTTGGAACTGTACGAAGCATGCGCAGTATTGTAAATAATAAATTTATATTGCGCGTGCCTCGGACAGTTCTGCATTGATCCCAAACTGATCTGATGGTAGAACAAACTTATTATCAATGTCAGAGTATTGGATAATGGAAACAGATTATGCCACACCCTTTTGGATATATGACACGATTGTGTATGTATGTATGCACTCATGTTCTTTGTACTGTCATCAGAGATAAACAAAGTTTGAAAGAAATTAGTTTGGTAAAAATAAGTAAAAAAAATGTTTGCAAAATTTGACGACAGATTTAAATAAAATCGATCAGTTAAACAATATTTATTTTATATCGATGAGCTATTAAAGTAAAGTTGTTTTTATTAAAAATACATACATACGTACATATACAATCACGTCATGTACCCAAAAGGGTGTGGCACAAACTCTTTTCATCATCCCGAAATCAGTCGCCTTCAAACATTCCTATCCAAACAAGCAACTTTTGCTTCATCCACATTCATAATTCATCTCATACATGCTCTTTTATTCCTACTACTTGGAAACTTTCACTCACGCAAAACACTTTCAATCATACCACTCCAACTACTCATCGGACGTCCACGCAAATGTATACCATCAAAATCATTCAAATAAATCTTTTTAACTAAACGTTTATTAGACATTAAAAATAAATTTAAATAATTTATATCATTCAATTTATTTAAATCTCATCGAATCTTCACAGATTCGATAAGTTTTTTGTTATACAATTTCTTCATCAAAGGATAAAAAAAATGTTGATGAATTTACATTAAATAGTTTAACATTCACAATATCAACTAGAAAAAAATACAAATTAAAATATCTTTCTGGTTAGAGCCTGTATTCAGAACAATTTCATTTTAAAGTAAAACTAAGAAACTTATTTTAAAAGAATTATGAAACTGTGTTTTTTATTTTAAAGTCAACTTTAAATCTTAAAATGACTATAGTATATTACGAGCCAAGGAAAAGAAGCAGTCTGGGCGAAACACAAAAAGATCTTTCAATTCCGAGACATATACATATACATATACATCAAGCGTTCTAAACGAAACTAAACTAAAAATAAATAAAAATATATGCCAAGTAATCTTAATCAGTTACTAACAGTTGTAGAATACTATGTATATTATTTGATATTTGTGTTAGGTGATTTGGAAAAATTAATGTATTTTTGGTTGAATATACTATTTCTGCCAACCCTGAGCGGTATACATTGCATTTCTTGTACTTTTTCATATATTTTCAGTAATCAAATTTAAGCAGAAATGTACAATGCAACTATCAATTAAGTTGACTTAATAATTTTTAATATACCCGTCGAAGATGTCAAATTAAATACACTTTGGTTAAATATTCAGTTTCTGACCACCCTGGATGGTGCACATTGCATTTCTAGTACTTCTTCACACATTCGACGTTGTAGTTATGTTTAGTGCTGCTACCAGTGGTGTATATATAGTAACTAATTGCTGTATAATAAATGTGCATTATTATACTTGTAACATAATGACCTCTTTCTACATAAGCAATATGGTAATGTAATATTAATATTATGATATAGGCTTGAAGAAAAATTGTTAAGTTAAATAAAATTGTGTAAATACTACGAAATAACCATATTTTAAAATTAATAAATTGGATAGCGTTTATGTAAATGGTACCAACCGCCAACTTGTAAAACTGAGTAAAATTGAGTTGAAAGTTAACTTAAAACACCCTAATAGATTTTTTTTTTGTTACTTTTAAACAATCTAATATAAGGTATTTATAGGCCTTTTGTGCCTTTAACTCAAAAATCGTGATTTGGCGGTTGGTACCTTTTTGATAAACGCTATCCAATTACTGATTGACATATCAAAACTATAGTTTCATATTTCACTTATCAATTAGCAAAATATTTCTTTTTTTATTATGCAAGTCTCACCGACTTTGATTTGTACTATATTATCTGGCGCCGTACAATTTTTGTTCTATAAATAACAAAAAAAAAAAAACGACGTTATTGTTTTTATTCATTGTATATATTTACGGGGAAATTCTTTGAATTAATTATAGAATATGAAATTACTAATTGTGTGTTTTTTTTTGCTTGTACTGTTGTACAAAATAGAATCTAGTTGACCTTGATATTAATTTATAATTATAATAATAATAATATGAGATTAGTTAATGACACTTTGGATTTTTGTATAAAAATGTAATCGTCTGTGTTTATTTTCTTCTAGCAGAAGAAAAATAAATAATATTGTTTTATACATAAGTTCGTATCTTTTTTATTTATCATTTTTATCAACTTTTTCTCTGTTTGTTTAAATATGTGTAGTACAAAGTTTACATTTTATTTTGATTGCATAATTATTTATTATTTTTTTCCTCTCGTATCGATTATAAATATTAATTTGAATGTTGTTAAATTGTTCATCAGTTGTTAGTAAATATTAATTACGTATTATGTCAACTATTAGGTATTTCCTAGCAATAAACTAACAAAGCCATGGAGATATGGTCATATACTATATTTAAAAAAAAATTTATATTAGGTAAAATACTTTATTACAATATTATTTGGAATTTTTTAGGTTTATTTTTAGATTATTTTGTAGGAAAAAAAACTAATAATCATAGTAACAAATCTTTCCGAATTTATTATATTAAAATAAAATGGCTTTAGGTTGTAGTTCTGTATTAATATTTATTAATAATCTACATCAGAAAAAAAAAATGATACAAATGACATTTACAGTAAACAAACAGAACAGAGAAACAAGTTACTAGGTAACAAAATAAGTAACTAGATTACGAAAATTGATAAATTTTTAAATTAATGGAAGCCAGATTTTATTTAAATCAGTGATTGATGTTACCTTTTTCTTTATAAGTTTCTATTGTTTCTCTTATCAATCTGCTGTTAATATTGATGGATCTTGCAATTATTACAGTATCTTCGAATTTTACATCATAAAGATTTTCAGTTTTTACTAGATTGACAGAGCATAAGAAGTCAGTACGTCTAAACCATCCATAGATAAATCTGCTATTGCACAACATGCGTTAGAAAATCTTTATGATGTAAAATTCGAAGATACTGTAATAATTGCAAAGCCCAACAATATGTACGTACTAACAGCAAATTGATAAGAGAAGCAATAGAAATTTATAAAGAAAAAGATAACATTAATCAATGTGAATTTCAGGGAAAACTGACACAAATGAATAAATAATATATAAATAAATACAGTAGAACCTCGATTATCCGGGCCAGCCGGGACCGAGCCTACGCCGGATAATCGAAAACACGGATAATCCAAAGACCCCATTTTTATTTTTTTTTAATAATTTATTCAGACAAATACATGTGTCAAACGAATGTCTCTTTACGTTTAACTAACGAGTCGGTCGTCAGTTGGCGAAAATAATAAGTAAACACATAAACGGAGGATTTCTCGAGCCGAACTCGGGTATTCCCCGAGGCGAACGCCTGCGTTCATGCGCCAACCTCTGGCCGTCAGCCACGGATAATCCGCGCACGGATGACATTTTAAAAATGCCGCACGAAGAATTCGCCGCCCGGATAATGCGCGCACGGATAATCGGGGTTCTACTGTAAATAATGTAAAATATAAATAAAATAAATAATAAACAAGCATACATACATACACATTCACGCTATGTACCTAAAAGGGTGTGGCACAAACTCTTTCCACTATCTTTTTCCAAACAAGCAACTTTAGCTGCATTCACATTTATGATACCTCTCATACATGACTCTTCTATTCCTAATACTTGAAAACAATAATAAATAAGCCAAACATAGAAAAGTAATAATTTAGAAATTATTAAATAAAGGAAGCCAAATTTTATTTCAATCAGTGCCTTCCAATATGCATAATGTACCGAAATACTCAACTTCACTATAATAATACATAATACATATTTTTTTATAATTTTATAAACTTTTGGGCAATAAAGTTACTATTATTATTATTGAAATATTTTTTTTTGTAAACGTATTAGTGTGTAAGCAATAAAATATCAGAAATTGTTATAACAATTATAAAACTTTATTTACATGTCGCGAATTCCATGTCAAATATTCCAGAGTGTTTTCCGGTTCACGGAGGAAAAACATTTCTTTGATATTAATAAAAAAAAAATTAAATAAATTTATTTCAAAAAAAAATTTTTTGTACGTAATGTATAAATATTTAAAATAAAACGGCTTTAGGTTTAAGTTCTGTATTAATATTTATAAATAATAATCGATGTTTCGACTAGGTCAACGTCCGTCTTCATATGGAAAACTGATACAAATGACATTTACAGTAAATAACAGAACATAGAAACAAGTTACTAGAACACAACAATCACTGTGAGAAGGCATTGACTTAAATAAAATTTGGTTTCCATTAATTAAGAATTTATAAGTTTTATGATCTAGTTACTTATTTATTACTGTAAATGTCACTTGTATCAGTTTTTCTGATGAAGACAAACGTAAAGCAGTTTTATTTTATATAATGAGTTCTGAAAGATTTTTTATTATTTTGAATAAATATTTTATTGAAAAAAAAAATATTTGAATGAAAATGGTTTCTTTACTCGATAGAATCCTTTTTAAACTAATTAAGAGTTATTTATAAAAATTTAAAAAAAAATGATATAGAAAAATCACGTTGTGAATCGGGCTTTTGTCACATTCTATAACTCGTGATTATGGCACGAGACAAAGTCCTCGCGCAGAATGAATATTATTGAAAAATGTATTAATAATACATATTAGTCCTCGCGCAGAATGAATATTATTGAAAAATGTATTAATAATATATATTAATCGATAACCGGAAATTAAGTAAGAAAAAAATTATGTTGGTAGCTATTATTATATTTCATTGTATTTATGTATCAGTTTCTTAAATGAATTTGCCAGCTTGTGATTAAAAACTTTCAATATTAAATTTGAAGTTTGTTTGATTCTGAAAATGATTCAGATGTTTTGAAAATTTAGCATTGAAAATTATCCCATCGGTTTAGACACATGAAAATCGTAGAATATTAATAGGAGGTGGGCGGGGTTAGGCAATGAATTTCATTAAAATATACTTCAGAGACAAAGACAGTTGCCAATCTTGTTAATTCTTTTGTAAGTCTTTTCATACATACATACATACATACATACATACATATCCAAAAGAATGTGGCACACAATGCTGAAATTAGTTTTCTTCAAAAATTCTTATCCAGACAAGCAACTCTTGCTGCATTCACATTCATGATATCTCTCATACATGCTCTGTTATTTCTATCACTTAGAAACATTCGCTCATGTAAAATATTCTTAATCATACCACTTCTTTTACTCATCGGACGTCTACTTGCAGACATATACCTTCAATATTGCTATTATACACTGTAAAAACTAGCGAAATTATAGAAAATAGTAATTTTATTTTACCATAAATATTATGTATTTCTACCTCAAAATTCTGTAATTTTTACATAATTCATAATAATCACATAAAGTAAATGAAAAATGACCTAATAAGTATGTAAAATTGTTTACTTGCTGCAAATTGCATCACATACTTAATATAGAATTACATATTGTTGGTATAACTTCTTAATTTATGTACAATTACAGCTTGCATATTAATATCTATAATAATTCATCAAAATAATGAAACTTAGTACATATTTTGTGTAATAATACTAATATCTACAATATTTTAAGTGTAATTTATTCATTTCATAATACATCCTTTATTTAAATTTACAAATGTATGTCATTATACTAACAATAATATTACAGAACGAAACAAATTTTACCTATTTATGGAGAATTTTTGACAGCAAATTTACTGAAGTTCTGTAAATTAACCAAAAGAGACTTTACTAAAAAAAAAAAAACTGTAATATTACATACATATCATCTTGTTGGTAATATCATATTACATAATGTTTGTAATAGTTCTGATATTATTATATTGTTTAAACAATTATGTTACAATAACAGCAGTTGAGCAATTATACCTAGAAATACTGGACATCATAGTGTCTCATGGTTTGTAGGTAAAATTACATAATTTTTTTTAGAGTGTATATTCTTTTAATCAAACATTCATTAAACATCTGTTCAAGATGACTAACACCAACTTTTGTAACAATATTTTTGTTACAATACGTTTATCAGTCATTTACGTGTACGTAAAACGAGAAAGTTATAATAGAATTAGAAATATAATATAAATAGAACATTGAGTCGCGCGATTGTATTGTTAGCTGATCATTTAACGTAAAATATGTAAATACTCTCTATTGATTAAGTTAACAACGTTTTATGCAACTAGCTAAATAAAATCGACTAACTTTATGAATTTTTTTCTGCGAAACTATAAATGATATCAAACCGTGGTTTTCTGGAGGTGAAAGAATAGACTTTGAACTTTTTTCAGGAATTTTTATTTTTACTTTTATTGGAAAGGGTCCGAGTTCTAACCCTTTCTTCCAAGCTCTGCAAAACTGGACGGCTGTGCTGTTCATTTGAAACAAAAATCAAAAGACACCTTTGAAGTAATGATGTATTATCTGATTTTTGACCGATTTTATCTCGAATAAATATTTGTGGAAAAATGGGTCAGAAACCATATTATTATACTTCAAAGTGTGCCTTTTGATTTTTGTTTCAGATGAACAAGAAAGGAGTTTTCATTGTTACCGCATAGCTGTCCGGTTTTGCAGAGCTTTGAAGAATGGATTAGAACTCGGACGAATTCCAACAAAAGTAAAAATAAAAATTCGAGAAACAAGTTCAAAGTCTATTCTCTCATCCCCAGAAAACCATAGTTTGATATCTTTTATCGTTTCACAGAAAAAAATTCAAAAAATTAGTCAATTTTTTTTTAGGTCGAGAACAACCACATCTTCTTTTTTTAACATTGTTCTTTCTTGTTTTACCAGTCTATCGCTAGCAATGGACAGCAGCAGCAGCGAACCATCATCTATGCTGCATGTCCGTGCATCGACCATGTACCCGCTACCGATATCGGACGACGATCCAGCATTGGAAGCACTAGGTGGCGGCCTAGTAAATGGTAATGGCCCGATGGAAGTGCTACCCTTTCCGTTACTCTGCGGCGAAGCACGCGTCTATTCCGGCCGATGTGTCGACGGGATTCTCGCCCTTACCAACTACCGATTCTATCTGCAGAATGGCGAACGACAGTGTCACGTACCGCTTGGTCTGATTGAGCAAGTCGAAGTCAGGGATATGTTCTATTTGCATGTCTGGTGTAAGGATGCACGCAGCTATAGGTAAAATGCGACGCCTGTCTTTTTTTTTCTTTTTCTTTTTCTTGTATTCTAATCAGGGATGAAAAACGTAACGTAACAATACCCGATAACGTTATAATAACGATTAAATTATAATTTCTAATACACTAACGTAACGATAACGGTTCGTAAAAAGTTATTTCGTAAATATGTGTTTGTATTTCAAACATGAAAATTATTTTAGTAATATTATTCTTTAATTTATACTTTACACATACATAATTTTAAAGTAACAAATAAAATTTATTTTGCCGGCCGACATAGCCGAGCGGTTTAGGACGTGTTTCTCATTGTGTCTGAAACCGTTCGTACCTGTGCGGGCCCGGGTTCGAATCCTTGTTTTATCTAAATACAGTTTGAAAAGTGATATATATCTAGCATCTACTGGATTGATGGTCTTCGCTACCGAATCCATTTGTGTAAAAAAAAAAATTATAACGTTATTTACGTAATTTATTTATTATTATTTTTAAAATATGGTTTATATTACATTCCTAAAGCTGGCTGAGCCGTTTCGCCAAATCGACAAACTACTGGAGAATTAAAAGCTACTTAAGTGCCCTATATTCACTAATTTTAGATTCTTTAATTTTTTTTTTGAAATCGAGGGTTTCGCTATCTTAAGATAAAGCTAGCAGAACCTAAGAGAACATGTTCAAATTGAAATCCAAAAAGTCATTAATTGAAAGGTAATTATAGGCTAATAAAGTGACCTATTTCCGAATTTTAGACTCTTTATTTAAAAAATAATAATCGAGAGATAAAGCTAGCAGAACCTAAGAGAACATGTTCAAATTGAAATCCAAAAAGTCATTAATTGAAAGGTAATTATAGGCTAATAAAGTGACCTATTTCCGAATTTTAGACTCTTTATTTAAAAAATAATAATCGAGAGATAAAGCTAGCAGAACCTAAGAGAATGACATGTTCAAATTGGAATCCAAGTAGTTAATAATTAAAGGCTAATTATTGGCTAATTAAGTGCTCTATTCCCGAATTTTAGGCTCCTATTTGAACGTGTCGTTCTCCCAAGTTCCACTAGCGTTTTCTTAAGCTAGCGGAACCCTTGATTTTTTTTTGAAAATTAAAGTAAAATTCTGGAATAGAGCTAATTAGCTTTTAATTATTGACTACTTGGATTCCAATTTAAACGTGTCGTTTTTCTATGTTCCACTGGCCTTATCTTAAGCTAGCGAAACCCTCAATTATTTTAAAAAAATAAAGAACCTAAAATTCGAAAATAGGGGGCACTTACTTAGCCTTTAATTCTCCAGTAGTTTCCATGTCGATTTGGCGAAACGTCTCCGCCAGCTTTAGGGACGTTAAGCAACGAAAACAAATAATAAAGAACGTTATACAATAACGTAACGATATGAAACGTTATTTCATCTTTGATTCTGAAAATTATTTTTATTTTCCTTTGAAACATAAGTATTCTCCGATTGAATGCAACATAACTTAAAATTATTTCCCATATTTTGAAAACATGAATCTCTATTCTCATTTTACATTTTTTGTACAATATGTTATGCGTAGAAAGATATCTCTTTTTTTTGTGTTGAACTCAGATATTTCTAATTTGAATAAAACTCAAAAAGTGCGTTTTACTTCGAGTGATAGATAATACACCTATCCTTCGATTAACACTGAAAGTAAAACCGTGTAAAACGAAAATAAAACCAAAATGTATATTATATTCAGTCATTTATTTACGTAAAACAAAAGTAAGACATCTTGAAATACTTAAAATTATACTTCTTTCATAAAATAACCAATATATATATATAAGTAATAGAAGTACATATTTAATTCATTTTACATTAGAAACAAAAAATAAAAAAACAAAAAGATCCTTAAAAAGTTAATTATAAGTTTAATTACTGTCATCACTTTCATCTCACTATCAGTCTTTTCTTTCTGATGTCACTTTCATTACTTGAGCTTTCTTGATGCGAATATACATTTTTAAAAGTTTTTTTTTTTTTTGAAATTTGTTAATTTATAAGCCGTGTATAAGCGAAATTGTGAACAACAAGTGCCGTGTAAATCGGGGGATAAGTGTACTATATTTTCTTAGAGCGTTCAAACTAAAATTCAATGATATAAAATAAATGTTTTAAAATTTTTGTTCAGGTATGACAATTTTTGTCAAATATACAGAAAATAATATTTATCAGACTAAACAAATTCCATTTAAAAAAGAAAACCTATTTCTTTATCGAAAATAAATGAAATATTTTTGTTAAATTTGGCTAAGTTAGTTTTAAAATGTAAACACCGTCCTCTTTTTGGCTGAAAGCCAAAATTGTAAAAATATTGAAAGTCATGTTGTGCTGTCTTTGTTTTATTTCGTATTTTTAAGTACTCGAAAAAAAAAATTCACAAAAAAAATATATGTAACTATTACATTAGGTGCTAAAAATAAATGTGTATGCGGTATATCAACTAATAAATAATAAAAATTTATTTTATAACAATACTAAAAATCGCAAGGTCGTTGTGTGACATTGCAATTTCTAATTTATTGTAAAAAGTAAATATTTAAAGTAAATATATATATATATATATATATATATATATATATATATATATATATGAAAATAAAAACAATGTAATTATTTTTAATCTTAGAAAGTGATTGGAAGATTTATATTCTAATTTTAAATAATATTTTATCGGAATTAAATAAATATTGCTCTGACGTCATATTTTATGTATCAATGATTAAACAAATTTTCGAAAATATATTTTTATTGATAAATGCATCGTTTATTTATAAAATTAATTAATTCGTTTTTTTTTTTTTATAAATTTGTGACGAAACTTATATTATCAGTGTTGGTAGAAATATTTTTTTACTTCGATTTTGTTTGAAATATACAATTATTTTTTTATTCGTGGTAAAATTAACCTTGAAATGCTATAAATTAAATTATATATTATATAATTAGTATAGTAAATATTTGCTACGATTTATGAACTATAAATATTTATTTATATTATTCAATAAAATTTATATTACCAATTACAAATATGCAAGAAAAAAATTTGTAATAGAATTAAAAATAACCAATATTAATGTATTAATATGTATCGTTACCTAAATTAGAAAACCTTATTGATATTTTAGCACCGTCTATTTGATATTGAACTAAATAATCGATTAGAAATATATTCAAATTCTAACGCCTTCAAATAGCTAATTTTTATAGTCACCTGACTACATCATTGTATGTAAAAATGAAATGTTTTTTTTTGCATCTTCTGCATAACTTAAATTTTGTAGTTACGTCGTTTTCGTATCGTAAAAAAAGAATACAAAAAAGAAAACTGTTAAATAATATTGGCCTTTCTTTTTTAAATGTAATTAATATTTTTTTATATTTGATATTTTTATTATACTGGGTGTCCCATTTTAATCTTTCCAGCAGAATATCTCGAGATGAGTGCGTCTAATCGAGAAAGTTGCCGAATGAAAAATTGTGTGGTTCGGAGCGGGACATCCGATTCTCTCAAAAATTTAACCCTGACCCCCAGGGGTGGGGGGGTGGATAATAGGGATAACTTTAAAATCTTAAATGGGAGCCCCTATTTTTTATTGCAGATTCGGAAAGCATAAAAAACTATATATTTTATCTGGGAACATTTTTATTTACAACAGATGGCACTGTAATCGCCAAAATGTGAACATAAAATTAGTGTTTGGCTGACAATTAATGATTAAAAAATACTCAGGCCGTTTAAAATGGACACATCTTCACTCCTCCTGGAGGTATGGATGTGAGCAAAGTGTGATACCTCCAAAAAATACCCTTAATTTGTTATTGAAAATTCACAAGTAACGTTAGATTAAGAAGTTGTGTTTGAAAAATACGTAACCAAATTGAAATGGACTCATCTTCACACCTTGACAATGAAAGATATATATATATATATATATATATATATATATATATATATATATATATATATCTCTATTTAAATTTTTAAAGTTACCTCTATTATGCATCTCTCGAGGTCGGGGTGAAATTTTTGGGAGAATCGGATGTCCTCCTCCGAACCACAAAACTTTTTGGCAACTTTCTCGATTGGAGATATTCTGCTGGAAAGATTAAAATGGAACTATTTTATATTATGCCACGAAATTTAGTATCTAGGAATATTTCAATATGCTCATTTGATGTAAAATATTTTCAGTAAGATGATTAGTTATATTAATTACAGAAATAATATAGGGAGAAAGCCACGCACACGGTAATGATACGTTTCAAAAATTATATTTATTCGTAAATTATTACCGTTTAAAGAAGTGGCCTTAACAAAAACAATCAATGACTATTTTTCTCTTTTTCTGTACCATGTAGATGTACATTTGACAACAACGATCAATGCGCTGATTGGTTTCGTCGTTTGACCTCATTGACATCACCTCCACGTCAGCTCCAGTATCTGTTCGCGTTCTGTTTTTATGCATGGGCATCGGAACGCGAGCACGAGGATATCATGCAACGTTTGGGCGGACCGCTCGATCCACCCTGTGCACTTCTTGCTGGAAACTATGAAGACAATTTAATATTTCCGCCAGATGATTCGGCTTTTCGGTACGAAGTTTGCTTTTTTAATCCATTAACGGCTAATTTCTTTTTTTTTTTCAAAAACTAAACTATATTTTTATGCTAATAGATGTAAGTAAGAGTATATTAATAACAAGAGAATATAATGAAATAAACAGCAATTTTGTACTTTATAGTAATTTGTTTTTGTTTAAATCGCCATTAATTTATCTTGATGAACTAAATAAATTATTATTAGTTAATTTTTTGAAATGAAGAAAAATGCATTAACCTTGCCGGGGTTTGAACCCGAAACCTTTTGCTTTTGACTGGTCATGATATACTCATGAATTAAATACAATCGAGTACATTACATGATGTGTTAATAAATCCAGCAAAGTTAGTACATTTTTGTATTCTTAATTACACATGGCGTATTACTATAAACATATATATATATATATATATATATATATATATATATATATATATATATATATATATATATATATATATAGTACTTTTTTTTAATTATTTTGACGTTAAATACTATTGCTACTTTGAACCTTATGTACTACACATCTTTTGACAATTTTTCAACGCTTACGACACGTCTTCCCTCTGCACATAGTCTGTGGTTTATTTACTCTAAATGTCATGTGTATTTTTTTATATATTCTTAATTACACAGGGCGTATTTTATTAGGTTATAGTGTTTTGTTTTTTGCTTAAATCGCCAATAATTTATTTTGATGAACTAATTAAATCATTAGTTAATTTTTAATGCATTTTTCTTTATTTAAAAATTAACTAATAATTTAATTAGTTCATCAAAATAAATTAATGGCGATTTAAGCAAAAACAACATAGTGTAGTTATTTTTGTCATTATATTAGATTATAGTATTTTGTTTTTTCTTAAATCGCCATTAATTAATTTTGATGAACTCATTAAATCATTAGTTAATTTTTAAATAAAGAAAAATGCATTAAAAATTAACTAATAATTTAATTAGTTCATCAAAATAAATTAATGGCGATTTAAGCAAAAACAACATACTGTAGTTATTTGGGTAATTTTTTCCTGATGTATGTTGAATACATTGATTATTAATAAATATTAATACAGAACTACAACAATTTTAATATAAGTTCGGAAAGTATTTTTTTCTAAATTTTTTTCTCAACTAATTTCAGCTACGAAGTAGAACGTCTCGGTTTCGACTTACATGGCGCCTGGCGCATTTCCAACGCGAACTTAAACTACAAACTCTGCCCGAGCTATCCGCCTCAATTACTTGTACCGGCTTGCATCAGCGATGACACGCTGGAAACGGTTGCCCGATTTCGTAGTTCACGTCGTATACCGGCCGTAGTATGGCGGCATGCCGGCAATGGTGCTGTGATCGCACGTTGCAGTCAACCGGAGGTCGGTTGGTTGGGATGGCGTAGTTCGGAGGATGAAGATCTCTTAAAAGCAATCGCTGATGCGTGCGCGTTTGATAAAGGACCACGGTCGATTGTCGATTTAACGAGCAGTTCAACACCGCATACACCCACCGATCAGAATTCGGTTAGTTCCGATGGGGATTTGGTATCGGCTGTTGCACAAGAACGACCAATTGATACTGCTACGCTGCAAGCTGGAAAGGTACAAAGGATTTTGATTTATAGAAATTATTGCTGTCTTCTGCGGGGGGGGGGTCGTAGAAATAATATTTTATTTTACTATGGTACAGATTGGTCTGATTTTAATAATTTAATCACAATTTCAATCATTTGATTTTGTTTTAATAATAATAATTTAAATAATTAATTTTAATTAATTAGTTTTTTTAATTAAATTTATTTCAACAATTGATTAATTAAAATATCTAGATACATCTATAGCACAAAATAAATATTAAAATAAAAAAATCATATAATGTAATATTTTATAATATTAAAATTAGAATATTCAAAATATATTAAATAATATTTAATGATAATGCAATCTATAATGATAGGTATGCAAAAGGTATTACAAATAAAAATTTTGATATATATTTTTAGTTTTTATTTTTAATATTTAGTAAATTATAAACATAAAAAATATTATATTGTCATTTTCCATTAAGTCGTCGTCATGGAAGCTTGCTACTCCAGGTCCTGTAACTTCTATATTTTTTAGATTTTTGTTAAATTTTCTACGTAAATTTGTTTTACATTATATCTACTACCTGTTGATAACAATTATTTATATCATGGACACTGTTTTCATGAATATAACAGACACTACCTTCAAAGAGATTTGTGCACTTGGTGGTAGATAAACTGTAAAAAGTATTTACATAGAAAATTTGACTAAATTCTAAAAAATATAGAGTTGCAGGACCTAGAGTAGCAAGTTTTCGTTAAATATTACATGTATAAAATTATATGTTATATTTATATTTATAAGTGCATAAAAATAATTAATAAACTCTGTAGAGTAACTGAGAAGGATGATTGATAGAATTAATGCTGTAGGTAAGAATATGAATCTTATGCTGAATGTAGTTTTTGAGACGGGTGATTTGATGACTGAATGCAATGTATTTGTTAATCCGGTGCACGTTTATAGCAGGTAGATGTGTATTTGAGTAGTTTGATTGTGAGATTAAAAGACAAGTTAATGCTGGTTGTAAGATTTGGGTGCTTTGGATAAATTTGCTAAAAACTTAAATTTTCCAAATAAACCCGTTTGAGTGTATACAATGCTGTTGTGATGCCTACGTTGATATATGGGTAGAGAATGTTGGCTTTGGCTGTAAAAGCATAAAAGAAAAATGACTGTTGTGAAAATGAGATTTTTACTTGGAGTATATGATGTAAACAGGAGGAATCGGGTACGAAATAGAGTGTATGATGAATGTAAAATTGAAAAAAAAAATGTTGTAGCAAAAGTTGTCGTGTTAGTCAGTTAAGATGGTTTAGTTAGTTAAAAGAATTTACGTGAATGATATTGAAGTTATACGATTGCGTGGACGTCCGATGAGTAGTTGGAGTGGTATGATTACGAGTATTTTGCGTGATAGAATGTTCCCTTAGAATAGATGAGTATGTATTTCTAGGTATAAAATGAATGTATGAAGCAAAAGTTATTTATCTGGATAGAAATGTTTGAAATGTTTCGGCATATTGAAAAGAGTTTGTACCACACTCTTAGAAATACATACATACATATACAATCACGGCATATATACATGGCGTGATTGTGTATGTATGTATTTTAAACTATTGAAAATAATAGCTTTTTTAATTTTTAATTGAATTTTAGAAAGTACTGATAATGGACGCCCGCTCTTATACAACAGCCGTAGCGAATAGGGCACGTGGCGGTGGCTGTGAATGTCCCGAATATTATCCGAGTTGCGATATACAATTCATGAATCTAGCTAATATACATTCAATTCGGAAAAGTTTTCATGCGCTCAGACAACTTTGTTCCTCGTCGGCTGATCAACCTACGTAAGTAGATCTTTAAACATTTCATAATTTGTGTTCAAAAAAAAAAGTAAGGCTCTTTATTATTTTAAACATGTAGATTACAGAAATAACATTTCAAAAGTACTTTGAAATATTGAAAATATAAGCGACACCAGCGACACTTCATGCACCGCAATGAAAATAGAACAGACACAAAATTTCAGATGATATATAAAACTGAAAATTGTGTAAAATGTAATTTCGATCTTATAACAATGATTTTTTTTATCATATCATTAAAAATAGAATTAATGAGTGCTTTCGTAACTACAATGTACTAACTATCTTGGAAGGTAGCAATTTTTTGGAAACATTTATTTTAGAAACTGTAGTATTATTGGATTCGGAATAACATTTTGAAGCGTTTTATGTATTTAGTTTACGTTTTTGTTCGAATTTTGTTCAATACAATTGTTTATTAAGTTCCATTTCATTTAAAAAGAAAAGACATTTTTAAAAAGAAAAAAATCATTAATAAAACAGTAGCAAAAAGTAGCAATAGATTTTTGTTTTAATAAACGGACAGAATCACTAGGAATTCGGAGAGTTTTCCAGATCAATACAAAAAAGTTATAAACTTTTGTAAAGCTATAAAGTTTTGTACTTTATTTTTCAGAATATCACTGGAATTTATTTATACACACACTTTTTTCTGCATTTTTTGCAATAAATTGGTTACTCTCAACTTTTTCATTCATATGAATAATTAACATTATAAGTTGTGTATTTCAACTCTTTTGCAGTAGATGAATCAACAAATAATAGTTTTAGGCGATTATAAATAACCTTTTTTTTTGGAGTTTTGTCCACCTAGATTCAGAATTCATACCACTGTGCAACACCTCAATAAAAACAAGGCTTTACTCATACGATTTAACTTTGATTTTATTTCAGCGAACATGCATGCATATATAAGTTTTGTTAAATATCGAATAATATTTGTTGCAGTTGGTGGTCGTTGCTAGAAGGCACCCGTTGGCTTCAGCACATGTCCGGTCTGATGCGTGCTGCTGTCACACTGGTTGCTTCTGTAGAACGTGAGGCTCGTCCAGTACTAGTGCATTGTTCCGATGGCTGGGATCGGACACCGCAAATAGTCGCACTTGGCGAACTCTTACTCGATCCGTACTATCGTACGATTGAAGGTTTTCGCGTGCTGGTCGAACGCGAATGGCTCGCGTTCGGTCATAAATTCGCCGATCGGTGTGGGCATGGTGTCGGCGGGGAAGATTTAAACGAACGGTGTCCGGTGTTCTTACAGTGGTTGGATTGTGTACATCAACTCACCAAACAGTTTCCCTGTAGTTTTCAATTTGCTAATACTTATTTGGTAAGTTTAACCATTTTCTGATCGAATAAATTGGGCATATTCTAGTTTTTTTTTTTTTTTAATGCAAAGTACGCTCAACTTAATGTGATCACATCGGAACTTTTGATAATAATAATATACAATAAAAATATCTTTATTGATTAGAACAGTATATAAATTATGCAATAAACTAAAAAACTTAACAACATTCTGTTAATTAAATTTGAAAACTTACAAAAATGTTCTTAGTTTTTTTCTTGTAATTATTAATAATACTGGGAACTCAAACCAGATCATTTTAGATCCGGATCCAATATTATCTGGATAATTAGGTTCTCGGATATCCGGATCTCGGAACCGAATCTCAGATCAGAGTCTATCTGAATCTAGCTGTTTTATATTTTTATATAAATTTTTCAGGCATTACACAAACATGTTTGCATGTTTTTTTTTTATTATTGAAATAAGTGCACAGGGAGGTTACGATAGACCTATTTTTTGTTTAAAATTTTATGCGTTTAAAGAAATAATACAGTTTTATTTGTTTATTAAATGGAATGAATATTGAAAAGACATTTTATAAAGCTATATTATTTCATCGAAATGCGAAATAAGTGTGCGACAGCAATATATACAACGTGCCAAAAAAAATCATGTATTCAATGTGCCTCAAAATTATATATACAATGTGTTTAAAGAATCATATATGTATAATGTGTTTCAAGATTTATTATATGCAATGTGTCTCAAAAATTATATATACAATTTAAGATCCGAATATCGAATCCGGACCTCAAATTATCCGAGAACCGGATATCCGAATCTTTTTGTATCTGGATATAATTTTTTCAAATATTGACACACTAATTATTAATTAAAGTTTTGCTGACCTAGTATTTTTCGGTCTAGACGATAATTTTTATATATTTCCATGTAATGTAATGTGATATGTTTTTATTGGCGATTGGCACATGTTATGTATATTTCGTTTTTTTTTTTCTTCCAAATAACAAAAACAGGTATAATTATTTCTAAGAAAAATATGTTTTTGTTTTATTATAAATGTTTTGTGATAATGACAACATTTTCTTATGATTACATATTTGTTAAATAACTTATTTATAAACTAAAAAGAGAAATAAGTTTTAATTGACGTAGAAATGATTATATTATCTAAGAGATTAAATGACAAGAATAAAAAAAAAATGCCATTATTATTTTATTACTTTTTTAATTAAACGTTTCATAATGTTTAATTTATCATTAAGTAGTTTTGACAATAAATTAATATCAACTTATCAAATGATAAAGTAGGGAAACAAATTATATTATTTTTAATAATTATAATTGTTTTGAAAAAAGTGCTTTTGATGTTTATTTAAAATTACTTATTAAACACTTTCAATTCATTTCAATTAGTTTATTTGAATTTTATAATATTAGATATAAAAAATATATATTAAAAACAGAAATACCATTTATATTTGATAAATTTATATTAAAGCAAAAAATGAAAGCACTTTTTCATAAACAAAAGAGGTTGAAATACGGTCATAGAATTTTCTTTAAATAATTAATACTTAAAAACAATGTAGATGTTTAATTCAATTAATCTTAATATTAAATAGTTTGTGAAGATGGGATATTTGAATTACCGAAATATTGAATAATTTAAATAAATAGACTGAAACGTTAATATTTGTTTGATTATATATACTAATAACTATTTATTTGTCTTCTTTTTTTTTTTAGGTAAAATTGGCTCAACATATCTATTCAAATTTATTTGGGACATTTTTATGTAATACGAAACAGGAACGGGTCGAACATGTATACGATAAAACATTTTCGGTTTGGCGTTATTTAAATGCACCTTGTTTTAAAAATCATCTTTATGCGCCACCGTGCTCCTCCTCTAATCAGGTAACATTCTTTTTTGTTTAAATTTTATTATCATTCGTTTATTTATTTATATCTTTTAATATAGATATTATAATTTTTCTAATATCTAGTTTCTATCCAGTTTATTATCAGTAGAACTTTGATTCGGAAATAATTTTTATAAAATCTATTAATCAATGTTATTTTTATTTAAATCATGTATTTTTCTGATTATTATTATATGTTAACATAGTAAAAAATTCTTTCAGAACTTATACAAACTAAAGTTCTGTATTCATATTCTTCATGAAGACGGACGTTGAGTTCGTCGAAACGTTCATTATTAATACTGAACTTAAAAACTCTAAAGCTGTTTTATTTTATTATTATATGTAATATTTATTGAGGAATATTTAATAATAAGTTTTGTTCCAATACACTTTAGGGATTGAATTGTAATCGTTCGAAGTATGCACAGTGTGCAAAACAACACTTGAAACTGAAGTTTAAAACAAATCTTGGCAAACTGTTTCACTGATTGGCCTAGTTTAGACGTTAACGAAAGTGTTACTTGTGATTACTCTAGTATTGCTCACTCGTTTTATTCTGTATATTAAAAAGCGACAATAATAGTAACCATAAGTAACCAAAAGTGTTACTTCAAGGTTAACATTTGGTTATATATGTAGTTATTTGTTACGTTATAGGTTAAATGTTACGGACAAAAAAGTGGTTAGTTTCATTTACTTGGTTGAGTGGGTTAGCTCAAAATAGTTAATAAAATTACAGTTTATTCATATTAAAAATATTTTACCGTAAATTAATAATCTAAAATAATATATTGAACATTTATTTAACATATAATCTAAATATTATAACTTTTAAATATCATTTACCATTTTTTTTTGCATTTTTAGTTGTCACTAGTAGTACGGTAACTAGCTTTTTATTTATGTAAAATAAACGTGACTTCATAATTGTTTTATATATATATATATATATATATATATATATATATATATATATATATATATATATATATAAGTGAAAAATAATCGGATTATTTTACATAACCTTTCAAATTTATAAGTTTACTGTTTACTTCTTTGAAAGTGAATAAAGACAAAAAATTATATATTAACCGCACTACAAAGCCAGTTAGCTGTATCATGTAACTGCATCTTCTCAAGTTACTATATGACGTCACCGGTATGAGTGAGAATAAAACGTAGTTACTATGTAACCGCAAGTAACCGTGCTGAGTAAAAATTGTCTAATATATTTTATAATAAATTAAAAGTGTGGCGAAAAGTTACTAAAATAAAATAATTTCTTTTAAACCACAAACAATAATCTTAACCCTCGGAGTACTAAAAGTGGGTCAATCGTGACCCGAAATATGCATTATTTACTTGTATTTCTGACAATTATTTTTTTGACGTTCTACATTTCTCAAGTTCTCCTATTATGTTATCTTCTATTATTTTTGATGTCATTTGTATGAATATAAATTTTAATTCTCCAGATGTTTCATAAAATGTCTGTTAGGTCACGTCAGATCCGTTAGTGTAACTATCAAATACATATTGTTCATTTGTCGAGCTGTGCAAGTTTATACTTGTTTCGCGCTATTCGAGATATTGCAGATTTATTTGCACAAAACTATTATTATTATATTTTGTTTTTGTAAAAATATGTTTGTATTACAGATATATTGTGAATATTTATCTAGAAAATAAAAAAAAAATAAATGAAAAATAAATAATTCATGCTATTAATTTATTCAAATTAACCACAAAAGCAAAAAAATATGTTAAAAAAATTATCTAGACTGTATGGGTCACTATTGATCCGTTTTCGGAAACAATGTTTGCCAAATTTTTTCCGTACTCCGAGGGTTAAAAGAGAGCTATATACGTATTTCGAAAGCTAAGCTTGCATTATCAATAGCAAAAGCTAAAGTTGTCAAAGAACAGTATTCTTTGACCACTGGGTTGTTTTATTAATATGTTTCATGTAACCGACCTTGAGAGTTTGTTGTAATAAATTTACTGTGTAGTATTAAATCCATTATATTAACCGTTTGAGTACCAAGCAGTGATTTTGCGCTTCTTCTGTTCCGCTCGAAAAGTGTCAGTTGTGAAGCCGACAAGCTCGGCTTCTGTCAATGCGCAACTTTACGGCTATCGTTCCATTTTAGGTAAAAATAAAATTGGAGTAATATTACGCTTTGTAGGTGTACATCTTTTTATTCTTATAAAGAACGATTACTAAATATAATTAACTAAATAATGTAGAATAGGGAATAAGACAAGCGCAAAAGCGCTCTTTGGCACTTTTGGACGGGGAAACAGCAAAGACCCGTGGCACTCAAACGGTTAAATAAATCTTAAATAATGTTTGAAAAAACTAAATAAACAAACAAAAACAGGTACTATGGCCGGCTTGTAACGTTCGCGATTTACAACTCTGGTCGGATGTGTATATTGGTACATTGGAATCCACTTCGATCGATTCGAGCATCTGTAATTCAACGCTACAAACGACAGCATTGATTGGCGCTAATGGTCTACCGATAATGGCTGGTGGCACTGGCACGGGAACTGGATCGGCAGCGGGCGTGGTTTGTGCAGGAGGCGTGGCCGGTGGATGTGTTGGACCGGCCGGTTGTGGCGCTGCACAGGCCGCCGTTGCCGCCATGACGAAGACGAGAAGTTACGGTGATTTAATGGGCGCGGCCGGGCCATGTGCGACTGTTCGACGATGTAGTGATCCGAGTATTAGTATTGATCCGATGTAAGTAATTCAAACATTTTTAAAACTTTAGTTCTTATTCTAATGGGGAAGTTTAGCGTGATTGAAGTTGCGTGTAAAATTATTTTTTCTCAAATATATACCGTGTGTTGACTTGGACCGTCCGTCGTACATAGGGATTTAGCATGTAAAATCAGACATGTGCGATTTCCTGCTTCCCAAATTATTTTACAAAAAAAACTTTGGTATAAATGTTTTAGGAAACACTTTTTTACATGTAAATCAATCAACAAAATTTTTTTTGGAACCACCCCAACGTCAGGATTTTACCCTACAGTTGTCAACAAATTTACTGAAAATGGCATTTGTCGGCCGTGCATTAGCATTTGTTTGATTTTTTGTTCCAATTTCACGGCTACTGCCATTTTCCAGTCAATTTCTTAACAACTTTAGACCTAATTCTTGACGTTAGGAAGGTTCCAAAAAAAATTTTAGTAATTGATTTACATGCAGAAAAGTATGCCCTAAAACATTTATCATAAGGTTTTTTTTGTAAAATAATTTGGGAAGCAGGAAATCGCACATGTCTGATTTTATATGCTAAATCCCTATGTACGACGGTCCAAGTCAACACACTGTATATAAAATAATAACAGAAACTGTCATTAAAATTTTTAATAATTGTTTCTTTTATTTATTATTAACAATTTTTGTAAGGACATTACTGACGTCACAAGTCTATTGTGCGCAAGCGCAGAAGAGTTGGTGAGATATAATTTTGAAAACGTATGTCGTAGTAAATGTTGATTTGATTACGCCCAGTGAATAGCTTGTATCGGTAATCATGGCAATACATGTGCGTCTGATTCAGATGTCGACATAAGTTTTGCGATGACATTACTGACATCATCACGACATGTTTCTACATTTTTTAGGAAATCTGGGCATCTTCGAGAAAAATGATAAATTAAACATCACTTTTTAAGCCAGGTCCAACCAAATAAAGAAATAAAAAAAATACTCTAAAATTCCTCATTACACATTTCAAAAAAAAAAAAAATGTGATAATAGATGTTATTTTTTTTTAACTGCTTATCCTTGCCTTTTTATCCTTGTTTATTTATTCCTTTTATTCTCACTAGAGGTAGATCAAGATCAAGTTCAGTCACTAAACTAAAAAAAGAAAAAAACTTGACCATATGAAACCCGACAATAACATATTGGCAGTACTGACAGCTTGTTGACAAGAATGAAAATAATGTTGGGTGTAAAATCAGTTGTATGTCAACCAATCAGAAGTATATATTTTGGCGCAAAAATTTTAAATTACTCCTCCTAGTTAAAAAAACAAACTATAGGTACAATGAGTACCATTTTAATAAAAACATAAATAATTTCAAATGATAGAATTATTACTATTTATATTGTAACATATTATCGATACAGAGACAGAAATTCCAAAATTATAAATTTTAATTCAATTTTTTAAAACAAATAATAAAATATGTATTCACTGAATCGTTTTTTATTTCTTTTTAAAGGAAAATCAGCAGTTTAAGCATAAGTTCAGTCGATATCGACCAGTCCGATTCCGAACCTATCACCGAAGCAAGCGATACAAAGAACGATGAAATAACAACAACCACGACATCCTCATCAACCACAACCACCACCACCACACCCGATTTACAGCAACCACTACGAAACGGTTTCGTTAGCGATGACATTCTCACCACATCTCAAATTCGAAACGGTGATGATGATGGTATAACATCGATTCACAAACCGATAATGATCGCACCGCAACAGCCGAACGGTTTCGTTCCGAAGAAACCGCACGATCTAAACGGTTTTAAACCACCCGATTTGGGGTTTCAAACAAATTACGACGATCTACTAGTGAACGCGAAACTACTAACAAACAACAGTGGCACGACGAAACAATGTACGATAGTAAAGACAAACGAATGTTATTTAAATAGTAAAAACAACGGTAGTAGTGGTGGTGATATTAATCATAATGATGGTGAACAACAACAACAACAGTTTAAATGTACAAATAATGATGATAATGATGAATCATCATTATCGGATAATGAAGAACGTTCGGAGAGTAAAAGTGAAATAACATTATGTGCTAGTCCTCATCATCAGAACGGTGTGAACGGTAGTAGTAGTGGTAATAATAGCAGTGTTATAACGGCGAAATTTATTGTCGGTGCTGGTGTTGTTATTCAGAATGGTGTTGGTGCGGGTATGGTGGGTGCGGACACGGGCAGCACAGCTGGTGGTGGCGGTGGCGGCGGTACAGTTGATGATAGTACTACTAATGTTAGTTTAACAAACGGTGGACTAATCTGTGCCAAATCAAATGAAACTAGTACGGATACATTAGTTGCTGATCAACATACTTATATTGCTAGGTAAGTTAGTATATTATTCTTATTATTATTGTACATCTTAATTAGTTACGCTTGTTTTTCATGACAATTTTTTTATTTTTAAATAAAAATTAGAAAACATATTAAGTACATAGACATAAAATAATAGCTGTGTTTTTTTTTTACATTCCACTCAGATCAGTAAATCTTTTAAATGAGCTGAGCTGAGTTTTGCTGAGTGAGTTGTATTAATAAATAAAACAGTTTATTTGAAAGTGACATTTAAAATCTTAAGTTCCACATATGATATAACCTAAAATATTAGATGTATTTGGATTGTTTGCGTTGATAATTTATTGCAACTCGCCCCGGATATCTATTGTATTGATTTCAAAATAAAATATTCAAATATAAATGTCAACCTGTATCAAACACGTTATCAAATCTGAAACTAGGAAAATTTGAATTGCGCATGTATCGGTATGGGGAGAAGCAATTTACTCACTTCGAACTCAGTTACGAGACAATAAATAAAACAGCTATTATTTCAAGGTTACTGATATTTGCTGATCTGAGCTGAGTTTTTCGGTAAAAAAAACATAGCTAATAAATCAGAATAAGTCTTATTTAAGTATTCGTATATAGAAAATTATATAGGGTTGGTGCATAATTGTCTGCCGTTTTTGTAGGCGAGTTATTTGTTAATAAAACTTGCTGTTCTGTAATAAACAATAAATATTCAATATTTCATAATAAATATTGTTTAAAAAAAACACCTGATAATTATACACCAACGCTATATAAATGATAACGTTGTAAAAAAATCTTTCAGCACTCTTTATATTAAAATAAAACGGTTTTAGGTTGCAATTCTGTATTAATATTTATTAATACTCGACGTACATCTTCGTCAGGAAGGATGGTACAAATGACATTTATAGTAAATAAACAGAACATAAGACGTCAATACGTCTAAACTATCTAGATAAATCTGCTATTGCTTAACATGCGTTAGAAAATCTTCATAACGCCAAATTTGAATATATTAAAATAATTGCTAGACCCCAACAATATTAACAGTAGATTGATAAGAAAAGCAATAGAAATTTATAAAGATAATATCAATCAGTGTGAAGGCACTCTGATTTAATTAAAATTTGGCTTCTTTTAATTAAAAATTTATACATTTTTGTAATCTAGCTACTTATTTTGTTACTTAGTAACATGTTTCTATGTTCTGTTTATATACTGTGAATGTTATTTGTATCAGTTTTCCTGATGATGTAAGTATGGTTGAGTTCATCGAAACGTCGATTATTAATAAATATCAACGTTAGTTCACACGGTTCTAATTGCTATGTTCAGACACGTAGCTCAAATACAAACTATGTTGAAGTTAATATTGAATTTATTCGTTTAATACAACTTATTTATTATAACTGACTGTTCTGAAAATTACATAATGAATGTTCAATTAATAATATAAAATAAAATATAATATATTTTTTAACTGGCTGTATTTTCTACAAAAACGATCATTATTGTACTTAAAAAATACCTAAGATATAATATCCTATATAGAATAATATACAAGATCTAAATAAAAAACTTCAAATAAACATATTTCCGAAAATGATTTTTAACGGAACTGTAGCCGTTAGAAGTTTATTACATGTAACATCAATCGCGTTAGCCTTATTTATTATATCAGGAAAAAAAAAACAAGTCATAAACTTCTGAATAATTATAAAATTACTGATTGATTTTCTAACATTTTGTTTAAACACTAGTAAACCAATTTACTAGTTTATAAATTTTTGTACACACATAAATAGATATGTAATAAACAATTTACAATAATTAAAAATCCAAGACAAATTTTGTCGGGACGCAGTAAGTCATAACTAGTAAATGTTATGTAAATGTTAGAAAATCAATCAGTAATTTTACAATAACTCAGAAGTTTATGACTTGTTTTGTTTCCCTGATACAATAAATAAGGCTAACGCGATTGATATTACATGTAATAAACTTCTAACGGCTACAGTTCCGTTAAAAATCATTTTCGGAAATATGTTTATTTGAAGTTTTTTATTTAGATCTTGTATATTATTCTACATAGGATATTATATTTCAGGTATTTTTTCAGTACAATAATGATCGTTTTTGTAGAAAATAGAGTCAGTTAAAACTATACTATTTTTTATTTTATATAAATCAATTAATAATATGAAATTTATTATTGAATTATTAATTCAACATTCATTATGTAATTTTCAGAACAGTCAGTTACTATAAATAAGTTGTATTAAACGAATAAATTCAATATTAACATCAACATGTTTTGTGTTTGAGCTATGTGTCTGAACATAGCAATTAGCAGCTTAAAGCCATTTTATTTTACATGAATGATATTAAAATACAATTGATGAATCTAATTATTAACTTGTTCAAGTTTGTTTGAATTCTCATGTTTGAGAAAGTGTGTTTTGAGAAAACGTGCGTTATAGTTTTGCATTTTTTAATAACAAATTTTTGCATCATACTTTCCAAAAGGTGTAAAAACAAACTAAAATAGGTTTTAGTTGTAGAGAAACAATGTAGAGTAGGAATAATCTACAAATGATAAATTTTGACTCGAATCATTTAATTGGCTCCCCTGAAATTTTTTCGTAAAATAGATAAGGCTCCATTTTTCTATGGCAGATAACAATCTACGTGAAGTTGACACCTCATGTTAGAATTTTGAAAAAACAAACAGTTTTGTCCAACACTTATTTTATTTTGTCGAATATCAACATTTGTTTCACGACATTCGACTGAGTGAGTCAGTGTCGCCAAACTCCGCTTTTGTGACGGTCTAACGCTTTTTAAATGAAAATATAGTATTGGACAAAACTTAGAAACTCCAGAAGATCCTCTGTAAGGTTTAGAAAAGTTTGTTTCTTAGTAAAAAGTTTTGTTCGAGGTCAGATTTTGTTTGCTTATGGGGGTTCCACACCATAGAAATTCGACTTTTGATTCATTAGTTAAGGGATTACATACCTGGTGTTCGATAGGGCATAAAAAGTTCTATAATTTGGTTTTAGTTTTAATTTTCTAGCATGTACCGTGTGAGCGCTAGAATTTTTTTTTTGATTTTTTGGTTTTTATTTTTTTTTCTCAAAAACTATGAGGTGTAGGAAAATAAGCATGATATGGAAAAATGCGAAATAATGAGTACTATAATCTAGTGAATAAACCATTATTCTAGGATGCATCGTTTAGTAGAAAAAAATTAAAAACTGAATTTTTTAAAATCTCTCAAGGGGGTGGTACCCTTACGATTTTTTCAAAATAAAACTTTTTTTAAATTTTGCTGAAAAAATTCAGTAAAATAGAGAAAAAAATTAACTACATAATAGCTAAGTAACTTTTTTCTCAAACTCATTCTGGTTTGGCAGGAAAAATTATTAAAAATTCTAAAAACCATTTTAGAATTTTCAATAATTTTTCATGCCAAACCAGATTGAGGTAGAGAAAAAAGTTACTTAGCTATTACGTAGCTCATTTTTTTCTCTATTTTACTAAATTTTTTCAGATTTTTTAAAGCAAATTTTGAAAAAAGTCTTATTTTGAAAAAATCCCAAGGGTACCCGAGAGATTTTCAAAAATTCAGTTTTTAATTTTTTTTTCTACTAAACGATGCATCCTAGAATAATGGTTTATTCACTAGATTATAGTACTTATTATTCCGCATTTTTCCATATTATGCTTATTTTCCTACACCTCATAGTTTTTCAGAAAAAAAATAAAAACAGAAAAAAAAAAAAAATTCTAGCGCCCAAACGGCACATGCTAGCAAATTGAAACTAAAACCAAATTATAGTACTTTTTATTGTCTATCAAAAAGTATTCTAAGTATTTCTTCGAATTTTACTCGAGAAAGTAG
Source organism: Clivina fossor (assembly GCA_963966155.1). Classification (NCBI taxonomy): domain Eukaryota; kingdom Metazoa; phylum Arthropoda; class Insecta; order Coleoptera; family Carabidae; genus Clivina; species Clivina fossor. The sequence continues at coordinate 12,665,533 of OZ014553.1, read as the reverse complement.
TATATCGCAATTTATCGAAATTACATGTTAAACGCCCATACGAACTTAACGAACGAACACCCGGTATGTGTAAATGAACCAAAACTTTGACAATTAATTCAATGAAAAGTTGTCATTAGATTAAAATACGGTTCTTTTTATTGAAAAGATCAAGTCTTAGAAAACAAATTGTGAGGTCGACAAATGCCGAAGTCATCGTTGTCATTACAAAAACGGTCATATGCATTCCAGGAGATCCTTCGCGGTGGACATCAGAACTCGCTTATTTATTAACCGTTTTGCATACGATTTTTTTCACATATTCTTCCATGTATTCTCTAACTTGTCTCGATCCAGATTTTTCTTTAAATAATTAGGAACAAAATGGTGGCAATTTGAACAAAAAAGTCGTTTTTAACAACGAAGATATTATTATAAAAAAAATCTGGATCGAGACAAGTTAGAGCATGCATAGAAGAATATGTGAAAAAAATCATATGCAAATCATTGAATTAATTGTCAAAGTTTTGATTCATTTACACATATGTTACCCTTTAAGGGGAGTTGGACAAAATAAAATAAGTGTTGGACAAAACTGGGCATAACTTGAGCAAAATAATGTAATTTTTTTTTTTTTTGAAATTCTAACATGAGGTGCTTACTTCAGGTAGGTTAGGTTACATTTAGTGTAAACGTGAACTTTGGAACAAAATTAATATTTTCTATATTTAACGTTTTATCGAAAAATCTTCGAACACGTTGATTTTGTGTTTCAAAGACACTTCCTGATTAAAGAATTTTAATTGTCGTTATGACGTATTACTTTTTTTTCAAATGGCAACCCTATTTTTAATAGCTGATTTTGATAGATTTTTTTATTGGCTATACGACTGTACAAAAACAAAACATTAGTACCTTACATAAAAAGTTAGATTCATTATTTAATGTAGAATTATTTTATGTAGATGAAGATGTAATTATTATGCATTTAAATAATAGAATTTCTTTTATCGTAGAAATTGAGCATAGAATGTTTTGTATGAATTTCGATTTAAAATTGAAATAAATGTATTTTAGTGAGATATGTGAAGTATTGGACCGAAGTGAGCCTATACAGAATGGTGCTTCCGATGGGTGTGAAGTTTGCGCCCAAAATAGAAAATTAATTGGAGATAAACATTTGTAAGTTTCAACAAATTTTTACTTTATTTTAATTTATTTCACTTTTAATTTTTAATTAACTTCATAATTTTTTTTTTTATTATTTATTTATTCAGATTTTTGACTTATTAATGTTTATGTTCCCAAATCGCACCCCAACAAGAAAAATGACATCTAGCGAGAAATTAATATTGTATATGAATACTCACTAAGTTCATTTCTACTTCTAATTACAATGATATATTTGTAATTAGTATTTTATAAATTTTATTCGTATTTTTATAGTTATAAATCTACATATATTTAAGTATTGCTTTTTACTTTACAATTTTTAAATTGTTATTTTTCTTGATGGAGTACGAAATGTTAAAAATAAAATAAGCCTTATTACCGTACTGGATGTGTCGAAATTACAGAAAATTTGTGAAATTTTACTATAAAAAAATCTGTAATTTTATTTTACCATAAATATTCTGTATTGCTATCTCAAAATTCTGTAATTTCTACATAGTTAATAATAATCACATAAAATAAGTAAAAATGACCAAATAAGATTGTAAAATAGTTTACTTGCTGCAAATTGCATCACATACTTAATGTAGAATTACATATTGTTGCATTGTTGGCATAACTTCTTAAATTATGTAAAATTACAGCTTGCATATTAATATCTGTAATAATTCATCAAAATAATGAAACTTAGTACATATTTTGTGTAATAATACTAATAAAATATTTTATGTTTGAAAATACATCCTTTATATAAATTTAGAAATGTATGTAATTATACCAATAATAATATTACAGAACTGAACAAATTTCACCTATTTATGAAAAATTCTTAACAGCAAATTTACTGAAATTCTGTAAATTTATTAAAAGAGATTTTACTAAAAAAAAAACTATAATATTACATACATATGTACTTTTCCATCCCGTTGGTAATATGTCATATTACATAATGTTTGTAATAGATCACGTTTAGCAACATATGTTATTGAAAAAAATCGATGTATTTTTGAATTTTGCAATGCAATTTTAAAAATTAAGGGGGTATATACCTTTCCCGAAGAAAAAAAAATAGATTAATTTTATGAATTTCTGCGAATTTATAAAAGATATCAAATTGCAGTTTTCTGGGGTGAAAGAATAGACTTTGAACTTCTTTCAGAAATTTTTATTTTTACTTTTGTTGTAAATCGTCCGAGTTCTAACTCTTTCTTCGAAACTCTGCAAAACTGGACGACTGTGCGGTAACTCCTTCTCTGTTCATCTGAAACAAAAATCAAAAGGCACGATTGAAGTATGATATATTATCTGGTTTTTGACCGATTTTTTCCCCACAAATATTCATTTGGGACAAAATGGCGACCTTTGGAAAAGAAAAACTTTTGCAGAGCTTCGAAGAAAGGGTCCTGAAAGAAGCTCAAAGTCTATTCTTTTACCCCTCCCCCCCCCCCCCCCCCCAGAAAACGGCTGGCGGTTTGATATCTTTGATAGTTTCGCAGAAAAAAATTCATAAAGTTAGTCGATTTTTTTAGATCGAGAAAGATGTATACCCCCTTAAAACACCCGTATTCTCACCTCACTTTTAAAAGTAATTTTTGTCAAAATTACTTTTGACATTTACTTAAAATTACTTATTAAGTAATTTTAATTCGTTTATTTGAATTTTATATGACATGTTAAGCGAATGTCTAATGAACGTTTGGTTAAAAAGATTTATTTGAATGATTTTGATGGTATACGTTTGTAGGTGGACGTCCGATGAGTAGTTGGAGTGGTATGATTGAGAGTGTTTTGCGTGAGCGAAAGTTTCCAAGTAGTAGGAATAAAAGAGCATGTATGAGAGAAATTATGAATGTGCATGAAGCGAAAGTTGCTTGTTTGGATAGGAATATTTGCAGGAGACTGATTACGGAATGATGAAAAAAGTTTGTGCCACACCCTGTTGGGTACATGGCGTGATTATGTATGTATGTAAATATATATTAAAAATAGATGTACTATTTATTCATTATGATATTATATAAGTAATAACTACTTGGTTCTTTGTTTCAAAAATATTTATTTTGGTGACTATAGTTTCGCTATACAATAGCTTCATCAAACCAATAGTGCTATTGTATAGCGAAACTATATAAATATTTTTGAAACAAAGAACCAAGTAGTACTTACATATAATGAATTTAAAGTTTCAACAAGTAAGACAGAAATTATAGAAGAAATTATACTATTTATATTTAATATAAGGAGATAGAAGTAAAAGTTTATTTTAAAGTGAAAAATAAAAGCACTTTTTAATAAACAAAACCAGGTGAGAATACGGGCCAAAAATATTTTATAGAAATATAATAATTTAGTTTTATAAGTTTTATAATTTTTTTCGTAAACATTTTTACAATGTAAATCGGAGTTAAAGCGGAGCCGAAGCAGTTGTATAAATAATACTCAAATATTGAGATTTTTCCCCCAAAAATTTCACACAAGTTACTCAATCATTGAATCAGCTTGTTAGACTATGCATCAATAACTGACCAGGGCCTCGATTTTATAACTATAATTTCTACAAGATTTCAAAATCTACTAGAATTCAGTTTTCCCCCTCCATTTCTTTAGATGTCATGGGGAAGTTTGTTCACTAAAGCGATTTTGTAAATTCTATAAGAATTTTCAAATTTTGTGCGCGAAAATATTAAAACCCATCTATTTGTCAATAATTTAATAAATAAAACAAATAATATACATCTAAAAATAAATTACATACCTATTTAATTATTTATAATAATTATGAAATATTCTAACCACACTTTTTACGAAAGTACAAAACGTCAAACTAGTAAACAGATAGAAATTCAAGGTCACCAATTCTACTGCCTCTGACCAGTAGATTTCAAAATCCACACCTCGACAAGAGTGGGGGAAAACTGAATTCTTGTAGATTTTAAAATCTTGTAGAATTTAACTTATAAAATCGAGGCCCAGTTATCACAGACTTGTGTTTGGCTCTTTAGGAGCTCGGCCAGTATGATGCCATTGATCAGTGTCCGAAGACAACTGATACTGGTGTTATTGTCTGGCTGGCTTTTATACCAAGTAAATTGAAACGATGTTGTTGAAAAGCAATGGTCTATGGTTAACAAGCCAATTCAATGATTGACTAACTTGCGTGTGAAATTTTTGGGAAAAATGAAAATCTCAACATTTTTAGTATTATTATATTAATTTCACAAATACGCTATGAATATTTATTTGTTTAATGTTATTAGTTGTATAAATACTGAAATGGAGCAGTTAAAAATTTGAACTGCTTCAAAGCCGCCTTGCATTTCATATAATTAAAATTGCTCATATACAGTGGAACCTTGCATAACGAGCATAATTCGTTCCGGAGTTTTACTCGTAATGCGAAACACTCGTTAAGCGAAACAATTTTTACCATATAAATTCATGTAAAATTCGATAATGCCTTCCATGCCGAAAAAATGAAATTAAAAAAAAAATACTCAAGAAAACGTTATATGTAACGTTTATTCAAAGAAAATTACATATAAATTGTTAAAGAGCGTGATTCATCTTCATCTTTTCTTCTATCGCAGAATGAACCAGTCTGGAATGAGAATTCGATTTGCAGAACATACCTAATTCCTTTTTACTAGAAAGCTGTCTAGAGACATTTGTTTTTGTTACATTTTGTTGTAAACACAGGCTGATGTAGCAATGGCACGAAATGTTCCATTGCACAATTCGAGGATTGCCCTATCCACGTCACTCGTTATTCGCTCGTTAAGCGAGTAATTTTTTTACAATTTATTTTGCTCGTTATGCGAAGTTCCACTGTAATATTATTTATCTTTTCAACGAATATTCTTATTGAAATGAAATAATAAAATGTGTTCTAGTCAACATAGTCGTTCAACGTCTGGTAAGAATTCCCGTTACTCGACACCGCCGCCCTATTCGCGTACACCTAGTGCGGGAGGCAGTGGTGTAGGAGGTGGCGGCGGTGGTGGTCTCGGTGGTGGTGGCGGCGGCAGCAGCAGTAATAGTGGTGGTGGCAGTGCCGGCGGTTGCTATCTCACCCAAGCGGCAGCACATGGACTAGATGTCGATGGTCTGATACCATTACGCAGTGATGTACAGCATCGTTTATGGCAAATACAAGAGGAACATAGGGTAAGGGGTTATATTTTGTAAGGGAGGAAACAAAAACAAAAAAAGAACGGTCATTCTGCACAAGATGTGAAAATTGCGTAACTATATGTGCTGCAATATGTGAGCAGAAAGCCCGACTGATGCATTATTGTACTTTATTTGCAATCAAATTTTTTTTTTTGTAAATAAAGCTTAATTAATTTAGAAATCATTTTTATCAAAGCTGCTATTAGAAAACATTTTTTTTTTGTACATAACTTTCACTAGGCAAAATCATATACAGTGTGGTGATAAAGTATTAAACAAAATTTATAATTTCATTATTTAATGTTTTCAAGAAAAACGCTCGGACAGGTCAATTTTATTTTTTAATTAGCCACTTTATGGCATAAAAATTTTTCTTTATGACGTCATGTATTTTTGCACTATGACATCATTGGTTTACTTTTTTTTATGGCAACCCCAATTTTTTTTGCTGGTTTGTATAGATGGTCCAACTACTTAAATGATGGCGTAAAAAAATTGGTACCTTACAATTAGATAACCATTTTTTTGAGAAAAATAACACACTTAGAATTTAAAAAAAATATATATCTATAAAACAGATTGCTTTGAAAAAAAAATGAATAATTATTTTTTTCGTTGAAATAAGTATTGAACAAAATGTCAAAATCATGTATGAAAATAATGAAAATTTATGGATTTTACTGCGGGAATACTGTACGAGATAAATTTATATTATTTTCACACATGATTTTGACATTTTTTTCAATATTTTAACGAAAAAAAAATTATTCATTTTTTTCAAAGCAATCTATGTTTTATATATACATATTTTTTTAAATTTTTAAGTGTGTTATTTTTCTGATAAAAATGGTTATCTAAGGTACCAATTTTTTTACGCCATCATTTAAGTAGTTGGACCATCTATAAAAATCAGCAAAAAAAAATTGGTGTTGCAATTTAAAAAACCAATAATGACGTCATTGTGCAAAAATACACGACGTCGTAAGTAAACTTTTTATGCCATAATGTGGCTAATTAAAAATTAAAGTGACCTGTCCGAGCGTTTTTCTTGAAAACATTAAATAATGAAATTATGAATTTTGTTCTTTACTTTATCACCACACTGTGTGTATATATATATATATATATATATATATATATATATATATATATATATATATATATATATATATATATATATATGTAAATGTAAGTAAATAATGGGTGTAGCAGTCACAGTCAATTTAGAAAAAGATGTTAAATCAAACTCATTTACGTTTAATATAGGCAAGCTTTCGATTTATTTTAAGTCTTCTTCAAAGGCATCTAAAACATGTGGAAACAAATTTTATTTTCTATAAATAATTTGTAAGAGCAGTCGAATTTAGATAAAACAGAACAAAGTCATATAAAATAAACTACTTACATTCCATAAAACATGTTCATTTGCATGGCTGTATGCTAACGACCCGCATCATTGACAATGCAAGTACAAATTGTTGATCAGCTTCTCGATTCGAGAAGCTCGAGCATATAGCCCCTATGTTTCACTTAGGAATTATACAAAAACTAATAGATTTGAAATATGCAGTCTGTCAGTTTTAGAAAAAGTATAATACAAAATGGTACTCATTTTTCACTTTTACGAATTGCAGTATTCGTTAAAAGGCAAATTATCATAGTCGTACTGTACTCCGTACAATATATTTTTCATTTTTCATATAAAAAATAATTCTCGTTATATAATTTGTATATTTCTGGAAATTCTTAAAACTTTCCGTACTTATTTATATTAACACGTTATTATTAACTCGCTTTTTTTGTGTGTCTATTTATTTGTTTATTTGTTTTTCCGTACAAATTTTGCATTCGATTTTAAACTAACTTCCCAATGAGCTCTACAGACTTGAAACTTTAAACATAGCTCAGAACAGGATGAAATATTAAATTAAAATTAATTAATTAATTATATATATATAATTAATTAATTATCTTAAAGTTGAACAAGACTAAAGAGCAGGATATAATTATTTAAATTAAAAAAAAAGTAATATACCACGTTTTTAACACGGACTAAAAAGTATAAAATAATTTCTTCTAGCCCCATACAGATAATAGTAAGGACTGTAGGGAGTAGCTGTCGTAAAGAGTTTATTTTCCAAAATTAAAGTAGAGTGATACTGCTAAATTTACTAATGTAAACAGGCTTTAATCATGCGTATACCTCTCATCACTATCCCGCCAAAAATGGAATAGTGATTACGTGTTTGTTTGTTTGTTTGTTGAATGTAAAATAACATATACAAAAAGAAAATGTAAAATTCTGCAAAGTTTTTCGTTCGAATTCGATTTGTAAAATTTTTTGAATGGAGTATAAATTTTGAACAATTTAATTATTGTTTCAGATAAAAGAAGAAGCGCTCCAACGCGAATTGCATACGACACGTATGGCTCTTATAAAGCAAGTGTGTCACAATTGTAATCATAATGATACAGACCGACCAGACGATACTGTAAGTGCCAATTCAATTCTCTATACTTTTCATAATTTGTGATAATCATAATAATTTTACAATCAATATTGCTATTATTATTATACATAACCTATATATACACACGCAATTATGTTATTTATTATTTTGCTGTTTGTACACTACACTTGTATAAAAGAAACAAAAATAATTTAGCTACAAAAAAAGAAAATCTACAAAATAAAATGAATGATTAATTTTTAACCAATTGACTGAATTTTCTTTCTTTATTTTGATTTTTCTCATTAAAATATTTCTTTTTTTTTCTCTCTCTGTTTTTTCTTGGGGACTTGTTTAATATAGTTTGAGTCTGATGACGAAAGTTCTAATGATGATGATGATGTAATTGATGAAGCATCAAAGTGCAGTTCACGTATTGAATCGCCGATGATCATGCATCATTTCAGGGATATTTTGCGTTCTGATGCACATACTGTTGCCCTGGTTAGTTACTAAAACATTTGTGCAAATGTTGCCGACACTGTGCTCGATACTACTGCATCCCCTACTAATCTAATTTATATTGTGTTTTTTTTGTGTGTGTTTGTGTTTTTGATTTTTTATTCTAGTTGTAACAGTGATTATTTTATTTTAATTCTTGTGTTTATAAAGCTTTACACATTGACGAATTATCATTAGATGGAACATAGGAGGCAATGCTATACCATTCATAAATAAATTATATGTTTTTTTAAATTGATACAACTAGATCTAACTAATATTAGTTTTTTTTTCTTCTAATTAATTAAATAATGTAGCTTTTCCAGTAACAAATATTTTGTTAAATTTGGAAATAAAAGTGATGACTTGCAATTGACTCGAAATAAGAAAATAATGCACTTATTTATAAGATAAGAATGAATAAATATCATTGATTAAAATTGAAAATTAAATTAATTTTTTTTGTCAATTCTATCGTCTGGGAATTGAACCTAGGACCAATTTCTAAATAGGGATGTTTGGAGGAGGCTGATTTCGGGATAGTGGAAAGAATTTGTGCCACACCCGTTTGGGTACATGGCGTGATTGTTTATATATGTATGTATTTAATTTTCTTACCATGGGCAACGTAGAAATCGCATTTCACTTGTTTTATACAATTTTGCGGACCACGATTTGCTCTTAATTTTTAGGATCAACTCCAATTTTTTTTTATATATTAAAACATTGGCATACGTTATTTATCTGAACATTGGAAAACATTATTCCTTTGTTAAACCAAGTTTATTTTTTATTATATCTTATTTAAATTATGAATTATTGATATTAATGTTAAAAGATAAACTTTTGTTCTTGGGTCCTGAACCTGCGTTATGATTAATTATAATGTTATTAAATTTCCTATCAGGTTCGTTATTGTTTTTAACAATGACGCGTTTCGACTTTTCAGTTATCTTCACATTTTCTGATCTTGGTCTGTGCTGTTCACTCGAGCCACAACACAGACCAAGATCAGAAAATCTGAAGATGACTGAAAAGTCGAAACGCGTCATTGTTAAAAACAATAACGAACCTGATAGGGAATTTAATAACATTATAATTAATATGAAACATTGCTCGTATATTATTTTCATACTTTGCGGCAAATGTCACATCGTCAGTTTTATTCCCAATAACGATCCGTATTCATAGTCCATTTTAGAAGCACTTCTAGTTAAAAGCACTATGATATTATATTTATATACATTTACATACATACACAATCACGTCATGTACCCAAAAGGGTGTAGCACAAACTCTTTTTATTATTCCGAAATCAGTTTCCTCCAAACATTCCTATCCAAACAAGCAACTTTCGTTTCATCCACATTCGTAATTCCTCTCATACATGCTCTTCTATTCCTATTACTTGTAAATAGTATTTTTTTTTATATTTAATATATCTATTATATCTACTTACATGCACACACAATCACGCCATATACACCCAAAAGGGTGTGGTACAAACTCTTCAAAATTAGTTTCTTCCAAACATTGTTATCTAGGCAGCTAACTTTTGCTTCATCCACATTCATGATACCACTCATACATGCTCTTCTATTCCTACCAGTTGGAAACATTTGCTCACGCAAAACTCAATCATATCATCCCATCTACTCATTGGAATGTATACTTTCAATATGACTCACATATATTCTTTTAATCAAACGTTCATTTGAATCTGAATTTCTAAATCTATAAAAAACTAAAAAGAGCTCTTAAAAATAATAGTAGATAATTTAAAATATACATCAACATCAAATAGTTCTTTTTGTTTAAGGGGGTATCCCACTTTGAACGCCGAAAAAAATACTCATTTTCGCGATTTTTTTTCGGCATTAAAACAAAAAAAGAAGATGAATGTTTTTTAATAGCTTTATTGTTTATACATTCAACTTTAATTTCAATTTTTTTGAGCCCGATCGCGCCAGTATCGAGGCCGCTGCACCAGGTCGCTTGGCGGGGTAAATCCCTCGCTTAATTTTTATCCTGGAACAAAAATGATTTTATAGGTCTATAATAGATTCCGCGTGGAAATATTAGGGGAATGGGGAAGTTTAGCGTATTTTTTTATTATTATTTGGTTGGAAATGGCTTAAAAAGTGATGTTTAATTTATCATGTTTCTCAAAGATGCCCAGATTTCCTAAAAAATGCAAAAACATGTCGTGATGACGTCAGTAATGTCTTCGCAAAACTTATCTCCATTTCTGAATCAGACGCACATGTATTGCCATGGTTACCGATACAATCTATTGGCTGGACACAGCTGGACATAACTGAATCAACAAAAAGCAACATTTACTACGACATACGTTTTCAAAATTATATTTCACCAACTCTTCTGCGCTTGCGCACAGTGGCCTTGTGACGTCAGTAATGTCCTTACAAAAATTGTTAATAACAAAAAAATGAAACAATTATTAAAAATTTTAATGACAGTTTCTGTTGTTATTTTATATATATATATATTTGAGAAAAAATTGATTTTTGTGAAAATGGTGGTCATCTGAAAAAAGTGTCATTTTTTCACCAAAACGTGCACAAAAAACCAATTTTCAAATTCAATTCCAAACAAGGACGCCCACACCGTATCGAAATCGGATGTTAATTGTTCAAGATATTCCCCTCGCTAATTTGAAAAAATGTCGTTTCGAGTAAAACGCGTTTAAAATTTGTTTCAGTAAAGTTGTATGTAAGTGAAATTTACCTTGACGATGCTTGCACCGTACATTACCTGCCGAACTTGGGATGAATACTCAATGAAAGTACATATTCTAAGAGACATTTTAAGCCAAAAAAATAAAAATTTCATAGTGGAATACCCCCGTTAAAAGTGTTTCTAAATTGGACTACTAATACGGACCAATGTTTTTAATAATAAAAAGTTTATTTATTTTTTTCTGATGCTACGCTGAAATAACAAGCAAAACAAAATAACCGTGTTTATTTTAGCAAGCAACATGAAATTGATTGCAACAAAAGTTCTGTTATTGTGTTATTTTTTATCTGTTAGGGCTCACTAGTGGGTTCCGTATGCAGTACGGGCGATGGTCAAGCGTCCGTAGGCGATTCATTGCCTTCGGATCTGTCGTGGGAAGCGCTAGATGATGGACCTGGTTCCGGTGTTGTAGCCATCGATGCAAATATGGTTAGTGCGAATGGAAATCGTACACTGTGGGTGCCCGATCATGCTGTCTCCCGATGTACGGGATGCCATACTGAATTCTGGCTGGGCAGACGGAAGCATCATTGTAGGTTAGTTTATTGATTTATTGTTGTGCAAACATTTAGATTGATCCTCCGCGATAATATTTTCATTTGAAAGATTTAAATGCAAAACTAGATCATTTAATAATAAATATATATATATATATATATATATATATATATATATATATATATATAGGCTCTTCGTTTGCTAAGTTTATATTATTAACATGGAAATCGACAATATTCAAAATACTTCTTTCTCGAGCTAAATTTCTAACAATGATTAAATACAATAAAACCATTTAATTATTTACTATTATTTGAAAAATACATTTTAAATAAACTATTTATGACATATTGTGCGATTTCAATTTTTCTGTCCTGTTGATACAGCGGTTAAAGTACTACTTACGAACCCAGCTATCCAGGGTTCGATTCCAAGCTACCAACTTCTTAATTATCAAATTATAATGACTATAGTACAAAATAGCACAATACTTAAAATAGTACTAATTAATAATTATTTACCAGGATTTTTAAATGTCATAGCAATACTAATAAAGTCAAATAATTTATTCAAAATATTTTTTTTTTTTAATAATGATATACAGGTTGATTTATGACGTCGGGAAAAAACTACACCGGATGATTCCTATGAGTAATCTAAATAAAAAACTGCAAATAAACATATATCCGAAAATGCTTTCTAACGGAACTGTAGCCGTTAGAAGTTAATTACATCTAACAACAATCGCGTTAGCCTTATTTATTATATCAGGAATACAAAAACAAGTCATAAACTTCTGAATAATTGTAAAATTACTGATTGATTTTCTAACATTTTGTTTAAACACTAGTAAACCAATTTACTAGTTTATAAATTTGTGTACACACATAAAAAAATAAATATTTAATAAACAATTTACAATAATTAAAAATTGAAGACAATTTTTGTCGAGACCAAGAAAGTCATAACTAGTAAATTGGTTTACTAGTGTTTAAACAAAATGTTAGAAAATCAATCAGTAATTTTACAATTATTCAGAAGTTTATGACTTGTTTTTTTTTTTCTGATATAATAAATAAGACTAACGCGATTGATGTTACATGTAATAAACTTCTAACGACTACAGTTCCGTTAGAAAGCATTTTCGGACAAATGTTTATTTGAAGATTTTTATTTAGATTACTCATAGGAATCATCCGGTGTAGTTTTTCCCCTACATCATAAATCACCCTGCATATATAAATAATTTTATTGTATTTAATCATTTTTATTATTTAAATATTCCTAATAATAGTTTCTCGAAATTTAACTCGAGAAAGAATTATTTCGAATTTTGTCGATTTCCCATGTTAATATACTATGTAAATTTTGTAAACGAACAGCCTGTATATAATAAATTTATTTATTTATTTTTGGACGTTTGGGTCATTGTATCATGGACAATAGTTATAAATACAAATTTTTCAGACACTTGTTGTCATTGTAGGTTAAGTTAATAAGTAAATATAAATTCGAATTTGAAGAAAATGTTACGAAGATTATATGTACAGTGTGTTGACTTGGACCGTCGTACATAGGGATTTAGCATGTAAAATCAGACATGTGCGATTTCCTGCTTCCCAAATTATTTTACAAAAAAATTTTGGGATAAATGTTTTAGGAAACACTTTTTTACATGTAAATCAATCAACAAAATTTTTTTTGGAACCATCCCAACGTCAGAAATTAGCCCTAAAGTTGTCAAGAAATTGACTAAAAATGGCATTAGCCGTGAAATTGGAACAAAAATAAAACAAATGCTAAATGCTATATGTTATTTCACGGCTACTGCCATTTTCCAGTCAATTTCTTAACAACTTTAGACCTAATTCTTGACGTTAGGAAGGTTCAAAAAAAAAATTAGTAATTGATTTACATGCAGAAAAGTATGCCCTAAAATATTTATCATAAGGTTTTTTTTTGTAAAATAATTTGGGAAGCAGGAAATCGCACATGTCTGATTTTACATGCTAAATCCCTGTGTACGACGGTCCAAGTCAATACACGGTATATTTTATTAAATTCTCCATTTTTGCCTTGAAATCTTCCAAAATAATTAATTTATTTATGTTTATTTAAAAGTAAACATTATTGAAATTATTGTGATTTTTTTTCCATATACATTTTTTTTTTTCTAGAACTTTAAAACAAAAAACAATGTTCATTAATTCATTTATTTTGTTATACATTTCAATGTAAATAATATTTTTTCATTCTACATATTGATTAAATTTCATTTATTGTTTCCTCTTAGTCTATAGAATTGTATTTATTTTATAGTATTAATTATATTTCTATAAATGTATTTTTTTTGTTATTTACAGTTTTTCATGAAGACCACAATAAACGGTCGAAAATTTTAGTAAATATTTAATATTTTTAATTGTTTTACCAAGGAAAATTTATTTATTATATATATATAAAAAAAAACTAACGCATTAAAAGGAATCTCAAAATATAAATTATAAAATCTAAGTGAACCTTTTCTTTTTAAGTGCAGTTGTTAGTTAGTGTTAGGGTAAAATCTTGATTTTTGAGTCCATTCCCGCATAACCGTTCGATTTGTTTCACACACACATACGTAGTTCCGATGACAATAAATTATGGACAGAATTTAACACATTGTTAAAAAAATATATATATAAGTTTTTAACTTAGTTTTTATACATATATTTGTATTTGTCTAATTTTATTTCTATTTTACCTAACGTATTAGAAATAATAATGTAAATAAAGTGGATTGTGATTACAAAATTATATTAAAAATATTTATAATCTCTAAACTTCTTTTATTTTTATAATAACCTTATGAATATGCACACGGTAATTCTGTAAAAATTGACTATTTTCTATGCTAGGAAATTTCGGATCGGTTTAATTTGTGGTTTTTGATAATTTACTGCTGTGGTTTTCGTTGCGGTTTAACACAAAAGTGATAATTCCGTTTCGGATGGGTTCACGTTCTGGTTTGGATTATATTTTTATGTGTTTAATTTAAAAATTAATTTTCGTAAAATATATGTAAATTTTAATTGCAGTCAGTCGTAGAAGAAATATTGTATGAAACTATACTTTATCCACTTGTTGGATAAATTGCTATTAGAACCAGTTGCATAAAGCATTGTTAACTTTATTCAAAGAGCTAACTAGACTTTTAACTGTCTGAAGCTCCTCATTCATTGGTCAGGTTGGCAAAGTTTACTACTAAGTTTTTAACAGCGTTTTATGTAACCGGTCCATAAACTTTTTTTTGTGTATAATATTTACATTAAGTTTATTAAGTTTTTTTCACTCGGTGACGACGTTATAAACAATTACAGTTAACAGTTCAACATTTAGTCATCACAATGAACTTATTTAACCGTTTGAGTGCCACGGGTTTTTGCTATTTTCCCGTCCAAAAGTGCCAAGGAGCGCTTTTACGCTTGTCTTATTTCCTATTCTACATTATTTAGTTAATTATATTATTATAGTAATCGTTGTTTATAAGAATAAAAAGTGTACACCTACAAAGTGTAATATTACTCCAATTTTATTTTTACTTAAAACGGAACGGTAGCCGTAAAGTCGGGCATCGATAGAAACCGAGCTTGCTAGAGCGCTGGCAAATTTTAAAATCGCTACTTGGCACTGAAACAGTTAAATTAGTTACAAATTGAAAAAAATGTATCCCGATAAAATCAAATCAATTTGTAACTAATTTCAATTAGTTTGTGATGTCATTTAGAAATGTTGGTCTGTTAAATGAAAAGTATTTTAACGAGTTTATATTAATAATTACAAGTTATTCTGATTTCGTTATTTGAAATTTTCCAGAAATTGCGGCCGAATATTCTGCGCAGATTGTTCAGAGAATAGTACACCATTACCTAATGAGCAACTTTATAATCCAGTGCGTGTATGCACATCGTGTTACGTTACTCTACGGCGTAACTGTCCAAATACGACACTAAATCCAACCACGAATGGTACAAGTGCAACAATGTCATCCAGCTGCGATGTGCCCGAAAAATGTAAACATGGTGGCACGCATGCACATACAGCACCACCGGCTGCTAATGCCCAACTAACCGCTAGCAGTAACTAACCCCGAAACGGGAATAACTAAATAGCATGAATTATAATAGAAACCGACCTAGAGAGATGCAATTGTTTATTGCACACAATTTCATTACTACTATTTTTTTAGTGCGTTTTATTATTGTCATGTGTGTGTGTATACGAAAATATTTTACGTTCACTGTTTTGTTTCAAAAATGTACTTTTCTTTTATTTATTTATTTAACGGGTCTGAAGGTTATCGCGCGTTCCAGAGCTGTTAATGGTATGTAGCTAAAATTCACTGTTATATTTATTTTTTTATTATTAATATTATTGTGCATAAAATTAAAAGTGTTTTTCTTCTATTTTGAAAAACAAAAACAAAAAAAATGACAGATATTTATTGTGTAATATAAAATAAAGGAGTAGTATCGATTTTTTTTACATATTAATTCTTTATTAATAAATAATTATTAACTCAATATTTTAAAATTTTAATTGTGATTAATGCTATTTTGACAGTTTGAAGAATATAATAAGGTTCAAAAAAATCTATATACATTTCAATCTACAAAATATCTGCTCGAAAACTTTATTGCTAAAATGTCCAGGCACTTTTCGAGTTTGGTGAAAAGCATGAGCAACGTTGTCTAAAGCTGTGCCGTTGTTCTATTAGCCGCATGATGGCTCTGGTATACATATATTTGACACTATTTTCTGAGAGAAAAATTGATATTAATCGAAATATAAACTTTTTGTTTTGTAATCAATTTTTGATATTCAAAGAAACGATACTACTCCAATCTTGTTACTATTCTGGGCACCTTGAAGACATAAATAAAAAGCAATATTTTTCCTGTTATAATTAAGGTTATATGCCAGAATAGTTTTGGAACAAAATAAATTGTTGATACATTGCAAACTGACAATTACAAATTTAACAGTTTGTTGTATTTAATCTAATAAATTAAATAGTAAATATTGACCTCAAACTATTGTTTAATTTCTTCTAAAAAAAAATGTAATTAAACTAATCTAAAAAAAAATTGATGATAACAATAGACTTTGTAATAAGACTACTTCGCTAATAAATACAAAAAGTTGGTTAAAATTAACATACAAATGTTTCGTTCTTCAACCTTTTCGGGAAAAAAGAAAACTTTCAAATAATAGTAAAACAATTAAGTACAATGTTTCATGGTGTCTTGTCAAAGTGCTGCCTTTAAATAATGAAAAAAATAAATACTGTTTCGGTGTTTTGTTGTTTTCAGAAATTAATTACTAAATATTTATGACGCAAATTCCAAATATAACTAATCATATCATATTTTTATGCTGTCAAATTATTTTTCTTTGCTCAAATGAATTTGTGACGTAAATATTTTTTTATATATTCTGAAAACGAATGCCAGATAAATGTCATTAAATGTCAGGTAAAGATTAATATTGTAATATTTAACACTAAAAGTGTAATATAACGAATGTAAATTTATTTTTTTATTTAATTTATCAAGTATCATAATGTTTTTTTGGCATTTTTGAATTGAAGTTAAGTTTTTGATATTTGTCCCTGAAGCTGCAGTTCTTTATTTCAAAATTGTAACGAATGTTAAGTGACTAATTTTTTAATTTGTTAATTATATATTTTTATTTATTTTATAGATATATTTTAAAAATGAATTATTGTGTAATATTTGACAGCACTTTAAATATATTATATTTAATTTTATACTAGAAAAGGTTGGAAACATATTTAAAATGGAAGCTGTGATTTTGAAAGCTAGGTTTATGTATAGTTAATAACTAAAAGAAAAAAAAAACTGAAATAAAATGATTGTGTGTAGTAGAATTAAATCGCTTGGAAAGTTTGCATTTTTAACTGACAAGTATTAAGAGGAAAAACAACATTCATGAATTTTTATTTTATTTTCAAAGATGCACATATTTTTTTGTCGTTACAATGAAAAATTTGTTAGTGCTTCGCAAAATACTGATTTTTAATTGAAATTAGGTTATATTTGTGCATAAACAAATATAATTTTTAATTTCTCTGTAAGTTCTAGTTCATTATAGAATATGAGTATATTCTTAAGGTTAATTTTAAGTGACTTGTTTCTAATTCTGTTATTCTTACAAATTTATTATTAATTTAATAGAAAATACATTTTCTAAATATTTCGTTTAAAAATTTAACAGCAAAATCTACAATATTTTGAATATGCGTTTAATGCATAAAAATAGGAACAGAATTAGAAATAATTTACGTGAATGTGCAGATTATATAAGTAAAAATAAAAAAGTATAAATCTGCATTTCATTTTAAAAAAAAATGATGATATAAATAAATAATTCTACGATTTTTCTCTGAATTTAGATTTGTTTTTGCAGCACTTTTTGATGTTAGATTTTAAATCATGTTGTACATACGTGTATTAAACAAATAAAATATGAAAATAAACATATTAAATGTTCCTTGTATAATAAAAATATTGATAGATAGAACAAGTGTTTTGCAAATAGTTGGATTTTAGTTACACAAATGATTATATAAAAGAGATCTGTGAATATGGATAAGACTTTGATAGCGATAAATATTATATATAAATAAATATATAGAATATAATAGGATATGTATAATAAAATATAAAAGTAATTTGTTTATTTTGAATGATAGACAATTATAAAAGAAAAATGTGATATGATTGAGGATTTTGTGTGTATATTTTGTAAGAAAAGTATGATGCAAACAAATCATTTACTTTCGTTTGTTTATTAGTTTTGTTTCATTAAATAAAAGTAAAAACCTGTTTGGAAAGTTTATTTCATTGTGCTTAAGAAAAGAATAAGTATTGTTTCCGAATCCATATTTCAATTAGTAAATAAATAATTAAACTGAAACTTAATGTAAATAAAATAATATATTGATTTGTAGCTGTAAATTTTTTTATAACATTAATTTAAAGGGTTTATTTTTAAATTTCGAAATGTTAAATTTTAGAAATCCAGATGGTATGGAAAGTGTATGGCAGCAAAATAGATATGATGTAAGCAATACTAAAAAATAATTTTTTCATTTTTTTAAATTAATTTATAACAATTTGTATTATTTATACATACTAATAATAAACATGGTATTTTTTGAATAATAGTATATTTTACAACGAGCACAGAATGGTACTAATTTCGCACGAGTACGAAAATTTACAGCGTGAGCTTTAACGAGTGGGAAATGGACATTCTGTGCAAGTAGTATAGAATATCGGTATCTTAGCAACAGCGCTAGCTCTTCATTTGACATATACTTTTCGTTTGAATTTGGACGGATTGCTTGCTTGTTTCAAATATTGCAATATTGACATTGGTCACAAATAACTTTTTCATTTCCCACTAATAAACATATTAAAAATGTGTGATGTAGTATTGTATATTAGTAGGAAACGACAATGACAGATTTATAAATGACAAATTTTATTATTGTCATAAAAGTAATATGCTCATAGACTACTTATTGTTTTTTTTTATTTAAATATCGATTTAGTAATCTGTAATAAAAATCTTAATAATTATAAAACAATGAATATTTTTTAAGTATATTAAGTTTTAAATTAATTAATTGACAATTAAAATATGTGATTCGGTTGTATTACGTTTAAATTAATCTAAGTATATTTTTATTTCAAGAAAATAAACTTTTCAAATAATTTTTAATAGTTTTTACAATTAGTTAGATTTCTATTCAAGACTTGAGAAATATTATTATTTCTAATTGTAGTTGTGTAGAAAAATTTAGTGTATTTTAATTTCTAATGTTGTTTGCATTGGGTGTAACTTAAAAAATCCAACTTTTACAATACAAACTATACAAGTTTATATATATATTATACATATTAGAGTATATAAAACTTGCAATTAAGATAAAAATTTTGCTCGTAACAGTCAGAAAAAAAAATTTGTATGTGACTTTCTAAATTGTATCAAATAGTATTTGTATACCTTTAATCTCTTCTTTTCTCCTTGTTTGAATTTTTGATTGAATAGAATTGAGAAAGAAAATGATTTTTCACTTTTTGAAATGAACCCGTACTGAATATAATAAATATAGCGTCCACTAATAAAGGGTGTAGTTTTGTAATTCTTTGACAAATAATAATAACAATATTTTTTTAATCGTTTTTTATTTCGAGTGATAAAATAAATGATAGTTATAAACGAATATCAGAATAATGTAAAATGGGTGAAATAGAAACAAAACTGTTGGTAACTTGCTTTAAATATTTCTGCTATACTTTATCAATCAATAAATTTGTTCTTTTATTAAGTCTTTTTTCAAATGATAACGAGAATTTGAATTAGTAAAAGAGAATCAATCAATCTTTTGTTTTTGTTTTGTAATATTTGATGGTGATGCATTTATGTTTAGGAAGGCAAACAAATTAGTATCATTAATTTTTAGATTATATAAATATTGTATTTAATCAATATGAATTATTGTATGTAGATAAAAAAGAAAATATACAAAATATTATTTAGCATATCATTCATATTTTAATATATTTATCCTATTTTTAAGAACAATAATTATCCCCATATTATCCAATTCTTTTGTTTTCCCATTAAAATTTCAGACAAAAACATTATAATATATATTGATAAATTATGTCATTTTATTCATTTTTTATAAGTTTGTAAATTTTGTAGTATTTTTAAGTATTTTACTAACTTTTTCTAGAATTCTGAAATTAAAATTGAAAAATACAATAATAAAATATATATAAAAAACTTTTAAAAAATCACGCTTATATTTAAATGCACTAAAAAGAGGAAAATAAATTTTTTCCTGGTTATCAAATTTTTTTAGAAAGAAATAAAAGCGTGGAGCGCCAGAAAACTATATATTTCGCAATGATGATTAAGCGCCCCACGCTTTTATTTCTTTCTAAAATATTTGAATAACCAGGAAAAAAATTATTTGCCTCTTTTTAGTGCATTTAAATATAAGCGTGGTTTTTAAAAAGTTTTTTTATATATTTTATTTTCTGATTTTTAGTCTTGTCGTCGAGTCATATCTTGTAATCGATTTTAAATGCCACTTCACTTTATATATTATATTATAATATACCAATACTAGATATAATTGACTCTGCAAGAAAATAGACTGCAGTCTATCGTTGGACCTTACCTTACCTTACCTTTTAGAGTGCGATCCGAGAGCACTATGTCAAGTTTTTTTTGTTTTTTTATGTTAAAATATTGTGTTGTTTCCTGGAATAAAACTACATGCAAAATTTCAGTGAGATCAGATGATAGGAAGTGGTCTAAAAATTGGTTACAAAATTTGACCGTAACAACTTTGACCGTGACAACAGAGTGAGTTATTAGCTTTGTTCGCGGAACACATTCCGAACAAGTACGCTTGCGCAAGGTAAATTCCATCGTTCGCGGTAAGAAAATTACATGTTCTGAACAAAAAGTTCTTCGTTTGCGGAACACAATTATTTCATTCGGAATTAGTTCCGAACGTATTCGACACATCCCAGGATTTTATCAAGAATTTCTGATCCGCACATGCGCACTGAAATTGTATGATCGTGAAAGTTTACCAGCAATAGTTTACACGTCAATTTCGAACATTTTATGTTAGATTTGTGTTTTAAAAGGACAAGTTATTTACTATTATGCACGGAATAAACAAGAACAGCTGATATCTAAAATGAAATTTGTCAAATGACGGGATCGGCAGAGCGCACTCTATGATCGAACAATTTAATTAAAAGTAATGTTCATTTAACGTTCGCGGAAATATAAAATCCTGAATAAATTCAGAATCGGACATGCGCTTTGGATTGATGCTAAAGACGTTCCGAACAAAGCGAACAAAGCTAATATAAGCGTGGTAAAAAGAGCAACGTATATGTTGATCTTAAAATACTATTTTACTTGATAAATGCATGATTTGGTCAGTGACCTATTACCAATGGACTGAAAATTCCTATGTTGATAGCGTTGTAGGGGCTGGGATCAAGAACTGTCATTTGGGAGAGAAGGTATCTTTGTCTTTGGGGGAGGTTTCCTCTCTCTCCCCTAGTTACGCTTACGCCAATGTGATTAGCAATGATTCTCAAAAAGTTATGTCTTTGTCATATCTACCTAGTACCTACTCATTATCGTCTCGAACAATACGAAACATTTTGAGAACTGGCCAAGGAGAGAGAGAAATACGTCAAAATGTGCGGGCTGCATAAATTTTTTTGGCAACAAGGTCGCAATATAAGTTTCCAGTCCATTTTGGCCAGGGCTTTAAACCGAAACTGAACCGAAAAAAACCGTTATTTTTCCTAAAACGAAAACCGGAACTGAACCGGAAAAAATATCGGTTTATTTCGGTTTAATACATGTTGAAATACGCGCGTTAACTCAATCTTACTTCTTTTCACGTTAGTCTTTTTTTTTTTCATTTTCGGGGTCTCTACTGCTCTTAGCATACGTTAGTCGCAAGTCGCAACTAGTCTTGCGCGAAAAAGTATTTGGTTTGTTTTTGCGGATGAATACTCTGTGTGACTTAATTATTGAAATTAAAAATGAAACTAGAGATCACTTTGAGGCAGGTGTATTCTTTGATAATAACTTTGCTTTTAATAATCTTTAGATAGTTTAAATGAAAATACATTTTAATAATTAGAGGCAATTTTTATTTTTTCTAATTATAAATAAATAAAAATCCTGTATACACAAGAATTTACGTTAACATATGTTATCTTATTTTTATATAATTAAAATATACATTTAAATTATATAAGTTTCCAATAATAAATTATTGTCATATAATATATACTTCTAATTATTATGCCTTTAATTAATTAATAATTATTATTATTCTTATTATATTATTGTATCAATTTATGTAGTATGTGCTTATTATAAAAGTAGGAATAAAATGTTCTAAATTATGGTAGAAAATAAAATTTTAAATAAATAAAAACATTTAAGAATTTTTTAAATTAATCACTCGAAACTGAACCGAAAACCGAAAAAAAAACGTAATTTTTACCGGAACGAAAACCAGAACCGAACCGATATATATATTTTTAATTGATCCGAAACGAAAAATATAACAGTTCAAAGCCTTGATTTTGGCTATATGTTACTGTCGCCAAACTAAGTGAGTGTTCTTACATTTCCTGATTATATAAAATTATAGTGAATGCGTAATGAACGTTTGGTTAAGAAGATTTATATGAATGATTTTGAAGTTATACATTTGCAGGTGGACGTCCGATGAGTAGTTGATGTGGTATGATTGAGAGCATTGAGAGTGTTTTGCGTGAGCGGAAATTTCCAAGTAGTAGGAATAGGAGACCAATTATGAATGTGGATAAGCTGAAGTTGCTTGTTTGGATAGAAATGTTTAGAGGAGACTGATTTCGGGATAATGGAAAGAGTTTGTGCCACACCCTTTGGGTATACTTACACACTGACAGTTCCTCCAATGAAATGAAAAGAAAAAATGTATTATTATAAGATATTTATTTTTCAACTCAAAATACATTAACAAACATTTAAAAACAAAATTCATTACATATCATTTACTAATAATATGTATTGAAAAATTTACACAATGATTTTTCTTCAGAGAAGAAAAATATAAATTGTATTATCCAATTGAAATCTTAATTCGTAAAATATATATTAATGTTAAATAACACTCTGAAACAATTATCACTAAAAAGGAACATTTTTTAAGTAGTAAAAAAATCATATCAAATTGAACAATTATTATTATTATATTAATTATTACAATTATAACAAATGTATATTTTATTAAACCTTATATTTTTAAAATACATTTTCGTTATATGTTACATAAAAACATAAGTAGAAAAATATTTGATTTGAACATTCCCATGTGTAAAAAATATTATGTATATATTTTTTTTTAATATTTTTCATATCATTTTTTACTTTGATTAATACATAACAGTCAATACAATATTAACATCTTTTTTATGAATTAAGCTAATGAAATATACAAACAGTATATGATAATTATATAATTGTTATATAATTTATAACAATGATAAGTACAAATAGAAAATTAATTTATCATTGAAATGATGTAATATGCAAAATATATTTTAAAATCCAAGTACAAATATAAAATTGTCTTTCATTAATTTCTTAGTTATTACTAAGATTAATCTTTATAATAAATAACCTTCCGTTCATACTACAGATTTATAGAATAATAACAAGAAGAAAAAGCTGTTTTGTCTGGCATTGTATTAAACGGTACACTTAAAAAACCGGAACATTTCAAAATGATTCAATTTCAAAACAATGTTGATTTTTGTCAATTTTTTTAAAACGCCACCGATTATAGACTAGTTTTACTATAAAATTTATTTTTGTTTGTTAATTCTATGAATTAAATTTTCATTTTACGAAATAAAAATTTAAATATATATTCTCTTTTATTAGGAAAATTTAATCGGTATGATATTGATCTCGCACGTACCGGATAAGAAAGCTACTGTATATTGCGATTTCTTTTTCTTGTTATGTCGAAAAATCCTAGTATGAATACGGATTAATGTAAATCGTTATAAAAAAACTTTAAAAGATAATAAATTTGCTCGATTGACTCTCTTGCGTTTTACTGTAAAACGTCGCCGTAAATAATGTAGCGGTTTTCCATCTGCAAAGTAAATAAAACAACAAAAATTGATGTAGCAGTAAGCAGTAGACGCAAGTGTGCGAATCGAACAGGGCTATTTACTTATGTAAAAATTATACTGTACGAAATATTCGAGTCTGATTTACCTATAATTTGGTTGAAAACATAAAATTTTGTTTTTCTATCGCATGAGAAATTCATTTTACTAGAAAAAAACCGAAACATTCTGTAACGCTGCAGAACTGTTTAAAATACCATAATTCTGTTAATTGCAATAATAAATTATTTATAACCGAGTGGACAGGGATGTTCAACTAGAGATTGAACGTTTAAGGATTAAAATCCCGTCGTGATAAAATTTTAACATTTAATAATTTCAATTATAAAGCAAATTTAAATTAATATTGACTATATACAATTCATCCATTTTATTCAGTAAAAAGTATCATATATTTGTAAAAAAAAGTACCAAATAGATTTTCATATTATTGAGTTGACAAAAAAATTGTAGAATATAATAATTATTATGATTTTTGTCAACAATAAACTATTATAATTACTACAAAAATTCCAAAATAAATAATTTAATTCATCTATTGGTTTATGTTTAAAAATATAAGTAAAAAGAAATGAATATTTATAAAAGCATTCTTCCCATAAATATTTAACAATAGTACTTCGACAATAAAATATATCATGATTTAATTAATTGATTATCTAGTTTTTAAGTCTTTGAATCCAGGTCCCATACTAAATATAGTAATTAGCAAACAAACAAAAAAAATCAGTATTGAAAGAGAATTATATCACAGGAAAATGTGTTTCAGTTATAAAGATTCCATAATGAGACTTTTCCGTCCGATCCACTAGCCGCCATTATATTCGATTGCCATTGTTTAACAATTGCCGGCGAGAAAGCAACATCTGTCAAATTACCTCTATGCTCCGTTAAAACGACCAAAGGCCGTAAACTTTTCCAAGAGAATAACCTTAAACGTCCATCCCAACCGCCGCTAACGAAAATCTTCCGATCCGGACGCAATTTGACAACATTACAACCTTCATTTGTTATTGAGATCTCACATTTTAAGGTTATTGTGAAATCTTTATTTATCGTGAAAATTTGTATAACATTGGACGCATTACCGCAAATTCCGCGACTCGTATTTTTATCAAATGTAATCGAAGTGATGCATTCGCGAAGTTTGATATGACCGCATCGTTTGCTTGAATAAAAATCCCACAAAACAATATCACCACTTTCGTAACCGGCGAGAACGTAATATTTACTCGATAATTCGACAATTTGCACACACATCACATGACCGAGTTTCTCCAACGATGTTTTAAAAGTTTGTAAACGCGAAAAACTTTTAATATCTACCACATCTACGCACGCTTGCTCTTGTGCAACAATTAAGTTATTATTGAATAAAACACTGCGACAATAACCACCCGCACAATCGTATTTTTTATCTAATACATATTCATTTTCATTCTTCAGGTCCCACAATTTCAGTACGCCGCACTTTTCTTGCGTAATTAAATTATTTTCCGTATGATGTATTGCTTGAATCGATTCGCCAACATCCAATTTCATTTTTAAACGATTAGTCTATAAATGAAATTATTGAGTTATAGAAATGATACATTCATTTTTAAAACACACATTTTACCTCTAAATCCCAAAAATAAACTTTTCCGGACTCGGTTGACGCTAATAATGTATCCGTAAATTCACTTCGTATTGTTGGAAAACATATGCTATGAACATAACCCATGTCCCCCTTAAAAGAGTAAACTGGATCGGGTGGTAATACAGCCATTGTGTTAAGAATAAATTAATGCGATTTTACTTAATCATTTACATGATTCGTCTAACTTTTTCTGTTGTTAACAGTTATCTCATAAAATGACATTTTCTGCGTTCATTAATTTTCTTATTCGTATGAAGATAGCAACATATACAGAATAAACCTGCAAATAGAAACGTGTATACTTTAATTTTAATATAAATAATTTTTTATGTACTATTAATTGTGTATATATATCAAATATGCTTTAAATATTATTAATGCACTTAAAGAAGCTATGAAAATTAATTACCTAAAAAATACTCCTACTAAATTACAAATTATATATACAACTTTATTGTAGTTGATTGGTATAGAAAATTAAACATTTGACTATTTTAGCGTGAATGTTTTTGTTATCAAGGTTACCGGATTTCAATTTTTTGGAGGTTATTTATCAAACGTGCAAAATAAATCAATATATTTGAATAAATAACATATATAGTAAAGCAATATCATGGCATTATCTAAACAGAATTCGGTTGCTGCATTTTTCAAAGGAATATATAATGATCCATACAAATGGTAATAGTATATGCAATATATTGACTTGTGACAATAATCTTTCTTTATTTTTATTTCAGGCCATTGATTAAAAGCGTCGCATTATTTCTAATTGGTATACGAATCGCTCAAGAGTCAGCCGGTACAGAACTGTTGCCTGCACCTAACTAAAACTTTCAAAAATTTATTTTGTAATTACATCTATGATTTGTATTATATATAAATAATATATATATTAAAATGATATGTTTGCGTTATGTTAGTTTTATAATTTTAATTACGTTTACATCATGTAGCAAACCGAATATTGTATTAATAATGACAGATGATCAAGATTTATGCCTTGGTGGTTTGGTAGGAAAAATTAAACAATGTTAGAAAAAATTATATATGATTGTATTATTATTCTTTGTAGACTCCGATGAGACATACTTTAAAATTAATCTCATACGAAGGGGTTACTTTTAAAAATGCGGTTAGTTTTCAAAATAGATTATAATAATAGAAAACGATTTAAGGTTATGTGTAATATTTTAGTTTGTAAATACACCAGTTTGTTGTCCGAGTCGTAGTACATTATTAACAGGACGTTATCCACACAATACCGGTGTTACAAATAATTCTGTATCAGGTAATTGTGCCTCAACTACTTTCCGACAGTTATTTGAAAAACAAAGTTTAGGTTATCTATTGCAACAAAATGGCAATTATCGAACATTTTATGCCGGTAAATACTTAAATAAGGTATATCTACATAATATTTTAAAATTAAATAATAATATAATTCGTATTATTATTTTAGTATGGTTCTAAGTCAGCTGGTGACAAATCTCAGGCACCACTTGGTTGGGATTCATGGTATGGTTTAATCGGAAATTCAAAATATTATGATTATGCTGTTTCAGAAAATGGGAAAATAGTACAATACAAAAATGCTTATTTTACTGACGTTATTGTAAGGTTACATGTTTATATTATTCTATATATTACTATCCTAAAATGTTTTTATTATTTTGTATAGAAGTATAAAGCTGACAATTTTTTGCAAGAAAATTTGAATAAAACTGAACCAGTTTTTATGATAGTGGCACCTCCTGCGCCTCATGCCCCTTTTACACCAGCTCCAAGACATCGAGGTAAATATGCCACTGAAAAAGCTCTTCGTACTCCGGCTTTCAATTACTCGTCCGTGGATGTAAGTAATTTTTATTTATTTGTATTTTAATGAAACATAATAACCGGTTATTATGAATAATTACCATATCCCCTGGTTAATATGATGAATATATTGAATATAATATATATATATCGTATTTGCCGGCTACTATGAATAATATCCAATACTAGATGGTTAATTTGATACATTAAGTTACGGTTCAAGTGATTAATAGGTTATTATTAATAATAATAGAAAATTTTTGTAATCTATATTTTATTATATAATAAAATAATATGTTTAGTTTAATTGAACTTTTTATAGAAATGCATATTTAAACATCAAAAGTGCTATTTTCAAGCTAAATTTATATTAAAAATATAAAAATAACGTAAATAATAAAGTTTGCTATTAATTTTTCAAATAATAAGCGATGTGCAATCAATTGAAATCCGCAATACCATAAAGTTTGTTCAACTTGGAATAAACTTAAGTCATATTTTACTTGACTTTATTGCAAGTCGTCGATCCAGTACCAATAATCTAATCTTCTTTTCGCGATAAATTAAACATGGAATAATCAGGGTTACCAGTAACTTCTTTCTCAATGGTTAAAAACTTTGGTAAACGGCTTTGAAGTGTCTCGTCGTCTGTTGCTGAATAAGTTTCTAATAATATTAATCCTTTGCACCTCGGATGACTAGGTTCCTTATAGATATCAAGTTGAAAATACTGATTATTGATTAAGAAACATCTTCGTTTTTTATAAATGGTAAAATGTGAATCATCTTTCTGCGACAGTAAATTTAGGTAATCTCTGTGAGTGATTTGTGTTTTAACTTCAATTACTTGGCCAAACTGTTTCTGTTTGCGAATTGTATGACAATAATTGAAATGCCCTTTTTGGCCACGTTTTCTTAATCGCACTTGATTGCACGTATTTGATTGGAGATAATTGTGAATAACATCGAAATTTTGAAATGGAGGAAATGCATTTTTTGGCGGAAGCGGTCCGTGCACTAAAAACTTGCGTTTGTGTGAAGTTTTCAGTAGACGATCGCCGCTTTCAATTCCAAGTTTTTGACAAACACATTCGATCATCCGACGTATTTTACCTTCGAATCTTGTTGAATTATCGATTACGTCGAAATACGGATGTCCAATCCATGCTGTTGCGGCATTATGATCTAATTGCTTTGCTAGTTCTATGTCTTCCGAACGACAAGTATGCTCCTCGGTTGAATAAAATTGTTCAGCACCATTTGCAGACGATACCATATGAATAATTTGATTATATCTATTATCGCGAAGTTCTACGTTATTCCATTTATTATCTTTCAGCATTTTCTCCCATTCTTCTTCGGATATGAATGCCGAGGCGTCCATAGTACCTCGATCGCAAATTATCAAACAATTCTTTGAACAAGTTTCACCCAATTCGAAAAATGTATCCTCAATTTGTATCATTGTTTTGAGAAGATTCTCTTGAAATTTGACTCCAGCTTCTTGACTTAGTTCTGAAAACTTGACTCCTCCACTGAGCAGTATAGTTGCGGTTTCTGGTACGCGAAATATCTGCCATCCTAAACTTTCGAAGAATGTGCATAATCGTGCCTGGCCCGTAGTTTTGCCTCCACATGGGCCTCCAGTCAGCACAAGCTTATACACTCTTCTTTCTGGAGTTTCCATCATTGAAACAAGATGACAGACACTTGAGCAAAAAGATGATGTCAAGCAAAAAGTAAATTGAACATAGGATTATACATTTTTAAATTATTTATTTAAAAAAATCTTTTCGTTATTTAATAAACAATCATTTACTATATTTTGGAAACTAATATACATACCTATGTATCCGATTGTACTTGAATTTACATTAGATGAAAACACGTTGCATATATATTGAGGTTAGATAGAAAACATGTAGTATTGACATATGTCATATGTAATGTTTGGGTACGTTTTTTTTTTTTTTTTTGAAAGCAATTATTTTGCAAAACATTATTTGTATTTTTTCTTTTTTAATTTATTAAATTAATAAAGCATACATATATGAAATGGATGCAATAATATTTTTTTAATTTGAAAATTATT
This sequence comes from Clivina fossor, assembly GCA_963966155.1. Classification (NCBI taxonomy): domain Eukaryota; kingdom Metazoa; phylum Arthropoda; class Insecta; order Coleoptera; family Carabidae; genus Clivina; species Clivina fossor. Next base: position 12,635,644 of record OZ014553.1, on the reverse strand, counting down.
TTATAGCGAGATATTTTATACTGTATTTTCGAAAAAAAAAGAAAATAATTTTTCAAATAAAAGTTATTTGTGTTATCCCAAAAAATAAGTTTAAATTTTATTTATGAAAATTTTTTTAAAAGGGTAATTTTTTTGAAAAGAAAAGTAAAATACAACAAAAACCTAATTGACTAATAACAAAGAGAGTATATTATGTTCTCTTTGATAATAACAGAAAATTCAAATAAAAAAATTTCTGATGGCCCGTTAAACCAATATGATAATGTTTTTTTTTTTCACAAGTCTCAGACACATAATGAATTTCTATGACATGAAAATACGATTTTATCTGTCTATACTATGTTTGAGGTTTTAATTATTGTACTGTGTATTTTTTGTAGAAACACTGGTTACTTCGTATGCCTCCAAATTATTTGCCATCAAATGTAACACGTTTGGATGTAATTCAACAACATCGTTTTGAAGCGTTGCTTTCTGTTGACGAATTGGTAAATTCTATTATTCAAACATTGGATAACAGTCATCGTTTGGATAATACATATATCATTTACACTTCGGATAATGGCTATCATATAGGTAAGTTTAATCATAAATACAAGCTAATATTTGCATGTTTGTTTTATTTACATTTTTTTATGAAAAATAAACTAAGTAAAGTTCATGTTATAAATTGAAATGAAATAAAAACAAATCAGAATTTCTAACCAGACAAGTAACTTTTTGTTTCATCCACATTCATGACACCCTCTCATACATACTCTTCTATTCCTACCAGTTGGAAACATTCGCTCACGAACGTCCACGCAGGACATATACCACCAATATCACTCACATATATTCAATTTATAGGGCAGTTTTGTCAACCCTGGGATAAGCGACAACCCTACGATACCGATATAAGAATTCCATTATTAATACGTGGTCCTGGATTGTTTCCAAAATTTTTGAGTAATATTCCAGTGCAAATGGTCGATCTTGCTCCAACCATTTTAAATATGGCCAAACTTCCCGTACCTAATTATATGGACGGTCAATCTCTTTTGCAGCGTCTTTTACAGGAACAGAACGGTGAATTAGTTGATTGGACAACAAATATTTTAATTGAGTATCATGGTGAAGGGAATAGGAATACGAATGATGACCGATGCCCTTGGAAGGACAATGATGATTTGGCGGTAAATTTCAATTATTTATTAGTTTTATACATATATACATACACAATCACGATAGGGGACATGTACCCATAAGGATGTGGCACAAACTCTTTCCATTCAATCAGATATTAGTTCCCACCATATGCTCCTATCCAGACAAACAAATTTGGTTCATCTATATTAATACTTCTCAAAGAGGTTCTTTCGTACTTACCACTTGAAAACATTCGCTCACGCAAGACACTTTCAACCATACTTATTCATCTACTTATCGAACGTTCACACAAACATACACATTCAATATTGCTCATATATAATAATTACACACTAAAAAAAATTACGTAATCTTACCTACAAACCATGAGACACTATGATGCCCAGTATTTGTAGGTATAATTACTTAACTGCTGTAATTTTATTTATAATTGTTTAAAAATACAATTACTGTAATATAATATTACCAACGGGATGGAAAAGTACATAATTATGTACCTATGTGATATTACAGTTTTTTAGTAAAGTCTCTTAGTAAAATTACAGAACTTTAGTAAATTTGCTCTTGGGAATTTTCCACAAATAGATAAAAATTTAGTTCTGTAATATTATTGTTTGTATAATTACATACATTTCAAAGTATACATAAAGGACGTATTTTGAAATGAATAATTTACACTTAAAATATTATATAACTATATTATAACTATATATAACTAGTATTATTACATAAAATATGTACTGAGTTTCATTATATTGATGAATTATTACATAAAATATGTACTGAGTTTCATTATATTGATGAATTATTAAAGGTATTAATATGCAAGCTGTAATTTTACATAATTTAAGAAGTTATACCAACAATATGTAATTCTACATTAAATATGTGATGCAATTTGCAGAAAATAAACAATTTTACATACTTACTTGGTTATTTTTACTTACTTTATGTGATTATTATGAATTATGTACAAAATTACAGAATTTTGAGGTAGAAATACAGAATATTTATGGTAAAATGAAATTACAGATTTTTTATAGTAAAAGTTTCGAAAAATTTTTTTCATAGTATTCTTTTAACCAAACGTTTATTAGACAATCGTTTAAAATGACTGAGTCATTTGAATTCACCCTTTATACACTAATACATTTTACACTCTATTCCTTATAGTAACATATGCAAAAACTTTATTGCCACAGCAATTTTTCTTTTATGTTTTTGCAGTAAAATTCAACATTAAACTACCATACTTCAATGTAGACACTAATAACATATTATAAACACTCAAATGTGACTCTCTGAATACAATTACATTTTTATCATATACCTAGTAATTAAATTGAATTGATTATTTTTCAAAGGAATGTAGTACAGAAAGTTGGTGTAAATGTCAAGATTCCAGAAATAATACTTATAATTGTATAAGACGGATTTCTACTTCAGAAGATTTTCTATTTTGTAAATTTAGTGATTTTGAGGTGAACAAATTTGAATATATATTGTTTTTAATTGAATTTTTTTTTGTAATGTGTTTTACTATTTGCAGAATTTTATCGAAGCTTACGATATGAGATTTGATAGATATCAACTTAGTAATATTTATAAAAGTATGAAACAAGAAGATATTAATTATTATAATTCGCTGTTAAATAAATATTTGAAATGTAAAGGCAAAAACTGTAAGAATATATAAGTAATTTATTGTAACTTTATAAGTATTACGTTATTGTTTGAGTATAATAAAAATTAGCCATAGAAATATTTGACATTATAACTTATTGTGTTAATGTTGTTAATAGTTACCAAAACGTGTAAAAATTACCTAGAGTTGAAATAAATAAACTAAAATAGGCTTTAGTTGAACAGAAAGATAGTAATTAGCTTTTAAGGGGACATTTCCTTAATTATTTTTTTTAAATCTTTTTTTTATTCTTTATAGGCTTATAGTCTGTAGATTATTCTTGTGAAATGATTTGGTCGAACTCGAAGTCCTTCCATAGTTATTTCATGCATGAGCGCAACGCGTCTCGCACCACATTTATACTTTTGTAAAACTTTAAACGCGTTTTATTTAAAATGACTTTTTTTAAATTGGGCAGGAGCAGAACGCAAAAAAATAATTAAAGAGGACACAAAAATACTCAAAAAAAGTTATATGTAACGTTTATTCAAAGAAAATTACATATAAATTTGTAAGTGATTCATCTTCATCTTTTCTTCTATCGCGGAATGAACCAGTCTGGAATGATTAATCGATTTGCAGAAAACAAAAAAATCTAAATAATTAGTAACAACATAATCAATTTTATTAGAAAGCTGTCTAGAGACATTTGTTTTTGCTACATTTTGTTCTAAACACAGACTGATGTAGCAATGGCATGGAAAGTTCCATTGCACAATTCGGGGATTCCCCTATCCATTTGAAAAAAATTAAAAATGAGACTTTTTTCAAAATTTGCTCTGAAAAAATTCAGTAAAATAGAGAAAAAAATTAGCTACATAATAGCTAAGTAACTTTTTTCTTTAACCCATACTGGTTTAGCAGGAAAAATTATTGAAAATTCTAAAAAGCAATTTTTAAAAAAATTCTAGCGCCCAAACGGCGCATGCTAGCAAATTAAAACTAAAACAAAATTATAGAACTTTTTATTCCCTATCGAAAAGTATTCTAAGTATTTCTCCGAATTTTACTTCAGAAAGAAATATTCTGCATATTATATGTATCCAATATGTTATTGCCCTATATCAACATGACGGACGAACACCCTGTGTAATTAAGAATATAAAATATACTAACATTGCTAGAGTTATAGACACATATGATTGTACTCGACTGGATTAAATTCATGAGTTTATCATGACTAGTCAAAATTATAGAAAAATGCATTTACCTTATCGTTGTGATCTTGTGGCGCAGTTGGTTAGCGCAGTTGCCGTGAAAGAAAAAGGTACCTACTTCAAACCCGGCAAGATGAATGCGTTTTTCTTCATTTAAAAATTAACTAATGATTTAATTAGTTCATCAAAATAAATTAATGGCGATTTTAACAAGAACAAAATATAACATATCAAACATATCATGGTAATTTACAGAAGCAACAACACTAATATATATTGTAATAAAATATATTTCATTTGTAAACAAAAATCATACAATAAGAAATAATTTAACAATTTTTAGAAAGCAAATCCAGCGTCGGCAATCGCCTGTAATGAATGGTAAGCAAAAAAACACAAGCCGGTATTGTAAAAAACTCGACGTGGTATTTCGCCGAAATTTTGCAATCTCAATACGAAATGCGCGAGCATATAGTTAACAGCCGCCATTAGACCACAGTAGTTTTCATTCAGGACAGAAATACAAGCACACGACAGACAATTGCCGAGTATTATAAAATCGCAGAGATTTTGATCCCATTCGTCTTGTGCCACTTCGATTCCAATTGGAATGATGCCCAATGCAATATGAATAATGGAAAATTCCACTTGGATGCCGTAGTGTAGATACATTTCGGTGACAGTTAATGGTAGTGCAAGCGACATTACAAGTTTGTCGCAAAAGTCGTAGAAATTTTCTGCATTATTATCGCTGTCCGGAATTGCTGTATAAATCAAAAATATTACGATAAGAATTATGATATGTTTATGATATTGAATATTAGCTTTATTCGCGGAACACATCCCGGACTTGTTCCGAACAAGTACGCATGCGCGTTGGTTACTTGTTCGGAACTAGTTCGGGATGTGTTTCGCGAACAAAGCTATTATTAACGTATTGAAAGAAAATGGTGAAAATACACCTTTTCAATTTGATTGAGTCAATCACATTGAATCAATGAAATTGAAAGAAACTGAATAATCGTTTCAAGCAAATTAAAAATATCTGTTTAATTTTAAAATTAAAAATTATTTTAAATAAGTGAATTATTATTATAATTTAATTAAAATCACAAAATACAGTACACAAAAATGTCAAACAAACACAAACATAATCTCATAATACCTTTCAACATGTAAGAGTGTTACGTAAGTATAGATATAGATGTGAAATATTTATATTGATCCTCGATAATAATTTTAATTTGGAAGGTTTTATGACATGACTTAATAAGAACAAATTAATATAAAATATAAATTTTTAACAATCTAATATGTTATGATCAATTTTAAAAAAATGACTCAATTGTTTACAGTAAATATCATATTTTTGCAATATTTTCTTCTAATTCAAATTTTTGAATATGTAAATGACTTTGTAAAATTTAACTAATTAATTTAACTTACAATGATAACACATGTCTGAAAAATTATTCAAAACTATTGGTATGTACCACATCTTTATATTAATTGTAAAATATTATATTATTTATGTAATTTATTTATTTCATTTTATATTTTTTGTTTATATATTACATAGAAGTTGATGATGGTCATGATACAATGACCGAAACGTCCAAAAAATAAATAAATAAATTATATATATATATATATATATATATATATGTAAGCATCGAAAATACATCTGACAGATTTTTGAAATGCGCGCCAGAAAGTGACTAGAGTGAAGTGAGAGAGGAAACACTAGATGGGAGTAGAGTATAATAAGATCTGTAATGTGAACGCAAGCCGATGAATAAAATAAATAATAAAGTGTATTATCCTGTTTTATTATAAAAATCCTTACAGAGAAAAATCAGAAGTGAGATTTACCGGGTTTCTGAAGGGTCAGAGCCTTGCGAAATCGATATATAGTGGCAAGTTTTCAGCCGGAAAACTTAGAATTGTGTAACGAATATTCGGTGAAAAAGCACGTGTTATCCAGTTACAAAAGTTGTGGTAATCGGACAGCACAAGAAAAAATGCCGAACGAAGATACAAGTAATAACGCTAGCAGTGAGCAAGCAATACTTATAACACCAGAAGCAATGCAAAATATAATATCAAGTGCTATAACCGCAGCATTAGCACACATAAACATTAATGAACAACGTGGACAAAGAATACCATTGTCAGAAATTTCTACGCAAATTCCAGCATTTAGTGGAAGTCATGATGAGGATATAGATAATTGGTTGTCGAGGGTAGACATCATTCAACTAAATCATCGATTGGAAGACACTACTGTACTGTTAATTGCAACAAACAAGCTAACGAAGAGAGCCAGAGAGTGGTACGATTCACAAGCAAACTTAGCACAACTTCCATGGCAAGAATTGAAAACTAAATTAAAAGCAACTTTTAAATCAAATACCGATCGTTTAACACTTTTTGACAACATGCAAGCTAGAAAGTGGAAGCAGGGAGAACGAATCGAAGACTATTATTACGACAAAATGAAAATGTTAAATAAACTAAACGTGACTAGTGAAGATGCTATCTTACACATTATTCGTGGGATTGATAATTTGGTATTAAGAATTCAATTAAAAGGGCAAAAACTTCAAACACCTGAAGAACTGCTCGAAAATATGAAATCGTACGCTGATGAATTACCTCAAAGTACAAGTACTTATCACTTAAATAGACGTGAAAATAAACAGTTCCAGAGTGGAAACAACCGTCCGAAGAATATCAATAAACCAAACATACAGTGTTTTAACTGCAAAAAAACGGGGCATTACGCGTCAACATGTCCGGAAGCTAAACGTAGCAACAATTGCTTCAAATGCGGCGACATTGGTCATCAAGTAAAAGATTGTCCGAAGAGAAACGCAAGTATAAATTTAACTCAACCAATATCAAAACATATGTCTAATATCCAAATAAAGTTAAGCGGTAATACTTATAATGCACTCGTAGACAGTGGAAGCATTACGAATGTGATGCGAGAAGAGATTGCTGAAGATTGTCGATTAAAATACGAAGAAAGTAATCAAATTTACACCGGTTTTGGAATGACCGACGTTCAAAGCAAGGGAAAAGTACGAACACAAATAAAAATAGGAAACGATAAATACGACATCAACTTTATCGTTATACCCAATTACGCAATATCACAAGACATTATTTTGGGTGAACCATTCTTTAATGATGCAAGTGTTACATTCGGTCCAAGTGGAATGAATATTTCTAAAGTCAAATCCGAAACACCATCGGAAGTAAACGAGATTCTGCAAATCGAAGTACAGCAAACTAGCCCAGACTATAATGTAAACCCGAACTTCAGTATGGCGCAGAAACATCAACTGGAACATATGGTAAGCCAGTACCAACAAAATTTATTAATTAAACCTTTTCTAGACAACGAGGACGTGGAGATGAAAATTCGACTGAGGAGCGAGACACCGATCGTTCATCGACCGAGACGTTTGGCACAGAACGAGTTGAAGCAAGTGCAAGAAATCGTCGATGATCTCCAGGAACGAGGTATCATTCGTCCAAGCAAGTCAGAATACTGCAGTCCAATTGTGTTAACAAGAAAGAAAAATGGTGAAGTTAGAATGTGTGTGGACTATCGAGCTTTAAATGCTATTACGGTAAAAGATCAATTTCCATTACCATTAATAGACGACTTTATAGATAAACTAAGAGATAAAAAGTTTTTTACTTTATTAGATTTAAAAAATGGTTTTAATCATATACGCATGGCAGAAAACTCTGTAAAATTTACATCTTTTGTGACACCTTTTGGTCAGTTTGAATATTTATATATGCCATATGGTTTGAGCAATGGTCCAGGAACATTCCAAAGATACATAAATAACGTATTTTCAGAATTTATAAGAAACAACGATATTCAAATTTATATTGATGATATAATGATAGCAACAAAAAGCGTAAAAGAAAATTTTGAAATCTTGGAACGTGTCCTTGATACTTGCAAAAGTAATTGTTTAAAATTAAGACTTGATAAATGTCAATTTGGTGTGACACGTATAGAATATTTAGGTTATGATATTAGTTTTAATTGTATACAACCAAATATAGGCAAAATCAAATCTGTAATTAAATATCCAGAGCCAAAGACGATACATGATGTACATAGCTTTCTAGGATTGAGCGGGTATTTTCGTAGATTTATTAAAGATTACGCAAGAGTTGCAAAACCTCTCAGCGATTTGTTACGTAAAAGTACGGGATTTAAATTCGGAAAGATAGAACGAGATTGTTTTGAATTGTTAAAGCTGAAGTTAAGTACTAAACCGATTCTTTCTATTTATAATCCAATCGCTAAAACGCAATTATTTACAGACGCGAGTAGTAAAGGTTTCGGAGCGATTTTAATGCAAACGGATGAAACTGATAAATACCATCCGGTATATTATTTCAGCGCGAAAACATCGGAAGACGAAGCCAAATATCATAGTTTCGAACTCGAAACTCTGGCAATAGTAAAAGCACTTCATAAATTTCGTACATATTTGCTAGGTATTGATTTTATAATCATCACTGACTGTAATGCATTAAAACAGACACTTTCAAAGCGAGAAATATGTCCGCGTATTAATCGTTGGTCATTAGTTCTCCAAGAATTTAGTTATACGTTAGAACACAGAAAGTCCGAATTGATGAAACATGTAGATGCTCTTAGTCGGTATCCGGTTCAATTAATTCAATATGATTTGCTTGAATCACTTAAAAGAGAACAAGGTAATGATCCCGATATACAAGATATTATTAATAAAATTAACGCAGACAAATTACCTGAAAGAAACGATTATGACATTTTAAACGGTTTACTGTTTCGTAAAGTTTCGCGAAATCTACTAGTAGTTCCGCGAAATATGCGCAGGAATATAGTAAACGAATACCATGATAATAACACGCATGTAGGCCATGAGAAAACGTTGGCAGCAATTCGCGATTATTATTGGTTCAGAGGTATGAATAAATACGTTAAACAATACATAAAAAATTGTTTGATCTGCATTCAATATAACAATAAATTGAAAAAAGATGGTTATATGAACATACCAGATCACGGTGATCGACCATTTAAAATTTTACACATCGATCATATAGGGCCATTGGAAAAAACAAAATCCGGTTCCAAATTTATATTAATTATAATAGACTCGTTTTCGAAATTTGTATTTTTACGAACTGCAAAGCAAACCGATAGTAACAGTGTGATAAAGTCGTTAACCGAAATCTTTTCGACTTTCGGAAATCCAAATATTATTATTAGCGATCGAGACACGGCCTTCACCTCAGCTAAATTCGAAGATTTTTGTACGCAACGAAAAATTAAACACGTAAAAATAGCCGTAAGTACACCGCGAGCTAACGGTCAGGTAGAACGGTACGTTCGAGTTACCAAGAATGCTTTAGCGAAATGCGCGACTTCGGAAAATTGGAATGAATCTTTAGAACTAATTCAGCTTAGTATTAACAATACCGTTCAGAAATCTGTTGGTGCCTCTCCTAGTAAGTTATTATTAGGGATTGATTTGAATTACTTAATAGATCAAGACATAAAATATTTAGTCGATCAGGTAAATGATTGTGAACCTGTGAATTTTAAGATGTTGAGACAGACTGCTATGGATAAAATGAAACAATCACAAAACTATAATAAAAATGTTTTTGATCAAAAGCGGAAACCTGCTGTTAGTTATCAAGTTGGTGATTACGTAGTTATAAAAAGACCACAAATATTATCAAGAGGTAGTACTGTCTTTGCACCAAAATTTAAGGGGCCATATATTGTTACTAAAGTCTTAGAACGCGACAGATATGTAGTTGAGGATATACCTGGATTTCAATATACTCAACGTTTTTATACAAGTATCTGTTCAGCTGAAAATATGAAACTATGGCCGCGTGAAGAAAATGATGTTATGAACACCAATTCTGATGTCGAGGACGACGATCCGGTCAGAATAGCCGAAGCTGTAAGCATCGAAAATACATCTGACAGATTTTTGAAATGCGCGCCAGAAAGTGACTAGAGTGAAGTGAGAGAGGAAACACTAGATGGGAGTAGAGTATAATAAGATCTGTAATGTGAACGCAAGCCGATGAATAAAATAAATAATAAAGTGTATTATCCTGTTTTATTATAAAAATCCTTACATATATATATATATATATATATATATATATATATATTTAATAAATGATCTATTATTACGATTCATATCTAGACTCTAGATTGTTCAACAAAATTGAACAAAAGTAGACACTCTCTCAACTTCTATCAATGTTTAATTTGGTTGAACATTTTCATTGAATGGTAGAAATTGGATGAATCAACCAAATTGCTCAACCAAATTGAATCGTGTATTTTCGTCTTAAGAGCCATAATAGCGGAATGGCAAATTAATGGCGGTGTTTTGTCTTTTTTCTGGTAAATCGAGTTTTCCATTTGATAGAAAGAAACAAAACATTCTGTTACGCTACATCACTGTTCAGAATAACACTATAATATTATAAAATTCAAATAAACTAATTAAAATTTCTTAATAAATAATTTTAAATAAACGTCAAAAGTACTTTTTACAAAAATCATTTTTATAAGTGAAATGAGAATGCGGGCCAAGTGAAGAAGTACAGGAAATGTGGTGCATACCACCAGATTTGTCAGTAATTGCATATTCGATTAAAGAAACATTAATTCTCACAAATCACGTAACAAATACATATACCGTTTTACAACTATTAGTAAGGTTCAGGTTTCTTGGTATGCATTTTAACACATTTTTACTCGCTTTCTTTTCTGTCTATTTGTTTATTTGTTCACTACAAATTTTGCAATCGATTTTAAACTAACTTCCTAATAAGCTAGAGACTTGAAACTTTAAACATAGCTCAGAACTGAATGACAATGCAATATTACCTAATTAATTAATTCATTAACTAATTAATAATATTAGAAATATTATTTTTATCGTGTGCTATATTCACGAATTCCGTACATTCGTGTATTAGCTAATATTTTCTTCAAAATACAGAAACTACAAAAAACAACTATAGATCGTACAGAACACAAACACAATACCTACTAAAAAGCAGAAAATAATTATTTAAGTAAAAAAAAAAATTTAATATATTACATTTTTAAAACGGATTAAAAAGTATAAAATAATTTCTTCTAGCTCCCTACAGATTTATAACCCTATATAGATTGTCCCTGAAAATTTGTGATTGTGAATTTTTTATAGCTATGACAATACTTGTAGGTAAAATTTAAAACAAAAAACGTGGGGCGCAACGACAGCTACTCTTTACACTCTTTATTATTACCTATGCATAATAGGCCTTTCCAAATAATTATGTCATATTTTAGAAGTAACGCTTTAGCGAACGTATTATTTCCCGTGCAAATATTATAAAAATCTTTTACTTCAACCTTTAGTTACATATTATACATCTTTGATCTCATTTATCTTTGAAAAAATCTTACTACAGGTTAAATATCCGATAAATATGAATCATCACTATCTACAGTATTAAATTTGCAATCTAGTATAAAAATTTACCATATTTCCAACCGCCTGCGATACCATACATCATAAGAATGCCGTAAGTGCCATAGTGGTATCGCCAGCCACTCCAATGCATAAACGTATCGGCATGATCTAAACACCATAAGCCTGTGCCAGCTACCAAAATATGACTGAATGCTCTACGCCCGTTATCACTCATATTTATTGCGTATTTTCAAATGCACATTAGATAATTTCAATTAACAATTTGCAATACAAAACTACAAATAATATAATGACGTACGTAAAATATTAAAAACAAATCTAGATTCTATTTCTTTTGTTTTACAGATTAGACATTTATTGAAAAATATTTATACTAGGTGTCTTGTTAAAACTAATAAAATACAAAATTTTGAATCAAATTATATTGGAAAAAAAATCTATGAATTACTAGATATAAACAAATAATAATGAATAATTGATTTTAATTTTATAAAAGAATTTTTAGTTACTTATTTAAGACACGCGATATGATTGTGTATTACATGGTATTACTCAGAATGCAATCAATCCGGTGTTAAAAATAGGTAACTGTGCATTTCGGAACACATAAACTGCATGCCGCTGTCGAAAATCTCAAGTTTGAATATCGGATTATAAGGGGTCTTGGAATATAATTTCGTTTATTCTATAATATATTTTTCAAATTATTTGACACAGCGATTTTAAATGTGAACTTGAAATTAATATTGTATTGTCCGTCCTATCAATAATAAGCAAAATTACAAATTAATATAACCAAATATTTATGATGAAAATAGACAATAGGTTAGGTTAGGTTAGGTACATGATCCTATAGCAATGATGTATTAAATAAGAAAAAATATATGAAGAACATAGTTTTATTGTTAGCTGTAACTTACATAATAATAAATATATATGACACGCGGTGGTCCCCGATTCTTACCTCGTTTTAGGTTGAAATCTTAATTCCCTGAATCTCTTTGGAAATAACCGGCGTGCAGTTTCGCTATGCATAATTTCGGTAAAAGATTAAAAACCAACGGCCGCGTGTTACTGCAATTGTTACTAAATAATTTCAAATGTCAGATTAAATGCATTTGAGCGTGTATTCATAATTGGTGCTGCCACTAATAGTGTATATAGTAAGTAACTACTGTGTAATAATGTTCACATTATTGTACTAGTAACATAATTACCTCTTTCTAGACAATATGGTAATGTAATATCAATATTTTGATAAGCTTGAAGAAAAACTAAGATTTCGAGTTTAAAGTTTCGGTTGCCAACTTCAAAATAAGGGTGAAATTAGTATTATCATTTATCTCCGTAACGGTGAACCTAACAAAATATTTCTTTTAAATCAATTTTATAGATAATGCAATTCTCTACAATTTTTATTAAGAAATTTTCGACGTAATGTAAATAATAAAAAGTTATGTGCAAAAAAATTTGCGGATGGACAATTTTGGAGTGAGATAGTCCTTTTGATTTCAACCTGCGATAAAAAATTTTCTTAGCTGTTTTATAGTGCATTTTCTAATAAACAATTTAACCCATTTATTTATTTACATTTTAACATATTTACATTCTAACATAAAATATTGAGAAAACAGATTTATATATTTTACAAATAATACTTTTTTTAAATTTTATTTACATTTGTTTATTATGATTTAGATTAGTATATGATGAGTGTGAAATTGTAACAAAATGTTGTTGCAAAAATTCGTGTTAGTCAGTTAAGATGATTCGGTCATTTTGAGTGAATGAACGTTTGGTTAAAAGAATATCTATGAATGATTTTGATGATATACGTTTGCAAGTGGATGTCCAATAAGTAGATGGAGTGGTATGATTGAGACAGTGACTTTCGTGAGCGGATATTTTCAAGTAGTATAGGAATAGAAGAGCATGCATTTCTAGGTATTATGAATATTGATGGAAGTTAAAGTTGCTTGTCTGGATAGGAATGTTTGGAGGAAACTAATAGTGGAAAGAGTTTGTGCCACACTCTTTTGGGTACATAGGGTGACTGAGTATTTAGGTATAGAGTAGAAAAAAATTGCTTTTTGTAAAGAGAATACCTATAATTTATTGTTTGGAAATAAAAAGATTTTTACTGTGAAAGAATTTGTGGAAATTTTTCAAAGAAAGAAAACTATATTGTCTGTAATGTCTATTATTTGTGGGTAATTACTTGGTTACAATTTGTTGCTAATTGTTAATCTACGACTACTATAATTATAGCAATGATTATAATTATTTGTTCAATAATTTTTAAATAGACGTTTAACAAAATGTTTTAGTAACGGTACATGAGCGTTCTAGATAACAATAATTTCAAAAAAGTAATTATTATATTGACTATAATAGTATTTTAACGTTAGTGCACACGGTTCTAAATGCTGTTCAGACACGTAGCTCAAATACAAAATATGTTGAATTTTATATTGAATTTATTCGTTTAAACTTATTTATTGTAACTGACTGTTCTAAAAATTACACAATGAATGTTGCATTAATAATTCAATAATAAATTTAATATTATTAATTGATTTATATAAAATAAAAAATACTTAGTATATTTTTTAACTGGCTCTATTTTCTACAAAAATGATAATTAATGTACCAAAAAAAATACTTGATATATAATATCATATTTATAGTTTGGCCAAAAAAAGCAAAAATTGTTTTTTTTTTTTTTTTTTTGGAATTTTTTTTTTTCTTTATTAAGGTAACTTAAAACGCGACTTTATATTATTTAAACATTTTTCGTAAAATATGACTTTGCACCTCTACCCCCCCCCCCTCGTCCGAAATTGTTTGCCCTCCCTGAAAAACATTTTGCTGGCGCCTATGCTTGACATATTTTTAATTTTTACATAAAGTGTTTGAATTGGTCAAATTCCTGTGGCTTACAATTAGTAATTTTCAGGCTTTTACGGTTGGTATCCATTGATTTATAGAATATTCTGTGCTGGTATGCCGTGGTCGATCTATCCTCGTTGCAGATGTTTCGCCATACATCGTAGATGACATCTTCAGTGCTTGGTAATTAAATTTTATAAATTCAATGGATTCCGGCTGTGAAAGCCTGAAGATTACAATTATATTATATACTTTTAAATAAATGGTAAAACGGCTTAAGTGCATGTTTTAACAATTTTTGAACAAATATAGTGTATAATGTTTGGCTTTACACGATACATTTTTCTGTACAAAAAAAATGTATAGTTTTTTGTACAAACAAAATTTTCTGTATACACGATCCGATAGTCGATTCTATATAGAAATCTGTATAGAATATTTTATACACGTGCCTACTCACTTTGTCCGTGACAGTCTATATAGAAAAATGTATTAATTTGAACACGTTTTATATTTCACGCATTTTCGACGCGAAACTGAATGTGTATCGGTATTAGTAATGTCGGACTCTCATTTAGGTTATATATGTATTATTTTTTATTTATTATACAAAGGTGTCTTAACATAGATTAGTTTAATATATAAGTGCTGAAATCGCTATTAATGAATTAATTAAATTATTAGTTAATTTTTAAATTAAGAAAAGAAATTAAAAAATTAACACCCTTTAATAATTAATAATAATTAATATATGCTTTTTGGTATATGGCCTGATTGTGTGTGTATGTATGTATGTATAAGTAAATTTTTATTCTTCTGCTAAATAACATTGAAAACATAATGTTATTTTACTACCAGATTATTATTAATAATTATAATAACTATTTTTTTAATAGCACTAGAGTAATTTATTATTATAAAAAGTTGTGTTAACGTAGATTAGTTTAATATTTAAATGCTAAAATCGTCATTAATAAACTAATTAAATCATTAGTTAATTTTTAAATTAAGAAAACAAATTAAAAAAGAAAATCCCGGGTAGATCAATACATACAATTAGTTTGTTAATGTCAGTTTCAGCATTTAAATATTAAACTAAGTTATCTATATGTATTATTATTATTATTTTATTTAAATTTCTTATACATTTAAAGTAGTAAAAATTTTATTGAAAATTATTCAGTTTTCAAGTATTAGGAATAAAAGAACATGTATGAGAGGAATTATGAATGTGGATGAAGCGAAAGTTGCTTGTTTGGATAGAAATGTTTGGAGGCGACTGATTTCGGGATGATGAAAAGAGTTTGTGCCACACTTTTTTGGGTACATGGCGTGATTGTGTATGTATGTATATAAATAAATTGTCAAAATGTAAAATATTATTGCGCATGCGTTTATATATTTTATATATATATATATATATATATATATATATATATATATATATATATATATATATATAATTTTTTATAGAAAATAGTACAGATTTTTGTCTAGAAAAATGTATCGTTTAAGGCTAAAATAAAAACAGATTTGATGGAAAAATGTTTGCACTGTTAGGTATGTAAACATCATGCATGTGAAGCAAGCGCGTTGGCACATATGTTAAGCGCTTTCAAAGAGTAAAAAACCGGGAACTTTAAGTGCAGATTTGAAAGATTGTAGCTAAGAAAATATTTTAAATAAGTAAATTTACATACCTAATATTACTAGACTAACTAAGAATTTCTGCCTATATTGAGTTTAAATGTTTCATAACTTTTTCAGGTAGTAATGTAACAATATAGATTATTTTTTTTCTTCAAACGTGTCATAATATTAATATTACGTTACCATATTGTCTGTATAGAAAAAAATCATTACATTATTGTACAGTAGTTAGTTACTATATGCACCACTGGTGCATGTCAAGTAAATTTAATCTGACATTTTAGGCGGACATATTGAAAACTCTATTACTATTGTTTATTTTTCGCTTGAATTTGAATTTGATTATTGAAAATGCAAATCACGTAACAAATATAAATAATATATATACATACATATACATACATACTATTCTACAACTGTTAGTAACTAATTAAGGTTACTTAGCAAGTATTTTTAGTTTAGTTTCGTTTAAAAAGTTTTTTTTTTTTGTATTTCGCTCCTTGTAACATAAAATATATTTTTACTATAAAAATCATAGGTTATGATGCTTCTGTAGAGATATTGGTTCGTATTACAAGCTCGATTTTAAAATTTGTTGTAACTAATGCCGGTTTTAAGACAACGTATTTGTCATAAGAGTAGGACTAAACAAATGAACTAAAACACCCAAAAAACGAGTTTGTAATACCAGCTATTATGTTTTCCTGCTTAAATAATATAGCATTATAAGTATTCATTTTTATTAATATATTTTACTATAAAAATATTTTAAAACATATGTTAATATGTTTTAATAGGTTATGATACTTTTGTAGAAATGTTATTCCATTCTGCTGAAATAATATGGTTTTGAGAAAAGCCCATTTAAAGTTTTGAAACATAAACACAGACCAAGTCGTTCATTTGAACCAGAGTGTCCGTAAAAACAAAAATTTTTCTAGTAAGGCTAAAATCGATAATAATTTTACATCGAAACATCAGAAATAATATTTTTTGCTTGTTTTTACGAAAGTAACAGGTTCCTCTACACAATTGAAATTTTCGGAAAACGCGTGTAAATACATATATCGTTCATATCGCGTATGTATTAACACCCGTTTCTCGAAAATTTCAGTTGTGTAGAGGAACCTATTACTTTCGTAAAAACAAGCAAAAAATATTATTTCTGATGTTTTCTCGATGTAAAATTATCGATTTTATTCTTACTGGAAAATTTTTTTTTACGGACACTAATATATATATATATATATATATTTCGTTAAACTCATCAGAAGGAATATCTAAATTTTAACAAAGTTCAGAATTTAAATACACAAAGATTCATTATTATATGGGTATGAACGTATCTAAAAATGACCAACAAAGTATTTTTAATAAAATCGTAAAATTTAAAACCGAGTGTTTTTATAATTTTTCATTTAACATAGTAAAAAATCTTTTAGAATTCATTATATTAAAATAAAACTGCTTCGGGTTAAAGTTCTGTATTAATATTTATTTATAATCGACGTTTCGACGAAACTCAACGTCCGTCTTCACTCTTCATCAGGATAAATGATATAAATGACATTATAGTAAATAACAGAATATAGAAACAAGTTACTATAGGTAACAAATAAGTAACTGGATCATACAATTTATAGATATTTAATTAATGGAAGCTAAATTTCTTTTACTCAGTGCCTTCAGAGTGATTTTATTTAAGTCAGTGTCTTCACAGTGATTGGTCGAGTTTCGTCGAAACGTCGATTTTAAATAAATATTAATACAGAACTTTAACCTAAAGCAGTTTTATTTCAATTTTTTATTTGGTTATACATTTTGTATTTAAATATTTTCTAAAAATATTTTATCCAGCTCTGAACAGAATGGAGATTTCTTAATAATAAATTTAAGATTAGTCCCCATTCTACTTGAAACGTTAACATATTGGCCCTACTACGAGCTCTGTTTTAAAATTGGTTTTAACAAATACCGGTTTAAGACAACGTAACTGTCATAAAAGCTGGACTAAAACAAATAAATTAAAATACCCAAAAAACCGAGCTTGTAATATCAGCCATTGAGTTAAAAAAAATGTGCCAAATCAATCGTAACAATCTTGGCCGTTTTTTGACATTGTGCATACAAATCAAATTTAGATGTTAACACCAGATATAAGAAATTTAATAATATAGGTAATAAAGTAATGGGT
Organism: Clivina fossor; assembly: GCA_963966155.1. Lineage (NCBI taxonomy): Eukaryota > Metazoa > Arthropoda > Insecta > Coleoptera > Carabidae > Clivina > Clivina fossor. The sequence continues at coordinate 12,617,386 of OZ014553.1, read as the reverse complement.
TCTCCACGTACGTTAACATTAGCGCATCGCAGCGCAGGTGCACGGTAACGTTAAGAAAGACTCAAACGAGACGTACAATGAAACAACACAAATGTGTTCCTAATTATTTCCGTACGGAAGAAAATACGTACGTACGGACTCGTTTCTTGTTATAAGATTAACATTATGTGCATTTTATTATGTACACGGTGTTTTCAAATCGTTGTAACCAGACTAACACTAATCAAAAAATATTACGTTTGTGCGTTTTTTTATAACCTGAAAATAAAATAATATTTTTATTAAAAAAAAAGTAAACAAAACAGCAATTTTATTAACAAAACGTCTGATAATTATGCACCAACTCATATGTAGAACAATAAAATAAAAATAAAATAAATATTTTTTCTTCAAGCGAATCGTAATATTAATATTACGTTACCGTATTGCTTATGTAGAAATAGGTCATTATGTTACTAGTACAATAATGACATTATTATACAGCAGCTATATTGTATACACCAGTGGTGGCAGCATCAAGCATAACTACCCCGGTCACGTGTATTTAATCTGACATCTTCGGCGGTCATCTCATATTGCATAACTGTTACGTCAAGTTAAGTTAATTGACAATTGTATTTGTTTATTTGATTATTAAAAATGAGTAAAGAAGTGCGAGAAATGTGCACCGTTCAGCCAGAGTGATCAGAAACTGCATATTCAGTCAAAGAAACACAGTCAAGTTTATTTAATTTAACATCTCCAACGGTTACATTAAAAATTATTAATTGACAATTGCATTGTTTATTTTTGCTTGAATTTGAATTTGATTATGGAAAATGTGTGAAGAAATACAAGAAATGCAATGTGTATCGGTTTAGGATGGTTAGAAACTACATATTCGACCAAATAAACACGGTCAAATATACTTCATTTTACATCTCCGATGGTTGTATTAAAAATTATTCAGTCAAGTTAAGTCGCGTTAATTAACAATTGCATTGTTTATTTTCGCTTGAATTTGAATTTGATTATTGAAAATGTGTGAAGAAATGCAAGAAATGCAATTGCACCTGTTCAGGATGGTCAGAAACTGTATACGCGACAAGAGAGACACGATCAAGTGTATTTAATTTGACAAGTCAAGTTAAGTTAATTGTCAATTGCATTGTTTATTTTCACTTGAATTTGAATTTGATTATTGAAAATGTGTGAAGTATACTGAATGTATAATGCCCGAATGATCAGAAATTGTATATTCGAACAAAGAAAGATTAATTATTAAAAATTAGATTAATTAAAAAATATATATATTTTACAACTGTACAAGTATCAAAATTAGTTCTGCGTGAAATTAAAATAAAAAGTTATTTATTTTGTAAGAATAATTGCTTTATGTGAAAAATAGTACCTATAAAGTTTGGGAAAATGTTTTATGAAATAAATATTTGATATATTTTTTATTAAACTTTATTTTCTTTGGCAAAATAATTACCAATATTTGGCAAAATACAAAAATATACTGTACAATATTCTCTATATCTACATGTCAATTTAATATTTATACAATTCTGTTTTTCATTAAATTATTAAAATAATTTACAATAATTAAGTAAACAGTTATTAAGAATTATAATAATTTTTAACTGTTTAATTTGTATTTATAATTAGGAATACATAATGATAATTTCAGGTAAACTTTACATAAATTTAACTGGCTTTTTACATAAATAATTATAAAATTAATAGATCATTAATATTGAGTAAATAAATTATACAAAACGAAACTTTACAAGTTACTGTAGAAAATGTAAGACGAATATAATAATAAAAAAATTGGTTACAGTTAGAATATAAGGCCTATGTGCACCTGCTCATTAAAAAATATCATTGCATCTTTACTTGTTACTAAAGAACAACACTTTAATCTATATTATAACCGTTTTTTTTTTTTAAGAAAACCAATTTTATATTATTACATTACTAATTATATTTCCTTTGTTTCTGTGTAGTATTTGTTGAATTTTAAATTTATATTAACATAGTAAACATTTTTCAGAACACATTATATTAAAATAACACGGCTTTAGGTTTAAGTTCTGTATTCATATTTATTAATAATCGGCGTTTCGACGAACTCAATGTACATTATCATCAGGAAGATGTACGTTGAGTACGTCAATTATTAATAAATATTAATACAGAACTATATCCTAAAGCCGTTTTATTTTTTTTTTATGTATACTTAAATTTAAAAATAATACAAATGATTTTAATGAGATCATAAAGCTGAATAATTATAATCAGGGATGAAATAACGTTTCAAATTGTTATTACATACATACATACACAATCACGCCATGTACCCAAAAGGGTGTGGCACAAACTCTTTTCATCATCCCGAAATCAGTCGCCGCCAAACATTCCTATCCAAACAAGCAACTTTCGCTTTATCCACATTCATAATTACTCTCATACATGCTCCTTTATTCCTACTACTTGGAAACTTTCGCTCACGCAAAACACTCTCAATTGTTATTGTTATTTATATATTATTTGTTTTCGTTACATAATGTTAATAACATTTAAAAAATGAATTGTTTTGTTATATAACGTTACGTAAATAATGTTATAATTATAATTTTTATTTGTAACTTAGAAATTATCTGTAAAGTGTAAATTAAAGAAAAATATTACCAAATTAATGTTAGCGTTTAAAATACAAACAACATATATTTCCAAAAAGAGAACTCATATGGAATAACGTTACAAAATAACTTTTTTACGAAACGTTATCGGTTATTACAACGTTATTGAAATAGCGTTACGTTATTTTATTAGAAATTATAGTTTAATTATTATTATAACATTACCGGTATCGATTTTCATCCCTGATTTTAAGTATAATACTTATATTTTACAGTATAAATTAACAATTAATTTATGTAAGATGTGAGGCATTTATTTATTGACAAATATCACATATTTATTTACAAAATATAATAAATGACTACAAATAATTCTGAACAATTAATCTAATTGAAATTATATTGGAATTTTTAAAATAAATTTAATTTTTTGTATATGTATAAAATAAGTTTATTATATTTCATGCAAAAAATGCATCAATGGTAAAGAAAAGTATTGAATTTTTTTATTAAATAGTACATTTTGCCGTTAAAATTTTACAAAGATTGATTTTTTAGTACGAAATATATAAATATGTTAATGTACAGAACGTTTTAATTAAATTTTAAAATTTAAAGATATAAATAATTATATAAAAATTTCAATTATATTAAAATTTAACCATTAATACTTTTTATAAATAAGTTTTTTAGAAAATAGTTTCAACGATCAGTTTTCCTGATGAAGACGAGCGTTGAGTTTCGTCGAAACGTTGATTATAAATAAATTTTAATGCAGAACTTGAACCGTAAGCAGTATTATTTTGTCAATCTTGTTATTTCTGATATTACAGTATCCGCTAAAGTCGGGCATTACATATAAGAAAATTTTGTATTATAATTTTTTTTTTGAAAATTATTACGGAACTTTTTGGTGATTGTCTAAAAACTTTTTGACTTTTCAAAGTATCTTTTCTTATGACGCACACACTGTATTTGTTTTTCACGAATAATTGATGACTTGTTAGATATGAGTTTTGATTTATTTGAAAAATTTATTGATTTAATTTTTTTTTAGTATATTTATATTGTATATAAACCTGAACTAAAAATATTTACAAAAAAAAAAACTATGAAATAAATAATTAAATTTCCATATATAACCAATTAAATCAATCGTACTGTATGTATGTATTAAAATGTAATCTTTGGTATAATCAAATTTATATTATATAAATAATCAAATTGAATTAGGGAACTTGCCCACCGTTACGCGTGCTGAATAAATATAAACGTTTCTTAGGAATAAATTATATTATTTCTACAAAATTAAAACTAGTTTTATTTATTAAGAATGCTCACACCTTTACAAGGTATTTTAATATCAACTTATATTTTAATAGATAATCTTTATAAATTATGTTACGACTAGAAAAATATACTTATATAGTTTGTCCATTCTTTATAAACTCATTATATTGTATTTACGAGTAGGTTTAAAGGGAATTTGTACCTAAAATATTTTTTATATAAAAGTAGGGAGATATTTTTCCAATTTTTTTTTCCACTTTATTTTTTCCGCTCCATTTCTTCCATCGCACTTTTCTTCCGCCAAACTTTTCTTCCGCCAATACTTTTTTCCAGGGTTAGCTTAGGTTAGGGTTAGGATATGGTTAGGTTAAGTTTGGTAAGAAAATTAGTGAAAAAAAGAATTGGTGGAAAATATATATAGTGGAACAGAATTGGTGGAAAAAATGTATAGTGGAAAAAAGAATTGGTGGAAGAAAAGTATTGGTGGAAATAATGGAGTGGAAAAATGGAGTACAATCGTATACAAATACATATTTAAAAATATTTTTGCATAACTCTAAGTTCTATTGAATGAGTTTATATTAGTTTATGTTCTGTGGACACACTTTACTTATTTATTACCTATAGATATAAAAATCAAAATGTTTATTAAAAAATTTATTGTTGATTCAAAATTTGAATATTATTTTAAATGGTGAATTTATAAATTATTTTTTTAGTTTTAAAATAGTTTGTTTACTATTTTTTTATAATTGTAAATGTAATTATTGATATGGTAAATTTTTTTATATATATATATATATATATATATATATATATATATATATTATTTAAAAATCGACGTTTCGATATACTCTACATATATTTTTTTCTGATGAAGATAAACCGTATTTGCCCGAATATTTCTTTACTAATTATTCCTCGTTAAAAAATTGACTCGCGCTAAATTCGAGATCTAGGTATGGAATGTAACAACTCTTAAACTTTATTTTCTTTGAATTCTTTTAGGAAAAATGAATGGATCACGTTAAATTCGGATTATTTTTTTCTAAATGCCTTTATGAAAAATTTCGGTGCCGCGTTAAATTCGGGGTCGCGTTATATTTGGGCAAAACGGTATGTAGAGTATATCGAAACGTTGATTTTTAAATAAGATATATACGGAACTTAATTCTATATATATATATATATATATATATATATATATATATATATATATATATATATATAAAATGTACAGTGCTGGAAATGTTAGAACTTTTAGTTTTTTGAAAGTTGGTTTAACATCAGCTGTGTATGTGCTTTTATTTATTACTTATTTAGTAGTTAAAGCATCTTCGATAGCCATTTAAATTTTAACGAATTTTAGGTAAAAATTTTACACTTACAGTATACACTCTAAAAAAAATTATGTGATTATACAAAAAATATATGTAATTTTACATGTTTTGTGAATGTAATTTTTCATAGAAAATGTAATTACCTAAACATTTATTATCTAAATCATCACAGTAAAATTACAAAATGTTGTTATTTTTCCTATTAAAACCTATATAAAATTACATAAATTTAAGATATATTTTTTACAGTATATAAGTAGTGACCAAAAATAAATTTTACTTACAGTTCTTTAATTTTAAAGACAAACCAAGAAGCTGAATTGTGGAAATTTTTTAATAATAATTAATTATATCATAAACTGGACAGTTACACGACTGGTGCGTGTAATATATAAATATATAAAAATGCATGAAATAAATTTCACCTATTCATAGATTCCCTATCTAACAGCTCACACAGCGCAGCAATATACGTCTGTGCCATTTGCAATGTCTCAAACTTACTCAACTTATGATCAGCGTCCAAACTGGGTATCACCTGTCTCAATCGATCAAACGCCTCATTCAATCCATTCATTCGTCGTCTTTCACGCGCATTCGCCGCCAATCTTCGCTTCTTCATCACGGTAGGCGACGGTGGTTTATCCTTATTTGAATTCTTTCGACGTCCACGCATCGATTTCTTCTCGTCACTACGGCTCTTCGCCGTAACATTATTGTTTAACTGTCCAGGTGTTTTTACGGTTAAAAAGTTTATATTACCGTAGCTAAAGCTCGACTTTTCCGGATCGGTTATCGAGCTTAATTCGCTGGTCACTGATATGAAACTATCGTAGGTGTTTACATCTGTTATGTCCGGATGTGCACCGATTTCTTCATATTTCGGATAGTTTCCTGTGGGCGATAGACCCGCATGCTCGAAGTTTAATGAACCATAGTTGACTGTATCGTACGGAAGGAATAAGCCGGTGTTTTGATTCGGGTCGTTGATGCGGGATTCCAAATATTGATTCGGTGTTAGATTTTGGGGGTCAGTTACGTAATGATCGAAATATGATTTCATTACGTTCATTTTTAATTATTCTGTTCATACATGAATCATTTTCAGAAGCGAGATATTTTTTTAAACTTTATTTAATGTTTATTGTTTTTAATAACATTTTTTTAACTGGACACAACATTTTTATCATATAAAAATTAATTATTGTAGTTTATAAATAGATATTAATAAGCTTCGATTAAAAATATTTGTTAAAATTAAACAAACAATTTCTTCAAATATTAATTAATCAAATAGTTTATACGATACACAAACATTTGAATTTTTCTAGTTAAATATCAGTTAAAAATCAAACTAAATTAATTTCTTATAAGCTGAACACAGAATAAAACTAAAGTTTGTAAAATTAGCAATCACATTCATAAATTTAATTTAAGAAATATGATTTTAGTAGAAGTGTAAATATTTTGGAATAATTTTAGAATATTTATCACTTAAAATAATTTCACTATTTTTTAATTAAACACAAAATTAATGTTTAACACAAAATATACATAACAAATTTATTTATTTCTTTTTTAACTAGATATTTGTTAGCTCTGATTTAGAATTAATATTAAGATTAATCACGTAATATCTTCGATTAAATTATTAACTTCTCGTAGAATAAGTTGTAAAAATAATAAACGAACTTCGAATTAAAAATGAAATTAAACGAAATTAACACACAAGTCTGTAGCACAAATAGATCAGTTTCTTCAAATAGAATTTTTGAATTCTTCGCGACAAATTATTTTCAATTTCTTGAAATAAATTATTGATTTTTCGTAGGATACGGTAATAAAAAAACCGAGATGAACACAATAAATTTGTTGCACAATTTCTTCAAATGGAATTATCGATTTCTTCATTTAGAATGATGATCACGGAAGTTTATTTTCAAAATTATTATGAGCCACACAATGATTAATTTCTTCTAGGTAGGATTATTGAACCCTATTAGTAGGTGTAGATCGCGCGTAAGAATGTTAGAAGTCAGCGAACTTTTCAGGAATCTGTTGTTCTTCGTGTGTCAGGGTGAAACTGAGGGTAGCCGCGGACTGACCTGGGTCGTTGTGAAATGAAAGGGAACCACAATATTGCGGCAAGTCGCGTGCCTTAGGCCCTTCGGGCGTTTTAGGGGCAACAGATGATCGGATGGTGCGCCGACACTAACCAGGAACCACAGACAATGTCTGATGAATTACCTGATACCAGGCACGTACTAGCCCAATGGAAGGGACTGTACAAGTATTTTATACCGGATGCACTATTTTAACATGGGGATTGTAAAAGTGATACGAGTTTGGTTAAATTTAATAAATTTTTCTTTATTATTAAAATATTGATATCACATTATGTTACTAGTACAATAATGTAAACATTATTATACAGTAGTTACTTACTAAGCACCACGGTCAAGTGTATTTAATCTGATAGATCCGGTGGTACTAATGAAAATTATGTAGTGACAATTGCGTTGTTTATTTTCGCTTGAATTTGAATTTGATTATTGAAAATATGTGAAGATGTGCAAGAAATGCAATGCATAACATTTCTAGATTTGTCAGGAATTGTCTATTCAACCAAACAAACATTCATTCTTACAAATCACGTAACAACCCTTTATTATAGTTAAGATTACTTAGTATGTAGTTTTAGTTTAGTTTCGTTTAGAACGATAGAAGGGAAAATAGCATAAGTCACTCGGAGCAGAATGCTCTTTTTAGTTTTGCCTAGATTGTTTGGTCTTGGGTCTGTCTCGGCTGCAAATATCTGGATTCAACACAATAAAGATCGCTTTTTGCACCTAGTAAAATAATATAACATTTAGTGAAAAAGTGAGTTTTATTTTTGATTTGATTTGATAAAACAAATATTCGTATTTTATTTTGTCTTCTAATTGAAGACCTTGTCCCTATAATATTTACTAAATTAACTAATTAAAAATTAATAAAATAATGACTAAATTTTCTTATTATATCTGAATTTAAATTTTAACACTTCTTGCTTAACTTTGGAATTTAATTCCGAAAGCAACAGGTATGCAAAAAAATCAAATTCAAAATTGGGTCAGACACCAATTTAAACCAACAAGTAAAATTCAGTTAAATCCAACCCTGGCCGTACCATCTGCATTACATACATACACATAGTTTTCGGCATTCTTTAACATAAAATAAAAATACCTTATGCCGTGTCGCGTGCCACTATATATGGGCGAGGGGTTGAAGGAGGAAAGAGAAGGCGGAACTGACACACCATTCTAGCCCTAATGGCACGTGAGTAAAGGGCTGTGGCACGTGACCGCTTACCCCCACCTAGGGCTACTGCGTGCGCAGACAAAACGGTTAATGAAAATGACAGATGCTACAATTAAACTGCGGAGAGCGAGCGAACGAGAGATGGTCCGCTTGTGATTAGATACGATAAACTGATAACACTTATATGTAGATCGTATTTATTTTATTATAATATGCTTATTATAGAAGTTAGCGTTGGTCATTTTCTTTAACTGGACGCGAACGATGTAAAGACAGTGGCGTAACTATGGGGAAGAATATTAGGGGGGGGGGGGTTGTTTATTATAATTGTATAAAAAAGTTGTTTATTTTACAAAATAGTTATATTATGTTGCGAGGAGTAGAAGGCCGGGTTTGACTGGATAAAAAATTACACCCGGGAAAAGGTGCAGTATAGGCCGACCTTACAACCCAAAATTGTTCAAATACATTATGTTTTATATTTTTTTATTCTAATAAACTTGGAAATGACATTACAGAAAAATATAGATGAATTGTAAAAATTACACATATGAAATTAAATATAATTCTTTATTTAAATCTAAGTTAAAAGGCGATTTAATAAACGACTCTTTTCGGAAATTTTTTTAATGATATCTTTTTCATTATCTAATTTTTCCAAAATATCCTTCTCGCATGACATGAGCATGAAAGTATCCAAATTATCTTTACTTAAACAATTTTACAATCTGTTTAAAATATACTTTAATTTTGAAATTGTTCCTTCGCATAATACTTGAGTGGAAGATAATGTTAGCACTAATTTATAAGCAATGAATAAATTAGTGTATGTCAATATTGTCAATGTGTGGAGATGAAATTTTTGTAAAACTGAAAAACAACAGACAATGCAATTTCTACAAGTATTACTACATTTTGTTACATTGATTTCATCTTCTCCAGTTTCAGTTTGTTCGTCATCGGATTCATTATAAATAAAATATTTATTTTCATCACTCAGGATGTTAATAAATGTGTCCCATTTCCTTGAAAAATTTAATAACTGAGATTCTAAATTGTTCTTTTTAATATTTTTGTTTAATTTTCTATTAAATAAATTTGTCATTAATTCAAAAGTTTTAACGAAAATATTACCACTACTGATTTTGGGAAAATTATTAGGATTATATATATATATACCCAGAGCCAAATGCTAATTACATGAATGTACGAAATTTGTGAATATCTTAATATTGCATTGTAATTGAGTTCTAAGCTATGTTTAAAGTTTTAAGTCTTTAGCTCATCGGGAAGTTAGTTTAAAATTGATTGCAAAATTTGTACCGAACAAACAAACAAACGGACAGACAAGAAAGCGAGTTAATAAAAAAGTGTTAAAATAGATTATCTATGGCTATCTTATTTATCATAAAATCAACATTTTTGACATTTTTGTCGTCTTCTATGAGTCGTAATTATTCTTAGTTACGCCACTGTTATACTGTCCTATCTTGGTATAAGGAAGAAGTGTTTTGTTTTAATTATTATGTGCATATATTGACTGGCTTTTGTCTTTTCCACGGGGGCATAATGAGGTTTTTATTCCACTTCTTGACGTTTTGTTTCTGTTCAGACGAAAGTGTAACGGACTTGCCTTATAATAAATGAAGTTAGCAACAGATGATGGCAGATGTTTTTCTCAAAGAAATATCTTTTTCTGATTCGATATAAATAAGGTTTTGATTGATTTCATTAAAAGGCAATATTTATGAAATATAACGATGCTGACAGTGTTTAAGCTTATTAGTTAATTTTCTATTAGAAATCAATAATTTAAATTATAGACGCATTTATTATAATATAGTATATTTTATGTGATATTTCAGAATTTATGATTATATACATATGGATAGTTTTAAAATTTAAATAATAACATGTTCTGTTATTATAATTATTAAATTTATATATATAAGAACACAAATTAAATATTTAAATAATGTATTATATGCATATTTTTAGATATTGAAAAAATATTATTTTATAGTCAACATTTTTTACTATTAATTCAAATATAAACATATTTTTGAGTTGCAAAATTATACTCTAAAAAAATTATGTAATCTTACCTACAAACCATGAGACATTATGATGCTCAGTATTTCTAGGTATAATTACTCAGTTGTTCTAATTTTACATAATTGTTTAAAAAATCATAATATCAGAACTATTACAGTTTTTTTTAGTAAAGTCTCATTTAGTAAATTTACAGAACTTTAGTAAATTTGCTGTCGGAAATTTTCCATAAAGAGATAAAATTTGTTTAGTTCTGTAATATTATTGTTGGTTTAATGAGATACATTTGAAAATTTACATACAGAATGTATTTTACAATTATTACAGATATTAATATGCAAGCTGTAATTTTACATAATTTAAAAAGTTATACCAACAATGTGTAATCTTACATTAAGTATGTGATGCAATTTGAAAAAAGTAAGCAATTTTACATACTTATTAGGTCAGTTTTCACTAACTTTATGTGATTATTATGAATTAAAGTAAAAATTACAGAATTTTGAGGTAGAAAATTAAATATTTATAATAAAATAAAATTATAGATTCTTTATAGTAAAATTTTTCTAGTATTTTTCTATAATTTTGCTATTTTTTTTTACAGTGTAGGTTATTATAATAGAAATCATTTTTTAAATAAAAATAAATAATAGTAAGTTATAATATAACTAATTTTCGTCTTCTTCAAGTCGACTTTAATTAAAATGTTTGTTATGAAACTGGTCATTAAAGAATTTAGTTTAATTTATCTCGACATTTAAATATAAATACGCTGTATTTTTAAATATCATTTGGATTGTTTTTACGATAGTTTATTTATTTATGAAATATTTATGCTAATATGTTGCTTATAATATGTAATAATAATTTTTTTTTAATTATAAATTACAGAATATTTTATATTATACTACATTATATAGTTTAAACCTGGTGATTTCAATGTTCGATTAACCTTATAAGGATTTAATTCATTTATGAAATACGTACACATTGTAGGAATGTTTATTATCATATTTTATTAATCGTTCCGTATGATTTACGTATGAGAAGAAAACATTAATATTTTATTTATAGAATTTTCCTGAGCTGTCAGTACTTGGTAACACTGAGGTTGCCATCTATGATGTATGGCAAAACGTCTGCAATGAGGATAGATCGACCATGGGATACCAGCCCAGAAAAATTGAAGTTTGAAGATCACTATTAATTCATATTTTAGTAATATTGTACTTGCAAAATTTGAAGTAATTTGAAAAGAAAAGTAAGTAAACTTACATAAAATATACGTACTTTATTATATTTTATATTCTTAATTACACATGGCGTATTATATTTCAGGTTATAGTTTCTTTGTTTTTCGTTGAAATTGCTATTAATTTATTTTGATGAACTAATTAAATTATTAGTTAATTTTTAAATGAAGAAAAATGCATTGCCCTTGTTGGGGTTTGATCCCGGGACCTTTTGCTTTCTCGGTAACTGCACTACCAACTGCGCCACAAGATCAAAAACGACAAGATAAATGCATAATGCATTTTCTATATATTTTGACTGGTCATAATAAACTCATTAATTTAATCCAGTCAAGTACATCACATGATGTGTCTATAAATCTAGCAATATTAGTAATGGTGATTTAAGCAAAAAACAAAAATATTATAACCTGAAATATAATACGCCATGTGTAATTAAGAATATAAAAAATATACAAACATTGCTAGATTTGTACACACGTCATGTGATATACTTGACTGGATTAAATTCATGAGTTTATCATGACCAGACAAAAAATAGAAATATACATTATTACCTTGTCGTTCGATCTTGTTGCGCAGTTGGTTATCACGTTAATGCAGGTCATTTAAAAATTACCTAATGATTTAATTAGTTCATCAAAATAAATTAATGGCGATTTAAGTAAAAACAAAATACTATAACCTAATATACGTAGGTTATATTTATAGAATGTAAAAATTTTCCTGTGAGATCTTTAAATTTAAATATTAAACTGGTGTAAATCAGTTGCCTCAGATTCTTATGTAAAAGTTACCGATTTTTTTGCAGTGTAGCTTGTACAATTACGTCACAAATTCAGCTATACCTTTTGTGTTACCTCTCACACACTTGACTCGTTACAAGTGGTAGCGTACGGAGCACATAAACTGCAAGTCGCTGTCGAAAATCCCAAGTTTCAATAACGAAATTGCACGCCGGTTGCGGATTATCGGATTATAAGGATCTTGGAATATATATTCTCGTTTATTCTATAGCATATTTTTCAAATTATTTAACACAACAATTTGAAATGTAAATTTGAAATTAATATTGTATTGTCTTATCAATAATAAGCAAGATTACAAATTAATATAACCAAATATTTATTATGAAAATAGACAATAGGTTAGGTATATGATCCTATATAGCTATGGTGTATTAAATAAGTAAAAATATATGGAGAACATAGTTTTATTGTTAGCTGTGTTACTTACATAATAATAAATATATACTTATACAAATTATTGACACGCGGTGGTCCAATTCTTACCTGTTTTTAGGTTGAAATCTTAATTCTTTAATCTTTTTGGAAATAACCGGCGTGCAGTTTTGCTATGCAAAATTTCGATAAGAGATTAAAACCCAACCGCCGCATGTAATTTATATGTACCCGTACCGTATTTTACCACTTGACAACTTCCTTTCTGTTTAACTATGTATTAAATCATAAATAATATAATTAAAAACCCGATCACTTACTAACAGTAAATGAAAAGGAATTTATAATAAACATATTTCTAATTTTTGTTTTGTTTTATATAAAATTCTTAAAATAATCAGCGAACAACATTAATAAGGAAATTTAAGTAAAATCAATACATCAGCAATAACTCATTAATATATATATGTAGTTATAAAATATCGATTATACAGTTGATTTGATTTGATTTTCATTTATGAAACAACACACTCGCAATTACCGAAGCTATGCACGTAGACGAAAAACAAAAATTTTGCAAGAAAAAAAAAAGCCGCGATAAATTTTAATCTTGTTGCATTTTAAGAGTTCTTGTTTCTTTGTAAACTATTTCATTCTAATACTTATATAATAAATGTTGGGTGAGCTGAGTATGTCATGATCATCGAGATTGTGATATAGAGTCATCAACATAGACGCTGGCAAAATGTTTTTCGTTGGGGGGGGGGGGGGGGGGGGGGGTTTCAAAGTCATATTTTACGAAAAATATTTAAATAATAAAAAGTCGCGTTTTAATTTACCTTAAAAGCACATTAACTGTGCATGCTCAGCGTTCATAGAAAGAGAGTTCAAGAAGATACTGAATTCATCAACAGCGTATCAACGAATTTGGAAAACAATCAAGACGATTGCGGTGTTTGTTCTAAAAATAAAGAAGAGAATCTTATTACACTTTAATGTGATTAAAATACAATAAATGAAAATTTTTTTTAGTTAAAATAAAAAAATAATTAATGTTTAAAAATTAAATAATGTCTAAAGAAACATAATTAATGTAATAATCAGTACAATTTATAAAAATTATATTAAAAATTATTTTTTATTAACTCTTTGTTTTATTTAGTTTCATTTGTCTTCTCCCGTATATTTGTCAATTTATAGCATATTTAGATATTTAGTCTAAAATCAGGGTGTGCACGTGCATATAAACTACACGCGGCGGTTGAGTTTTAATCTCTTATCGAAATTTTCCATAGCAAAACTGCACGCCAGTTATTTTCAAAGAGATTAAGGAATTAAAATTTCAATCTAAAACTAGGTAAGAATCGGGGACCATCGCGTGTCAATAATTTCTATATATTTATTATTATGTAAGTTACAGCTAACAAGAAAACTATGTTCTTCATATATATTTTCCTATTTAATACAACATTGCTATAGGATCATATACCTAACCTAACCTTACCTATTGTCTATTTTCATAATAAATGTTTGGTTTTATTAATTTGTAATCTTGCTTATTATTGATAGGACAATTCATTCCAATATATTCCAAGACCATTGTAAATTTGTAATCTGATAATCCGCAACCGGCGGGCAGTTTCTTTATTGAAATTTGGGATTTTTGACTGCGGCGCATAGTGGTATAAATCTTGTAGATCGACAAAATTTCAGATGATATATACGACGAAAAATTGTGTAAAATATTATGTTTTTTGGGATCTTAAAAGTGATTTTGATCTTATAACAATAAGTTTTTTATCATATCGCTATAAATGTAATTAATCAATGCTTTTATAACTACCTTGTACAATGTACTACAATGTACTAACTATCTTGGAAAGTCTAGCCTCATAGCAACTATTCGGAGGCGTTTAGAAACTTTACAATATAAAACCGGACAAGTTTGGTATTATCAAATTCAGAATTACATTTTGAAATGTTTCATAAATTTCGTTTACGTTTTTGTTCGAATTTTGTTCAATACAATTTTTCATTAAATCCCATTTGATTTAAAAAGGAAACACATAGATAAAAAAGTAGCACGACATTATTATTTTAACAAACGGATAGAATCGCTAGGAATTCGGAGAGTTTTCCAGATCATCAATACAAGCATTGATTAAAGATTAATCAATGATACAAGTCAATACAAGAAAGTGATAAACTTTTGTAAATCTATAAAGTAATATACTTTATTTTAAAGCAATAAAAAAATCCAGTTGAAGAAAATATACTGTTAATAGTAAAATATAATACAAAATTGAATGTCAAAGCACAAATAATGGATGGAACATTCCTTCAAATCTCTCTAGAATTTATTTATACACACACTTTTTTTGCATTTTTCACAATAAATTGTTACTCTCTTAACTTTTCCATTCATATGAATAATATTATTAACATTATAAGTTGTGTATTTCGACTCTTTTGGAATAGATGAATTAACAAATAATAGTTTTAGGCGATTAAAAGTAACTTTTTTTTGGGAGTTTTGTCCACCTAGATTCAGGATTCATACCGACTGAGGCATGCAGTTAATAGGCATAAAGCTATTAAAAATTCTCAATTTACAATCTTAAACCACCAGGCTGATTTAATATATTCAACTCTTTTCAATGCTTGTATTTAAACGCTAATGCTCACTTAGGAATGGTTTCCCTAAAATTTTGTCAATACTTAAAATATAAGATTTTCACATACATCTGTATTATGGTTGTTTACTTTGGTAAAATTCTATTGATAGTGATAGGATTTTCAGATTACAAAAATATTCTGTCAGAATCATAACACGTAGCCACCATCGTCAATCTTGTCGACAGTTATTTATTGATCTGAAAATATTAACTCTACCTAGTATTTATATTTTACAATGTCTCGAATATATTAAATCAAATTTAAATGATTTTCTAAAAAATAGCGACAACCATAAGTATAAAACCAGGCAGAAAGGTGATATTTGGTTGCCATTGTGTAAACTGAATATAGTGAAAAAATATGCCGCAGAATGTAGGGGCAACACTTTTCAACTTGCTACCAGTCTCTCTAAATAAGAAAAAAATCATATATGTAATTAAACAATTTTTGTTAAATAATGCATTCTACAATGTAAAAGAGTTTATTGATAATGTTAATAATATTGAAATTATATTTTAAATTATATTGTATATTTTGACTTAGTTTTTATATACATTATTGTATCCCAAAACTGAAATAAAGTATTATTATTAAGATACTATACTTGAATTTGAACCTATATAAAGAGAAAATTAGATGTAAAATATACAGTTTGATAATGGCAATGTTTGTCGAAACTACAGTCACTAAATTGTATAATAAAGTGAATTTTCAAAGTTACTAAAGTTTTTTTTTAGAATAGAATAATTCAGGTACATGACTCCAATGTATAAATCTCGATAGTAATGAGATCTAATTATCATTAGGTATAAACAAGTGCAGTGCGCAGTTGAGCAGTCGTATTCGCAAACTGAAGTTAGATATATACCGTTAAGGTAATTAATCACAGATAGCAATTTTGATAAATATGAGCAATTTACTTGCCAATGTCTGCCTGCCTGCTTGCCTGCCTCTTTCTCTACGATGATGTGCGCATGTGCAGTGAGCACTGTGCTTATTGTGTGAGCCGCTACCGCGCTCGCTAAACAACTCACGAGATTGTGAACTAAATTATGTAATTATGTTTCCAGTAAAAATCGTAGATTCTGTATCTAGAAAAATTTTACAAGAAAACTTGAGTAGAGTAGATGGGTATTTACGCGTAAGAAAGTACTGTTTTCGTTTTCGGGTAAAATATGTAAAAAACGTAAATAGTGTGAAATTTTAAGCCCGTATTCTCACCGCTTTTGTTTATGAAAAAGTATTTTTCTAAATTAAATTTTCACTTCTACCTTTTATCAAATATGAGTAGTATTTCTGTTTTGATATATATTTTTATAACAATAATATTGAACAAAAAAGTTTATAATTGTATTTGTGAAATTAATATTATGATATTCCAAAGTTGAGATTTTTTCCAAAAATTTCACATGTTACTCAATCATTGAATTGGCTATAAGGCTCAATGGTTGTCCAGTTAACCATAGACAAGTGTTTCGCTCTTTAGGAGCTCATCAGTATGGTGATTTAATCAATGTCCGAAGACAATGATGCAGATATTACCATCTGACTGGCTTTTATGCCAAGTAAATTAAAAAGATGTCGCAAAGTAGCAATGAATACTACCAACGCCATCTACATAGCACTAAGCATTATACTAATAACAATAGAATTGAACAGAAAAGTTCATAATTTTATTTGTGAAATTAATATAATAATATTCTAAAGTTGAGATTTTTCTTAAAAATTCCACAAGTTTTACATCTAATATTATAAAATTCAAATAAATTCAAAAAATTGCTTAATAATTAATTTTAGAAAGTGGCTATTTATACATACGGTATGTATACGCAATTGGCTATTTATACATACAGTATTTTTACGTAATTGGCTATTTAGGGTAGGTTAGGTTAGTAGGTTGATGTAGGTTTTTGTTTTTGTTTTAGTATGTATAAATAGTAAAATTGCGTATACATACCGTATGTATAAATAGCCTCATCTTTAATTTTAAGTAAACGTTAAAAGTTCTATTGACAATAATCACCTTTAAAATTACGGTGATAATACGGGCTTTAGTAATATATATATTACTTTATATTCTATTTTTACAATATCTAGATTTGGTATACTAATATTCCACGTGATCATGATAATATATTTAGTATATCTATACTGATTTTTTGTTTGTTTTCGATCCAAGGTTTTTCACTTTTAATTCAAAATTAAACGTGTTCTTGAATTATAAACTTATGTTTTTCTAATAAAAATAAAAAAAATTGGGACAGTTGTATGTCTGGAAAAGATTTATTGGGACACCGAGACGGGTACATATTAACTGCACGCGGCGGTTGTGTTTTAATCTCTTATCGAAATTTTACATAGCGAAACTGCACGCCGGTTATTTCCAAAGAGATTAAGGGAATTAAGATTTCAACCTAAAACCAGGTAAGAATCGGGGACCACCGCGTGGCGGAATAATTTGTATGGTTACCAGAAATGAGAAATTTGATATTTGATTTAACTACAAAAAATCCCTGTATCTAAATGCGATTTTACTTAAAATAACTATTCCAGAGAGAATTAAACTCAATATACAAGTTTTGTAATCCTGGAATTTTCAAAATCATATTACTTCCTCTAATTTTGTTACTAAATAAATAAGCATATATATATATATATATATATATATATATATATATATATATATATATATATATTTAAAATTTTTTGATTGTGAGGGCGAAGCAGCCAAAACAGTAAGATGATTAAGGATAAATCAAACACTCATTTTAAAATTTTGACGAGCTTTCGACCAACGTTCGAGTCTTTATCAAGTCGCTAAAAAGACAATGAAGAAAGCATTTATTAGAAAAAATTTTCAAATAAATATAAATACAATTCTTATAATTAAAAATAAACAAGAATTCATTACAAAAATAACACATTATGTAAAATTAATTTAAATCAAATGTACTTACTTAATATTATGAGTATTTTTGTCAAAACATATAAAAATAAATGTAAAATACATGTATTAATAAGTAAAAATATATATAAAAAATCTTTTTAAAGAAGCTATTGTCACTATATATACCAAAAAATACGGAAAGTAATTATTGCTGTGTAATTTTTTCTAGGACCGTTACAGAAAAACAAATGCGCTATAACATGATATAGCACAAACAGTGTATTATCTCGTTCAAACAAATTCCAAAACAATTCAAATAGAATAATCAAAATAAGAGAAAGAAAACAAAACTAATCCAGACAATTTTTTGTGAAATCAAATGAATAAGAAGAAAATTATGCAAACTATGCAATCTATTGACTGAATTAATAACTACGTGACAACAGTTTTGGCTGCTTCGCTCTCACAATCAAAAAATTTTAAAAATAAATCTTCCAGCCGTAAACTTTATTATACTATATATATATATATATATATATATATATATATATATATAAAATGCAAATTTTCGCGTTATAGACTTAGTATTTCATTCTCTGTTGTTTGCGAAACATACATTTGTATTATTTTTCTTTAGTTTATTGTCTGGTATATTTGTATGAATGTATATGAATCCAGAAGAGCCGTTCGATATGTTCAATCATCCAGCTTTTAATTTTCTTTATAAAATACAATATTAATTTCAAGTTTACATTTAAAATTGTTGTGTCAAATAATTTTAAAATTATGTTAAGTATATAATAAACGAAAATATATTACAAGACCCTTATAATCCGATAATTCATTGGGGTCAACTAGCGGTTGACCGGTGTGCAGTTTTGTTATTCAAATTTGGGATTTCTGACCGCGGTGTGCAGTTTATATGCTCCGACCGAGATATACAACTTAAAATAGAGACAAATTTTGAAAATTTGGGAAATCAAATTTTCCATTAGTGAAAAAAATAAAAAACTTTACGTAATTATTTAAAATAATAATAAGTTTTAAATAGTAATAAAGTTTTTATTGCAAAATTTCTAGTGTTTTTTTCTACATTCTTGTACACCTAAAAAATATCTTACTTACTATGCATTGAGTTCGACCAAAAAATATTAGTAATTTTCCAAAAATATAAATTATCTAATATTCCTACGACACATGTATATCTTATATTGACTTTTTACAAAGAACACTCTGTACATTAAAAAACAACAACATAAGTTCTCTAAATGCACAATTTAACACCAGAAATAAAATTTTAATTAACAACAAAACATATCAATAAACATTTAGTGTGATCATTTAATTAAAATTCACTGTAGCATTAATGGTATAACAATTTGAAGAATGAAAATATAAGACACAATGGGTGCCAATAAACACTTTTTCGAAAACTCCTATAAAAAATTCTTCTAATAATCATTACCTTTGATCAGGGCCGGACTTAAGTTTAAATAGTTTTTAGGCTGAAATAAAAATGTGTTTTTTTTTTGTATTTTAAATATTAATTAACACAGCACTTGTTCCTGAAAATAATTAATTAAAAAAAGTACAAAATAACATTTTTCTGTTTCATTTGTTTTTGTTTCTTTAATGTTTAATATTTTCAAATTGTAGAGTAAATTTATCTTTGATATAATTTTACAATTAGCCAATGAAATGTTGTCATTTTTTCTGAGAATACATTCTTAACCAATCACATATCATTTTTTAATAACAATGAACATTGTTCATATTGTCATTATGAAATTAATTAAAATAATACTCAAAATGTTGAGATTTGATTTTTTCCAAAATTTTACAAGTTACCCAGTCATTGAATCGGCTTATTGGGCTATATGCATCAATGATTGGCCAGTTAACTATAGACACGTGTTTCGCTCTTTTGAAGCTCGTTAGTATGGTGCTATGAGAAAAATAAAATCTCAACATTTTGAGTATTATTATATTAATTTTACAATGACATTATGAACATTTATTTGTTCAATGTTATTATAACTGCTTATTGCATTATTGTATAGATGACATTGGTGGTATTTATTGCTTCTCAAATACATTGTTTCAATTTACTTGGCATAAAAGCCAGCCAGAAAATAATATCTGCATCAGTTGTCTTCGGACACTAATCAAAGCACTATACTGACGAGCTCCTAAAGAGCGAAACACGTGTCTATGGTTAACTGGTCAGTCATTGATTCATAGTCTAACAAGCCGATTCAATGACTGAGTAACTTGTGAAATTATGGGAAAAATTAAATCTCTATATTATGAGTATTATTATAATTTTTAACTTACCTATCTCATGAATAAATAAAAATTTTAAATACTGATCCGTAAGAAAGTTTTGATTTAATTATACTTATTTTGTTAAATAAATTTTTACTATTTAAATATTTCGAACAGGAACAGGAATAATTAGTAACATAGTAAAAAATCTTTCAGAACTTATTATATAAAATAAAACTGCTTTAGATTCAAATTCTATGTGTACATGAAATTTTTTATTTGTAATCAACGTTTCGACGAAACTTAACGTTTGTCTTCATCAGTTTTCTTGATGAAGATGAGCGTTGAGTTTCGTCGAAACGTTGATTATAAATAAAAATTTTAATACAGAACTTGAATCTAAAGCAGTTTTATTTTAGGAACTAGTAAATTTTATATTAATTGCATTGATTGTATAATATATAATTAATTAATATAATAATTAATAATATAATAATAACATAATATAATTATAGTAATATATAATATTTATTTGATATGATTGTATATAATATTATATAATCAGTGACATGTAAACTTTGCATAATATCCCTAAAATTATAAAATAATTGAAATTTCAACAATGGATTACCCAGAAACATGATATTATTAGTGCTTTGGTACTTGTAAATAGTTACAGATTTGATTTAAGATAGTAAAAAAATTTTTCAAAGCTCATTAATTCATTATATTAAAATAAAAAAGGTTTAGGATTAAGTTCTGTATATATTTTATTTAAATATCGACGTATATCATCATCAGCAAAAAATATACAAATTACATAAATAATAAACAAGCAAAACATAGAAACAAGTTACTAGGTGACAAAGTAACTAGATTTGAAAATTTATATTTATTTAAAACAATATTATAAATTATTAATTTAAAAAAAATCCAAATTTTATTTAAATCAATGCTTTCACATTGATTGATTTTAAACTTTTTTCTTTGTAAATTTCTATTGTTTCTTTTATCAATCTACTGTAAATATTCTTGGGTTTTGCAATTATTTTAGTAACTTCGAGTTTTACATCATGAAGATTTTATAACGCATAGATGTATTGACCTCTTTTGTTCTGATAATCTAGTAGAAACAGTTCTACCTGTTTGTCCAACATAAACCTTACCGCATTCACAAGGTGTTCCTGTTTTATATATATATATATATATATATATATATATATATATATATATACATATATATATTCGAAGATTGAAGAGGAATAATATCTTATACACTCTTCAGCATACGTTGCAATTTCGTGTGTGGAAAATAGGAAACTTTAATATTCTTTCTTGATAAAATTCTGCCTATTTTGCCTGTAACATTTTTCACGAAAGGCAAAGAAGCGTAAATTATGTTTTCATTATCAAGCAAATCTTCAACAGCTCTAGATCTTCTCGAATGTATTGCTTTTTTGATAAAATTAATATCATAACCATTCATTAGAAATATATTTTCAAGCATTTTTTTTATTCATCTTGAAGTTTATAAATGTTTTATGATAAATTGATGCAGCTCTTATTAAATAAACATTTTGCCGGGATTTCATTATATAATAAACTTCCTGACAATATTAAAAATAGTGATTTAAAGTCTTATAAAATTCAATTACATAACTTGTTGATATCACATTGTTTTTATTCTGTTAATGAATTTTTGAATTGTAAATTATAATATAAATTTATCATTTATTATATATTCTGTATTTCTCACTTTTATGTATTTACATAATTGTATATGTTTGACTGTTTCTATGTCCTATTACGAGGATCAACAGAAATAAAGATTATTATTATTATTATTATTATTATTTTATTTATAAAAGTAATTTTTGCCAAAAGTGCTTTTGACGTTTACTTAAAATTATTTATTAAGCAATTTATAATAGTTTATTTAAATTTTCTAATACCAAATATAATAAAAATGATTAAAAATAGAAAAACTATTTATATTTGATCAAAAACGGAAGCAAAAAATTATTTTGAAATTAATGATAAAAGCACCATTTTACGAAAAATTGAGGTGAGAATACAGGTTTTTGATTTTTCCTATTTTTGTGGTTTTATTTATTTATTAATAGTTTTAAGTAGTTTATTTAAAAGGGCAGCCCAGTTTTCTGGATAAAAAATAAATAGATTTTTTATTTTTAAATCAATAAAATTAATGCTATAATGTGTAGAATGTGTGGCCGAAACGGATTTTCCGAAATCAAAAAAATTACGAAATTATAGCCAAAAACGTAAGTGCGTCCACGGTCGTCAAATAGGGATTTAAAAACTTTAAAGCTCGTTTTCCCGAAACGTACTTTTTCATTATGATTCCGGTGATAACTCGGACAATTTTCAATCTTTCTGAACAATGGGTATTTTTGAAAATATGACTGCCTATCGACTCTTGATCCACATTTTTGATATGTTTATTTTAAAAATTTATATCAATATTTTTATAGGGAAATTTTTGGTGAAAAAATTTTTTCAAAACTTTTAATACCCAACGGAGTTTAGTGGAAACATTTTTTTTCGGAGGAACTTTGGGCGACGCTATTTTGCGGTCATCAGCAACAAAAAAAAACATGCACAATGTTATTTTGTAGTTCGAATAACGTATAATGAAGTGCTTTTTACTCCATTCTAAAATATTAATTCCCCTTTGAGCTGTACGCGTTTGAAAATAACAGTTTTTTAGCTCTGGAAAACTGGGCTACTCTCTTTAACTCTTGAAAAAATTTCAGTGAGAAATAAAATATTTTGTTAGTCGAGTTAATCGAATATTGGCCCTTAGATGAGTGTGGGACATAATTAAATTAAACCTAATTGTAAATCCAGTCCTGGCATCTGATTCGTAATTAACAACGAGGCAAGTCGTCATTAAATTTAATTAGTTAGCAATATTGATGCACAGAACTACAGGCCGACCAAATCATAAATTATGTCTTATGAATGTCGTTTTATGGCTAAGTTGACATTTCACTCAATAGATGGCAGTAGTAAAAATTGAATTCTTTACATTTTGTTTCAATTAATATGATGTAGAGTTATGGTTTGTTTTGATTTAGTTTCGATTTGTTTTTCTTAGTAAAATGTAAAATGATTATATTTATCAGATTATTTTATCGGTACTACAGTCTTTAACGATTCAATGATTTAAGTTTTATAGAAGTTAATAGAATAATTAAATTAATAGCGGTAAATTTCAATAGATTGAACTAATGGTTTAGTTTTCATATTTTAGAAGTTTTGTTTTATTATAATCAAATTGATAAAATTAATATTAAATCAAATTTTACACGAGTTATTAAACTGAAAAAGCTTACATAACGGAAATAAGAAACTCTTGAGATAAACCTTACTTTGTGTACACTGTAAAAAATTTATGTAATTTTACATGTTTTGTAAATGTTTTTTTTTTTTATAAAAAATGTAATATTACGTTAATTATCACAGTAAAATTACAAAATGTTATTTAAAATCTATGTAAAATTACATAAATTTAAGATATATTTTTTTACAGTGTACAGAAAGATGTTCAAAGTTTAAAATTGCGCAATCTTGTTGTTATCATAAAATAAACAACACCGTGTATGAAATAAATTGTCTTTTTAAAAATTTACTTCTTCTTTACCAAAAAATAACTCACGCTTATGTTATAACAATATTAAAAGTATATGGGTAAACTCATATATGTAGACTACTTTGACATTATCACATAAATACTAAGAAATTGAAATAATATTTTTATATTTTTTCTCCAAAAGTTGCCAGCACTCTTCAAAAATAAAATTATATAATTTTAGTGGGCACTAAAAGAATTTTTTGTACATATTTTAGTAATCCCGGATAAATAGTAAAGCCAGAATTATTTTTTTTTAAATTTTTTATTATTTTTTTTCGAAAAAGGACACTAGAAGGATCTTTTGTGAATTAGAGGCAGGGTTGGACTGAATAAAAAATTTGATCCGGGGAAAGTTGCAACAAATCGTATTGGGATGTAAGGTGGGCATTACATTCCAATACGTTTTGTTTTTATTATTTTTTTTAATTTTAATAAACATGCAAATCATTTCCAGGAAATGACATTACAGAAAAATAAAGATGAATTGTAAAAATGACACATATAAAATTAAATATAATTATTTATTTAAATCTAAGTTAAAAGACGATCTGATGACTGACACTTTTTGGGAATTTTTTTAATGATATATTCATTATCTAATTTTTCAAAAATAATTTTCTCGCATGACATGAGCATGAAAGCCTCGAAATTATCGTAATATAAACAATTTCGCAATCTGTTTAAAATGTACTTAATGTTAACACTAATTTATAAGCAATAAATAAATTAGCGTATGTCAATGTGTGGAGATTAAATTTTTGTAAAATTGAAAAACAATCAGACAATGCAATATGTTGTACAAGTATTCCTGCAGTTTGTTACATTGATTTCATCTTCTTTTCCGGTGTCAGTTTGTTCGTCATCGGATTCGTTATAAATAAAATATTCATTTTCATCATTTAAGATGTTAATAAATATGCCCCATTTTCTTGAAAAATTTAATAACTCAGACTTTAAATTGATTTTTTTTTTAATATTTATGTATAATTTTCGATTAATTAAATTTTTCATTAATTCAAAAGTTTTATTGAAAATATTACCACTATTGATTTTGGAAAAGTTATTAGGATCTAACTAATAAATGTCATTATATATATCGTCAATCAATACATATCGATGTTTTTGGGATATTCTGTTCTTAAATTTTTGTAAAACTCACAGATCGGATTGAATTTTTTGGCAATCGCCGGTCACGGCCCATAATGATGTCCCGGTGGGACAGTCCAATTTTGATTGGGGGTGGCGGTATAATAATGGTGTTGCGAGTGTAAAAACTTTGTTAGAAATGTTTAGAAAGTGAGTTGTGCGTGATAATTAACACTGATATCCGGCTTGTATCAAAACTATGGTAAAAATGGATTTTATGTAAGATAATTTCAACATATTATTTTTTGTTCATTTTATGTTGATTTTGTGATCTGAATCAAGTCTTTCGATATTAGTAGATTCAAAACCAGTCTGCAGCATTTTTTTCAGATTTTTCTCGGGTCTTAGGACTCTAAAAACTCGGTGCAAATAGCCAAAAAATGAGTTTTTTTTAGAATGAAATGATTTTTTTGAAGGATTCTTATGCACCTACAAAAAGTAAATCTCTTTTCTTATAATTAAGTGAAATACTTTAATAATACGGTTGATGGATCAACACGTAAACATCTTTCTTAGGTGATTAACGAAGACAGCGACGAAGAAGATTGAACTGTTAATTTAAGTTTCTTGTATAAAGTTTTTATATATACCTATTCCAACATTTGTACACTAGACGTATATTCTATAATAATATATTTTCCATTCAAAAAAGATGTTTACGTGTTAATCAATCACTCATGTCATTATGACTTTAGTTGTCGCGCGAACAAATGAAAATATTTGCATGTGCTTAGGCGCACAATGTAACTTAATCATAGGGCTACTTGTGCTATCTGGCCCGTTATTGTTGTTGCACGAGAACCCTTCAAAAAAATCATTTTATTCTAAAAAAAACTCATTTTTTCCAATTTTTTTGAATATTTGCACCGAATTTTTGGGGTTCTACAACTCGCAAAAAATCTGAAAAAAATGCTACGGACTGGTTTTGAGTGTACTAATATCAAAAGACTTAATACAGATTATGAAACCAACATAAAATGAACGAAAAATAATGATATGTTCAAATGATCTTAGATAAAACACATTTTTAGCACAGTTTTAACACAATTCGGAAATTAGAGTTAATTAGCACGCAACACGAAATTGCTTGGGGACCGCCACACCATTATTATCCCACTACCCTCTTTGAAATTTTTTTAGAAACTTTAGTAATTTTTCTTTCGGAAAGTTGGCATCACTGGAAAAAATAAAACAACCTGACCATCTAGGGGACTAAATAAACCTATCCCGAATCTAGGATGAGTTGCGATCACAAAATTTTTACTGACAACCGAGCGATCGAGCGAGCTGACGACATACACACGTATACTCGTACACTCTCATAAACTAAGTTCAGATTCGTCATTTAGACTAGAGGCTATATGAAAGATTTCTACATATTTCTTTTATTTTTGGAAAATGTTCCAAACACCGTACCGAATACTATTACTACTTTTCCTTGCAATCAAAGTGTCTTTAAGGGTAGGGAGACATTTTTTTCACTCCGTTTTTTTCATTCTTTTTCCGCCAAACTTTTCTTCTGCCAATACTTTTACCACCAATTTTTTTGGTTTGGTTAGGTTAGGTTAGGGTTAGGTTAAGTTTGATAAGAAAATTAGTGAAAAAAATAATTGGTAGAAAAAATATATAGTGGAAAAAGAATTGGTGGAAAAAATGTATAGTGGAAAAAAGAATTGGTGGAAGAAAAGTTTTGGTGGAAGTAATGTAGTGGAAGAAAATGGGGCACAATCGTGTTTAAGAGTTACTATAATGTAATAATATTGTACATAATATGTATGCACGTTCATATTGATACTATCTTTAAATTTATAAGCTATTTTATTTTTGAATAATTTTTATTTGTTTTCCTGAAAATTTGATTTTTAACTCTTTGACTACAGTATCTGTAACTTTGTCAAAAAAAAAAATAATTTTTCACATAGCCTCTAGAATCTGAACTTAATTTGTGAGAGTGTTGTCAAAATTTTGTGATTTGTTATTTCTCCTAGACGGTTCAATAAATTTTTATACATTTATACATTTTTATATATTTGATGACCAAAATGATTGTGTGGTTTTATTTTTTCGCAATGTTGTCAACTTTTGGAGAAAAACGCTGTTAAATTTTATTTAAGCTATACTATTTATCCGAGAATAATCAAAAAGTTAGGAAAGATTCTCCTAGTGTTTATAAAAATGGTATATTTTTTTTGTACAGTGTTGCCAAATTTTAGGAATATATATATATATATACAGGGTGATTTGTAATTAATTGGAAATATTTTAACTGGAGTATCCTGGGCTCAGAATATGAAGATTTGACTCAAAACACTTAGATAAAATGTGGCTCCTTACTGAGCTACAGGGTGTTTTATTTAAAAATTTAAAAACGATTTTTGCCCAGTACTTAAAAACTATTTGACGTATCCTTATCATATTTGGCAGAAAGTGAAGGTACCGTACACCATACTAAATTATGTTAAACAAAAGTTTCTGGCTAGTGCCAGTGGCGTACAACAGGGGCAAGTGAGAGGTTGATCCTTCCTAAATTCTACGCCACTGGCGGAATTGTCATTTTAGCACAATTTTTCGATTCTCCAGTACTTTCTGTGTAAAAAACATACTCTTCCTTCGTAACGATAAAGTCACTATTTTTTGAGATATTTAAAGTTAAACATAAGACGCACCCTTGGGATTTTTTCAAAATTTGCTCCAAAAAAATCTGAAAAAATTCAATAAAATAGAGAAAAAAATTAGCTACATAATAACTAAGTAACTTTTTTCTCTAACTCATTCTGGTTTGGCAGGAAAAATTATTGAAAATAAAAAATTGAAATGTAAAAAATATTAATTTTCAATAATTTTTCCTGCCAAACCAAAATGAGTTAGAGAACAAAGTTACTTAGTTATTATGTAGCTAATTTTTTCCTTTATTTTACTGAATTTTTTCAGATTTTTTTGAGCAAATTTTGAAAAAATCCCAAGGATGCAGCTTATGTTTAACTTTAAAATCTCGAAAAATAGTGACTTTATCGTTACGAAGAAAGAATATGTTTTTTACACAGAAAGTATTGGAGAATCGAAAAATTGTGTTAAAATGACAATTCCGCCAGTGGCGTAGAATTTAGGAAGGATCAACCTCTCACTTGCCCCTGTTGTACGCCACTGGCACTAGCCAGAAACTTTTGTTTAACATAATTTAGTATGGTGTACGGTACCTACACTTTCTGCCAAATATGATAAGGATACGTCAAATAGTTTTTAAGTACTGGGCAAAAATCGTTTTTAAATTTTTAAATAAAACACCCTGTAGCTCAGTAAGGAGCCACATTTTATCTAAGTGTTTTGGGTCAAATCTTCATATTCTGAGCCCAGGATACTCCAGTTAAAATATTTCCAATTAATTACAAATCACCCTGTATATATACATGTATATTTAATTGTACAATGTCTGTATATTTTATTATTATTATTAGCTTAATGCTATTTAAATAAATATTATTATACTATATGCGTATTAATTTGGCAATAAATTATACTATATTAAAACAACAAATCTCATTATTAGTTTCCGTAAAGCACCAATACATCACACAAAACATACAACAGGCAAAATATTTAGTAAAACATTATTTTGATAAATGATCTATTAGCATAAACACTGTTATCTCTCCCTCATAATTGTCTTGCAAATATTTTACAAGGTTATGTTTCTGCATAGCACCAACTGTCCAATATGTCACTGAAGAACAATCAATCTTTCGCATAAAATATTTCATGTTAAATTCACACGACCTCAACTTCAAACTGTGTATCTTCTTTTCAATTGTTTTCCCCTCTTATTAATAACGACAATAACTACGTTTATTTCTACATTTGAAGCTGTTTGAAACTAGTAAATACTAGTAGGGTCAAAAATATTTGGTTAACTGTTTAATCGATTACCGGTTCAACGGATACTATGATTTTTAAAAAGTAAAAACCGTGTAATCGCGATTAATCGGTAACCACGATTAACCGGTTAATCGCGGTGAAATATTATTAAATAGGTGTCACATTTATGTCAAGACAGTTTTGTTTTTAGTTACCATGATAAAGTAACTTGTTTCTATGTTCTGTTTTAAAGTAAAATTGCTTTAGGTTAAAGTTCTGTATTAATATTTATTTCAAATCGACGTTCCGACGAAACCCAACGTTCGTCTTTATCAGGATAAATGATATAATTGACATTACAGTAAATAACAGAGCATAGAAACAAGTTATTAGGTAATAAATAAGTAACTAGATCATACAACTCGTAGATTTTTAATTAATGAAAGCCAAATTTTATTTTAAAACGTCGATTTTAATAAATATTAATACAGAACTTAAACCTAAAGAAGTTTTATTTTAATATGATGAGTTCTGAAAGATTTTTTACTATGTTATGTTCGGTTTATTTATTGTATATATCATTTGTATCATCATTTTTCTTGATGATGATGTACGTAGAGTATTTCAAAACGTCGATTTTTTTAAATTAAAATATGTGTAGAACTTAATCCTGAAGCAGTTTTATTTTAATAGAATGTGTTTTGAAAGATTTTTTACTATGTTAAAAATATTGAAGTTTATTTTCAATCCTATGTTGATAAACAATATATGGATTTGTTCAATTCGGAAACTGATTTTATTAAAACTAAAAATAAAGATATGAATCTTGTGTTGAATGTTGATAAGTGCAAAGTTTTAGTTTTTGAGAAAGGTGACTTGATGACTGATTGTAATGTATATATTGACGGTGCACGTTTAGAGCAGCTAGATGAATTTGTGTATTTGGGTAGTTTGCTGTCTAGAGATGGAGGTTTGATCGTGAAATTGAAAGGAGAGTAAATGCTGGTTGTAAGGTTTTGGGTGCTTTGGGAACTTTTGCTAGGAATGTAAATGTTTCCAAAAAAGCCCGTTTAGTATATACAATGCAGTTTTGGTGCCTACGTTGATGTATGGTAGTGAATGTTGGGTTTGGTTGCAAAAGCATAAACGGAAAATGACTGCTATGGAAATGAGATTTTTACGTGGGGTATGTGGTGTAAATAGGAGAGATCGGGTACGAAATAGATTAGTGTATGATGAGTGTGAAATTGAAAGAAATGTTGTAGCAAAAGTTGGTGTTAATCAGTTAAGATGGTTCGGACATGTTGAGCGAATTTCTAATGAACGTTTGGTTAAAAAGATTTATTTGAATGATTTTGATGGTATACGTTTGCGTGGACGTCCAATGAGTAGTTGGAGTGATATGATTGATATGAGTGTTTTGCGTGAGCGAAAGTTTCCAAGTAGTGGGAATAGAAGAGCATGTATGAGAGGATTTATAAATGTGGATGAAGCGAAAGTTGCTTGTTTAAATAGGAGTGTTTGGAGGCGACTGATTTCGGGATGACGAAAAGAGTTTGTGCCACACCTTTATGGGTAGATGGCGTGATTGTGTATGTATGTATGTAAAAATATTTCAGTCTATTTTGAAGCTATACGTTTTCGTGGACGACCGATGAGTAGTTGGAGTGATATGATTGAGTTTGTTTTGCGTGAGAAAAAATTTCTATATAGTAAGAATAAAAAAGCATATATTTATAGGTACTATGAATGTGGATGAAGCCAAAATTGCTTGGTCTGGATAGGGATGTTTGGAGGAAACTGATTTCGAGATAATGGAAAGAGTTTGTGTCACACGTGATTGTGTACGTAGGTACGTATTTTCAGTCCTATGTCGATGAAACTGAAAATATTTCAATCAATTTTTTAATCCTATGTCGATATGAACGGATTCGTTCCAAGCGGCTTAAGTTTACGGATACGAGATAAACGTAGTCAATGACATGTCAAGAAAGGAACAAGGAAGACTCTGGTGTTCTTTTATTTTATTCTATTTATTTTTATTTATCGCGAATAGATGCCGTTAACATCGGCGGACATATGGTGTGTGTGTCTGTTTAATAGTTAGATTCTCTTCTTCTTTTTCTTCTTTTACTTCTTCTCATCGCATTGGTGAGGTGTATATATTATATATATGAAATAGAATAAAATCGTGACTGCGCATCTTACAATTAAAATCTTTTAAGAGTTAAGTGCTTCTAGATGTGCAAAGAACTTTATAATAGTCATTGATTTGTTGTTTAGACTGTGATTGCGTCCACGCATGAGGTGAGCGTGAACTATGGCTATATATATATATATATATATATATATATATATATATATATATATATATATATATATATATATATATATATGTGTGTGTGTGTGTGTGTGTGTGTGTGTGTGTGTTTGTGTATAAATGGTAATCTTCCTGTATATAACATTTTTATGAATTAAATTTTCTAAGGTCTTTCACAGGCTTATTTTTGTGTGATGTTATGAATTTTTAAAGGGTGGGATTTTTATGCACGCTTAAAAAAAAGTGAATTAACCCCAGAATAGAACAATATAACAAGCATTAGTAGAAATTCACAATCGTTATTTGAAATGTACATTAAAATTGCATATTAAACATCAATTTATAAAATAAAACAACTTAATCTAACCTAACCAAACTTAATATTTTTTTTATAGGTTTTATTTTACTGACGTGTATTTAGTAAATCTGCCGTTAATTTGCTTAACTTGAGAAAATGCTCGAGAAGCTGAACATAAAGTGATTTTTGTCAAAATTATTTAAAATTACTTATTAAGCAATTTTAATCAGTTTATTTGAATTTTGTAATATTAGATATTAAATAAATATATATCAAAAATAGAAATACTACTCATATTTGATAAGAAATAGAAGAAAAAATTTATTTTATAGCAAAACATAAAACCACTTTTTTATAAACAAAAGAGGTGGGAATATGTGCCATAGTTTCTTAACAATTTTTACAGCCAAGCAAGACACCTAGAAGGTATAGTGGGTCCCGAATCACTCAGACCCAGCCGATATTAGTTCAGTGGTACAAGGTTTTACTAACAGAAATTATGGCCCGTATTCTCACCTCACTTTCAAAGTGATTTTCGTCAAAAGTATTTTTGACGTTTCTTTAAAATTACTTATTAATCAATTTAATTGTTTTATTTAATTTTTTTAATATGAGATATAATTAAAAAAAACAAAAAAGAAATACTACTTATTATTGATAAGAAATAGAAATATAAATTTATTTTAAAGCAAACAATAAAAGCACTTATTCACAAACAAAAAAGGTGAGAACACGGGCCAAATATTTATTAATAATGTAATTTCTGGTGTGAGTGCGGGAGCGAATTAGGGACTTTAAAAGTAGATAATGTGCAATAGCAGAAAAATAACAATAGCAGATAAATATTGCTATTGTTAAACATGCTTTAGAATATATCTTCATGATGTAAAATTTGAAAATACAGTAATAATTGCTAGACCAATTAGCAGCAGATTGATAAGAGAAGCAATAGAGATTTATAAAGAAAACAAATAACAAGAATCACTGTAAAGACAATGAGTTAAATGAAATTTCGCTTCCATTAATTAAAAATCTATAATTCTTATGATCTAGTTACTTATATGGTTCCTATAGTAACTTGTTGCTATGTACTGTTATTTACTTTAATGTCATTGATTAATTTTGACCTGATGAAGACGAATGTTCAGTTTCGTCGAAACGTCGTTTCTATATAAATAATTAACAGAATTTTATCCTAAAACAGTTTTTATTTTAATACAATGGCTGGTATTACAAGCTCTGTATTTGGATATACTAAGAGCGTCGTTTTTGGGTGTTTTTGCTTATACTAAAAATTCGTATTAAAAGCTTTGTTTTTGGGTGTTTTAAAAGGTCGTTTCTCAATTATTTAAAACAGTTAGAAGCTGTACTAAGCACTGTATTATCTGTCTAAATGATTGACGTTTATAAAAAAAATTGTGTAATTCGCGCGGATCGCCAAGTAAATAATCGCAGAAAATGTACGATTATTTTTAAAACGCAAATTAATCCCTTCGTAACGTTAAATGAACTGGAATGTAAATGAAGATATCTTTACAATAAGGAAAACAATGAGTTTTTTTTTAATCTGATTCAAGATCAGCTTGTGCCATTACAAGAACGAACAAATGTAATATCGCCGGAATTGCAATTATTTATTACTTACGAGAATTCCATTATTTAGAAAATAAATAAAAGAAAAATTACAAATCAAAGTTTTTGTTGTTTAATTTATATTTTGATATAACAATTAGTTATTTCAATACAAATATGGTATATTCTACTTTTTTTTGTATTTATGTATTTTGAACAACGGTAACAAATATTTCACACTTACCTATTTCTATTTTCTAAGGAAATCTAATTGTTTTTTTTTAACCTTTATCTTTTTAATTCTTTCTATTTTTCGATTAAATTATACATATATAGATATTTTTTCAATAAAATTTAATAAATACTTTGACAGATGTTTCAAAAACAACGATTTAATATGAAGCTTATAATACCAGCCAATTTGTTTTGAAAAATATTTTACCATATTTAAACTTAATTAAAATATAACAAAACAAATAATCTAAAAATCACTTTATCTTTTATACAAATAACAATCTATAAAATCAATAGACAATTAAATACCACTGTTGTACGTAAACAATAGTATTGCATTGTTTCTCTACATTCTAATTTATTAAAAACAAAAAAAAAATAAACAAAGTCATCATCTTCCTAGCACGTGCGTTTTAAACACATTATCTACCTAGATAGTTTTTTTTTTAACATGTCACTAGATTGCATACAAATATTACCAACTCCGTTATAACACCTAATACACCATTAATGAGCTATGCACCAATGATTACAGCCAACCAGATGCATTCTTGTACGAAATGCAAAGGGATGACGTGGCAGAATGAATATGACAACTACTGGGAAATTAATTAGATATTAATTATGATGGCATAAAAGATATTATTGATGGGAATTTTGTTAATTGTCTATTTGTTTAGAAAATTAAAAAAAAAGTGAGTCGATGTTCTAGCTAATAAGAAAATTAAAATAAAACGGCCATAGAATAAAGTTCTGTATTAATTTTTATTAATGATTGACGGTTCGACGTACTCCACGTACATCATTATCAGGAAAAAATTATACAAATAAAAATTAAAAAAAAGATGAGTCGATGTCTAGCAAATAAAAAATTAAAATAAAACGGTATTACGATAAAGTTCTGTATTAATTTTTATTAATAACTGACGGTTCGACGTACTCTACGTACATCTTTGCCAGAAAAAAATTATGCAAATAAAAATTAAAAAAAGATGAGTTGATGTTCTAGTCAATAAGAAAATTAAAATAAAACGCCTTTACTATAAAGTTCTGTATTAATTTTTATTAATAGGTGCTTTGACGTACTCCACGTACAACATTATCAGGAAAAAAGAAATACAAATAAAAATTAAGAAAAAAGATGAGTTGACGTTTTAGTCAATAAGGAATTAAAATAAAACGGCTTAGGATAAAGTTTTGTATTAATTTTTATTACTCGTATTACTGAATCATTTTTCGACTCATAAATCATAATATAATTATTCAAAATGATATATTATGTTACGAGGAATAGAAAGTGATGATTATTGTGTTGAGCTTAGATATTTGTGACCGAGGCAAAGCCGAGGCCAAACAATCTGGGCGAAACACAAAATAAAAAGAGCTTTCTATTCCGAGTCAGACATATTTACGTTTTTTTTTTCTTAAGTTTTCTAAACAAGAAACTAAAGTAAAAATTATCAAAAATACATGGCAAGTAATCTTAACTAGTTACTAACAGTTGTAAAATAATATATAATTTGTATTTCTTACGTGATTTATGAGAATTAATCTTTCTTTGGTTAAATATGCAATTTCTGACATATTTGGCAATTAACTTACGTTGACTTAATAATTTTTAATATAGCCGTCGGAGATGTCAAATTAAATACACTTGACCGTGTTTCTTTGGTCGAATATACAGTTTCTAACCACCCTAGACCGGTGCACATTGCATTTCTTGGACTTCTACACACATTTTCAATAATCAAATTTAAATTCAAGCGAAAATAATAAATGCAATTGTCAATTAACTTAACGTAGGTAATAGTTTGTCAATTGGCCGCCGAATATGTCAGATTAAATGCACTTGACGTTTTTGTTATATTTGGTGTTGCCGCCATTGGTATATATAGTAATTAGCTACTATATATCGTTATTGTATTAGTAACATAATGACTTCTTTCTACATACGAATTATGGTAACGTAATATTAATATTATGAAAAAAAAATAATAATAAAAAAAAATAATAGCAAGTTATAGCATATTTATTTTGAAACCTTTCTATAAATTTTTTTACTATTCAATTTAAGAAAAAATATATATTTTAATTGAAAATTATTAATAATTTTACACTTCAGTTTTTTCCAGGAAAACACTGTGTTTCCAAACCGTAAATAATTTCATACAAAACTTTTAAAATAGTTATACTATAAGTTATTACTATTATTTATTTGTATTAAAAAATACTTTTATTATAAAAACAGAATTTTACTTTTATTTTTATTTTGTTTTTTGCTTCAATCGCCATTAATTTAGTTTGATGAACTAATTAAATCATTAGTTAATTTTTAAATGAAGAAAAGTGCATTGATTTTGCCGGGGCTTGAACCCGGGACCTTTTACTTTCGTGGGAACTGCGCCACAAGATTACAACGAACAAGGTAATGTATATTCTATATTTTGACTAGTCATGATAAACTCAAGAATTTCATTCTGTCAAGTACATCACATGATGTATCTATATATCTAGCAATGTTAGTATGAATTTATATTCTGAATTACATATTATTATATTATATTAGGTTACAGTATTTTTTTTTTTGCTTAAATCGCCATTAATTTATTTGGACAAACTAATTAAATCATTAATTAAATTTTAAATGAAGAAAAATGCATTGACCTTGTCGGGGTGTGAATTTTACAAATCAAAGTATGTTTACTTTTGAATTAATAGTAAAAGTTGGTTTTAAAGTAATATCTTTTTAGTGTAGAATTAAAAAAAGCAAAAAAAAATAAAACATGTTTTTATTGAATTATTTCCGGTAATAAGCAATACAAACAATAAACTTGTTAAATACTAAAATTTTTTTCGAATTCTTCATTAAATTAAGCAGAAAATTTCACGCAATTGAAAACACTACTAAACAACCAAAAAAAACTTTTAAACTCAAGAGCAAACAAGATATACGTAAAGTGTGTATGTGAATTTGTGAAAGCTAATGATTTACAATCAGAATTATACAAATATTTTTACCTTATTTGTCTATTTGAATTATGGCTTTGACAAGCGTATTAAATTTCTACACTATAATTTGATTTTTTTTTGTTGAATGATATTAAACACAATAAAAAAAAAACAGTTTTATGTCTTACGGTATTTCAAATCACTAATTTGTTTCTTTTTTATTATTATTATTTTACGTTAATTTTATGTACATAATTTCTTTGACTAAACGCATACACAGCTTTTTTTTTATATATACAAATAAATGGTTTTATGCCGGATTTAATTTCTGCCATTATCGGTTTTATTCAAAGTGTTTAAGACGTATATATTCGTCATTAAAGATTCATAATAATCTAAAAATTATTTTAATATTATTACGTACACTGTAAAATATCAGTGTAAATTTACATTATAAACATAGTAATTTTAACATAGTGAAAAATCTTTTATAACTCATTACCTATATTAAAATAAAACGGCTTTAGGTTGTAGTTCTGTATTAATATTTATTAATAATGGACGTACTGAACATACATCTTTATCAGGAAAAATGATACAAATAATATTAACAGTCAATAAACGGGTATATATAAACTGCACGCGGCGGTTAGTTTTTAATCTCTTACCAAAATTTTGCATAGCAAAACTGCACACCTGTTATTTCCAAAGAAATTAAGGGATTAAGATTTCAACCTAAAACCAGGAAAGACCTAAAACCAGGATAAATTTGTATATATTTATTATTATATTATATCCTGTCGAGTGATTACATTAAAATAAATAAATAAATAAATATTATATGTAAGTTACAGCTAACAATATAACTATGTTCTCCATATATTTTTTCCTATTTAATATAATTTAATTAAGGGATTAAGATTTCAACCTAAAACCAGGAAAGACCTAAAACCAGGATAAATTTGTATATATTTATTATTATATTATATCCTGTCGAGTGATTACATTAAAATAAATAAATAAATAAATATTATATGTAAGTTACAGCTAACAATATAACTATGTTCTCCATATATTTTTTCCTATTTAATATATCATTGTTATAGGATCATATATGGTTATATTAATTTTTTATCTTGCTTATTATTGCCTTAACATTGCATATTCATATATAAAAAAACACATTTTATAGAATAATTTTTTAAAACACATTGTACATAAATTTCTTAGTCACGTCGTATATAATTACCTCGTACACTACTATTTCGTGAAATAATACGTAAAGTTACGTTACTTGTATATAAAATGCATAGAATATCGAATTTAACAAATATAAATAGTAGCTAGCTTTGTGAAAAATTAACGTTTTTTTTTTCGCTGAAATATTGAATTTCGTCTTCTGAAAAATGTCAAAATGATTTGAAAATACCTTTTGTACAGTATTTTCGAAGTCAAATCTATTTATTCAGCAGTTAGAGGGTATGCTTAGCTACAGTTTAATGTGCGCAAACATAATATTTGTCACTTTCTACCTTAAGAAATACCTAATTCTATTTAAAATGGCCTAGAATTTCGCCATTTAAAATAAAATTAGGCGGTAGAAAGTGGCGAATATTATGTTGGCGCACATTAAACTGTAGCTAAGCGTACCCTCTAACTGCTAAATAAATAGATTTTACTGCGGAAATACTGTACGAGAGGTATTTTTATCATTTTCATATGATTTTGACATTTTTCAGAAGACAAAATTCAATATTTTGGCAAAAAAAAAATTATTTATTTATTTCAAAGCTCCTTCCTACTTATACAAGTAATGTATTTTTATGTATTATGTATTTCACGGATATGCAGTGCACGAGGCAATTATATACGATGTGCAGTGGTATGATTGAAAGCGTTTTGCGTGAGCTAAAGTTTCCAAGTAGTAGGTAAAGAAGATCATGTATGAGAGGAATTATGAATAAAGTTCCTTCTCTGGATGGGATGTTTGAAGGAAATTGATTTCGGGATAGTGGAAAGAGTTTATGCCACACCCTTTTGGGTATATGACATAATTGTGTATGCATGTAGAAATATTCTGTAATTGAAAAATTTATTTATTGTTGATTTTAAAAATTATACAGTTTTCAAATAACAGTAATATTGAT
Organism: Clivina fossor; assembly: GCA_963966155.1. NCBI lineage: Eukaryota > Metazoa > Arthropoda > Insecta > Coleoptera > Carabidae > Clivina > Clivina fossor. The sequence continues at coordinate 12,578,339 of OZ014553.1, read as the reverse complement.
TGTAAAATGTTTAATGAAAAATTTTACGGTTGATGTGAAATCAACTCGTTGAAGGAAGTTTTGCATACCGGAATTAAATAATAAATTATTTATTTTATATATATATATATATATATATATATATATATATATATATATATATATATGTTGTGATGTGCTCAAAGTAAAGAATTGAAAAAACAAGTTAAATAGAATTTAAAATAACAGTCATCTTGATTGATTGATGTCAAATTGTAAATTTTTATTGTTAAACGTTTCTCAATTAGAGATTTGAAAGAGCCCCGTTAACACTTTGGACGTATTGTTACAAAACTTCTATTTCACATGTAAAGAATAGAATTCAAATGCTAGAAAGAGACAGATTAAGGCGCCAATAAAGATTTATTGAAATCTTTTCTTGTACAGTGGCGTAGGAATCATATTATTCTATATCTAATAAACGAAAATCTGTTTTATCCACTACATAACAAGTATTCATATTTCTAAAAATAAATAAAACTTTCTTAATATAGACAATGGACCTATCATCCTAAGATCAACTCTTTTCGATATAGTATTTAATCAGAATTGATTACGCTCCCCTACTCCGATTAGCAGTTAATATTGCATTCGGAACTTGTCCTAGACGGTTCAATCGATTTTAATGAAATTTTCAGGATAAGTTCACTTAGTGCCCAAGATGGTCATGTGGTTTTATTTGTTTCCGAAAAAAAATTACTAGTTTTTAAAAATTTATTGTTTATTCGATTTTGCTCAAGTTTTCAGAAAAGATTCCTTTAGTGCCCACATAAATTATGTAATTTTAATAAAATAGAGTGTTGCCAACTTTCCGAGAAAAAGTTAGTAAAGTTTTTTAAAATTTATTATGGCCACATTATTTATCTGATTTAAATTAAATTTTTACAGAAGATACCCCTAGCGCCTACATAAATTATATAATTTTAATTATAAATTACTAAAATTTTTATTATTTAACCGATTTTACTCATATTAATAACATAATTGCAACAAAATACAGTATTGCTAACTTTCCAAGAAAAAAATGTCGAAATGCCAAAATTGGTTTGATTATAATATCTTCTCTCTCTTTATATGTGATAGTTGGTACACATTTCCCAAAAAAGTAGGAAATTTTTTTGGTGGGCATATTATAAAAACCTATTCTACGTCTATGCTAAATAAAGTTCACTAAAAATTGAAGAGAAAAATCTTTTGTTCGTCGCACATTGAAGGCAGTTAAGAAGATTTGATTTAATATATAAAATTATAAATCACAAACTTCATATACATATGATTTCGTTTGCATTAAGTCGGTTATTGTTATTAAAAGTATTAAGTGCTTCAAGCGAAAATAATTTTTCGTTTCTTTAATATGTTCACACGTAAACATATCACGTTTGTTTGTATTGACTGACTGCGTGTATGATTCATAAAGTAAAGTATTTTTATTGTTGCCGAAGAAGTCAGTGGACTTGACTGACTGACTGATCTTTCTCTTTTCAAACTACTTGCTTGCCGCTTCATCCCGATTAGAAACTATAAATTAACTTTAAATTATATTTAATATCGTTCTACATTACTTTATTTGGTTAATGGTTATTTAATTAAATTTTGTAATTAGATTCTGTTATACATATTCATTGATGATACTGATATATGATACTGATATATGAATTTATCTATGTGTTTTTTACCACTCTGACTGCAAGGAAAATGTGGTATAGATACGGTGTCTGTAACAATTTCAAGAATTTAAAAATAGTATATTATGTTACGAGTAGTAGAAAGCGATGATTATTGTGTCGAGCGCAGATATTTGTGGCCGAGGCCAAACAATCTGAGCGAAGCACAAAAACAGATTTCTATTTTGAGTCAGACATAGACGATTTTTTACTTCAAGCGTTCTAAACGAAACTAAAATAAAAATAAAATGCCAAGTTACCTTAACCAGTTACTATAATATATATATATATATATATATATATATATATATATATATATATATATATATATTATTTATATTCGCCAAGTGATTTTGCAAACAGAAATTCATTAAAAATTTTTATTGAAAACTAATTGCAAACACTTTTTACCTACAGTTACTATATAACTAACTACTAATGCAATTTATTGTAATCAATTAATTTTATATCGATTAAATATTTTGTGACAGTTTTTTTATTTCTTTGGTGAATATAAGTAAATTGTTTTATTTAACTTCTACTATTATTTAAATTATTATTGTTAGTAATAATAATAAATTGAAAATTTAATAAATTGTGTTTTAGTATACATGCTGTAATTACCGTTATAATTTATAAAATTGATTTCAGATAATTTCAGTTTCTTTTTTTTTTGCAATATGAAATTATTCTGGAATAAGGTTATAAGTATATTCTTTTTTGCTTAAATCGCCATTAATTTAATTTGATAAACTAATTATATCATTAGTTAATTTTTAAATAAAAAACAAATGCATTGATCTTGCCTGGGTTTAAACCCGGAACCTTCAGTTTTTTAAAAATTAACTAATGTTTTAATTAGCTTATCAAAATAAAGTAATGACGATTTAAGTAAAAACAAAATACTATAACCTAATACAATACTTAAATTAAGAATATAAAATAAAAAAAAAAATTCAGTCATATATGTTCAAGCATATTTTGAAATAATAATTAAAAAAAACATCACATTTTTGACTTTTTGGTTAATTTTTAAATAAAACCATGTCACTTAAAATTATTTTTTTCTGCGACTATTATTGAAATTTGTTGTTTATAAATTTAGGAATCATATTTTACTATATTTAATAAAAAATCTGCTGTGACTACCACAGACCACAACCACAACCACAGATACGACCATCACCACAAATTAGTTAAACTAAATACTTTTTCTACGACTGTACTGAAATTTGTCACTTGTGAATCTATCATTGCAAAATTTGACGACAAAGTTATAATAAATAAAATCGTGTAGAAATAAATAAATTTAATGTGCTAACTTAAAATTACAAATATAATAAAAATAAGAAAATAATAAACATAATAAAAACAGTGTCCACGAAGAATTTGAATATGAAAAATTTCAATGCAAATCCATGTAGTACAAAACTGCAATGAAAATATTATGATAAGTAACAATAAATAATGTAGCGATTTGTAAAATGTTTAGATACTCTTGTAAGGTAAATAGTTAAGTACCTATATATTCAACGTGTGAATTCACATATAATATAACAAATTTACATATCGATTACTGAACATGTCAGTGTTGAGTATAAGTCATCTATGATGTAGACACTTTGTTGCGAAAACACATCAAACATGTTGTCAAAGACATATCTAACTAAACCTATCCATGTGTGTGTGTGTGTGTGTGTGTCTGTGTGTGTGTGTATGTGTACAACTAATGCTTTATACATATGCACATATAAATACAATGATAGAAGCATAGGTTGACTGCGATAAACATATATAAATTGAAGAAGATTTTATAATGAAATTTATCATTATTTGTTTTGTTTTTGTATATTAATGTAAATATTATATGCAAATTTAATGCTGCTATGTAATAAATTTAAATTAAATAGATTTTTTACTACAATCATTACACTCTAAAGAAAAAAATATGAAATTTTACTTACAAACCATGACACTATGATGCCCACTATTTCTAGGTATAATTACTCAACTGCTGTAATTTTATACATAATTCATTAAAAATACATAATCAGAACTATTGCAAACATTATATAATATGATATTACCAACGGAATGGAAAAGTACAGATGCATGTAATATTACAGAACTACAGTAAAGTTGCTGTCAGGAATATTCTATAAATAGACAAAATTTGTTTATTTCTGTAATATTATAGTTGGTACAATTAAATATATTTCTAACTTTACATGAAGGATGTATTTTGAAATGAATGAATTATACTTAAAATATTTTATTAGTATTATTACACAAAATAGTCTCAATATTTGTCACTTTCTACCTTAAGAAATACCTAATTCTATTTAAAATGGCCTAGAATCTCGCCATTTGTTATTACAGAATGAATGAATTGTTACAGATATTATAAGCTGTAATATTGAACAAAAAAATGTTTATTGTTACTCTTGTTTATCTTTTATTTCATTTGGCTTAAATATCCAGCCAGGTATCAATTGTCTTCAGCATCATACTGACGAGATCCTAAAGATCGAAACACGTGTCCATGGTTATCTGTCTTTTCATTAATGCTAGAGCTAGCTTAGCTAGCCGATTCATTGACTGGGTAACTTGTGAAATTTTGAGAAAAATCTCAACTTTAGTTTATATGCAAGCTGTAATATTACACAATTTATGAAGTTATATACCAACAATGTGTAATTCTGCATTAAGTATGTGATGTAATTTGCAGAAAGTAAGCAATTTTACATACTTATTAGGTCATTTTTGCTTAGTTTATGTGATTATTATGAATTATGTACAAAATTACAGAATTTTGAGGTAGAAATACAGAATATTTATGGTAAAATAAAATTACAGACTTTTTATAGTAAAATTTTACTACTATTTTTCTGTAATTTTGCTATTACATTTTTTACAAAGTTTATATTTTTCACATCTGAACTTGAGCCGACCTATTGTAAAACTGGTTATTTTTCAGTGCAAAATCTTACTCAGCGATTGCTTTAATTACTCATCTTTAAATAGCGGGTGGGGTTTATATATACAGTGACACACATGTAAACTGTTATAATATTGTAATAACAGGTTCGAACCAAACTATACAAGTTTAAGTACCCTCCCCCCAGTAATATGTAATATTTTTTACAAATGTTAATTTTAAGAAAATCAAAAAAAATTATATTATTTTCTAATGATGGCATAACAGACATAATCCGGTATATGTATGTTCCATTTAAAAATTAGTAATATTTTAAATTTATCCGTTATTATATAATGGTAGATAATCTCTAATGTAGACAATAAAATAATCTAGAATCTATAGATTCTAGATAAATCCTAACACTGTTTAATGTTTTAACAGTTATAGTAAAGATCTAATCATATATTTCTAATAAAAATTAATTTTTTTTCATATTACAAAAAAAAGCCAATTAAATATTTTTACATACACGGAGAAAAGGGATTCTTTCGTGTAAAGAAAATTATTTTCATTCAATTGAGATTTGATTTGAAGATATTTATATATTACAAACAAATATATTTTTAAAATAAAGATAAAAATTTTGTTATTGAAATATATTTATTATATATGCATACATTAACAAAAATATTTAATTTTTTGCTGTTAACATTTAATCCACATAGAATAATTTACGTGTGACAATATAAATACGTCATTTCATAGTAAATCAATTTAGTTTTAATATCTTATTTTCATTTCTGTCGCATAACTTCACAAAAAAAAAATGATTTCACATTAGCGTAAGTTGACAACGTCCTTGCGAACAATCTTTGGCGAGAAATAACTTCGGATTTCAGACCGTAATTTTCTTGCTGCACGGTGTGTTAACGGAGAGCATAACGGTACTTGAAGCCCCCAACAATCCGGTTATATGCTACGCCTATGGGTGTGTTGATAATGACGATAATTTATGTTTTTGTTCTTAATAATATTCCTCGATTCGCGCGCGCGCGAAAAATAAAACAAGATCGGCTGGTTTGATATCTAAGCTGGCGTAAATCATAGTTAGCTGAGGGGAATTTTTAGCAGCGATTTTCTTTTGTTTTGTTGTTTGTGTTTGAGATTTGTGTGTTTTTTTGGTTTTATATGTAAATGTTTGATTGGATTTGGTGATGGGTGTTAGATAGTAGCATAGATATGTTTTGTATGTGCGTGTGGGTATAGTACATTCACTTTAAAAACGAAGTACACAGTCGCCCAAAAGTCACTAGACTATTTTAAAATGAATAACTTTTTTGTTTATTAATAAGTTACATTTATTTATTATTTCATAAACAGAAAATACACTTTTTGGAAATAGATTTTATTTTGTTTTGAAAATTACATCTTTTAAGTAACCACCGTTTTGCTTGTAGAAATTTATTAAAATTTAATTTTAAATGGTTTAGCGACTTTTGGACTACCATATAGTTGGCGATGTAATCTGTGTGTGTGTGTATTACAAAGGAATAATATTAATAGATTAAAAATCTAAAAAGAATTTGGTCGTTGTATAAAAATTAATAATTAATAATCAAAAATGTACATTAAAATAACTACGTAAACATAACATACGGCAATGTTGCTCAATAAACTGACAGATACATTGACAGATGATCGTACACACACATTGCGCTGTTCGAAAAACACTATGACGTTACTCATAGAAAGCAAAACGCATGGCGCGCGAAAATTCATATTTTCCGAATTTTTTATAAAAATAAGTACTGGAATATATTTAAAATAAATGTAATATGTTAGGTCATTGTTTTTATATAATCCTTAGCATATTTTGCCTTAAAATAGTAAATTTTACTGATATTTGGTAAAATAATAACAAAATAGACCTCCAATATAAAATACGCAGTGAAAAAGTTGATAGATAAAAATCAAATTTTTCGAATGCAATATAAATTTAACGTGCAAAATACACGTAACTAGATTACAAAATTTATAAATTATTATAAAAAAACTTTCTATGTTTGTTTAAAATAAAACTGTATTAATATTTACTTATAATACACGTTTTAAAGAACTCAACGTTGTATCATTTGTATCATATGGACGTTGGGTTCGTCGAAACGTCGATTATAAGTAAATATTAATACAGAACTTTAATCTAAAGCAGTTTTATTTTTTATAATAAGTTCTGAAAGATTTTTTACTATGTTATATTTTGTTTGTTTATTAATATAATAAAATATTTTTCAGAAATCATTATATTTAAATATAACGGCTTTAGGTGGTAGTTCTGTATTAATATTTATTAATAATCGACGTTTCGACGATACAAATAATATTTCCAGTAAATAAACAGAACATTGAAACAAGTTACTAGGTAACAAAGTACGAGTAAGTAACTAGATCATAAAATTTATAAATTTTTAATTCATGATAGCCATATTTTATTTAAATCGGTGTGTGTGTATTTATTATTTATGTAATTTGTATTTTTTTTATGATGATGTACCTAGAGTATATCGAAATGTCGATTTTTAAATAAAATATATATAAATATACTAATTATTTCATCTAAAATTGTTAAGAATTTCGGATACTGAATGTAATTAAATAAACAAATTATCAAAAATTTTGCCATCTAATTCAAATTAAATTAAATGACTATTTTGTTTTTTCTGTGTGGAGTATTTATTTTGAAGTATTATTTCATGATCACCCAACATACTTTTTAACATGGGGTACATATGATTGCACACGGCGGCTGGGTGTTAATCTCTTACCAAAATTTTGTATAGCAAAACTGCGCGCAGGGGCGGATCCACAGGGGGGGGACCATGGGGGCCATGCCCCCTCTTGGGCCTAAGAACATAATACAAAATAAATACAAATATATATTTCACACAACAATTATTATTAACCCACCTTGCATACAGCTATGCATATAAGGTGGGATAATAATTATTTATTTAGGCTTAAAACTTCTTAATAATTATTTACCTTTATCCTAAAAAAAAAGGCAAAACGGCCACTCCCTTAAAATTTTTCTAGATCCGCCCTTGACTGCACTCCGGTTATTTCCAAAAAGATTAAGGAATTAAGATTACAACCTAAAAACAGGTAAGAATCGGACTACCGCCTGTCAATAATTTCTATATATTTATTATTATATGTAAGTTACAGCTAACAATAAAACTATGTTCTCCCTATATTTTTTCTTATTTAATATACACCATTGCTATAGGATCATATACCTAACCTAACTTAACCTAACCAATTTTCTATTTTCATAATAAATATTTGGTTATATTAATTTGTAATCAGGCTTATTATTGATACGGACAATACAATATTAATTTCAAGTTTACATTTGAAATTGCTGTATTAAATAATTTTAAAAATATGCTATAGAATAAACGAAAATATATTCCAAGACTCTTACAATCCGATAATCCGCAACCGGCGTGCAGTTTCGTTATTCAAACTTAGAATTTTCGACCGCGGCGTGCAATTTATGTGCTCCGTTTAAGATATTACTTAAATCATTCCATAACATAAAAATTTTCTAATTTATTAGATATCTTTTATTACAAGTAAACTATTTTTTTTTTAAAATAAAATATACGTCTGTAAGCAATACCTATGTACAAATGCAACAACACAGACTCCATTCTGATAGAAATTGAATAAATTTCGTTTATTTGTGAATTTCTTTGTGTTGTAAATTTCTAAATAGCTAATAACAATGCAAGTCAAACAGTGACTTATTGCTTAGCTATTATTGAATTATAGTTTCAAGTATAGTTTTATTTGTACCTGATGGTATAACGCAGCGCGCCACTGTATCTCTCTTTTCTTAATACTATATTATGCACTATGTGTATGATAGTTTATACGGTATAAGTAGGATAGTTTGATTACACTCACTTAGAGAACTATTGGACTAGAACCGATTTCAAAACTCAGTTAGGTTTCTTCCAACTGAAGCCGACTTTACAAGTTAATATTTGTATTTTATAATCAAACTTACTATACCTAATTATATAAATTGTATATAGCTGAATAATCTGGTTTCTAAAATGCATTGCATATTCATATATAAAATACACATTGTATACAAAATTCTTTAGATATATTGCATATATATATATATATATATATATATATATATATATATATATAAAATAATCAATTTTTAAGAAAGTAGTCAGAAAAACGGGTAGTGTAAAACAAAAACTTATTAATGATTAATTGTCAAGCTATCGATGGCAGTATCCCATCTTCTTCAGGACATTATCAACTAAAGTTTTGTGAAAACGCACGAATGAAGTGATAGTTAGCAAAAATTATATTCTAACATTCGTAGTATGTATAATTGGCAAGTAAACATGTATTAGTCAAAAATAAATAAAAATATATAATTTTAACAGCCCGTCAATAACTAAAATAATTTATTTTCAAGTTAAGATTTTTTTAGCTGTTATTTGTTTTAACATAACAAACTTTGATTTTTACTATCATTTCATACGTGCGTTTTTACAAAACTTTAGTTGATAATGTCCTGAAGAAGATGGGATACTGCCATCGAAAGCTTGACAATTCATCTTTAATGAGTTTTTGATTTACATCTACCCATTTTTCTGACTACTTTTCTAAAAATTGGTTATTATCTACATTATTCTATTAGTCAAAATCCGAAATTTATATATATATATATATATATATATATATATATATATATATATATTTATATATATTATATAATTCTTAAAAAAACCACATTGAATACAATAAAACACATCTTAGATACATCATATGTAATTGCATCGTACATTGCAACTTCGTGAAATAATACGTAAAAATAATAAATAATAATAAAATTAAAAGAAAAAGATAAAAGTACTTTTTGTACAACAATCCTGCCGTAAAATCCATATATTCAGCTGTTAGGGGGTACGCTTAGCTAATGTGCGCCAAATTAATATTTAACACTTTCCACCGTACAAAATGCCTAATTTTATTTTATATACCTATGTATTTTAAGTATACATGGAATAGCAAAAACAGTACGGAAAGGACGCTTTGCGTTCTGATTAGTTGAAATTTTCCGGTTGCCGGTGAAACCAGCCAACGTCAAATATGTAAATTTACAAACATTAGTATTTTTACAAAATGTATGTAATATTATTTACAGATATTTTTTGAAATTTTTTTACATTATATAAATATTAAATACGTAATAGTAATATTCAGGTTTTCACGGCCGGTATCCACTGAATTTATGGAATTTTTGGGCTGGTATGCCGTGATCAATCTATTCTCATCGCATTGGCCGATTCTGGCCAATAATAATAAATAAAATAAAATGAAAAAAAAACAAAATAAAAATTATGATCTAGTCACTTATCTGTTACCTAGTAACTTGTTTCTATGTTCTGTTATTTACTGTAATGTCATTTGTATTAGTTTTTCCTGATGAAGACGAGCGTTGAGTCGATTATCAATTAATTTTAATACAGAACTTATATATATATATATATATATATATATATATATATATATATATATTAATAAATTTTGAAAGATTTTTTACTATTAATTTTATTTTTAAAAAAGTTTTATTAAACACTATTTTTAAGCAGTCAATAATAATAAAAAGTTTATCTATAAGATCTATATAGCTTTGACAGTTTCTATAATATTTTTTTTACAATAAATTCTTACTCAACATGAACATAATTCACAAAATAAAATTGATGACCGTGTAAAACGAGCTGCCACGTACAAACGCTTAATAAAATATAAAATGCACGATGCATATATACTATAAAATAAATCGATGCCATTTAAATGCAGTGAACATAATTAATTAGACGAACATTATAGTTAGTATTAATTTTATACTGGTGTCGCCATTTTTTATTTATTTATTTATTTATTTACTATATAATCGTCAGTTGAAATTTATGTAGTCGGAAGTTGGCTGCTTAACTAATGACTGGAGTTAATGTAGGTGCACATATTCAAGTTCTGTCATTTGAATAATAAAAGTATACATATATGTAGTTCAGATCTGTCGCATTTAGACTGCAGTGTGCATGATTCAACTACTATATTCACGATTGACAGAATCAATTATAAATTGCCTCTCCATATATTTATGATGTTTATATTTATATTAAAAAGAAGCTTATTAAGATATTTTTCTTTTAAACGTATCATAATATTAATATTACCTTACCGTATTGTCTAATGTATAAAGATGTCATTATGTTACTAGTACAATAATAAAATTATTCTACAGCAGTTAGTTATTATATATACACCACTGGTGGCACCAAATATAACTACAACAACAACTGTTTTCAGGGTTGAATAGGCCTGTGGATAGTCGCAGGATCTTACATCTCAAATACATAGGCCCATATTCTCACCTCATTTATAAAAGTGATTTTTGCCAAAAATTTCATTGACGTTTACTTAAAATTATTTATTAAACATTTTATAATAGTTTATTTAATTAATTTAATTTAATTTAATTAATTTAATTAAAAATAGAAAAACCATTTACCTACATTTGCTGAACAACTTTTATTATGTAGTAAACAATATGTGACTGTTACTATATTAATATGATCTTGTGTTAAATAACGAACGCGTCACTGCATGTTAGTTAGGGATGAACTTAGACAAAACATTTCGAAGATATAATTGCGTCATTTTAGATCGTGATCTCGTGCTGTTAACAGTGAATAATAATTGTGTTTTTTGCCGATAATCAATTATAAGAACAAATGGCAGACGAATTTGTAAAAAACGTGTTATCTGAATGGGGATTAGAAAGATTTATACCAAATTTTAACGGTAAGTAAATTCTTTTTTTTTATATTTTATTCAAATAACCATGTGTATTTTATATAATAATGTACTTATGTGTTGCATATCGTAAATAATATTCTTTTTTTATTTCTTTTTATATATTTTATATTATGAAATATTTTTGCTTGTTTATTTTTGTTATTTTTTTAATGATTTTATGTATGGCAGAAATTAGTGAATCCCAGTATACAATGTAAGCAAAACAAAACTTTTAACGCATATGTTTTGAAACCAAATTATGAATTGTTTGTATAATTTAAATAATTTATCTATATATATATATATATATATATATATATATATAAACTGTTGTGTATATTTATGAAATAAGCAACAAATATTGTTAATGTAAAAATATAAAGTTTTTGTTCAAACAAATTAATTTTGTTAAAACAATTAGCAATTGCTTGTTAATTTAACAAAACAATATATTTACTTTATACATACAATTATTGTTAAGCTATTCATATAGTATTGTAAACGTAACAATATAATTAATTGTTAAATATACAATATTTTCTAATACATACAATCATATAAGTTTGTTGTATGTATAACAAACTTTTTTTTGATATTTTAACAAAAAAGTTAGCTGTCACTATAGGTATAAGAAAATATTGTTAGTTTTAACAACAATATTGTTAGTTTTTCTCTCAGTGTAAGGTTATTTCAATCAGACTGTCATTTTGAGTGTAGGAACTTGAAGTCAGGAATGACAGTCTGATTTTTCAGTCATTCCTGATTGACCGTGTAAGGCCCGCTTTAGTGAGGCCGCTGCAAAGGTATTCAAGTTTAACTTATAAATATAAATAAACACGGTAAATTAGAAATAAACATATTTATTTTCAAATAACTGCGGATTACACAACTAGGTATCATGTTCTCGTATTTTATTCTTTCACAAGTACGAAAATCTGTAAGAAAACGAAATTAATTGTTATAGATTTTAAACGAAAATATATTTAATTATCTTACTGGGAAAGTTTTGGGTTTAATACAATTCATGTAATTTTCGGCAACGAGACATTGGTCCTTATCAGGAGTTACTGAAAAAAATCAAATATATATGTGCTCCTTTTTCACATTTTTAAGTATATATATATTGGAGTAATAATTTCAGAACAATTTATATTTTATAGTTTAAATTGAATAAATATCAATGATTATTTGAAAATTAAATTAAATTAAATTATATTTTAGTTTTTGAAATACGTACTTTTCTGGAATTTACCAGCGTATTTAAGGGTTAAATACAATTGACAATTTAGTTGCCTAGTTAATTAATTTTAAGAACGATTTATGCAACTGATCTTTAATTATTTGTAATTGATATGTATGCAATTTTTTTTACCTGTTTTGAGGCAATCTTTCATGTTTTTAATCAGGGTTGTTTTAACTTCTAGAAATCCAGTTTGATCTTTATCTTCCTTTATAGAATCTATTGCTTTTAATGTGTAACTCATAGTTAATTTATTTTCACTGTCCATCTAAATCATAAAATAATATAAATAATAAAATAATAAAATAATAAAAACAAACGAACTTACATCTCCGACTTTTTGCCAAACACAAGCCAACAGACAACTTTGTTCTTTCGAGATAATTACAGGGACAGTGTACTCTGATAATATCATTATATCAGCTAAAAAATTTATATTTTATCATTAATAAATTAATAGTAGTATGATTTAAATATAAATAATAGTATATTTATACCGTCAGATGCATTTGTTTTCTTCTGACAATCCTCTATTATTTTTGTATATTCCTTTTCAGTGTATTCTTTTACTTCCTACAGAGATATATTTTGCTATATTAAAAATATAATCTTATCGTAATGAAGATATTTCGGGGCTCATAGCGCGTTGTTAGTTTTTAAATAAAACAAAAACTCACTATAATGTGTTTGTAAAATGTACATCATTGTACAGTTTATTCCTTAAAATTTTATTAGATTATGTCTATAAATTTAAAAAAAAATATGTTTGGAAATAATTTAAAAATGATTAAATAGTCAAAACGTATTGTTTTTAACAACAAACGCAGAACTTAAGAATAAATTACTTAGTAAATTCAGAATTCATTATATTAAAATAAAACGGCTTTAGGTTATAGTTTTGTACTTATTAATATTTATTAATAATGAAAACTTATGTTGAGTTCGTCGAAACGTCGATTATTAATTAATATTAATACAGAACTATAACCCTAGAACCGTTTTATTTTAAAAATAAAATTTTATTTTTGTTATTTTTATGTCTTCTGGGCACATTTTCACAGAGACTAATAATAAAAATTATATTCAACACTAAAAATACTTACAGTTGCAGAATATCCAAAATGGAATGAAACAACTACAAAAATAAATATAATACAGCACTTCATTTTGAGTTATGTTCTATGTATTTCGATATGTACAAAATTCAAAAATTGATTCACTTTATATGTAAGTCAATTTAGATATAATTATAGTAATTAAATTTTTTTTAAATTTATTTAATGCATTATTCCATTAATCAAATACCAAAAAAAATTGCATAATTTGAAAAATGTTTATGTAATGCGATTACAAACTATGTAAATTATTATTTTTTAATGTTCTCTTTGTTATTTAAAATATTATTATTTTTTTTATATTAATGCTGGAACTAATAAATACAAAACATGAAAAAAACATATTGTATTTTTGTTTAAATGTCACATTTAGAAACATATAAAGTGGTACTACAAGGTTGGTTTAAAAATAACCGAAACATTGTATTACTCTACAGTGCTATTGAAACCGCCAATGTTATGGGCCGTGACCGGCAATTGTCAAAACATTAAAACTGATCTCTGAGTTATTTTGAAATTAACGATAAAAGCACTTTTTCACGAAAAATGAGAATGAAAAAAAAAATGAGAATAAATATGGAAATGACATTACAGAAAAATAAAAATGAATTGAAAAAAATGACACATATAAAATTAAATATAATTCTTTATTTAAATCTAAGTTAAAAGACGATTTAATAAACGACTCTTTTCGGAAATTTTATAATCTTCATTATCTAATTTTTCCAAAATATTTTTGTCCTATGATATGAGCGTGAAATTCTCGAAATTATTCTGACTTAAACAATTTCGCAATCTGTTTAGAATGTACCTTAATTTTGAAAATATTGGTTTGTATAACAAACAATGCTTCTGCAAGTATTACTACAGTTTGTTACATTGATTTTATCTTCTTCTCCGGTTTCAGTTTATTCGTCATCGAATTCATTATAAATAAATTATTCATTTTCATCATTTAAGATGTTAATAAATGTGTCCCATTTTCCTGAAAAAATTTAATAACTCAGATTTAAATTGTTCTTTTTAATATTTATGATTATTTTCTATTAATTAAAGTCATTAATTCAGAAGTTTTATTGAAAATATTACCACTATCTATTTTGAGGAAGATTTTTAGGATCTAACTGATATATATCATCATTCAGTACATATCGATGTTTTTGGGATAATCTGTTATTAAATTTTAGTAAAACTCAGAGATCGGTTTTAATTTTTCGACAATCGCCGGTCACGGCCCATAATGATGATGGCCCACCGGGGAAAGTCCGGTGCCTCGGTGGGCCAGTTTAAACCTGAGTGTATTTAATCTGACGTCTTCGACGGCCACATTGAAATTACTATTACGTCAAGTTAATTGACAATTGCATTGTTGCACCGGTCCAGGGTAGTCAAATATAAATAATATATACATAATATTTTACAACTGTTAGTAAGGTTAAGGTTACTTTTGGCATGTATTTTTATTTATTTTTAGATTCGTTTCTTGTTTAGAACGCGTTTAGAAAAAAACCGTATATATCACTCGTAACAAAATATACTATTATAGTTTTTCAATATTATACGAAGTGTAAAAAATTAATTATTAAATTACTAAAAATACACTGTAAAAAATCGATGCTAATTTACAATAATAATCATAATAATTTTACTATGTGTTTAATCATAATTTTAAATTTTTTTGTGAATTCAATAAAATCTGTAAATATTATAAAAAATTTAATATAATTTTGAGATTTTACAATTTTTATATATTTTTACATTTAAATCTTTATTTTAAAAATGTTAGAAAATACATATCATTAGTAAAATTAAATTTTTGTTTAAGTTTGTTTTTTTTTTTGTATTATTCAACATAATTACGTATTCTGTATTATTAGATTTCTGAATTTTTTTTGTGCAATTTTACATAATAACTTTTTTGACTGTAATTTAATGTTAGTTATCTGTTTACTGTATTTATACACTCTTAAATACAATAATCAATGTAATAGTTACGTCAACAAATTTAACAATTACTTTAAAAAATGGAAATATTACATGTAGTTGTATAAATTTACAATAGCACAAGTAATATTAAAATGTGTTCCGTTTCAGAATTGTAATTTTACATTTAAAAAAGATGGTGTAAAAATATTTTTTTTTGTAAATTTACATGATTATTGTTGGTAACAAAGTGTCCAACGATAGTTATTGTATTTTTTTTACAGTGTCATTATGCTGAGTGTTTTATTTAAATTGTAATGCATGGGTATCTCTAAAACTATAAGAAATATTGTAAAAAATCTTTTAGAACTTATTATATTAATATAAAACATAAAATAATTTCATATTCTTTCATTTCTTGGTTAGAAACACTTTTTATGATAATTATAACATTAAATAAAAATTCGCAAATAGTAATTTAATAATATGTAATTAATTTTTAATCACTACCTATATACATTTCCAAAACATCAACAGTAAAAAATCCAATTAACTTATTGAAATATCATAAAAAATTGCAGCAGCTAATGAAAGTCATTATATATCAATTTTCAAATCAAACCTTCGCATCAACCATTAGTTTCAGTGTCTATACTTCCCCTAACTTATATTTTCTTTATATACTTATAATGGGCTCTCCCCCTTTTTCTGTTTTTTAAGCTAATATACAATAATAAGTGTAATACAGGTTTTAACATTTAGTTTAGCAAATTTGCCGTGTGTGGCAACACTGTCCTGCAAATTTTGAGTATGAAAAAACTTTAAAATTATAAAAATCAGTAAAAACGATAACTAAATAGGGCTGAACTTTACCATAGCCTCCCGTTTCACAAATTTTAAAAAAGCCAAATTTGCGCATGCGTGAACATCGGAATGCGCATGCCCCATGTGTAAAAACCAGTGAATCTCAAAAAGTTTCATTAGTAATTTTGACAATTTTGTCCGTTAAAACTTATATCATGTTAAGAAGTGTGATTGTTCCTTATGTTATGTTATGTTAAGAAATCCGGTAGGTTAGGGTAGGTTAGGTAGGTAGGTTTCAGGTAGGAGTTTGTTGTTTAAAAACCGTTAAAACACATTTAAAATCATATTTTGTCTTGTCGAATAGTTTGACAGTCACTGGTTTTTCAACTCGCGTACCTACCGCAAAAACGGGAGGCTGTTCTATAACTATACCCTAAATAGAATTTTTTTAAAGATAATTATAGTTTGGACAAAAAAACCGTCATTTTCTTGTAAAAAAAAAATTTATGAAAAAATTTTAAAAACATATATATTATTCTACATAGTACATTATATCTCATATATTTTTCGATAGGTACTTTTAAGATCGTTTTTTATGGAAAATGAGCTAGTTAGAAATACTTTAGCTTTTATTTTATATAAATCAATTAATAACATTAAATTTATTATTTAATTATTAATTAAACATACTTTATTTAGTAATATAAAACTAGTTTTAGGTTTAAATTTTGTTATTTATTTTTATTAAACGACGTTTCGACGAAAGCTAAACGGTTGTCTTTAGCAGGTCAGAAATACATAGCAACAAGTTACTAGGTAACATACAAGTAACTAGATCACAAGAATTATAAATTTTATTCAACTTTATGCCTTCACAGTGATTTATGTTATTCTTTTCTTTATAAATCTCTATTGCTTATGTTATTAATTTGTTGTGAATATTGATTGGTCTAGCAATTATTACCGTATCTTCAAATTTTACATCATGAAGATTCTCTAACTTTAGACTAAAGCATGTTCAGCAGTAGCAGATTTATTTGGTTGATTCAGACGAATTGACCTTTTATGTTTTGTCAATCTAGTAAAAACAGTTCTACTTGTCTGACCAACAATACAATGACATTATGTAATTTATAGAACAGTCAGTTACAATAAATAAGTTGTATTAAACGAATACATTTTTTTAACTTCGCGCTATTTGACTGAACATAGGCAATTAGATAGGTCATCGCTAACGTTAAATAGTGGCTTGTTGGCTTGTGCCGTGCGTGCGGCACGGGCACATGCACGTTTTTGAAAATAAGGCAGAAGAAGAGCAGTCAGTCAGTTCGTCCGTGGTGGGCCCCTTGTTAAAGTTACCCGCCACACCATATGTCGTTCAAGACACACACACACACACACACACAGACGATACTGATAATAATCGTGGTATGTTATGCGAGACGGAAAAAAGACACGCGCGAATGACACGAAAATACGCAAGATAAAATTCACTAAAAATTGAAATGTTTTCAAATATGAATTTTTAATAAGATAGTAACGGTTAGTTGTACCCAAAAAAATCTTGCAGTAAAGTTTTATATCAATGTTAAGTCGAATTTGTTTAGTGTTTATTTGAAAATCAACATTTTTTTTTAATTTGATTGATTTTAAAAGAATAATTTTTAAGATCAAGATTCTTTGATGAGATTTTGCTTTGTTTTGAAATTTTGTTGTCAATTTCGTTGCTAAATATTAAATTAGACAATATACAAATATAGGGAATAATTATTTAAATAAAAAAATATTTTTATTTTATCACGTTTTTAAAACGGGCTAAAAAGTAAAAAATAATTTCTCCTAAAAAAACATGTGGCGTATGCAATAGATAATAGTAAGGAATGCGCCTCACGTTTTCTAGGAGAAATTATTTTTTACTTTTTAGTTCATTTTAAAAACGTGGTAGGTATTTAAATTTTTTTTTAATTTAAATAATTATTAATATTAAGTGGCGTGTATTATGTTGCACTGATGACACTAATGTCACTATTATGTTGGCGCACACTAAACTATAGCTAAGCGTACCCCGTAACGGCTGAATAAACAGATTTTAGTGCGGGAATATTGTGCGAGAGGTTTTTATATCATTTTGTTTTCATTTGATTTTGACGAAATTCAATATTTCGTCGAAAAAAAAAACGTTCATTTTTTTCAAAGCTACCTATTAATTTATATTTTTTTTAATGTAATATTTTTATGCATTTTATTAAATACATGCAACGTTATTAATTAATGACTTAATTAGTTAATATTGCATTGTCATCCAGTTCTGAGCTATGTTTAAAATTTAAAGTCTCCAGTTCTCCGGGAAGTTAGTTTAAAATCGATTGCAAAATTTATACCGAACAAGAAAACAGACAGGAAAAAAAGCGAGTTAAAAAAAATAAAGTAGTTACCTTAAGGTGAGTCATATACGCTCAGTTTTAACTCAGTTTTAATTGTGCAGTATTAATGTAGTGCAGTGAAGTGGGGTTGTTGTATTTTTTTTTTAATTCCTTTAATTGAAAATTTACATTAAATTATCTACGTAAATATATGTTTCAAAGCAAAATTATTTATAATAAATAAGAAAATCAATTTTAAAATCAAAAATGTAAATCTGCTCGTCGTGACGTATTAGTATATCAAGTATTCAATTTTCCAGTTCGTAAATGTTCAAGTTTGAAACGTACAAGTATACTTACATTTACTAATTTATTGTTTGCATAAATAATATGTACGACTTAAAAAAAAAGGTAATTGAAATACAATTCTACATCAAATAATCTTTAAAAATATTAATTATAAAAATATGAAACAAACTATTTTTACTAATAGTTGTGCTACAGTAAATTATTTAAGAAATTGCGAGAGCGATAGACAATTAGTGATACCCGTTAATGTTCTAGTGAATTATAACATTTTTGACCCTTGCACAACGTGCTAGCCAATCTCCATTTGGCTACGTTTTCAACGATATATAATTAGAAAAATGTAGATTTATATCTTGATCAAGAATTTCTGTTTTTTTCTTTTTCGTTTTCTTTATTTCTATTAATGTAATTTTCTTCAATTTTTACATTTAATCTAACGGGTTTTTCCTTATGATTAATATAATCGTGTCAGACATAAAATTTATGTTCCCAGTAGAGTTTAAAATGAAAAAATGACAGGTGTTAAAAACTATTTCTAATATTATGTTTGTTTTTTTCTTCTTATAATTGATTAGTTTATTTGAAATTGCACTAAGCAATTTAATGTTTATTGTTCGAAAAACATTAATGTAACATAGTAAAAAATATTTCAGAACTAATTATATTAAAATAAAACTGCTTTAGATTATAGTTCTGTATTAATATTTATTTATAATTTACATTTATAATATTTATAATTGTAATTTTCTATATTTTTATTTTATATATATGTATATAATTCTATAAATAGATGGCATATATTTAAGTCAAGACAGTTTTGTTTTTAGTTGCCATGACTAATACAATAATTTTTGTTATACAAATTTTTTTATTCCATACGAAAATGATCGATTCTGTGGTGGGCACAGCAGATTTTATTAGAAATTATATTCAATTTATTTTTTCATTATATTTTTTGTTAGTTAAAAAACTAGTTACCTTTACTTGTAAACAAAGCATGGAATTAAAATATATAAAAAAATTGTTATCAATAAATATTGAAATAAAAATATCACATAAACAAACAGAACTATATTAAATAGGAGTAAAAGTTATACTTATATCTATGTAATATGAACAAATATATTCTAAGATGACAAATATAACATAATTATTTGTGTTCCATATTCAATTCCAGGCGGAAATTTATTTATTCTTTTGTACAAATATTCTACCAAGCTGGTCAGTAAATAATAACGTTCAAATAGATAAAATTGATTTTGTCGGTCACACTGTAAAAAAAAACTTGCTATTTTACATAAAAAACCATAGTAAAAAATTACATATTATTTCAGCAAAACAATAATTTACATAAATTTTTTGTAAAAATAATATAATTTTGTAATTTTAAGTAAAATATACAATATTATATAGATTTTTTCACCGAAAAAATAAGTAATTACTTAATAAAATATAATACGTATTTTATATTCGTATTATGTAAAAAAAATTCTGTGACGTCTGTATATTGACATATTAAACTGGTTTAAATCAGGTTTTATGTACAATTGCCAATTGTTTTTACAGTGTGGTCAGAAAATAATAACGTTCAAATACATAAAATTATTATGTCGATCACACTGTAAAAAAACTTGCCATTTTACATAAAAACCGTAGTAAAAAATTACATATTATTTCAACAAAACAAAGGTTTTAATGAATTTTCTGTAAAAATAATATAGTTTTGTAATTTTAAGTAAATTAATTAATTTACCATATTATATATATATATATATATATATATATATATATATATATATATATTTTACCGAAAAAGTAAGTAACTACTTACATAAAATATACGTATTTTATATTTATATTATGTAAAATTTTTCTTGTGACGTCTGTATATTTACAAATTAAACTGGTATAAATCAGTTGTCCCAAGTTTTATGTAAAATTACTAAATTTTTTTACAGTGTAGTCAGCAAATAATAACGTTCAAATAGATGAAATTGGTTTTGTCGGTCACGTCAGAAATCATCACACACACACACACACACAGCACACGGGCTGTCAGCAGTTTATAGTCAATTATTTCGTTTTAAGTCGTGCGCACCTACCAATTAATAAGCCAGCGAAATTTCGTTTGATCTGTCAACGAAATATTCACAATAATCATTTATTTAGAACATCTTAATTATATCGAATCGAAATGAATAAAAAAAGTGTTGATTCTCTATTTGAAGTTAACTTAAGTACACTGTAAAAAAAGTTGCCATTTTACATAAAAACTATAGCAAAAACAATTCCATATTATTTCAGCAAAACCGATGGTTTATATACATAAATGTTCTGTAAAAATAATATAATTTTAAGTAAAATAATTAATTCTTTTACTAAAAAAGTAAGAAAACTTACATAAAATATAGTAATAATATTCTAAAGTTGAGACATTTTCTCAAAATTTCACAAGTTACTCAGTCATTGAATCGGCTGTTAAGCTATGCATCAATGACTGGCCAGATTAACCATAGACACGTGTTTCGGTCTTTAGGACCTCGTCAGTATGGTGCTTTGATCAGTTGCTGAAAGGCAACTTGATACCGATGTTAATTCTGGCTGGCTATTTAAACCAAGTAATACAACAGATAAGCAAGAGAAATAATAAATACTTCTAACGCCATCTATACAATAATGCAGTAAGCATCAATATAAAATATAGTATTTTATATTTATATACTAAAAAAGTTCAGTAATTTTATATAAAAACCTGATTTACATTAGTTTAATATGTAAAGCTTGTTTGAGTATAAACAATGTTGTTTTGGTACGTTTTTGGTGCTGTTTTGCCTACGTTCATGGTAGTCAATGTTGGATTTGGCTGCAAAAACATAAAAAAAAATGATTGCTGTGGAAATGAGATTTTTACGTGGGATATGTGGTGTAACTAGGAGGAATCGCGTATATGAAATAGATTAGTGTATGATGAATGTGAAATTGAAATAAATGTTTTTACAAAAGTTCCGGTGTTGGTCAGTTAAGATGGTTCAGTCATCTTGATCGAATATCTAATGGACGTTTGGTTAAACGAATTTATATGAATGATTTTGAAGGTATACGTTTCCCTGGAGGTCCGATGAGTAGTTGAAGTGGTATGATTGAGAGAGTGGCTTGCGCAAGCAAAAGTTTCCAAATAATAGGAATAGAAGGGCATGTATGAGAGGTATTATGAATGTAAATGAAACTAAAGTAGCTTGTCTGCATAGAGATGTTTAAAGGAAACTGATTTTGCGATAGTGGAAAAAGTTTTTGCTACACATTTCTGGGTTTATGGCGTGATTTTTTGTTATACATTATATAAATACATTCCATTATAAATTATATAAATATAAAATAAAATACGTATATTTTATATAATTTCTTACTTTTTCGGTAAAAAAAATATGTATGCGACAAATATGTTAAAATTTTACTTAAAATTACAAAATTATACTATTTTTACAGAAAATTTATCGTTTTGCTAATATAATATGTAACTTTTTAACAATGGTTTTTATGTAAAATGGCAACTTTTTTTACAATAAAATTCAAAAATTTTCTTGTGATATTTATAAATTTACATATTAAACTGGTGTACTGATTTTTTTTTTACAGTGTATGTCTGAGAGGCGTGCAATTTCGATTACGTTTTATTTTTAATTTGTGATTTTAATTCGTTGAGTTTAATTTTGACTTTACCGGTTTATCAATTATTGAATGGATTGGTATTCAAGTGATTTATATATATATTCAAATGAAATTAAAATTTTATGCAACTAAAATATATATATATATATATATATATATATATATATATATATATATATATATATATATATCAGGCAAGTAATTGATGATGGTGCGTATGGGAAAATTTTTATGGATTTGGTAGTAGATTAAATTAAAATATTAATTTGTTATTTTAATTTAATTTATGTACAGCTACTGTACAGTACAAACAAAATACGGTGTAAATGTTTACTATTTATGTGGCTTATATTCAGTGTTAGACGGACCCATACACGCTCAGTTTTAACTCAGTTTAACTGCGCAGTTAAACAAATCTGTCGGTTACAGATTTCACTCACACATTCTACGAAATATAACAGCGCAATTTTTCGGTCTGTGCAGTTAATACTATGCAATAAACGTCTTTTTGTAATGTAAACTTGTCTTTTTCTAATAGAAATAAAAAATTTGAAATAATAGTGACAACATACTATTATTTAATTTGGAAACCTAGGGCCGTATTACGAGCTTTGAAAATTGGTTTTAACTAATATTAACGTAACTATTATAAAACTTGAATTACATTATACTTTTTTCGTCTAGATTCATACTAGGTTTCTTGTTCAATTTTCGTTCAAGTTTTGTTCAAATTTCATACTTTTTTCACAATCGGTCGTGTATTGTCGAGTTACTTCGACTTTTTCGGATGTATTGCCAGTACGCCAACTTAAAAATATAAAGTATTTAATTTGACAGATACTGAAAAACTTAGTATAGAACTTGAATAGAAAAATAGTATGTAGTATATTTCTATACTAGGAAACTTGAAAGAAACTTTGATTCAAAAATCTGATTTACATTTTACTAGAACTGATTATCTGTACTTGAACGAAAACTGAACAAGGAACCTAGTATGAATCTAGATGAAAAAAGTATAATGTAATTCAAGCTGAAGAGCTGGGTACCGATTCTCGAGTTATTGTATATTTCGTGAGATGTGATGAAATATTTCATCTCATTTATATCTCATTTCACAGAAATTTTTGTCTTTTTCATTTAACTGTATTTTCGAATACATGTGCAATTAAAGTTTGTTTTCTGTCAAAATTTACATACAAATAAATTGTAAGAACATTGACAGATACATAAAAATAAAAAAATAGCTTTTTTGATTATATTTTATTAATATAATATATATATAAAATATCATTTAAATTGCAGCTGCAATATCTAATTCATTAGCTATTTCTAAATTTAAATAACAATATTCTTTATAATAATATAATAATTCATCTGCATTTTTAAATAAAATTCATACTTTTAAACGCAAATTAAATGTTATAATCAAATTGTTTAGAGTTTATACATATATTGAGCTATTAAATTTCACTGAATTTCACGACAATTTCACGTACTAAAATATGATGAGATATTTTATGTACGATGAGATGAAATGAAAATAAAATGAAAAAATCTAGAGAATAAGATTTTTCTTGCACTCGGTGAATAAATGATCACGTGACCGTTTTCTCACTCGATGACAATGTTTCACCGATCAAGAATCAATCCCTGGAATAAACAAATGAACTGAAACACCTAAAAATTGAGTTTGTAATATCAGCTATAGTGTTTTTCTGGAATAAATGTAATTACCATACACATTAAGTTTTAAACCTAGTTTTTACTGTGCAGTATTAACAGTTGCTAGTCTGGATAGAGATATTTGGAGGAAATTGATTTGGGGATAGTGGAAAGAGTTTGTGCCACACTCTTCTGGGTTTATGATGTGATTGTGTTGTATGTGTATGATTGTAACTTGTAATATTAATAATATTCAATAGATTCACTAAATCGTATTTATCATCTTAAATATTAAATCATATAGTGTACTACAATATAGTTACTAAAAGAATTAAGCTTTATTAATATCTAAACAACACCGTGTACTTTACTTAGTATATTTATTAAAAAAAACTATATATAGCTTTTTGTAAATTAAATGAATATTATGAATACGAATACGATATTTAATTTTAAAGTAATTTAGCCATAGATTAACAAAAAAAAAACAAACTTTAATTAGAATTTATAATGGGCATGAAAGCGTTAATTCAATAATATTTTAGCTATTATGTTCAAATAATTGGACGAGTAATTAAATAGGAGATATGTGGTAAGCCATCTGATGCCATCAGGCCGCAGGTTTATTTTTCATCTTTTGTTCAATTTCAAATTTGTTCACAGATCATTAATATATATTTTACCTACCACGCGTCACAAGTTCGTCATGCCTTAATTTAATTTCCTTTACAAAAATTTCAAAAGCCTTTTTTTCTGCTTGCTATCCGTATTTTTTGATATTATATACCAGGTATCGTATAGAAATGTAATTAAAAATGTATTTTTATTTTTTTTATGGTTGCTAATTTATCAATTTTATTTGTATTTTAAATTTGTTTGTCTGTTGAAACATAAATAAAGTAGTAAAAAATCTTACAAAACTCATTATATTAAACTAAAACAATTTTAGGCTGTAGTTCCGTATTTATTTTTTATTAATAATCGATGTTTAATTTCTAGTTAGATTTTTAAACTTTTTTTATAATTTCAATATAACTTTCGGTTAAACTTGGGTGACTAAGATTCATTTTGGCTATTTAATTAATTTTTAATATTTGAACTTTAAGACAATTTTTCTCAATTTTTTTCAAGTGTAACATATTGAAAATGTTATACGATTGGAAACAGAATAAAAATTACTACCAAAATCAATAATAAAAAATATAAAAATATAGAATGTTGTTACAAGACGTAACAAAATAAATAACTAAATCATAAAATTTGATAAATTTTCAATTAAAAAAGCCAAATTTAATTTACATCAGTGCCTTCCTGATAAAGATGTATGTGGAATACGTTGATTACGTTAATTATTAATAAATATTAATACAGAACTACAATCTAAAGTCGTTTTATTTTAATACAATAAGTTCTGAAAGATTTTTTTTACTATGTTAAAAAAAATATGTAATTGAAGATTATTTGAAAAATGATTGGTTGTGCATAAGATCGCTTAAAATTAATGTAATTATATGTTGTTAAGTATAAACTTACATCCTGCGCGAGTGTTTAAATGCCATAGCCTGATAACATAGTGTATGTAGCGTCGTATAATGTAAGTTATAGATTTAAAAGCATAACCTATGTTCTTTAACACTGTATACGGCTGGGCTGGCTGGTACGCTAATCGTAAGGTAGCGGTTTGTGGCTATTGCTATCAACTAATTACTGTGCATATTTTAACACTTACAATAGATATATCATTGTGACAATAATGTAATTACTAAGCATTCATATCTATTTTCTACATAGAGATCTCTGCAATTCTGAATTCGAGATGTCTTTTTGTGATAATCTATTAAAATATGTTCGGTTGGACTTTTGTACTTTTTGTGCAACGGTATAGTTATGCAAAATTGAACAAATCAAAGTTTAAATGTATAGAGTGCGCCATAAACACACTGTAAAAAATCTAATATATGTTTATGTAATTTTATATAACTATTAACAGTAAAATGGCAAAATTTTGTAATTTTTACTGCGATAATTGACGTTATATTACAGTTTTTCTGTAAAAATTTATCTATAGAATATGTAAATTTATATCAATTTTTTACAGTGCATTTGACTGCTAAAATAAAATGGCTTTAGAAATAGCTGGTTGTAATTCTGTATTAATATTTATTAATAATCGACTTACTTAACGTACATCTTCATCAAGAAAAAAGATATAAATAACATTTACAGTAAATAAACAGAACTTAGAAATAAGTTACTAGACGTAACAAAATATGTAACTAGATCATACAATTTTATAAATTTTTAATTAAAAGAAGCCAAATTTTATTTAAATTAGTGCCCTTTTACAGTGATTGATGTTAACTTTTTCTTTATAAATTTCTATTGTTTCTCTTATTAATCTGCTGTTAATATTGATGAGTCTTGCAATAATTACAGTATCGTCGAATCTTACATCATGATCAAGATTTTCTAACGCATGTTAAGCAATAGCAGATTTATCTAGCGGTTTAAACATATTGACTGTTTTCAAAATAATAATAAAATTTAATGATAAATTTTTTATAAATTTTATGATCTATATACTTATTTTGTTACCTAGTAACTTGTTTCTATGTTTTGTTATTTACTGTATATTTGTATCATTTTTCCAAGTAGTAGCAATAAAAGAGCATGTATGAGAAGAATTATGAATGTGGATGAAGCGAAAGTTGCTTGTTTGGATAGGAATGTTTGGAGGCGACTGATTTCGGGATGATGAAAAGAGTTTGTGCCACACTCTTTTGGGTATATGGCGTGATTGTGTATGTATGTATGTAAGACGGATATTGAGTTCGTCGAAACGTCGATTAAAATATTAATACAGAACTATTACCAAAAGCCATTTTATTTTTATATAATGAGTTCTGAAAGATTTTTTTCTATACACTTTTTTTTAACTACACTTTAACATACAATTATGTATGTTGTAATTAATCAATTTAAAATTTTAATAGCATGTAATCATAATTAGAAAACCGTTGAAAATATTACGTGTATTCGAAAAAAAAAAGATAAATAAGAAAAAATACATAAACATATGGATTGGATATAAGTGAAAAAAAAGACGAATAATTCTATTGGTAGAAAATATAATGGAATAGTCACGCCCTCTTAATTTTATTTGTGTAATCACTGAATTGAAACAAGTATACCACGCATTCTGAAAATTATATACATTTCTTCAGGGAGGACCGGGAGTTTTCACTTGAATAGCAGAACATAAACCGTGAAAAACTTTGAACCGATTCCGACAGATGGCGTGCCAAGTTTTTTAAATGATTTTGTATTCGTTAGATGTCACTAGCTTAATTAAACTAATTAATTAAATTAATTAAAACAATTAAGATTTGAAGACGATTTTTGTTTAGAAATGTCAAAAATTTATCAGGTAGAAACAGGGACGACCTTGGTAGAAAATATATGTACATGTTGGAAAACGAAATATTATTTTATTCTTAATTTTGTCTTTATTGTGCGAACTGAGTTTTGCGATCGTGATACTTTTTTTAAAATATTTGGACCTTGCCTCTATTTGCGATTATCAAATTGGATTTGGAATACTGGATAATTTGGTTTATCATTGGCTGTGTTTTTGGTACTTGATTTGGATTTTCAACTGATTTATGTTTGGTTACTGACGATAATTGGGCGCTTTCGTACACGGCTTTCTTTTATGAATATTATTTGATATTTAGGAAGGTAAGTTAAACATTTTATTACTGCATATGAATAAAAAAGCTATTGAAATTAATACCCTGTATGTATCTTATGGCAATTTTGTAATGTATAATATTTTTTTATAGATCCAATATTCTTGTTGCGTACCGTCTTGCGTCCAGTACCAGAATCAAAGGAAATGTCGGTTTCCAAATCCGGAATTTTTATATATTATTTATGGTAAAGTTATATTGTAACCACTAAATGAAAAATATGAATTATCTATTTTTTTTGCTCTATATTTTATATTTTCATTTTAATCGAACAATGCATAATGCATAAAATCATAAATAAAATTTGAACATATGAGTAAAGAACGAATAATAATTCTATATTTACTATAAACATAAAAAATATTTTGTTATTATATACACCGTTTATATTCATATCAATTATTTTGTTAAATAAATTGAATGAATGAAATTAATTGTAGTCGCCCAACAAACACAGGGAACTTATCATAAGATGAGATGTGGCAAATTTTGATATATTTAAAATATTAGAAATCTTTCAGAAAGTTGTTTATTATGATGTTTGTTTGAGACAATCGTATCAATTATATTTGCTATAAATTACTTGAATTATATTATTCTATTCTATAAAACGTTTCGGTATTCTATCAAATATTACTATTGCGAAAACATTTGATTTAACAATATTTTTTTCAATTTTAACATACAATATTATTTTCTATGGATATGCAACTTCAACTATACGAGTTTTTAGATTAAAAAAATCCGTTATAAGAAACATATTTTTATTATGAGACCGAGTGTCTTGTAGAAATAATTTTTAAAAAGATCATATATAATTTTTTCCTCTTATTTATTTTACATTCATACGTGTATATAGGTTTTTATTAACTCTATGAAACAGAATTTTTTAGCCAAAAAATTGCATCCATTTATTTAACCAGTGGTTGGTGAGATAATAAGAAATTATAAAATATATTTCTAATTTAAAAAAAATAAATAAAGTAATAGCAATTTTTTAGTGAGATCGGAATACATCAACTATTTCATAAATCAAGTATCATAACTTAACTTTAATAATGAATATTTTCAAGTTGTTATTTATTTATTTGTAAAATGTGCAATTTATATTTTATATATATATATATATATATATATATATATATATATATATATATATATTATTACATTATATTATATTTTATATTTTTATATTTATATTTATATTATTTTTTGTATTTTTGTACTGTAACACTGAACATTGTATGTTAATAAAGTTTTATATATTAAATGTAAACTTTGTATTAATTTTAAATTTAAATTTAAATAAATGCGCAAAATTCAAAAATGTACACTAGCGCCACACGAAAGCAAGCAGAGCGGAATTGGTACAAAGTATCTGTTTGATGACGTCACATGGTCATGCCTGTTTATCATTGAGTGCGCCATCCCGGTCGTCCCTGCATTTCTTATTAATGCTAGGGCATTCAGATAGACAACCTGTTGATACCGTTAGAAATATTACGAATATTTTTACAAAAAAATATATTTTAATTGAAACTTACTCTTCGCTTGAATGAGATATAATTATTAATGAAAAACTAATTAAATTAATATTTAATAAAATTATTCGAGTGTATCTGTGCGAGCCCTGATTCAATTCCCGCTTAATGCATGGATATTTGTGATGTTTTGGTTTAGCGTATAGAGTGGATTGCATATGTGTAATAGTACACTCTATACTCACTCTTTCTTCACCATAAATACTTACTCTACTCTACTGGTAATACTGGTATACTACCAGAATAAAAACAAATTTATTGCAGTAGAGTAGGGTAATGGTAGGATCTTAGATCATTAAGTACAGACTGATGATCTAAGGATAGGATAGTCGGATGCAAAATGAGTGTCAATTTTTTTGCACTGTTAAAAAAATTAGCGAAATTACGGAAAATAGTAGTAAAATTTTACTATAAATATGCTGTATTTCTACCTTAAAGTTTTGTAATTTTTAAACGATTCATAATAATCACATAAAGTAAGTAAAAATGACATAATAAGTAAAGTTTCTTTTAATGTATCTACAGAACTTCAGTAAATTTGCTATCAGGAATTTTCTATAAATAGATA
This sequence comes from Clivina fossor, assembly GCA_963966155.1. NCBI lineage: Eukaryota > Metazoa > Arthropoda > Insecta > Coleoptera > Carabidae > Clivina > Clivina fossor. The sequence continues at coordinate 12,547,897 of OZ014553.1, read as the reverse complement.
AAATTTATTTAGTTCTGTAATAATATTGTTGGTATAATTACATACATTTATAAATTTATATAGAAGATGTATTTTGAAATGAATGAATAACAATTAAAATATTTTATTATAGTATTATTACATATAATATGTACTAAGTCTCATTATTTTGATGAATTATTACAGATATTAATATGCAAGCTGTAATTTTATATAATTTATGAAGTTATACTAACAATACATAATTCTACATTAACTATTTAATGGAATTTGCAGAAAGTAAGCAATTTTACATACTTATTAGTTACTTTCTGTGATTATTATAAATCATGTAAAAATTACAGAATTTTGAGGTAGACATACAGAATATTTATAGTAAAATTAAATTACTGATTTTTTATAGTAAAATTTTACTATCATTTTTCTGTAATTTCGATAGTTTTTTTTAGAGTGTACGTTTTAAATTACCCAAATCGAAACAGAATAAAAGAAAAGCTAAACCCTAAACAATGGCACACTTACGACTTTTTTATTACCTGCATTAACAAATGTTCGTCTGTTTTATTTACAACCGACTTCAGTTATAAATGATTCCCTTCACCATATGTTCTTGTGGGGCATACAGCTCAGCTCCTACCCTACTACTACACACTCTTATAAACATTTCAACTGCAGATAGAAAAAAAAACAGAGGGCTCTTTGACATTCGCATTTAAACTCTTGTCATCCCTTCTGTTTTTCGGATCTGTTGTTTACGCTTGGAAGAATTCCTCGTATTGTTTGCATGTTGTCATGGATACCCAGCTATTATTGACTGTTGTGGGTGGAGTAGAATGGAATTGATGAGCTAATAGAAAAACTATCATGTTTGGAATAAGGTGATTATGTTTTTTTTTCCGTATCAGGTGGTATACTATTGCCGAAGTAGGTACTGTTGATGGATTCTTGTAATTAGCTGAATGAAATGATCCGTTAATGATGGATTTATCTTTATTTTCAAATTAGAACACATTTTATACAGGGTGGTGATCACAATTATGTCGTTTATATACACTGTTAGAAAAAGTACGATTTACTTCCATAAATTTACATGTAATTTTACAAAAAATAAGTTTTGAATTAAAAATTAACCACATTCTAAAACAAATATATATATATATATATACCGGGTGTCTACTTTTTTTTTGTTACATAGGGAATACAATGCTAAAATTTTCATTTGGTGATAAATTTTCCCCTAATTATTATAGAACAAAAGTACAAATACAAAAGTTGTTTAGAATTCAAAAATGCATCAAATGATGCCAAATTTATCAATATAGGATGTTCCGATCAAGAATTAGAAGCAAATTAAAATTTCCATTTTTGCGCTCTTTACATCAAAGTGCCATGGAAATTAAACAAATAATTTCATTTCTTCTGGAGTTTGAGTTTGACAGATCGTATTTATTTTATTGTTACGTTCTGTATTATTATTATTATTATTATTATTATTATTATTATTATTATTGAAAATAATGAATAAACTTAATGTAAATGAAAAGCTATTAAGTATAAAAAGTATTAAGTATTTATTATTTATTACAATGAAAGGGTATTTTACTCGGCTGTACACTACGTACTAGCTGTGGTTTTAAATTGTGAATGTCTCCATTATAATTTTAAGTAATTGTTTAATTTATTTATTAACTTCAAGTTATAAAAACAATACATTTGAATTAGATGACTGGCATTATGCCTAATATATTTATTATAATAATTTAAACTTATCCCTGAGGATGCTGTAAGTTGTGCAGTGAAACGTCGGATAAGAGTTTAATAAATAGTAAATAGCTGAACTCCGTAAAACTTTCTTTATTTATTACAATATTCAATATACCTATAAAACAGAAAAATTCATGAATACAAGATATAGGAGAACAAAAACGAAACTAACAATTTAAATTAAATGTTCAAATAAATCGCCATTAACTGCCAAACAATAACCTAATCTGTTATAAAATTCGTGACGTACAGAGCTTAATTGTGTTTGTGTTATATTATTGCACTCTTCAACAATGGCATTTTTCAAACCAACAAGATTTTTGATATGTCGTTTATAAATTTTCTCCTTCAAATATGGCCATAAAAAGAAATCGCACGGTGCTAAATCGGGCGATCTAGCTGGCCAATTAATTGGACCACCTCTACCAATCCATGAATTTGGAAAACATTGATCCAAATATAATTTAATGTTGCAGCTGTAATGTGCCGGACATCCGTCTTGTTGATACCAGACAACATTATCTTGAGTTGCACACTCTTCTAACTGCGGACCAATATGATTTTGCAACATATCCAAATATTTTTCGTTGTTTAAATTATTTTCAATAAAAAATGGCCCAATTATACACCTGCCAAAAATTCCAGCCCATACATTAACTTTTTCTGGATATTGGGTACGTGTTGCTACCATTAAATGAGGATTTGTTTGGCTCCATATTCTAAAGTTTTGTGTATTAGGTTCGCCGTGTAAAGTAAACGTAGACTCGTCAGTAAAACAAATAGATTTCAAGAAGTTTCTGTCTAAATTGGATTTTTCCATAATAATGTTACTAAATTCGCTTCTAGCCATTTTATCCGCTTCAAATATCTCTTGGTGCGTGGAATATTTATAAGAATGATATTTTTCATTTTTTAGTACCTTGACGCTATGAGGGGATTTTTGAGGGCGTGGTAGGGATATAATTTTATGGTAGAAAGAATGTATTTTGTTCTGTTGTAGGATTAAATAGTACAATGAGTTATTTTTAATGACTTTTTATTTTAAGAATAATAAGGAGTAAAAAGGAATACATATATGGTATAAATAGTGTGCGTAGAAAAAGGCTTAGTGATCGTCGTCGGAGACGATGTGCAGAACGTCGGCTGAGTCCTGGCTTTGAGTTGGTTCGTCGTTTGGAGATGAGGTGTAGAACGTCTGGTGGTTCTGGCTTTAGAGTAGTTCGCCGTTGGAGACGAGGTGCAGAACGTCTGGTGGTTCTGGCTTTGAAATGGAATGTCGTTGGAGACGTTGAGTAATCCGGTTTGTGTTGTGCTGTAACATCCGGAAGGCGATGGGAAAGAGCCGCAACTAAGTGCAATGCTAAGGTAAGAGCCGCAACTGGTGCAATGCTAGGGAAAGAGCCGCAACTAAGTGCAATGCTAAGGTAAGAGCCGCAACTGGTGCAATGCTGAGAGAGGTTTGATCAGGGGAGAACTGATGCTCTGGCGTTGAATTTTCCTGGCTTATAAGCGATTCTCTTGTAGATGAGAGGGTTGGTGGTGTCCAAGCGGCAATATATGGGTTAGGGGTTGGTGCGGTGCGGTAACTGACGCTGAGCGCACATCTGAACATCTTATCTCAACCACTTGAGTTTTGTTTAGATGTCTGGGGTTACGCGCGGTAAGATGCTGGCGCGGTGAGACGCTGACGCGACACAAACACATATGAGTTTTTTTTTTATGCACACTAAACTAAAACTAAATTGAAACTAAATGTATTTTAACTTATTATAAAATATGGCATTTAAATTAAATTAATATATTTAATTAATGTTTTAAATTAAATTAATATATTGAATTAACATATATACTATCAATTCGCCCCCTTCTTTTGTCCATATTTTATAGATAAGTTAAAATATATAGGTATTATTCTAAAACTAAAATGTCTCTAACTTATTGTCTCTTACTTAATGTCTCGAACTTATTGTCTTTACGATTTTATTCACTTGCTTTAACACTGGACACTGAACACTGTGCACTAATCGAGGGAGGGTCGACGAGTTGAGAATGGGGGATAGATGTTTTCTCTGGATCTTTCTTCGGAGTTGATTCCTTGTCTGGATATCTGGGCAGTGCTGGTGGTTCTGTGATGTCCAATGAAGACGCGAAGTACTCTGAAGTAGGCGTTGCTCTCCAGTTCGTGGTTGGTGTTGATATTCGTTTAGATTTTGAATCTGAACGGAAATTTTTAAACGATGATTTTTGTTTGGCGAGTTTGATTGGCGATGTGGAATTTGGCGTAGTAGTTGTAAATTTACTCAAACTCGTGATGGATGGTAGATGAAGAGATTCATCTTTTTGTTCTTGTAGTGTCGGTGTTTTGTGGTTGTAGCTGGTAATTTTATTTTTCCATGGAATGGTAGTTCTTCGTTGTAATCCGAAATGCAAGGATTTGTTGCGGTAGTCTAATATCGCATTTTGTGTCTTGAAGAATGCATTTCCAAGCATAACGGATTCGTCTAGTCCGTCAACAACATCGAACTGGTCACTGATTATTCGATTGTTTAGTTTGAAATCGATTACGGTTTTTCCCAAAATTGGCATTTGGGAGCCAGTAAATGACATTTGAGAAAATGAAGGTTTAGGAATGAGTTTGGATGTTGGTACGAGTTTCAGGTCAATGTAATTTGTTCCTGAACCGCTGTCAAGTAGTGCAAGTGTTGGTTTTTGTTCGATTTCAATTTCGATCCTTGGCATGTCGTCGGTTCTGCCAACACTTTTAGAGTGAGATGTAGAAGGTTTATTGTTTTGTGGTTGCCATTGTTCTCTGGTTGTTTGTTGAGCTTCTTGTCGCCATTGTTCTTGTTTCTTTGCGAGAACAGGACAATCTCGATGAAAATGATATTCAGGACAATGTAAGCATTTGGGAGGATAAGGTATCATAGGTTTGTTTTCGGATTTAATGGGCGTGTGATAGGTAGGTTTTATTATGGGCCGATTATTTGGAACTGGTAGTTTGTATGTAGTTTCGCTGAGATCTCTTTCTATGGCTGTTGCTCGCTCGATTAGTTCGTCGAATGTTGTAGGATTTGCAATTCGCAAATATGGCCGTAATGCTGGTTTCAGTAATTCTATGAATATAGGTATGGCATTAGTTTCGGGAAGTAAGTTTTCGAGACGCTGCCATAACTTGAGTTTGTTGAATAAAAATAGTTCGACTTTCTCTCTGTCTGATTGTTTTGTTCCGTATAGTTGAGAACGTAGACTGGCTAAGGTTTCTGGTCCCGCAAATTTCTTTGTAATTCTTGAAGTGAATTCTGGCCACGTTAAGTGGAGAGTTTTGTAGGTACTCCACCAACTTGCTGCCGTGTCACGAAGTCCTTTTTCGATTGTGGTAACTTTATCTTTTTCAAGAGTTTGAGTTTGGTTGAAGTACTCTTCACACCGTCGAATGAATTGTTTTGGATCTTCGTGTTGAGCTCCACTGAACTCAGGTACCGGAGGTGTTTCTCTTCTTTGCATCGTTTGGAGAAGAAGCATTATTCGGGCTAAATCGCCTTGCAATTGTTCATTTCGCTGTTTACATATTGGACAGTCGACAGACACGATTGTGCTTTCTTCTTCGATGCCTAAACATTCGTTGTGAAACTGTTGCGTACATGTTTTGCAGAGTGAAACCTTGTCGCTTACGACGGTGCAGCTGGTTAGACCGCAACGTACTGGAGTTGTCATTTTTGGTTGTTGTTGGGCGCCACCGGGTAAAAAGATTTTTTCTTCTCCGGAACTGGGTTGATTGTTTGGTTGTAGAACGTCGGCTTCTCTCTTCTTACTTCTTAAATTGTATGCTTGGTTAGCAATTGTGAATGATTGTGTTCGTCTTGTTAGTGATAAAACTTCTTTTTCTTTCTTCTTATGGCTGTGGGCTTTGCTCAGTTTTGGTAAATGATATTTTTTTTTCTCAGTGGTGTGAAACTTCTTTTTCTCTCTTCTTTCTTGTCACTGGGTTCGTCGAAGTCTTCTGATTTCGATTGCCTCACGTTTCGGGTGCCATTTGACGCTATGAGGGGATTTTTGAGGGCGTGGTAGGGATATAATTTTATGGTAGAAAGAATGTATTTTGTTCTGTTGTAGGATTAAATAGTACAATGAGTTATTTTTAATGACTTTTTATTTTAAGAATAATAAGGAGTAAAAAGGAATACATATATGGTATAAATAGTGTGCGTAGAAAAAGGCTTAGTGATCGTCGTCGGAGACGATGTGCAGAACGTCGGCTGAGTCCTGGCTTTGAGTTGGTTCGTCGTTTGGAGATGAGGTGTAGAACGTCTGGTGGTTCTGGCTTTAGAGTAGTTCGCCGTTGGAGACGAGGTGCAGAACGTCTGGTGGTTCTGGCTTTGAAATGGAATGTTGTTGGAGACGTTGAGTAATCCGGTTTGTGTTGTGCTGTAACATCCGGAAGGCGATGGGAAAGAGCCGCAACTAAGTGCAATGCTAAGGTAAGAGCCGCAACTGGTGCAATGCTAGGGAAAGAGCCGCAACTAAGTGCAATGCTAAGGTAAGAGCCGCAACTGGTGCAATGCTGAGAGAGGTTTGATCAGGGGAGAACTGATGCTCTGGCGTTGAATTTTCCTGGCTTATAAGCGATTCTCTTGTAGATGAGAGGGTTGGTGGTGTCCAAGCGGCAATATATGGGTTAGGGGTTGGTGCGGTGCGGTAACTGACGCTGAGCGCACATCTGAACATCTTATCTCAACCACTTGAGTTTTGTTTAGATGTCTGGGGTTACGCGCGGTAAGATGCTGGCGCGGTGAGACGCTGACGCGACACAAACACATATGAGTTTTTTTTTTATGCACACTAAACTAAAACTAAATTGAAACTAAATGTATTTTAACTTATTATAAAATATGGCATTTAAATTAAATTAATATATTTAATTAATGTTTTAAATTAAATTAATATATTGAATTAACATATATACTATCAACCTTATGTATTGTTGAAGGATGCAAATTTAATTCAGCACCAAGTTGACGCACACTAACATTTGGGTTTTCCGTTACACACAAAAGTATATTCAATGTATTTTCTTTAATTGCATTTTGATTTAAATTCTCCTCCTGATCTTCTGCGTTGATTTTTCTACAATTTTTACAACGTTTTAACACACTTCCAGTTTCTTCGAATTGTTTAATTATCCTACGAATAGTCATAGCGGAAGGTATGGGACGGTTTTCAAAGAAAGCGCTGAATAAATCTCTTACTCGTCGTATCGAATTTCCAGTAAAATACCATTTTACGCACTGAACTTTTTCATTTACCTTAAGTTTATTCATTATTTTCAATAATAATGATAATAATACAGAACGTAACAATAAAATAAATACGATCTGTCAAACTCAAACTCCAGAAGAAATGAAATTATTTGTTTAATTTCCATGGCACTTTGATGTAAAGAGCGCAAAAATGGAAATTTTAATTTGCTTCTAATTCTTGATCGGAACATCCTATATTGATAAATTTGGAATCATTTGATGCATTTTTGAATTCTAAACAACTTTTGTATTTGTACTTTTGTTCTATAATAATTAGGGGAAAATTTATCACCAAATGAAAATTTTAGCATTGTATTCCCTATGTAACAAAAAAAAAGTAGACACCCGGTATATATATATATATATATATATATATATATATGTGTTTTATGGTTTATAGGTAAAATTATATATATATATATATATATATATATATATATATATATATATATATATTTTACCTATAAACCATAAAACACTATGATGTCTAGTATTTCTAGGAATAATTTCTCAACTGCTGTAATTTTGACATAATTGTTTAAAAATACATAATATCAGAATTATTACAAACATTATGTACACTGTAAAAAGTTTATGTAATTTTAGAAAAAAATTAATTAATTTTAAATGTTTTGTGAATGTAATTTTTCATAAAAAATACTACAATATTACATAAATTATCACAATGAAATTACAAAATGTTAAAAATTTTTACTGTTTAAACTTATGAAAAATTACATAAATTTACTATATATTTTTTATAGTGTAATATGATATTACGGGATGGTAATGTACACATGTATTACAGTTTCTTTTTAGTAAATTTACAGAACTTCAGTAAATTTTCTATCAGGAAATTTCTATAAATAGGTAAAATTTGTTTAGTTCTGTAATATTATTGTTGGTATAATTACACACATTTCTAAATTTACATAAAGGACGTATTTTACAATTATTACATATATTAATATGCATGATGTAATTTTACATAATTTATGAAGTTATACCTACAATGTGTAATTCTACATTATGTTTGTGATGCAATTTGCAGCAAGTAAGTACTTTTGCATACTTATTAGTTTATTTTTAGTTACTTTATGTGATTATTATGAATTATGTAAAAATTACAGAATTTTGAGGTAGAAATACAGAATATTTATAGTAAAATAAAGTTAAAGATTTTTTTATAGTAAAATTTTATTATTATTATCTAATTTTGCTATTATTATTTTTTACATTGCAGTTTAATTATTGCAAATAACATTTTTGATAAAATAAATATTAATTTGAAAGATATTAATGGAAAATATATTTATACACAAGTTTCAGAATCCAAAAAAAATTCAAAATAACAATAAATTACATATTATTTTATTATTATGTTTTTATATTTATATTTATATTTATATTTATTATGTAGTTTATTTTAAGTTTTTCAATTTTAACATAGTACAAAATCATTCAGAACTCATTATATTAAAATAAAACATTGATTATTTATAAAAGACAAAACAGAACTTATGTACAAAAGCCGTATTATTTTTCAAAATTTTAATAAAAAATTTTATTGGTCAATTTTGACAGTTAAGCTATCATCAACATGAATACATAAATTTTAACAAAGTTGAAATCTTAAACACATAACAATATCTTTTAACAAAAGGTAATGGAGGTTGAGAGGTTGTTAATTATCTGCGTATAAATGTATTTAAAAATTGGAAACTTATTAAATCTAAATGTTCATTAATTAAATTTCTACTTTAATGTGTGACTTTAAGCTTAATTTCAGTTAAGTGATATCTAATCCTTTAAATGATCGGTTATTGTTATTAAAATTTTCGAGTTTCGATGTGATCATATTTATCAGTATTCTCCATATAAACTAATTTAAATGAAATAAAACGACTTTCGGTTGTAGTTCTGTATTAATATTTATTAATAATTGACGTATTCAAAATACTAAACTTACAACTTTATCAGAAAAAATTATAAAAATGATATAAACAGTAAATAAATAAAACATAGAAACAAGTTACTAGTAAGTAAATTTTTATAATCTAGTTACTTATTTTGTTATTTACACTATAAACAAAATTGGTAATTTTACATAAAAACATTAGACAACTGATTTACACCAGTTTAATATGTAAATTTACAAACGTCAATATTTTTATAAAATGTATGTAATATTATTTATAGATTATAGTATTTCTGTTTTTGGTTAAATTGCCATTAATTTATTTTGATGCATTTATTAAATCATTAGTTAATTATTTTTTTAATGAAGAAAAATACATTAACCTTTAAAAAAATAACTAATAATTTAATTAATTCATCAATTAAATTAATGGTGATTTAAGCAAAAAAACCGAAATACTATAACCTAATATAATACGCCATATGTAATTGAGAATATAAAAAAATATTATTTATAGATATTTTAAGGAAAATTTTTACATTATATAAATATAAAATACGCACATTTTATGTAAGTAATTACTTACTTTTTCGATAAAAACAAAACATGTATAATATAGTAAATTAATCATTCTACTTAAAGTTACAAAATTATTTAAGTTGATTAGTATTGGTCAGACTGGGAGAAATTTTGGCATCAGGCTTAAAGAACAATTGAGTGCTTTTAAAAATAACAGACACTTCCACTTTCGCTACACACTTATTATAAAACAACTATAAACCGGATATTACAATAACACCATTGCATTTTGTTGACAAAGGATTATAACTAAATTTATTGGAGTCCCTAGAAATTACGAAGTGTAAAAAAAATCTAAACACAATTTTACTGAATGGCCAGTTTAACCTAATACACACCTCCTCTGTTCAATAGCTGTCTATAAACTATTTGTATACATTTATGTTTTTTATGTAGTCTGTATTCGTCTGACGATGGCCTAATAGGTTGATACTGCAGTTACGAGAATAAAGTTTTTAGTGATATAACAAAGTTTTTTTTTATTTTATCTTATTTACAAAATTATATTATTTTTACCGTTTATGTAAAATGGCAACTTTTTACAGTATAGTAACTTGTATCTTAAAGATGTACGTTAAGCAACGTGAATTATTAATAAATATTAATACAGAACTAAAACCAAAAGCCGTTTTATTTTAATATAGTGAATTCTGAAAGATTTTTTACTACGTTAATTCAAATGAGTCGGTTTCTTCCTGTATTTAAAGAATGTCTAGCAGAACAACTTCAATTAAATTTCAAATTATTAACAAATAAAAGTAATTTAATAATTATTGTCGCATATTTCAACAAATAAGATAATATTTTTTCAACGCAATAGGTAACCATCTGACAATCAATACCATACGCATGCGACATTCCATTGAGCAATCTAAGCGCTGCAGCTTCGCATTTTAAAATGTAGAAATGCGTACAGATTATATATTAAATAGTAATTAAAAACGAATTAAAATCTCTCGTTAACAGATTTGTGCCGATCACGAACCGTGAACTGTGCGCGCAGTGAATACAATAATTTGATTGGCCAATTGCCTATCTCGGTTTACACTCTGTTACCGTATGGCGGTTGCGATACGCTTCGGTGAAAATCATCAAAGATGCACACACGTTAGTAATTAATTAGTTTTTTTTATTTTCTCGTATTAGTTATAGATCGTATAAGAATAGTATGAGAATGTTACGAGGAGCTGAAAGCGATGAATATTGCGGAGCACATAAAGTGGGTAGATAAGTGAACGCGGCGGTTGAGTTTTAATCTCTTACCGAAATTTCCAAAGAAATTAAAGGATTAAGAAAACAACCAGATGAGAATCAGACAAGCGCGTGTCAATAATTTGTACGGTTACCAAAAATGAGAAATTAGATATTTGGTTTGACTACAGAAAATTATCGTATATCGCAGTATATCGCAGGGCTACAAATTAAAAAAAAAAGAATTTTTAGAACACAAAATATTGTTGCTTAAGGGGAGGTTCTTTTATAATTGTATCAAAAGTACCTGATATTTGACAATTTTTTTTGAGGAACTGAAATGACTTAGACATGTGCGCTTTTTTGCAAAATGTTTATTCAGGTTTTGTTTACAAAACAAAATTTTTTTAGTTTCGGATATTTAAAAATGTCGTCCAAAATGGCGGTTCCGGGAAACGATGTTGTAAAAACAAAACTTATCCACGGGCACGATACAGGTCGCAATACGTCACCTAGAAGCATGATACCAAAACGACCTTAAAGATTATATTTCATAGAGGCATCTCTACCTATAAAACATGAAAAAATTCGTTATAGAAATAAAATGGCGGCCACTTGAAAATAAGGTATTGTTTTTTCGCATGATTTTTCCACTTTGGCCTGCTGTAAAAAATCGTTAATGATCAAAATGTTGCAATTTTGTTAGTAGAGATGCCCGAGGATTTTGTTTCCTTTTAGAAGGACAAAACGTGAAGTTGATTGGTTGAACGGTTCAAAAGATACAATGCCCGTAGATTCGAAAAATGTAGTTTCGTATAAAACGTGTTCAAAGTTTTGAAAACGGTTTTTTCTTGTACAATTTGAGTTACTTAATCAATTTGTCTAAGAATAATTGAATTTATAGGTTTTTGGGGTCGCTGAACACGAATTTGAGGTCAGGTTTGAAAAATTCGAAATGGCGGATCCAATATGGCGGCCAAAAAGTGATCTTAATCAATTTTCATGAAATTTTGACCACAAGGATTTTCGAGAAAATTGAACAAAAAATCGAGATCAGTTTTGAAGAATTCAAATGATCAACTTACAATCAACTTACAGTAACTAGTTGAGGAGCGCGCAGCGAATTTGCTGCCTGAGCGTCCGTCACCGCTCAGGACATCGGTCCCTTCAAAGCCGTGTAGCGACGGAACTAATTCACGGATCGCCTAATCATTTTACCCACATATTCTAGACAGTTATAGCATTTGATTTATGCAATAAAAATAAAAATCAATTTTTTAAAAAAATTATAAAAGAACCTCCCCTTAAACAAAAAGTAATTAATAATTTTGAATTTGTGAAATCTGTTTCCATTAAATATGGATCAATAGTATAATGTTAATGTATATGTAATATGAACTACGTCTTATTAATATTATTATATTTAATATTATTATTGACACGCGTTGGTTCGATTCTTATCTGGTTTTAGGTTGAAAACTTTTGGAAATAACCGACGTGCACTTTTGCTATGCCAAATTTCGGTAAGAGATTAAAAACTTAACTGCGGCTTGCACTTTATACATATGCACTCGATTATTGTGTTGAGCTCAAAAACTTGTAGCCGAGGCTAAGTAATCTTGGCGAAACACAAAAAGAGCTTTCTGTTTCGAGTGACATATATGATTTTTTCTTCAAGCGCACTAAACGAAACTATATTATAAAAAAAAATCGGTAATTTTACATAGAAACCTGGGGCAACTGATTCACACCAGTTTGATATGTAAATATTTATAGACGTCACAGGAAAATTTATAAATTACATAAATATAAAATACCTATATTTTATGTAAGTAATTACTACTTTTTCGATAAAAAAAACATTTATAATTTTGGTTAATTAATTATTTTACTTAAAATTGCAAAATTATCATATTTTTACAGGAAATTTATCGTTTTGCTGAAATAATATGTAATTTTTGTGCTATGGTTTTTCTTACAGTGTAAACTGTAAATAAATAGAAATACATATGAAGTAACCTTAACTTTACTAGCAGGTGCAGAATAGTATGTATATGTATATATTATTTATATTTGTTACGTGATTTGTGAGAATTAATCTTTCTTTGATCGAATATACATATAAATTCTAACACAGTTGGGCGGTATACATTGCATTTCTTGTACATCTTCACTCATTTTCAATAATCAAATTAATTAAGTTACTTAACTTAACTTGACGTAACAGATGAAATACATTTGACGTTGTAGTTATGTTTGGTGTTCCTACCAGTGTGGTGTACATAGTAATTTACTACTGTAAAATAATGTAATTATTGCACTAATAACATAATGACCTCTTTCTGCATAGGCATAGACATAAACAATAATAAGTACGAATTTATTATTTGCTTCTATTGCTTCTCTTATCAATCTACTATTATAATTGATGGGTCTTGCAATTATTAGAGTATCTTCGAATTGTACATCATATAGATTTTCTAACGCAATGGGGAAGTTTAGCGTATTTTTTTTATTTCTTTATTTGGTTAGACCTGGCTTAAAAAGTGATGTTTAATTTATCATTTTTTTCGAAGATGCCCAGATTTCTTAAAAAATGCAAAAACATGTCGTGATGACGTCAGTAATCTCGCATTTGTGTAATTTTTTCTGATAATGATGTACGTTGACTACGTCGATTATTAATAAAAATTAATACTGAAGCCGTTTAATTTTTTATTAAGAATAAATTATAAAATAATATTTAGTATCCGCAACATTTATGCTTCTGCATAATAGAATCACTTAATAATATATCTAATTTATACAATCACTTCATTTCCATACTCGACAACACATCTTTCCATACTCTTCAAATCATTTCTTCAACAAGTATCAAATTACAGTGAAGCACCCACTTGAAAAATCACAACTTCCTTCTATTTCTACAACACAAACAACAAATTCAACTGTTTAATAATAATAACAGTAGCCAATCGGAGTTTCACTTCCAGCCCTGTTTACAATACATACTTCTTTCATATGCTACACTGTAAAAAAAATAGCAAAATTACAGAAAAATAGTAGTAAAATTTTACTATAAAAATTTGTAATTTTATTTTACTATAAATATTCTGTATTTCTATCTAAAACTTTTGTGATTTTTACATAATTCATAATAATTATATAATAAGTATGTAAAATTGTTTACTTTCTGCAAATTGCATCACGTACTTAATGTAGAATTATGTATTGATATAAATTTTTAAGTTATGTAATTATTATTATAAAATAATGAGACTTAGTACATATTGGTGTAATAATAGTAATAAAATATTAATTCATTTATTTCAAAATGTATCCTTTATATAAATTTAGAAATATATGTAATTATACCAACAATAATATTACAGAACTAATTTCTTTGTAGCTATTTATGGAAAATTCCCGACAGCAAATTTACTGAAGTTCTGTAAATTTACTAAAAGAGACTTTACTAAAAAAATGTACTGATACATACATATGTACTTTTCCATCCCGTTGGTAATACAGTGGAATCTCGATATATGTCTGCTTTAGAATATGTCTAATTCGGAATACGTCCTGTTTCCTGTTTGGGCGAAACAAATTTTGCTTGGTATACGACTTAATTCAATTATACGCGCCATTTATAAACAAGTAACCTATGATATCTACACTATTCACGAATTTATATTGACTTCATTTGGTTTGAAACTATGTAATGGTTCTGGCGAAGAGTCGTTGATTGGTGTATGTACTGTTCTTTCGATGTACTAGACTAAACTATACTTTCGCGGTGCCATCTTTTATAACTTTGTTAAATTTCTTCTGATTGTAATTTTTAAGTAAAATTATATTATTTTAATTAATCATGAATTGCAAAAAGGCAAATGGAAAGCAATAGAAAACTAAAAAAATATTTTACAATCCCATTAATAATATACCACATAAAGATCATCAATCATTTTTACATTACTTCTTATCGGAAAGTTTGGTTCGGTATACGTCCTATTCGGTATAAGTCCAAACATCAGGAACGGATTAAGATCATATACTGAGGTTTTACTGTATCATATTACATAATTTGTTTGTAATAGTTCCTGATATTATGTATTTTTAAACAATTATAAATAAAATTACAGCAGTTGAGTAATTCCACCTACAAATACTGGGCATCATACTGTCTCATGGTTTGTAGTTAAAATTACATAATTGTATTTTAGAGTGTAGATGGATAACATTACCACCAATGATGACGGGCTATTGTATAGTTTTTCATACAGATACGTACGTTAGGTAGAGGAAAAACTTTAGATGGCCAGTAGGCGTAACAACGGATAAAAATTAGCTGAAGAGAGTGTGTGTGCGTGCCGGCACGCTTGACTGGTCAAGTGTAGAAGAGTATGTCGCGGGCACACGCGAGAGCCAACTACCGGCTTAACGCCAGATGACACGAGTCTGTCACGCGCCATGCCAATGTCACGCGTCACGCACATATACCGGGAACGATGCTAATATGCTAATCGAAACGAAAGATGATACCGGACAAGATTATGTTTGTATATAGTTATAATGATGACTTTTGATTTTTGTTTAGGAGTTATTCAAAACTATTGCTTATTACAAACGTAAACAATCTTTAGTTTTAATTCGTAACAATCTACTATAGTCACTGCCGTATTGTCCGATACCACAAGCAGTGATTTAAGGGGACCGAGGAGTTAAACAATTTCAGGGCCCCATCGAAAAAATAGTCGTATACTGGGGGTCGCCTTTCCGGGTAGGAACTTTTAAAAAAGTAGATTATATATGACAATTTTAAAATCGTTTTTAATGTGAACAAAAAATTATATTTATCCGAAATTAAATTCATATAACTTAGTAGTAAACACCAAAATATTGATGTAGGCTATAATAATAACACCATATTTATTTATTTCAAAATTATTTACCACCATTAAAAGATACTCCCAATGGCAAAGAAAAACTTAATAAACAAAAATTGTTACAAAAGCTAGCTAATGCAAAAAAAAAATATTTTTTAGAAAAGTCAAACAAATAAACAAATTACGAACACGGAATATGAAAATAATTTAAAAATACAATTATTGGAAGAAGAATCCGAGCCCAAAATTATTTTTGGTAGTTTATCAGTCAGTGTAAGAAATAAATATAAAATAAAATTTATTACATACGAGTATAATTGTTTTATAATATACTATTATTATAAATAATTCGTTAGTGGAAATATGTTGTCAGGTTGTTATAATGTTGACAACAAAATGTTAATAAACTGATCTGTGATAATCTGGCTTTTAAAATAACTAAACAAAATTCAAAATGTGATTTTATCCACGATTTAGTGAACCTATGATGATATATTTTAACAAATTAACTTATAATACAATTTTAATTTTACTTAACCTATCAAGATTTCATTTCAAAAAAATAAATAAAAATATTGCTAAAAATGTCTCGAGATTAACGGTCGAAACGTCTAAATAAAAATAAATTATACAATTTAATTAATGGTCCATTATTGCCTACAAACCTTCTTAATAATAAAATCAAAATATGATAATAATAATTATAATAATAACTCTTTATTTAGCTATAAGCTACATATTACAACAAAGAAAATAATACAATACAATAATATAAATAATTGTTAATAATTGCTAGTAGCAATCCCAATTCATCTTTATGCGAATCTACTAGTTCATCCAGAAGTATGGAAAGCAAAGAAGTATGTGAAGAAGCCAAACAGAGGTTTGCATTTACAAATCAATTAATAGCTGCTAAATTATTCTATAAAGAGCATTTTAGTAATTATCAAAAAGATTTACCAATTTTTGAAATTAAAGAAATATGCGAGAAATATTTAACTATTGTTCGAAAAAAATTAAATACAGAACTGCAAGTATTTTATTCCAGAACTGAATTTCACAATTTTACCGGATTACTGTCTTTGTTAAATTTGCTAAGACATGATAATTTATCGGGAATTTTTAGCGAAACGAGAAAACGTTTACAGATATTGATTACTGTTCCAATGACAACAACAGAATCAGAAAGGTGTTTTGCAACACTAAAACGAATTAAGTCATTGTTAAGGAATAATATGGGTCAAGACCGACTAACTGCTCTATGATTTCCATCGAAAAAAACATGATTTTAATAAAAAAGTTATAGAAAAGTTTTGTGGAGCTAAAAATCGTAGAATGGATTTTATATACAAATAATAGAAAAAATAATTTGAATATGCACATTATGTTTTTCATTTATTTATTAATACAGCACCCCCATGTCATAATGTCACAAGCCGCCACTGATTGCTATATGTGTGCTGATTGCATCAAGAAAGTTATGAAATTATTCTTTATAAAATTGCTTTATTTTTTGCTTAAATGCCTGTAAAGTAAAGTTTAATATTTTCTGGTAAGTTATTATACTCAATTAATCTCTTGTGAAATAAATTATTTACTGAATTAGATTTATTTGTTTTTGAAATATAAAAATTACTAACATTTCTTGTATTATAATCATGTAAAAAAAATTCTAAATCTTAAAATAAAAAATATAGTAAATTTACTATGATTATCAATAGAAACTGATATTGATTTTTTACAGTGTAATAAATTAAAATTAATATATATAAATTGTAACTGTATATTTACGGAAATGCAAATTGTTCAATCATCTTTAAACATATTTTCAGTTACATTCGCCTTGAAAATGATGACGATTGATAATAATTTATATAGGTATATACAGGTTTCGTATCAAAAAATAACAAAAACACGTAGGCTATATTCAGCATCATTATATTGATGTATTTGAAATTCTCCGTACAATCACAAAAAAATATTATCATCATTGCTTCGGTTACCGTTATAGTCTTAAAGCAATCATTTTTATAATTTTCTATATTTCATTGCTCAAATACATACATACATATATATATATATATATATATATATATATATATATATATATATATATATATATATATACAAATTTAGCATATACAAGGTGTTAGAAAAAATCTATGTCAGTACAGACTAAATTTTTTAATTTAATATATAAACTAGCTGTACCAGGCATGCATTGCAATATCACTCAAAGAAGAAAAGTGGAAACGGTGTGTATATATATGCGTGCACCCTGTTGCTCAGTGCCATTTGCATACGGTAGTTTCTATTACAGGTTGGTTGTTAAAATTAAAATTTTATAAAAATTGATACTTTGATGAGTTGTTGTGCTCACGCCCGCAAAGACTTTCCTCTTTTCGTCCCTCAAAAACCTTTGTGGGCGTGCGCACAACAACTCATCAAAGTTTCATCGCAATCGGATGAATGGTATAGGAACGCATACAGGGCATTTAAACATACAAAGAAAGAAAGAAATATAATAATTTTATGTCGAAAAAACATCAAAAATAATATTTTTTTGCATGTTTTTAAGGAAGTAACAGGTTTTCCTCTATACAACTGAAATTTTTGGCAAACATGTGTAAACACATACACGATATAAACGATATATGTATTAACACGCGTTTTCCGAAAATTTCATTTGTGTAGAGGAACTTGTTACTTCCTTAAAAACATGCAAAAAATATTATTTCTGACGTTTTTTCGACATAAAATTATCGATTTTAGCGCTAATAAATTTTCTTTTTTAAGGCCACTTTAATATACAGGGTGATTCAGAAACAAACGGCAACCAGTATATGGCGTGCTCCTCTCACCAAAATAAGAAGAAAAGTTTCTATAAACAGGGTTCCTTACTATAATTTTTGTTTGTTACTACAATACTACATTCTAAAATAAAATAGTTAGGAAAATACTATTTTTTAACACCCTGTATCTTAATGAACCTTGAACAAATAAATGTTCATATTGTCATTGTTAAATTTAATATAATAATACTCAAAAATATTGAGATTTTATATTTTTCCTAAAATTTCACAAGTTACTCTGTCATTGAATCGGCTTGTTAAGCTATGCATCAAGTACTGGCTAATTTAACCGTAGACACGTGTTTCGGTCTTTAGGACCTCATCAGTACGGTGCTTTTATCAGTGTCGGGAAGACACTGATGCAGATGTTAGTTCTGACTGGCTTTTATGCCAAGTACTTATATTAAACTTTAAGAAAAAAGTATTGGTTTGGTTTCGGTTTGCGCTCCGGTTCGGTTTGCAACCTTGGTTTTAACATCATATTTTATTGGTAAATCTTTTATAAAAAACGATAATTTATCAACATTGATTGAAAGTAGATAAATATTTTACTTTGATGTGAGAATCTATTAATTGCAAGACCAAGTAACAACTGGTAGATTTTCTTGATACCCAGTATATACAGGTACATATAAACTGCACGCGGCGATTGAGTTTTAATCTCTTACCGAAATATTGCATAGCAAAACTGCACGCCGGTTATTTCCAAAAGAGATTAAAAGATTAAGATTTCAACCTAAAACCAGGTAAGAATCGGACCACCGCGTTTCAATAAGTTGTATATATTTATTATTATTATGTAAGTTACAGCTAACAATAAAACTATGTTCTCCATATATTTTTTTCTTATTTAATACAGTATTGTTATAGGATCATATACCTAATCTAACCTAACCTAATAAATTGTCTATTTTTGTAATAAATATTTGATTATATTAATTTGTAATCTTGCTTATTATTGATAGGACAATACAATATTAATTTCAAGTTTACATTTAAAATTTCTGTGTCAAATAATTTTAAAAATATGTTATAGAAAAAACGAAAATATACTCCAAGACCCTTATAATCCGATAATCCGTAACCGGCGTGCAGTTTCATTATTCAAACTTGGGATTTTTGACTGCGGCGTGCAGTTTATGTGCTCCGGTAATACATATACAAATATATTATATATATAAAATATTTTAATGTTATGCAGCTTGAGGGTGTACCGCATATTATATACAGTAAGTATCATATAATATTGACTAATAATAATGAAGGGAACAGATGTATAAATTATATTCGATTTTCTAATAAAAATCGATATAATATTACAAAATATGATTTGTATCTATATTATAGATATTATTAGACGGTAATAGTGTAACTACTGTATTTTAACAAAATGGCCGTCGGAAATACACATAGTTTAATTTGATAACTAAATTTATGTGTATAATTTTATTAAAAGCTATAAATGAATCACCTACAGCTTTCGAATGAATTAAGAACGTTTAGAAGTTAGAAAAATCTTCAGTCGATTTCTTGTTTGTTCTATATCACAAAATCTTACATTTAAGAAAATAATTTTTTAAAGTTTCAGAACTGAATTGTTTATTGATATGGAACCAATTAGAATTTATTATATTGTTAATTAACTTAACTTAACTTGACGTAATAGTGTTTTCGAAATATGGCCACCGAAGATGTCAAATTAAATACACTTCACCGTGTTTCTTTGCTCGAATATGCAGTTTCTGACCGGACCCCAGCGGATTATCGGATTATAAGGGTCTAGGAATATATTTTCGTTTATTCTGTAGCATATTTTAAAAATTATTTGAAACTCAATTTTAAATGTAAACTTGAAATTAATTTGGTATTTTGTTAAAAAATATAAATGCAGAATGATAGAAACAATAACATTAATATTTTTTTTATATATATATACAGTATATCTGAAAAAGTTGGCAAAAAATGGGCAATTTTTTATTATTAATTTTACAAAAAAAATTATTTTTCAGAAAAATCTCTGCATCACATATAAATCAATAATCAAGAATCAAATTTGTAAAATATTTAGTGGTATACAGGGAAAATCAAAAATATTGATTTATGCTGATGAGTAAAGTGTTTTTAAATTTAAATACAGAACAAAATGTTATTTGAAAATGTTGATAGGAATTAAAAATTATGTTCAAATTTAGATTCATGGCCTTTTAATAATTAATTAAAAAATTTAAAGTAAAAAAAAAACTATTAAGTAATTTAGCACTTTATTTAATTATTTAAAATAATTTAATTAATTTATTATATATTATTGATAATTTTTGCAAAACGGAGTAAAAATTTATCAAATTTGCCATGAGAAAAGAAGAGATGTAATCAGTAAGCGCATTTATTTTTATTTTAATTTGTAATTCAATAAATAATCCAACAAACACTAAATTACCTAGTAGTTTTTTTTTTTACTTTAACTTTATTAATTAATTATTAGAAGGCCATGAATCTAAACTTGAATATAATTTTTAATTCCTATCAACATTTTCAAATGACATTTTGTTCTGTATTTAAATTTAAAAGCACTTTACTCTTTACCATAAATCAATATTTTTGATTTTCCCTGTATACCACTAAATATTTTTCAAATTTGATTTTTGATTATTGATTTATATGTGATGCAGACATTTTTATGAAGAATAATTTTTTTGTAAAATTAATAATAAAAAAATTGCCCATTTGTTGCCAAGTTTTTCAGACATACTGTGTATATATATATATATATATATATATATATATATATATATATATATATATTAATAAGACACAGTTAATATTACATATGCATTAACATTATACTATTGGTCCATATTTAATGAAAACAGATTTCACAAATTTAAAATTATTAATTACTTTTTTTGTTTAAGGAACAGTATTTTGTGTTCTAAAAATTCTTTTTTTCAATTGTAGCTTTGCGATATGATGATAATTTTCTGTAGTCAAACACGTACAAATTATTGACAAGCGGTGGTCCGATTCTTACTTGGTTTTAGGTTGAAATCTTAATCCTTTTGGAAATAACCGGCGTGCAGTCTCGCTATGCAAAATTTCGGTAAGAGATATTTTAATAGGCTGGTAGAAAAAAAAACTAATTTTACATATTTAAAAATAAAACTAATGTATATGAAAATGTTTATTTTTGCTAAATCATTGAAACATCATTACAAAACAAGTTATTAAAATCGAATACAAACTTCTTAAGACAACCTCTTTTTTTATTATTGAAAAGATAAGTTTAACAGGATGTTAGTTAGTCTCTATAAAGATATACAAAATCTATTCATATGCGCATGTATTTAGGTGTATGAATATACATAAGAGTTAACAACTTTCTATAACCAAAACACCATGCTACGAATGCGCATCAGCTAACAGCCTAGCGTGTATATATACTTATTTACATGAACTTGTTTAATAAGATTAAATTTCCTAATATGATTTAATCGCATTAATTACATATATGCATCTAAATCTGGACCACATATCGTGTCAGTTGACATTATTACGAATAGAGAACATTTATTTTAAAAGCGGAAAATTAATATCATCCGATTTCAAACCATATTTTTCGAAGTCACATTGGTTTATTTGTATTTTGTTATTTTCCTGGAAACGCTGGATTTTTAAATAAATGCACTGTAAAAAAAAATAGCGAAATTACAGAAAAATTGTATTAAAATTTTACTATAAAAAAATTATTTTACTGTAAATATTCTGTATTTCTACCTCAAAATTCTGTAATTTTTACATCATTCATAATAATCACATAAAATAAGTAAAAATGACCTAATACTTCATATAAAATTACGTATTGTTGGTATAACTTCTTAAATTATGTAAAATTACAGCTTGCATATTAATATCTGTAATGATTTATAAAAATAATGAGACTAATACATATTTTATGTACGTAATAATACTAATAAAATATTTGAAGTGTAATTCATTCATTTCAAAATACATTCTTTACGGCAATTTAAAAATTTTACCTATTTATGGAAAATTCCTGACAGCAAATATACTGAAATTCTGTAAATTTACTAAACTTTATTAAAAAACTGTAATATTATATACATATTATTATTTATTGTTGAGTACATAAAGTTTTAATAAATTAAAAATTTGAGACAAATCCTTTCTTCATATATTTATTTCTAAATCAGATGTACATTTCGACCACACTGTGGTACATCTGATTTAGAAATAAATATATGAAAAAAAGATTTGTCTCAAATTTTTAATTTAAATTATATAGATATTTACTTATTTATTTCATTGTTAATATCTTATTACATAATGTTTGTAATAGTTCAGATATTATGTACTTTTAAACAATTATGTAAAATTAAAACATTTCAGTAGTTATACATAGAAATACTGGGCATTATACTGTCTCATAGTTTGTAGGTAAAATTAAAATTTGCTTAGAGTGTATATAACGTTGCCATACATCGTAGATGGCAAACGGTTTGCTTTCAGAACATTCGCATATATTCTTTTAACCAAACGTTCGTTAGGCTTTTGCTCAAGATTACCGAACCATCTTAACTGACTAACACCAACTTTAGCAACAACACTTTTTTTATAATTTTACAATCATACACTAATCTATTTCATACTCGATTCCTTTTAGTTACACCATATACCGAATACAACCGAATCAAATATTCATTACATACATTAACGTAGGCACCAAAACAACATTGTATATACTGAAACGGATTTCTCTGGAAATACTTTCGTTTCTAGTAAAAGAGCATTAACTCGTTTTTTTTTTTATTTCACGATCAAAGTGACCATCCTTAGACAATAAACTAACCAAATTCTCAAAATTCATCTACTTGCTGTAAACGTGCCTCATCAACACATTACATTCAGTCGTCGTCATTTTTTTTTTTAAACTAAGGCCCGTATTCTCGCCCCTTTTATTTATGAAAAAGTGTTTTTTTTTGCTTTAAAATTAGTTTTTACTTCCACCTCTTATCAAATATGAATAGTATTTCTATTTTTTGATATATATTTTTCATATCTAATGTTATAAAATTCAAATAAACTGATTAAAATTGGGTAATAAGTCATTTTAAGGAAACGCCAAAAGTAAGAAAACAGATCAATATCTTTCACACTATACAGCATACAGCATTGGGTGTGGAAAATAAAAATCTTTAATAACTTATCCTATCAGAATTTTGCTT
The DNA here is from genome assembly GCA_963966155.1 of Clivina fossor. Taxonomy (NCBI): domain Eukaryota; kingdom Metazoa; phylum Arthropoda; class Insecta; order Coleoptera; family Carabidae; genus Clivina; species Clivina fossor. The sequence goes on along the minus strand of OZ014553.1, from coordinate 12,524,191 downwards.
ATTTTGTCGGTAACATTTATACAACTAAATAATCGTAGAAGTATAAGTCATGGATATTTGATATTTAACATTTTCGGAAGTTAGTACGTTGACATATCCATGACTGTCTAGTCGCAGGTGCACCGAACTTTGTTAGTTTGTCAGCATTTTTAGTTGTCGTTCAAAGTTCGATTGCATTCGATTTTTGTTTGAGTTGCATTTTTATGAATGCACTTTAGTCAAAAAATAAATTATTTTAATTTAGTAACGGATAGATATCTAAATGAACAACATTAAACTTTAAGTTACGAACATACATCCAAAAGTAGAACATTATATTGTAACAAACGTAAATGTTTGTTAAGCATTTTTAGTGCATCGAACTTTGAGTTACTGTCAGCAATTTCAACATATATTGAAATAACGTTCAAAGTTTGATTGCACAGTAAACTAGTTTTTTATGTTTACGTTGCCACCCCGCAGAGTCCAGTTCGATGGCCAAAATGTAACTTAAAAAAGGGTTAGCTTCAAGACTGAGGCAGTGACGGTCAACGGGTAGTTACGTTCAGAGTCGAGTTACGGTTCACGGGTAGCTACGGTCAGAATGTAGTTACGTTTAACATCGAGTTACGAACAGCACTAAGAATGACTCAGTTTTAAATTACATTTTAGATTCATATTTTATCGTTAAATTTATAAGCAATTATTTTGGGTTTATTTAATAATATCTGTTCAATTAAAGTTTATATATTTTATTATATTTGTCTATCGTAATTATTTAATAACCAAGATCCAAGTGCAACTTTATCTAATCAGGTAAAGGATTTACTCAGAAGTATAATTTGTCATCTTAAGTTGCACAAAGATAGCAAATTGTTACAATGGTGTCAGAAGTTCGATCGATTGACAAGCAATCAGTTTTAGTGATCTGAGTAGTTTTTAGTTTGGTTTTAATTACGATAATCAAAATTAGAAATTTTTTTTAAGTCGGTTCGCGAAAGTAAACATGAAATATGAATCAAAAATTAGTAAGTTAGTTTTGACCGTAATTCCGTGGTATATAAGTAAGCGTTACCAAGTACATCAATTAGTATCAAAATGACGAAATTGTTCAAGTTTTGTGATGAAACAAATACAGAAGACTTTGCCAGTTATTTAGAAAAGGGTGTAGAATGGTCGGATGTAGAAATTAGAATAATTTGTTCTACAAGATTTCGTGGACAAGTAAAAGAAGCCTATTTAGAATTACCAGAGGCATGGCGACCAAGTTCAGTAGAAACGGTATGCCACTGGTTACGTTTTTGGTTCGGGACCCGAATTGATCTTCCCGAAATTAGTTGTAATATTAGTAAGGAAAAGATATCTGAGATGCCAAGCCACATCGAAGAAGAAGGATCTTTTCAGTTCAGTACCGTCGGCGGCAGCAGTATAGTCACTGGTAAAAGATCCAGGCAATACAACGTCAACGAAGTAAGTTTTGAGTATAGTATTAATAAGGAAGAGTCTCTTGAGATGCCAGGCCACATCAAAGAAGAAGAGTTTCTTCAGATCAGTAGCGTCGATGGCAGCAGTATAGTCACTAGTGCAAGATCCAGGCAATACACCGTCAGCGCGGGCGTCGACGAATTAAGTTTTAAGGATAAATGTAATAAAGTGTCAAAGGGCAATTTTGAAAACAAAAAGCGAATGAAAGGTCCGACCCAATTCTGTTTTGTGTTAAGCTACGAGAGCAAAATAGAAGTAAGTGATGCAGTGCGACCAAGAAGAAAAGATAATCGGAAAATGGTGATAAGTGAAGTTAAAGCAAAAGAAAGAAAGAAAAAGAAAATAATATCACCAGTACAGAGGCGAAGAAAAGCGCTTTTTAAACAGAAGAATTTTGACGGGAAAGAAACAGTATGGTGTGTGAAAAAACCAAGAAGAAAAGTTAAGCAGAAAAAGTTAACTGGTGGACTTCAAGTAAAAACCATACCAAACAATGGAAAATTATTGTTCGGTGAGACAATAATTTCAAAAGTATGGAATAAACATAAAATCTATTAGTATCGGCGAACAAAATGGCTGCGTCATCCACATGCTCGACGTCGTAGAAAGAATAACTGGTTGATCTGTATCGATATGGACAATTTGTGCGTGAATGTGAGAACTAGTGTTTAGAAAAACAAATGATGAGTTAGTGTAGTGTAATATAAAACAATAAGGTGCTAGTGCGTTAGTGAGTTAGTTACTGTTTAGTTAGTTTAGTTACTGTTTAGTTTAGTTCTGGTTTAGTTATTGTAAGTTTATGTGTTGAAGTAGTTTTGATCAGAAATAGTCTTCAGTAAATATTTTATTATTGTTGGAAATAAAAAATATTTTTTTTTTATCAGTAATGTAGAAATATGTTTAAAATAGTTTAACTTTGTATTTGCAAATTCTTTAAAAATAATAAATGTAGGTCAGTATGTAAATTTTTGCAATCTTGCAGTTGTTAGTTAATAGTAAAGTTATCAATGTCACTGCACAACAATAAAAATGATAAAAAATTTTGATGATTCAGCTTGATATGCAGGTTAAATTATATATTTATGTTTGTGTAATTTTATATTAGTTTGTTATTAAATTTATTATGTTAGCTTATTAGTTAGTACTTGGCAGAACAGTTTACTTATTTGATTTTTTAGAAATACCTATGGATTTTTAAAGATACTTTTACAAATGTTTTTTTTTAAGTTAAAGTTTTGTGTGAAATTTACTGTACATAATATATTCTGTTCTGCTTAGTAAATAATATGTTTAAGTAATATAATGTCTATGTTAGCATAGTTTTATCAAAGTGGATTTTTTGAGACTTAATTAGATAATTATGTCTTATAAAGGGGAAGGTAATGTAACAAACGTAAATGTTTGTTAAGCATTTTTAGTGCATCGAACTTTGAGCTACTGTCAGCAATTTCAACATATATTGAAATAACGTTCAAAGTTTGATTGCACAGTAAACTAGTTTTTTATGTTTACGTTGCCTCCCCAGAGAGTACAGTTCGATGGCCAAAATGTAACTTAAAAAGGGGTTAGCTTCAAGACTGAGGCAGTGACGGTCAACGGGTAGTTACGGTTAACGGGTAGTTACCTTCAGAGTCGAGTTACGGTTCACGGGTAGCTACGGTCAGAATGTAGTTACGTTCAACATCGAGTTACGAGCAGCACTAAGAATGACTCAGTTTTAAGTTACATTTTGGATTCATATTTTGTCGTTAAATTTATAAGCAATTATTTTGGATTTATTTAATAATATCTGTTCAATTAAAGTTTATATATTTTATTATATTTGTCTATCGTAATTATTTAATAACCAAGATCCAAGTGCAACTTTATCTAATCAGGTAAAAGATTTACTCAGTAGTATAATTTGTCACCTTAAGTTGCACAAAGATAGCAAATTGTTACAATATTGTAAGTTACAGATCGACATGCAAAAGAATTAGTCCATGGATATTGTAATAATTTTTAGTTATTTTGTAATGTATTTTGATAATTAATTTTATTACATTATTTTAATAAAGTTACATTTTAAATTATTTTTGTTTTATATATATATATATATATATATATATATATATATATATATACCGGGTGTCTACTTTTTTTTTGTTACATAGGGAATACAATGCTAAAATTTTCATTTGGTGATAAATTTTCCCCTAATTATTATAGAACAAAAGTACAAATACAAAAGTTGTTTAGAATTCAAAAATGCATCAAATGATGCCAAATTTATCAATATAGGATGTTCCGATCAAGAATTAGAAGCAAATTAAAATTTCCATTTTTGCGCTCTTTACATCAAAGTGCCATGGAAATTAAACAAATAATTTCATTTCTTCTGGAGTTTGAGTTTGACAGATCGTATTTATTTTATTGTTACGTTCTGTATTATTATCATTATTATTGAAAATAATGAATAAACTTAAGGTAAATGAAAAAGTTCAGTGCGTAAAATGGTATTTTACTGGAAATTCGATACGACGAGTAAGAGATTTATTCAGCGCTTTCTTTGAAAACCGTCCCATACCTTCCGCTATGACTATTCGTAGGATAATTAAACAATTCGAAGAAACTGGAAGTGTGTTAAAACGTTGTAAAAATTGTAGAAAAATCAACGCAGAAGATCAGGAGGAGAATTTAAATCAAAATGCAATTAAAGAAAATACATTGAATATACTTTTGTGTGTAACGGAAAACCCAAATGTTAGTGTGCGTCAACTTGGTGCTGAATTAAATTTGCATCCTTCAACAATACATAAGGTACTAAAAAATGAAAAATATCATTCTTATAAATATTCCACGCACCAAGAGATATTTGAAGCGGATAAAATGGCTAGAAGCGAATTTAGTAACATTATTATGGAAAAATCCAATTTAGACAGAAACTTCTTGAAATCTATTTGTTTTACTGACGAGTCTACGTTTACTTTACACGGCGAACCTAATACACAAAACTTTAGAATATGGAGCCAAACAAATCCTCATTTAATGGTAGCAACACGTACCCAATATCCAGAAAAAGTTAATGTATGGGCTGGAATTTTTGGCAGGTGTATAATTGGGCCATTTTTTATTGAAAATAATTTAAACAACGAAAAATATTTGGATATGTTGCAAAATCATATTGGTCCGCAGTTAGAAGAGTGTGCAACTCAAGATAATGTTGTCTGGTATCAACAAGACGGATGTCCGGCACATTACAGCTGCAACATTAAATTATATTTGGATCAATGTTTTCCAAATTCATGGATTGGTAGAGGTGGTCCAATTAATTGGCCAGCTAGATCGCCCGATTTAGCACCGTGCGATTTCTTTTTATGGCCATATTTGAAGGAGAAAATTTATAAACGACATATCAAAAATCTTGTTGATTTGAAAAATGCCATTGTTGAAGAGTGCAATAATATAACACAAACACAATTAAGCTCTGTACGTCACGAATTTTATAACAGATTAGGTTATTGTTTGGCAGTTAATGGCGATTTATTTGAACATTTAATTTAAATTGTTAGTTTCGTTTTTGTTCTCCTATATCTTGTATTCATGAATTTTTCTGTTTTATAGGTATATTGAATATTGTAATAAATAAAGAAAGTTTTACGGAGTTCAGCTATTTACTATTTATTAAACTCTTATCCGACGTTTCACTGCACAACTTACAGCATCCTCAGGGATAAGTTTAAATTATTATAATAAATATATTAGGCATAATGCCAGTCATCTAATTCAAATGTATTGTTTTTATAACTTGAAGTTAATAAATAAATTAAACAATTACTTAAAATTATAATGGAGACATTCACAATTTAAAACCACAGCTAGTACGTAGTGTACAGCCGAGTAAAATACCCTTTCATTGTAATAAATAATAAATACTTAATACTTTTTATACTTAATAGCTTTTCATTTACATTAAGTTTATTCATTATTTTCAATAATAATAATAATAATAATAATAATAATAATAATACAGAACGTAACAATAAAATAAATACGATCTGTCAAACTCAAACTCCAGAAGAAATGAAATTATTTGTTTAATTTCCGTGGCACTTTGATGTAAAGAGCGCAAAAATGGAAATTTTAATTTGCTTCTAATTCTTGATCAGAACATCCTATATTGATAAATTTGGCATCATTTGATGCATTTTTGAATTCTAAACAACTTTTGTATTTGTACTTTTGTTCTATAATAATTAGGGGAAAATTTATCACCAAATGAAAATTTTAGCATTTTATTCCCTATGTAACAAAAAAAAAGTAGACACCCGGTATATATATATATATATATATATATATATATAGGGTGATTCAGGACTAGTGTAACAAACTTTAACAGCTTATTCCTGAGGTCATTTTGAGCCAAAAATGTCATATGAACATAGGTCTTATTCCTTCTAGTTACCAAAATACAAGAGGTTGAAGTTCTATAAATAACACGAAATTTTCTAATTTTTGTAATCAAGATACTTTCGGAAAACAAAAGTTTTATTGAAAAGTCATACCTTATTTGTCTTAATTAATTTTATTTATTAATATTAACCATCCATTATGAAACAAAAATACAATCAAAAGTATAACAATCTTTAATTAAGACAAATAAGGTATGACTTTTCAATAAAACTCTTGTTTTCCGAAAGTATCTTGATTACAAAAATTAGAAAATTTTGTGTTACTTATTTATAGAATTTCAACCTCTTGTATTTTGGTAACTAGAAGGAATAGGACCTACGTTCATATGACATTTTTGGCTCAAAATGACCTCAGGAATAAGCTGTTAAAGTTTGTTACACTAGTCCTGAATCACCCTGTATATATATATATATATATATATATATATATATATATATATATATATATATATATATATATATATACTAAACAATGCAAAATTTACAATGTTGGAATTAGTTAGTATTTTTAATTTTTGAAAATTGGTTTAGCATCAGCTATGTACGTGTTTTACTTATATTAGTAAGTAATAAGGCAATTTATAAAGAACTTTCATAATAGTTATAACAACTACTGTTATTTATTTTTACTCGTATTTATAAAAAAAAAAGCTATTTCTATTATAATTACATTTCTATTATTTCTATTACAGATTAAAGGTATGATTACTTTTAAAATAACAGTAAAAACGTTGTTTTTTAGGTAATATTTTTTCAATGTACTGCAAGAAAAATACTAAACAATTTTCTTATATTTTTTTAACATAAAACATATTATTTTTATTGTAAAGTTTTATAAGAAAATCTGAGAAACAAAAATATATGTAACAAGTTATAGTAGATCTGAAAGTGATTTGAAATATTCTGATTTAAACCCCCATTTAAATAACATGGAGACTCAAACGATGCGTCAGACTGGACAAAACATGGTCATATTTCGCTGCAATTACACGTCATTATTTTTTGTTCTCTACTCTCTCTATGTCAAGTAATTTAATACATACATACACAATAACACCATGTAGTCAAAAAGAGTGTGGCACAAATATTTTCCATTATCCCAAAATCAGTTTTCCCCAAACATTTCTATCCTGACAAGCAACTTTAGCTTTATCAACATTCATGATACCTTTCATACATGTTTCTTTTCAGATTTAGCCAAAACAACCACGTCATCAGCATATACTAAAGCAGGTACAACACAATCACTTATATATGTATACCATCATCATCACACAAAACTTCGAAAAAGAAAAACATCCCTACATAAATTAAACAATAATTAATATAATTTTCATTATATTAATATTATCTGTACAAAAGAATAAAATAAAATATTTTTTTTTAATTTTAAATTAATACATACACAATCACGCCATGTACTCAAACAGGGTGTAGCACAAACTCTTTTTATCATTTCGTAATCAGTCTCTTCCAAACATTCCTATCCAAACAAGCAACTTTCGATTTATCCACATACATAATTCCCCTCATACATGTTCTTTTATTCCTACTACTTGGAAACTTTCGCTCACGCAAGACACTCTCAATCATACCACTCCAATTACTCATCGGACGTCCACGCAAACGTATACTATCAAAATCATTCAAATAAATCTTTTTAACCAAACGTTTATTAGACATTCGCTCAACATGTCCGAACCATCTTAAATTAATAATTATTATATATACAAGTAACCTTTTTTTTCCTCTTCTCACGATACATAAGCTGTATTATTTCATGGAGATGCAGTGTACGAGGCAATTATATACGATGTGTCTAGGAAAATTATATAAAATGTGTTTTTTTTTTATATGTGGATATGCAATGTGTTGTGGTAACCACACAACCTTGTCACCAATTAAATTGTGATAAATTGGTTGTGTAGCTACACAATCTTATACTGGGTACATATAAACTACACGCGGCTGTTGTGTTTTAATCTCTTACCGAAATATTGCATAGCAAAACTGCACGCTGCGCCGGTTATTTCAAAAGAGATTAAAGGATTAAGATTTTAACTTAAAACCAGGTAAGAATTGGACCACCACGTGTCAATCATTTTTATAAGTATATTTATTATTATATGTAAGTAACAGCTAACAATAAAACTATATTCTCCATATATTTTTTTTTATTTAATACAACATTGCTATAGGATCATATACCTAACCAAACCTATTGTCTATTTTCATAATAAATGTATTTGGTTACATTAATTTGTAATCTTGTTTATTATTAATACAATACAATATTAATTTGAATTTATAATTACTGTGTCAATAATTTCAAAAATATGCTATAGAATAAACAAAAATATATTCCAAAACTCTTATAATTGTATAATAATTAAATTGTTTCATTCTTTCAAGCATATATTACCTATATACAGGGTGATTTATTAGTAATTGGAAATATTTTAACTGGAGTATCCTGGGCTCAGAATATGAAGATTTAACGCAAATCACTTCGATAAAATGTGACTCCTTACTGAGCTACAGGCTGTTTTATTTAAAAATTTAAAAACGATTTTTGCCCAGTACTTTAAAACTATTTGACGTATCTTTGTCATACTTGGCAGGAAGTGTAGGTACCGTACACCATACTAAATTATGTTAAATAAAAGTTTTTGGCTACTGCCAGTGGCGTACAACAGGAGCAAGTGAGAGGTTGATCTTTTTTAAATTCTACGCCACTGGCGGAATTGTCATTTTAGGACAATTTTTCGATTTTCCAATACTTTCTCTGTAAAAAACATACTCTTCCTTCGTAACGATAAAATCACTATTTTTCGAGATATTTAAAGTTAAACATAAACTGCACCCTTGGGATTTTTTCAAAATATGCTCAAAAAAATCTGAAAAAATTCAATAAAATAGAAAAAAAAATTAGCTACATAATAACATAAGTAACTTTTTTCTCTAACTTATTCTGGTTTGGCAGGAAAAAATATTGAAAATTAATATTTTTTGCATTTTAATATTTTATTTTCAATAATTTTTCCTGCAAAACGAGAATCAGTTAGAGAAAAAAGTTACTTAGTTATTATGTAGCTGATTTTTTTCTCTATTTTATTCAATTTTTTCAGATTTTTTTGAGCAAATTTTGAAAAAATCCCAAGGGTGCAACTTATGTTTAACTTTAAATATCTCGAAAAATAGTGACTTTATCGTTACGAAGGAAGAGTATGTTTTTTACACAGAAAGTATTGGAGAATCGAAAAATTGTGCTAAAATAACAATTCCGCCAGTGGCGTAGAATTTAAAAAGGATCAACCTTATGACAAAGCTACGTCAAATAGTAGTACTGGGCAAAAATCGTTTTTAAATTTTTAAGTAAGGAGCCACATTTTATCGAAGTGATTTGCGTTAAATCTTCATATTCTGAGCTCAGGATACTCCAGTTAAAATATTTCCAATTACTAATAAATCACCCTGTATATATATATATATATATATATATATATATATATATATATATATATATATATGTATATAAATCTGGACAAATAGTAAAGCCAAAATTAAATTTTAAAAATTTTAGTAATTTTTTTTCTTGAAAATAACCTTGTACTGAAATAAAATTATATAATTTTTGTGGGTACTAGCAATAATCTTTTGAATGAATTTTTTAATATTTTTAAATAGTATTTTCTTGCAGTCAAAGTGGTAAAAATAAATAATAAAATTTTATTTTTCTAGAATTTCCGATCATCAATATAGATTCAATCTCTATTATAACAAAATACAGTTATTAAATTTAAGCAAATAAAAAAAATATCGTCAGTTGCCAATAGCCAATATCTATTTTATGGATATATATATTATTTTCTAATGCAGCAAGAATAAAATAACCAGCTAAAATTGAATTTGAGCATATGTTTTCGCCAAATGTACGCACACATTTTCTAACTAATGCGTTTATAAAAACAAACCTTTTAGAAAAGTTAAATGAACTAATAATTATGTATATATATATATATATATATATATATATATATATATATATATATATATATATATATACATTTATAAGTAAACCTCTGATAATATTAAATACACTTAATACTGAAATTAGAAAATACTATAAATTCACTTAAACTTCTGCTTTTTATCTTTGTTACTTTCGTTAGCAAGGTCCAAAAGTCACCGGTCTTAATGGGGTCGTTGCGCTCATTTTTTTTATTTTTTTAATGAAAAATATATATTTAGACAATTACATATATATAGATATTAATGTTAAATTATTTGTATTTAATTAGAAAAAAATTATTGAAGTCGAAGGTCAAATTCAAATTTTGAAATTTGTGACGTCAACCATTCTAGAGTACCATCTTGTGGCTAAATCAAAAACTAGTCGATTCTATTAGCAATATCAAAAACATATACGTCGGCTAACGCCTCCGATACCTATAATAAATATATATATAATAATAAATAAATATGTAATTATAATAATAATAATAAAATGTATAATAATAATAAAATATATAATAATAATAATAAAATATATATAATGTCCACTATTACATTATTAATATCAAGTGCACTTTTAACAAAAGCAACACTATACCAGTAGCTGTCATTTGACATTTCTAATAAGTTGTGTGCGATAGAAAGAGATAAATACAGATATCTGACAATAGGTTGTCCTTGTCTAATCTGAAAAAGGTTGACGTCATAAGCGTTGTGGAGATTCTGTGGCGCGTAAAAAACGCTATTTTTCCTAATTTTTTTAAAAAATACTGTAATCGTTTTTGAATTAAAAAAATGTGTTTTGGTCTTGTTTTTATATAATCTTTTAATATTTATTATTGAAAATAGTAAATTTGATTGAGCGCAACGACCCCATTGAGAATGAACAATTTTTTAAATTAAGAGACTAAAATTGCTGTAGGTTCAAGTTTTGTATTAAAATTTATTAATAATCTACGTTTCGACCAAACTCAACGCACGTCTTCATCAGAAAGACAAGCGTTGAGTTTCGTCGAAACGTTGATTAAATAAATTTTAATGCAAAACTTGAAACTAAATCAGTTTTATTATAGTATAATGAGTTTTGCAAGATTTATTTACTGTATTAAAAATTTTAGTGACCCTATTCTGGTCATTAAATTTAGTTTAAATCTTGAAATTTAAAGTACTTTAACTACTTTAACACTAAGTGTGAAATTTTTATCTGAAATTTCTATAAATTTAAATGGCATGTATGTTTAGAATTATTCTATCTAAATTTATTTTTCTTCAAGTGTATCATAATATTAATATAATGGAACCATATTTCCAATATTTGAAAGGTATTTTTAAGGTATTGGGTGCTCTGGGTATTTTTAATAGGAATGTAAATGTTTCTAAAAAAGCCCTCCCCCCCGTTTGAATATATTCAAGTTTTTTTGATTGAGTTAACACTTTGCCATCGAAATCTTTTGTATATATGGCGTTTAACATAGGTTTTCAAAACTTTTTGGTAAATGAAAAATAATTGATATCCGAGAGCAATTTTTTTGCCGAAAAAAGTTGTTTCCTATTGTTTCAGAAGTTGCTGAAAACGATTCCGTAGTTGAAAATGATATTGAATAGATGTGCTAGCAGTGAAGAACAAGCATTTTCAACACGTAGACAATTTTCAGAAAGCATTTAGTAAAATGCTAGCACATCTATTCAATATCATTTTCGACTACGGGATCGTGTTTAGCAACTCTTGGAACCATAGAGAACACCTTTTTTTTGGCAAAAAAATTGCTCTAGGATATCAATTATTTTACATTTTCCAAAAAGTGTGTCGAAAACCTATGTTAAACGCCATTTAAACAAAAAGCCCTCGGTGGTAAAGGGTTAAATCAATCAAAAAAATTTAATACTTTGATTTAGCTTATTTTTTCCAGAATGTCTATCGATTCCAGGAGAGCTAGGAATTTTGATCTTTGCCAAAATAAGAACAGCCCTAATATACTTATATAAATATATATTATATATATATAAATATATATTATATATATATAAATATATATTATATATATATATATACCTATATATAGTGAAATTTTTATTCAAATGGGATTCCAAAGCCAATTAGGAATTTTTAATAATTGACTTACGTCTCTACATACTAACTGCTTTTAATCCGTTCCGTTGAACGATGAAAACAAATTACGTGTTTCGTTGCTTGATTCAACTGAACTAGCTTGTTGCTTTCAACGTGCTACGTTTATGCATAGTTTTCCAACGTTTAAAAAATTATAACTGTCAATCAATATAAATGGTAAGTGTGCTTTTATTTTTTTCCCCATATCTGACAATCCTAAACTCATATCCTAGCAACGAAACAAAAAATAAATAATGTTTGGTTTTGTTCTAAACGTCAAAGCCGTCAAAGTTTCGAGATTTTGTGCGATTTTGTAAGGTGAAAATTTTTACAGGGTATCATGTAACCGTAGTAAATGACTCATAGCTTTGGAATCCTATTTGAATAAAAATTTCACTATATATTAGGGTGTTTCGAAAAAAATTTAAACAGCTGGTTCAGCGCTAAAATTAAAGATTTTGGTCTAAAACAGACGGATACGAGGCCATTCGCTTTTTAAAAAATATTTAGAGGGTTCACGGCGTTTTCAAAAATGCCACTTTTAGCCCTTTTTCCAGATAATCGCCTAAATATTTGTCTTACAGGCATCGGACCAAGTCGTACTTGTGATATTTTGTGTCCAGATGAATATAATACAAGTTAAACATGCGGATAATGAGTTTGCGTTAGGTTTAAGTGAGTTATAATTTTTTGAAATTACGTTTTCTTTACGTTTTTGAAGGTTTTTCTAACTTTATTGTTAAAAAGTTGATCTTAACGTCATCAAAGCAAGCCGTATTCGCGATAAGTTGTTCTGAGATATATTTATATATATATATATATATATATATATATATATATATATATATACAAAAATTTATATATCTGGCGAGTACGGTTTACTTTAATGACGTTAAGATCAACTTTTTAACAATAACGTTGAAAAAGCCTTCAAAAACGTAAAAAATCGTGATTTCAAAAAATTATAACTCACCTAGACCTAACGCAAACTCATTATCCGCATGTTTAATTTGTATTATATTTATCTGGGCACAAAATATCATAAGCACGACTTGGTCCGATGCCTATAAGACAAGTTTTTAGGCGATTATTTGGAGTCCCGTGGATCTTCTAAATATTTTTTAAAGAGCGAATGGGCTCGTATCCGTCTATTTCAGACCAAAATCTTTGATTTTAGCGCTGAGCCAGTTGTTTCGATTTTTTTCGAAACACCCTAATATATATATATATATATATATATATATATATATATATATATATATATATATATATATATATATATATATTATAATTATTATTATTATAATTTCTGAACAACAATTTTTATCAGACCGAAAACTTTTGATCCATACTTACTGCACATAACGTTTTGATAATAAAACTATACTGATTTTGCGATGTTTTTAATTCGTGTAGTAGAAATAAAAGATATTTTAAGCAGATTAAAATACAGCACGCGCAATATTGTTAAATAGTAAGTTAAAAGTAAGTATTATTGTTTTTTGAGATAAGATTGGTTTGAGTAAAATAAAAAGTTTTATTTTACGGGCATGATGCGGTTATTAAAACCGGAATGTTAGGCATTTTCTATCTTCTGAGATGGTTACTTTTTTTTATGTAATACTTATATATATGTTTTTCTTAACGTTTGCGAAATGCCAATATGTACAAGTAACTTGTTTGAATTGTAGATTTCATTTATAACGGAGGTTTTGCACATAGAAAAAAACAAAACTTGTTAGTTTTTACTCATTTATGAAGATTTTTTTAGTGATTAATGTTGTTTGGTTTCACTAATAACAAATAAATAAAATACTAAGAGTATTTGTTTTTATTTAAATTAATTTTTTTATTTAAAATATTTGCTGCGGCTACCAAAGAAGCGACCGTCATTGTTTTAAATAAATTTCGGAGCACATAAACTGCACGCCGCGGTCGAAAATTTCAAGTTTGAAAAACTAAACTGCACGCCGGTTCAACGGCTAGTCGATTCCAGCGGATTCTCGGATTAAATTTTCGTGTATTTTATAGCATATTTTAAATTTTTTTTATTACAGTAATTTTATATGTAAACTTGAGATTAATATTGTATTATCCTTATCAATAATAAGCAAGATTACAAATTAATATAACCAAATATTTATTATGAAAATAGACAATAGGTTAGGTTAAGTTAGGTCAGGTTAGGTTAGAAATATTACCATTTTACCATTAAAATAGTAAATAACTTTCCGTATAAACGTAATTATATAGATATTTGCAATTAGTCTTAGCTTTAAAGTGTGTAGAATATGTATAGAAAAAAAAAGAAATCAAGTTACCTGAAAATGTGATAATATAAATAGAAATTGCTCGATAAACATAAACCAGATAATTTACATGAATATGTATTTATTTGAAAAGTTAATACACATTCTCACTGTAATTAGAAAACGTTAAAAGTCCATTTTGCCAAACGAATATATTCCTCCACACCCCTCCCTTCCCTCTTTTGTCAATGAATATATATTTATTTTACTACTCATTTATACGTTGTTATTGATAATTTATGTTTTACAATTCTTAAGTAATTAAAAACGATCAAGCTAAATATTTATTTAGTTTAAACATATTTTTCACTCTAACTTTATTTGCCATAACATTACAGAAATATTTTATAACTTTCATTGCTTTTCTAGCTAGTTTTTTTTTTAACTTAAGTTTTCAAGATTTTTAAAATAGTTATTATGTACAGTCAGGGTTGGACTGGATAAAATATTAGGCCCGGGGTGAAGTTGCAGAATAGGCCCACCTTACATCCTAAATATGTACAAATAAGTTATGTTTTTATATTTTTTTAATTCTAATTTACATGGAAATGACATTACAGAAAAATAAAGATGACTTATAAAAATTACACATATAAAATTAAATATAATTCTTTAATTAAATCTAAGTTAAAAGACGATTTTATAAGTGATTTTTTTCACAAAATTGATATTTTTAAGATGATTAATTCTTAAATGATGACAGCCCACAGGGGAAAGTCCAGGGCTGGATTCAGAATTGACCGAGAACGGTACAACGGGAACGAGAAGAGAAATGAGAACGGGAACGGGAACGTGAACTAAAAGTTTTTTCGTATTTGACATTTATAACTACCCAGTTACCAAAGTTATCGAAAAAAACCTACAAAATTTAATGGGCGTAAAATGAATAGTAATGAAGAATTTGATTCATTGACTGCATATTTTAGACTAATATTGTTAGATGCTATATTCATGAAATATTTGCGTATTTTACGTATTTCGCGTATATGTGTATATAGTATGTAAATTATGTTTGTTAAATTTTTTTTAATAAAAAAAATCATATACTTTAATAATGACAATAACGATAAAATTATTTATCTCTTCATATGGAATTGTCGTATTTTATTTCAAAATTACACAAAACTTAATTCTAAAGTTTTCTTATTTTATACAAATATAAGTTTACAACTTATTTACATAACTATTTTAATTTTTTTTAATGCAATTTTGCTGCTTTTTTAAAATTTTGAAACTAATAAATCTACTAGCTTGATAACTGTAACATTTTATTAAAAAATATTGATGTAAGTAAATTGTAAATCTAAAAAAAACAAACAATTTTATTTGTCATTGTTAAAGTATTTGATTGTTTTATTAAAAAAATTAAAATAATTAAAAAAAATTCTACAATATGGGTAAACTACATAATGGGAAAATTAACAATTTGGAATATTTACCAATGACAATATAAAAAGATGGGGTACTTGACAAATGTCTTTTTTAACAGTTTCTATTTTATACAATGCATTTATGTACAAGAGGGATTTCTGGCACTGGCTGAATTGTACACTACTTTCAAAAGGAGTCGATAAACCTTAAAACTTAAAAGTCATCGCATAAGCGAGATAATAATTCTATTAGTTTTTACTAGAAACGATTAATTTATTTTAAACTTTTCCATTGTAAAAATTTATAAATTTTATAATCTAGTTATTTGTATTTTGTTATGTCTATAGTAACTTGTTTCTATGTTCTGTTTATTTACTCTAAATGTCATTTGTATTATTTAAGATGTACAATGAGAACGTCGATTATTAAAAAATATTTATACAGAACTACAACCAATAATAGCTGTTTTATTTTAATATAATGAGTTCTGAAAGATTTTTTATTATGTTAAACACTATATTCATCCTTTTTTTTAATGTATATAACAAAACAATCCATGTATTAGGGTATATGCATTACGTATCTATATTTATGGTTGATCTGATATCGCACTTAAACTAAAAAGAATAAATAAATAATAGTAAAAACAAAGTTAAATACGCGAGTTTTTCTAAAATTATTATTGTCGTTTGAAGTGTAGGCACGTGCGTTTGTCTATCCATGTTTTGAAAACGTACATAAATACATATGCAGGCCTGGACTGGCCCACCAGAGTACCGAGCTATCCCCGATGGGCCGTCATCATTATGGGCCGTGACCGGCGATTGTCAAAAATTTAAAACCGATCTCTGAGTTTTACACAAATTTAGCAACAGATTATCCCAAAAACATCGATATGTATTGAATGACGGTAATTCAATAGTAGTAATATTTTCGATAAAACTTTTAAATTAATGACAAATTTAATTAATAGAAAATAAAACATAAATATTAAAAAAAGCATCAGTTATTTGATTTATTCAAGAAAATAGGAAACATTCATTTACATCCTAAATGAAGAAAATGTATATTTTATTTATAATGAATCCGATGACAAACAAATTGAAACCGGAGAAGAAGATGAAATCAATGTAACAAACTGTAGTAATACTTGTAGAAATTGCATTGTCGGTTCTTTTTAAATTTTACAAAAATTTTATCTCAACACATTGACTAATTAATTCATTGCTTATAAATTAGTGTTAACATTATCTCCCACTCAAGTATCATGCAAACAAACATTTTTAAAATTAAAATACATTTTAAGCAGATTGCGAAATTGTTTAAGTCGGGATAATTTCGAGGCTTTCATGCTCATGTCATGTGAGAAGAATAATTTGAAAAAATTAGATGATGAAGATATCATTAAAAAAAATTCCTAAAACAGTCATTTATTAAATCATCTTTTAACTTAGATTTAAATAAAGAATTATATTTAATTTTATATGTGGCATTTTTACAATTCATCTTTATTTTTTTGTAATATCATTTCCATGTTTATTAGAATAAAAAAATATAAAACCATAAAGTATTTGAACAATTAGGCCTATCCTGCAACTTTCCTCGGATCTAATTTTTTATCCAGTCCAACTCTGCATACATATGTATATGTTATATGATGTATGCTTGCAGACAAGAATAACAGAGCATTTGCTATGCATGACGATGGTGAAGAACCTAGAAGCAGCCGCGGCCCGACCTCAAACTGCTCCGGTTTCTTCGCTCACGTCCACAGAGCTCAAATACACAACGCTCATATATCTTATGACAAGCAGACCTCAGAATCGGAGAGCCACTTTACAATTTACGTGTCGTTCTGGCTAGAACTATTCGCACTTTCTTGATTGCTTTATTATGGCCAAAACATATACTGATATGGCTTTGTGTTATATATGGTTATTAATGATTGTGGATTGTGATTTGTGGACAAATTAAAAAAAAAGAGTATTAATATATATTGATATAAAAAGGTTTTTAATTCAAATATTTTGAACACAAAATAAAAAACGAAACTAGTAAAAATACTCTGAATAAAATGGTTTTAACTTTTAACTTAAAAGTGAACATGTTTTTGAACTTTAAACTTATTAAAATATAACAGCTTTAGGTTATAGTTCTGTATTAATATTTATTATCAACGTTTCGACAAACTCAACGTACGTTTTTATTAGAAAAAATAATGATGATTTTTTCTGATAAAGTCGAACGTAAATGATATATCATTTATTCTGATGAAAACGGACGTTGAGTTTCGAGGAGACGTCGATTTTAAATAAATATTATTACAGAACTTTAACCAAAAACAGTTTTATTTTAACTTATGTTTTTCTAATGAAAATACAAATTTTAATAAAAAATTATAGTTTGTAACAGTATAACTATTTTAAAGAATTTGTATAAAATTTAATTACTATTTAGTTTAGAAATAAAATTTTTTCTGGAATAAATGCAATCGTAAAATTATTAATAATTTTCTGTTTATATATAATGGGCTCGTTGCATTCAGTAAAATTTACTATTTTAAGGAGAAATATTGAAACGTGATATAAAAACATGTCATAACATATTTTATTTATTTAAAATATATTATAGTATTTTTGGAAAAACACATTTTGCTTTCTATGAGTGACGTCATAGTGTTTTTCGAACAGTGCAATGTGTACGATCATCTGTCAATGTATCTGACAGTTTATCGAGAAGCGTTGCCGTATGTTGTGTTTGCATTTTAAAATTTAAATTAAGATAAACATTATGGTTGTGAAATATTGTTTTATACCAATTTGTAATAATAATTCGAACATAATACCAAATAAAAAATCTCTTAATATACCAGCACAAATTGAAATAGGTGGTTTTGATTTTGACATAACAGATATAGACAACACTGTTTTGTTTTTATTGCAAGAGGCGCTGAATACTTGCTGATACGTAATTTCGTCACGACGAGTAAATTCGAATTTTTTTTAAAATTTATTTTCTTATTTATTATAAATAATTTTTACATGAAATAAAAATACTTTAGCATTAAGTTCTATATATATTTTATTTAAAAATCGACGTTTCGATATATTCTACATATAACATCATCAAAAAAATATACAAGTTACATAAATAATAAACACAAACACACTCACTGATTTAAATAAAATTTGGCTTCCTTAAATTAAAAATGTATATAGTCGGGACAAGATAAAAAGATAGGGACGTCATAATCACGTGATAAAACTTAACAACATGAAACTCACTAATGAACAAAATTAATTTTATTCTATTCTACATATAATGAACAAAATCTTCTTGTAACTATTTACGTATGTTATTTTAATCAAATTAAAATGTGATATATACAAATATATCGTATATTATTGGATTTTTTTTATCGAAAACAACTTATTTATTTTTGCTATATTTGACAGCAATGATTTTTAATGTCAAAAGTCACAGTAGTTTATATTAGTTCATTTGTTATATTTTGAATATTTTGAATTTTCATTTGAATATTTTGTTGTATTTTTGTAATTTATTATGGCAAAAAGATGGTCTAGGCGATGTCAACAGTTAGTAGGGAATTTAATTTCATATTTTAACAAAGAAAAGCAAAATAATGGGCCATTAATGCCTCTGTCTGTTGTACGCGAGTAGCTCATATAAACATAGTAGTGAGTGACGTTATTTGCCTAGTGACAAAAATTAATGACGTCCCTATCTTTTTATCTTGTCCCGACTTTACATATTATGATCTAATTACTTATTTTGTTACCTAGTAACTTGTTTCTACGTTTTGTTTATTTACTATAAAATGTCATTTGTATTATTTTTCCTGATAAAAACGTACGTTGAGTACGTTGATATTAATACATAACTGCAACCTAAAGCCCTTTTATCTTAATATATACCGGGTGTTCGTTCGTCAAGTTCGTATGGGCGTTTAACATGTAATTTCGATAAATTGCGATGTACTACTTTCTCGAGTAAAATTCGAAGAAATACTTAGAATACTTTTCGATAGAGCATAAAAGGTTCTATTATCTGGTTTTAGCTTTAATTTGCTAGCATGTGCCGTTTGGGCGCTAGAATTTTTTTTTGATTTTTTGGTTTTTATTTTTTTTATCAAAAACTATGAGGTGTAGGAAAATAAGCATGAAATGGAAAAATGCGGAATAATGAGTACGATAATTTAGTGAAAAAACCATTATTCTACGATGAATCGTTTAGTAGAAAAAAATTAAAAACTGAATTTTTGAAAATTTGACAAGGGGGGACCCTCGGGATTTTTCAAAATAAGACTTTTTTCAAAATTTGCTCAAAAAAATCTGAAAAAATTCAGTAACATAGAGAAAAAAATTAGCTACATAATAGCTAAGTAACTTTTTTCTCTACCTCATTCTGGTTTGGCAGGAAAAATTATTGAAAATTCTAAAATGTTTTTTAGAATTTTTAATAATTTTTCCTGCAAAATCAGTATGAATTAGAGAAAAAAGTTACTTATCTATTATATAGCTAATTTTTTTCTCTATGTTACTGAATTTTTTCAGATTTTTTGAGCAAATTTTGAAAAAAAGTTTTATTTTGAAAAAATCCCAAGGGTCCCCCCTTGTCAAATTTTCAAAAATTCAGTTTTTAATTTTTTTCTACTAAACGATTCATCGTAGAATAATAGTTTCTTCACTCAATTATCGTACTCATTATTTCGCATTTTTCCATGTTCTTGCTTATTTTCCTACACCTCATAGTTTTTGAGAAAAAAAAAAAAACCAAAAAATCATCAAAAAAATCTAGCGCCCAAACGGCACATGCTAGCAAATTGAAACTAAAACCAAATAATAGAATCTTTTATGTCCTATCGAAAAGTATTCTAAGTATTTCTTCGAATTTTACTCGAGAAAGTAGTATATCGCAATTTATCGAAATTACATGTTAAACGCCCATACGAACTTGACGAACGAACACCCGGTATAATGAGTCCTGAAAGATTTTTTTACCATATATTTGTAGTTATTTTAATGTATATTTTTAATTAAATTTGTAGGCGCTTAAGAAACTGTACAATGACCCCATTAGACCAAATTTTTAGTATCTTTTATAGTTTTCGAGATTCTAATACATGCACATGAGACAATCTATATAATCGTATTTACAAAAATATTTCTAACTGGTTTTATATTATCTTATACAATAAAAGTTAAATTTTATTAAAAAATAGAAAAAAATCTGCTTGCAAAAGTAAAATATGGTAATGTATTTTCTAGGAATAGAAGAATTTTAATCTAAAATATATGAAAAATATATCTTGTTTCTATGAATGTGTTAAAACATATGTAGTATATGTCTAGAATGAAATATGTTCTAACTTAATAATGATTGAAATGAAAGATAATATTCTAGAATTATACACCGAGTAACGATTATGCTTTTTACTATATTGCGCTTGTTGTCTTGTCCATTACTTACATTTATTTTCAAATTGCAAAATTTTACCTTAAAAGTATTTTCAAATTTTGAAACGCTCAAATAAAGTGCGAAAGATTATTATTACAATAATTACAGAATAATGCCATACACTACTGAATTTTCTAGTTTTTATTATGTTAATAAAATTTGAAATTTTAATATTATGTTTTTATATACCACTTTGACTAAAAGAAGAAGTGGTATTTGCCATGACGAATCTGAACTTCACTGACGTGTACGTCGTACGAACGCTCATTTGTTTGACTGGTTGTCCAAATTTTGTTAAAAATCTTCATGATGCAGAATTTGAAGATTCTTAAATAGCTTTGTTCGGGAAACATCCCGAACTAGTTTCGGGTAAAAAAATTACATATTCTGAACAGAAAGTTCTGCGTTTGCGAAAAAATTATTTCATTCGGAACTAGTTTCGGACGTATTCGACACATCCCAGGATTTTATCAAGAATTTCTGATCCGCACATGCGCACTAAAATTGTATGATCGTGACAGTTTACCAGCAATAGTTTACACGTCAATTTCGAACGTTTTATGTTAGATTTGTGTTTTAAAAGGACAAGTTATTTGCTATTATGCACGGAATAAACAAGAACAGCTGATATCTAAAATAAAATTTGTCAAATAACGGGATCGACAGAGCGCACTCTATGATCGAACAATTTAATTAAAAGTAATGTTAATTTAATAATTTAATAATTTAATTTGAATAAATTCGGAATCCGACATGCGCTTTGGATTGATCCTAAAGATGTTCCGAACACGTTCCGAATTAATTCGGAATTACTAACGCGAATATACTACCTTATTTTCAATATTAAAAAAAAAATCATAATATAAGTTACATAATGCTTATATGCTTTTATTTGTCAATGCTTGAGCTACATTTTAGAAAAGTTTGAGTTCGAAATAATAATTTTTAGTCATACACGTATAAAAATGGCGGTGAAGAAGACCGTGCCTGCCGAGCACTGATGGTCGGGTGGGTGGATTAGCAAACTGGGTAATCCGAAACAGACGAAACCAAAAAATATTAACGATTATGTATGAGTGTAGCTATGGTTATAACCAACAATATCTGAAAAAGTGTCATTTTTTCACAAAATGGCAGCCTTTGAAAAAAAGTTCAAAAAATGGCATTTAAACGTACATAAAAAATGGATATTTTGGAAAATGTTTCATTTTTGTTGATTATAACCATAGCCACTTCAGTGCTCTACAAATTCCCAAAGCGGCATCAATATCGGCCGAGTAGTTTTTCTGCAAACCATGCACTCACCAAAAAAAAAAATTAATGGAAAACCACGTTTAAAGTTTTCATAACGGAACGGAACGGAACGGAACGGCCGGTCCGATGATCGCCTATTTCGACTATATCAAATATGTAGTTTCCGGGCGAAACAATTTCGCCCACATATGCTTCTCAGTAGAAGGTATCGAAATATGCATTAAAAATCGATTTTTTAAACCAAACAAATCCCCTTCAATAAAATTTGGCTTCTTTTAATTAATAATTAATAATTTATAAATTTTTTAATCTAGTTATTTTGTTACCTAGTAACTTGTTTCTATGTTTTTGTTTTTGTTTATTATTTATGTCATTTGTATATCTTTTCCTTATGAGTATATATAGTATAGTATATATATAGTATATAGTTTATTAAAACGTCGATTTTCTAAATAAAATATTCACATATTTTTTATTTCAATATTGATTGTGATTATGAACACATTACATTTTTTTTCTATAAAATTAATAATTAATTTTTTTTAGTTATACATAGATCCAATTAAATCAATCATATTATATACTGAAGTTATTCGAGATAATAAATTATTATAATTTTTTATTCGTATTTATCGAGTGTGTAAATATTTTGATATAATTAAATTTAATAATTTTTTCACAATAACAAATATTAATTTATTTTCAAAGTAACTCCAGAACAAATTATATAGCTACGGCACACACATACACAAAAAAAACTGTAGATTCATTTATAACTAACAATATTTATTGATTCCTCCACAACTACGTACAAATTACTATAATAACGGTTTACAAGATAAACAAATAATAAAAAAAAATTATTTTAATATATTATTAGTGAACGCTGTTCAGTGTACAGTGTACACTGTGTAGTAAGTAGCGATCAGTGGCGTACGTAGAAAAATATTTCGGGGAAAGAATACTGTTTTAATTTGTAAAAATAATACTGACTAATTAGAAAATAATATGAGGGAACACGGATTAGACACAAAAAAGGAGTTGTAAGAAATGGTCGTGGGGGTCTAAAGGGCAATAGCTTTCTCGGGTAACAGCGCCTTAGACAATTTTTTTTTAATTTTTAAGGTCAAACGTACTAAAACACAGCATTTATGAGTAAAATATACAAATATATATATATATATATATATATATATATATATATATAAACAAAATATAAAAGGAAATTAGGCATTTCTTAAGGTAGAAAATGGCAAATATTATGTTGGCGCATATTAAACTATAGCTAAGCGTACCCCCTAACCGCTGACTAAAAAGATTTTACTGCGGGAATACTGTACGAGAGGTATTTTCATCATTTTTATTTGATTTTGACATTTTTCAGAAGACGAAATTCAGTATTTCAGTGAAAATTATTAATTTTTTCAAAGCTATATACTAGATATATTTAAATTTTTTTAATGCGATAATTTTACGCCATTGTAGTATACAAATAACGTAATTTTCTTCTCTTTCTTTACATAAGTTGTATTATTTCATGAAGATACAGTGTGCGAAGCAATTATATACGATGTGTATAAGAAAATGATTTACAATATGTTATATACAATGCATCTAAATAAATCATATATATATATATATATATATATATATATATATATATATATATAATGTATTTAAATAATATATGTGCAATGCGTTTCAAAATCAGTCACATATTGTATTTCAGTTAACAATAATTATTCACAGAATTTTTTTTATTTAAATTAACTTTAACAAGTTAGTGTTTTATTGATTTGGTTTTTCGAATTTTAGAGAGGGGATTTATCCCCTAATCTCTCCCCCCCTCTGCGTACACCACTGGTATATAAGTATATAAATTTACCTTTAAGTTTTATTTGACTATTTACTTTTATTTACATACATCTCATATCGTTATTAATTGATGTATAATAATTATCCGGTAATGAAAGATTAACGCCTGTTTTGCACATGCGCATTTTGCTATAAGCACATTAACGTGCGCATTTATGTTATTTAATATTATGTATAGGTTATGTTACATGCGATATAGTATGTTCCGAAATTTACTTGTGTCATAATTATATTTAAAGAACTTTTTAAGTTATAATAATAGAAAATTACAAATTTATTAATAAACAAATCATTATATTTACAATAAATTAAAATCTGCAACGTATATCTTTATAACGTGCTAAAGTGTCTGTTAATTTTAAAATTTATTAATGTGTTAGTCAGTTAAAATGCGGTTTGGTTATTTTGAGCGAATGGCTAATGAACGTTTGGTTAAAAGAATTTATATGAATGATTTTGAAGGTATACGTTTGCGCTGATGTTCGATGAGTAGATGGAATGGTATAATTGAGCGAATGTTTCTAAGTATTATACTAATTTTTTTTTTTGGTTTTGATCCAAACTTTTTACTTTCAACTCAAAAGTAAACGTGTTTTTGAACTATAAACTTATGTTTTTCTAATAGAAATAAAAAATAATAGTAATTAATAGTATAATTGTTTACTATTTAGTTTAAAAATATAGTGTTTTTCTAGAATGAATATAATTGTAAAATTGTTAATAATTTTCAATTCAAGTGTAGTTTAATTTTGAGATAAAGTAAAAACCTGGGATTTAAAGTAAAATTTTTCTCGGTGTAGGAAAAGAAGAGCATGTATCAGATAGGTTAGATAAATGTGGATAAAGCTAGAATTGTTTGTCTGGATAGGAATGTTTGGAGAAAACTTATTTCGGGATAGTGGTAAGAATTTGTGCCACACACTTTTGGGTACATGGCATGATTGTGTATGTATGTAAATACATATTCAAAAATATTATTTTAAAATTTTTAAAAATTCTTTTAATATGTAGCATCATCAGTTGTTTTGAATTTTTTTTTGGTACTCTCTCTCTTTAAAACTGGCGATTATATTAAAAAAAAAAACTATTAATCATTCTTTTTTGAATAATTACAGTAAAGAATTTATGTAAATATTTAAACAGTTATATACTTGAAGAAAAATTATACTCTTACATTTATTAAATTTCTTTAAATTTAAAAAAAATAAACGGCCGGTTATATTAATTACACTTGTGGTCGGTATTTTGAATTTCGGTTAAAATTATGCGGTAGTTGGTTAAATTAAATACTTTATTAAAATGACATATTTTCTGTACTGGTTACATTAACAAGTGCTTAAATTTATATGTTTTATCTATCAAATTTAACAAATAGTTTAAAACTTGCTTAATTTTAAAGCTTAGGCCCTTAGGTCCGATATTATAATTTATTCCAAGGATAAATTTATTCCAAACTTTTTCAAAAAAATTGTACATTGTATATGGAACTGGAACATACTGTATAAAAATATAAAGCCAATATATTAACGATACAACATTACAGATACTTGCAAAGAATATTATATACACATATATTGAAAGGTGATTGATCTCGTACAATATTGTTTATCATGAAAGGACAAGGAAAATTAATCATTCCTTATTTTGAACTATCTCGACTTTAATTTCTGCGTACAATTACGTAAAGTGCTACTGGTAGTTGCAGTACTCTGTTTATTAAATACAAATTTCGTACTACTAGAGATTTGAAAAACATTAAATGGTAATATAAAAAATTTGTAAAAACATCAAATTTTTACAGTGCATCATTCCAAGTTATTTTTTAAATATTTCTAATAAATATTTCATGAAACAAAACTAGTATAAAACTAGATGGAGATGTAAGCTATTGATTACTACAAACAAAAAAAAAATAAAATTAATTCTTTTTTGAGTTAAACTACGGTATATTTCTAAGCACTTTTATCCTAGGAGATATATAGATACGTATATATGCAATGACTTATGTTTTATGATATAATTCTTTTTGCCATAATTAGATAATATTACGTTCTATTTTTTTATCCATTCATCTCATATCCATTTTATCTATTCAAAATTTTTAAAAGAAATATGTTAATTTGACGAAATTTGATACAAATTATTAAAAAAATATAATTTTGTTAAATAACTTCTTATCTAATGAAGATTTTTTGATAATTCCTTTTAGTATAACTAGATAATATGATTTAGTATTAACACAACTTTTGTTCAGTCAAAAATTTGAAAAATTAGTAGATTAATTTTAAGTATTACAATAAATGTGAAGTTAAATCGTTAAAATTGTAATTAATTAAAAACGTAATTATAATTAGTAATATATCAATTAAGAGCTTTCATTAAGTACGAGTTTTGTACTACTAGAGATTTGAAAACTATTGAATGGTAATATAAATAATTAGTAGAAATTATAAAATTTATACAGCGCATTGTTCAAATTTTTTTTTTCATATTTCTAATAAACATTTAGTAAAACAAAACTAGTACAAAACTAGAGGAAGATGTAAGCTATCGAATGCTGCAAATCGAATTAAAATTTGCTAATTAGGTTTTTATTTATTAAGCAAAATATTAGTATGGTAATGTATAGAATTTATTGCTTTATTGCTAACTTCTCAGGGGTTAAAGTAGTTTTATTTTTCAATATTTTATTCGTGAAATAAATATTTCGCATATTATCGTTTTCCAGGTATGTAAATTGCTTCTATCAGTTCCATGAAAAAACACTTTATTATAAGTTTTAAACACTTCATTAAAATGAAAAAGAATTTCATCCATGCAACAAAGTTAGTTTAGTAATAAATTTTAATTTATGCATACAACCATTATATTACTTTTGAAAATAAACTTTTTAACCGATTTGTGTATAAGATACATTGATCAGTAATTCAAATTTTCATACAAATAATGTGTTTTCGCTAAATCATTTCTTATTTTATTTATATTGTTGTTTGTTATTGCTTTCGAGACTGAAAAATTGGAAATCTTAAGACATTTTATTAGAATCGCTGTCAGAATCAGCGATAGAATGATTTATTTCTCTAGTTATTTACAATGTTTTGTAATTTTATGATTATAGTAGATAATAAATAAATGATTTTGTTTGATCTGGAGATTTTAGTGTTTTATTTGCGTTTGTTTAAGTTTAAATTTAAATTAAAAGGCCTTAAAGTTAAAGTTCTTTAATAGCCATGCCTAGGAGGGTACATATAACTGCACACGGCGGTTGGGTTTTAATCTTTTACCGAAATTTTGCATAGCAAAACTGCACGCAGGTTATTTCCGAAGAGAATTAAAATTTCAATCTAAAATCAGGTAAAAATCGGACCACCGCGTGTCGGAATAATTTGTATATATTTATTATTATTATTATGTAAGTTACATCTATTAATAAAAATATGTTCTTTATATAAATACTTTTGCTTATTTAATACACCATTGCTGTAGGATCATATATCTAACGTAACCTAACTTAACCTATTGTCTGTTTTCATAATAAATATTTGGTTATATTAATTTGTAATCTTGCTTATTATTGAAAGGACAATACAATATAAATTTCAAGTTCAATTTTCAAATTTACAAATTTGCTATAAAATAAACGAAAATATACTCCAAAACCTTTATAATTCAATAATCCGTAACCGGCGTGCAGTTTCGTTATTCAAACTTGAGATTTCTGATAGCGGCGTGCAGTTTATGTGCTCCGGCCCAGGATGTAAGGAGTTAGGCACTTGTCTTAAGTCAAAAAATACAATTGGGCGTAACATTCAAATATGTATCAATTAACTAAATTAATATGAAGTGCTAAATATAACCAACTATAATTAACAATTTATTTTGTTATAATTACAAATTAAAAATATTGAAATATTATTGATTTTGTATTAGATTATTTATCATTATTGCCATTATCAATACATACATAATACATAGATACATACACAATCACGCCATGTACCCAAAAGAATGTGGCCCAAACTCTTTCCACTATCTCGATATCCGTTTTCTCCAAACAAGCAGACTTTAGCTTCATCTACATTCATAATTCATCTCATACATGCTCTTCTATTCTTACTACTTGGAAACTTTTGTTATTATTAATAAAAAATAAAAAATTACTTATGTATTTTCTAATTCTTTTTCCAATTTATTTACATAAATTATTATTATTACAATTACAAAAAAATAAATTGTGTTGAGCCAAGATATTTGTGGCCGATGCAAAGGAATCTGGGCGAAATACGATTTTTCTGTAAGTGTTCTAAACGAAACTAAAAATAAATAAAAACACATATCAAGTAACCTTAACCAGTTACTAACAGTTGTAGAATCGTATGTATATATATATATATATATATATATATATATATATATATATATATATTATTTATATTTGTTACGTAATTTGTGAGAATTTATTTTTCTTTGGTCGAATATATAATATATGACCATCCCGGGCGATGTACAACTGCACATAATAATTTCTTGCACTTCTTTACATATTTTCAATAAGCTAATTTAAATTCTAGCAAAAATCAACAATGCGATTGTCAATTAACTTAAGTTGATTTAATAATTTTTTAATATAGCTGTCGGAGATGTCAAACTAAATACACTTGACCGTATTTCTTTGATTGAATATGCAGTTTCTGACAAATCTAACTATGCGCATTGCATTTATTGCACTTCTACACACATTTTCAATAATCAAATTCAAATTCAAGCGAAAATAAACAATACAATTATCAATTCACTTAACTTGATTTAATAGTTTTCTCACAATAGCCGCGCCGAAGATGTCAGATTATAGTAATAGTTATTTTTGGTGCTGCCATCAGTGCTGTATGTAGTAACTAATTGCTGTATTATAATGTCATTATTTTACTAGTAATCTTTCTCTACATAGACAATTTGGTAACGTAATATTAATATTATATGATAGGCTTAATGAAAAATTTAGGCCAGTATTCTCACCTCACTTTTTCGTGAAAAAGTGCTTTTATCATTAATTTCAAAATAATTTTTTGTTTCTATTTCTGATCAAATATAAATAGTTTTTTTATTTTTGATCATTTTTATTATATTTGGTATTATAAAATTTAAATAAATTATTATAAAGTGCTTAATAAATAATTTTAAGTAAACTTCAAAAGCACTTTGGGCAAAAATCACTTTTATAAATGAGGTGAGAATACGGACATACGGGCCTTACTTTGTAAAAATTTTGAAAACAAAATTTTTGTTTTCAAAGCCGATTTAGATAATAAAGTAAATATTTAATACCTGGTTTCATAAACAATAAATAAATTTACTTCAGATTATTATTATTAATAATAATAACTATTTTTTTAATAACACTAGATTTAATTTATTCCCTCTTTTTAACACAAAAATCTACAGAGTAAATACATTTACTTCTAAAGTAAATTTAACTAGCTTTAATGAAACCGAGCCGTAGATAAACTAAAAGTTTAAAATTTGTAACACTTATACTCAAAGTTATCAATAAATTTTGAACAAATATATATTATTTCCATTAAAATAAATGTTTTTTTTTTCATCTGACATGAATTTTTCAAATAAATTAGAAATTACGATTAAAAAAAACCTTCAAAAAAAATTGTTTCGTATTTTTAATTCAAAACTTGTTTAAGGGCCTAAAATATCATTTTGAAATTATTTTAGATAACTTTTTAAAATTTCTACAAATAAAGTAAGTTAACCTAATTTTTTTTTATAATTATTGATTTTGACCGGAAGTAGTATTAATACTTTCGGCTAATGCATTTTTAGTTCTTCGATTAGACAGGCTCCAAAAAATTCCGTAATAATAATTTCTAATTATTTAAATAAAAAAAATTGATATACCTCGTTTTTAACACGGATTAAGAAGTATAAAATAATTTCTTTTAGCCCCGTACAGATTTATAACCCCGTACAGAAAAACGTGGGGCAACGATATCTACTTCCTACACTCCTTACTTATAAATCTGTATGGGGGACTAGAAGAAATTATTTTATACTTTTCAGTCTGTGTTAAAACAGAGATATATTAAATTTGTTAATTTAAATACAGTCGATTCCGCTTAATTGGGACACCGCTTAATTGGGATAGCCGCTTATTTGGCACAAATCTCAAAGAACAGAAACCAAACCAAGGAACCAACAGTAAATTTACATGTTTAATTGGGACAACATTCCGCTTAATTGGGACAGTAAATTTAAGATCACAGTATATATTATGTTACAAATATGTATTCACAAGAAAAAATATTTACAAAAAATTTAATATGATACGCTTCGTATCTTTTTGATTCACAACATGGAAAATTATATTTAAAAAACTAGCAAATATGTATCAATTAATTACATTAGTATCGCGCGCCATGAACTTTTCCCCCAACACATTCATTCACGTATGAAGTACGGACCCACGCGCGCTCAAAGGTTAATGTTTACCCTCGCGTCGGCGTGGCGCGGCACCGGTCATTATAGCTGTGAGAGTCTACCCTGCTGTCTCAATCGTTACGTATTCAGTTACCACTACACCTCGCGCGTGGAAGATTCGTTAAACTTACATTTTGTCGATTTTATTTAAAAAAAATTAACTCTTGCCAAGATGCCAAGAAGTGATATGACAGTTTCTAGTAAAATTGCTTTGCTGGATAAGTGTAGAAGTGAAATGTTTCAAAAACAAAAGACAGACTACACTTGACACATTTTTGAATTGAATTAAAAATGTATGTATTTATTTATTATTTTATTTTGGAATTTATTATTATTTTTTCTTAAAAGTTTATATTTTTTTGGTTATATGTAGTTTATAGTTATTTCCAAGAATTTATAAAATAAAATTATTGAAAGAAAAATATGGATTGCTTAATTTTATGTAAAATTCGGTTAATTGGGACAGCCGCTTAATTGGGACAAAATGCCCTAGTCCCGATGTGTCCCAATTAAGCGGAATCGACTGTAATTATTTTCTGCTTTTTAGTTTTGTTTAACTTTAACTTTAACTTTAACCTAATTAATTAATTATAATTTAATAATTATAATTAATATATTTATTTTGATCAGCCTTTACTTTGTAATACATTATAAATAATTTAAATAAAAACAAACAATTACTTTGTAAATATCACAATTTAATTAACAATTTCTAATATTATTAATTAATTAGTTAATTAATAAATAATGCATTGTCATCCAATTCTGAGCGATATTTAAATTTTCATGTCTTTAGCTCATCGGGAAGTTAGTTTAAAATCGATTGCAAAATTGGAACGAGCAAAAAAAAAAAACGTGTTAAAAAACATAAAACAAATAATATGCTTATTTTTTTTGTAGGCACTGTATATGTGGTTATTCCGCTTCTGTTAGTAATAAATAATATTATCAAATTTTTTCCGAAGTCTTGTCAGAATTCTAATTCAAAATATTACAAAATGCGAGAACAGTTATCTAATATCTGTAAGGCACTTTAGATAACGTTAGCTTGAATTGTAATGCCTTGCACTCAAGGCGGGGGGAGGAGGGAAATAATCAAAATTACCTTACCTGTATCCTGTATATCCAAGCCGGTTGGTTATTATTATGATACAGACACTGGTTACTGTGGGTAACTGGAAATTTATCTAAGAAAATCGCAATGATTTTGCACGTTGACTAGGTATATGTTATGTTTATGTTATATATGTAATGTTATAGCGTAATATGAATATGTTGATAAGAAATAGCAGGAAAGAAATAAAAACAATGTAAATATGTTGTTTTTGCAAATCAAGTAGCCTGCGGATTATGTTGAATTCTATTGCGCCTGATTGTTATCCTAGTGTTATAATCAGTTGTGTACAAACTGTACATATTAGAAATATAGTGAATTCGACAAATTAATTTTTATTATATAGAATAAAATAATTGTTTAAATAAAAAAAAATATGTTAATATACCACGTTTTTAAAACGGACTAAAAGGAATAAAATAATTTTTTTTAGCTTCATAGAGATTTATAACCCCATACATGTTGTCCTGAAAATTTGTGATTGTAAATTTTTAATAGCTATGACAATACTTTGTAAGATTTAAAACGAAAAAAATGGGACGCATGTATTATCATAGCTATTAAAAATTTTCAATTACAAATTTTTAGGACAATCTGTATGAGGTCGGGAATCTGTATGGGGCTAGGAGAAATTATTTTATACTTTTTAGTCCGTTTTAAAAACGTGGTATACCTATTAATTTTTTTTTATTTTGTGTTTTTTAGTTTTCCGTGTGTGTTCTGTATTTTCTAGTTATGTGTTTTGAAAAAATATATATATTTGCTAAATACACGAATGTACGGAATTCGTAAATATGGCACAAAATAAAAATTAATATTTTTAATATTATTAATTATTTAATTAATTAGCATTAGCATTAAATAGCATTGCTTTCCAGTTCTGAGCTATGTTTAAAGTTTCAAATCTCTAGCTTTTTGAGAAGCTAGTTTAAAATCGATTGCAAATTTCTACAGCTACTTTTTACACTCCTTACTATTATCTATTGTATAAGCCTCACGTTTTCTGTTTTAAATCTAACAATTATTGTCATAGCTATTAAAAATTCACAAACATAAATTTTCATATATAAGATGACAGGAAAAAGGTCAAATAAAAATGCTCTAGTTTGTTAGCATGCGACTAGTTTCGGTATATTCAGCATACCTTCCTCAAGCAAATCTACAATATTATGACAAAGTAACTTATTAGTAATTAACCAACAACAGAATAAGTACAAAAATATTTTTTACAATAAAAAGTTACTTACGCTAATATGTTTGAACAAAAATACAACAATTTTAAATACAACAAGACAGTTGAGGGTATATTATCAACAACCAAACATCCGACACCTATACTTTCACAAAGCCATTTAATATATGAACTGCAGTGCAAAAATTGCCAAGCTACATATACCGGCCAGACTATGCAATATATTAAAAAACGCATCCAGCAACATAAGAATGATGTTAAAAAGAACGCAGACAAACCAATAGCGAGACATTGCATCGATTTCATTCATCAATTCGATTTTGATAATATCAAAATTCTTGATAAAGAAAACGTACTAAACAAAAGGTTAACAAAAGAGATGGTTTATATAAAAATTAATAAAAATAATATTAACATACAACAGGACGTGGAGAATTTAAGCGCGTCATATGGTAACATCTTAGAATTTATAAAAAATCAAAAAACCTGAAACATCCAGTTTGTTTTCAATTATGTTTCAGTCTGTTATATACAACGGTTGTGTACACATCAATTTTGTTTTTAAATTCTTGACATTTTTGTATTTATATTTATTTTACTTTTAATTTATTTATATTTTATTCCTGACTTGTGATTGTATTATTATTTTACACTGTGACAAATTGAATAATTGTAATTTAATAATTTTATATATTGTACCGAGCTGCGATTGAAACCATATAAATGTTTAATTTTTGTTCAAACATATTAGCGTAAGTAACTTTTTATTGTAAAAAATATTTTTGTACTTATTCTGTTGTTGGTTAATTACTAATAAGTTACTTTGTCATAATATTGTAGATTTGCTTGAGGAAGGTATGCTGAATATACCGAAACTAGTCGCATGCTAACAAACTAGAGCATTTTTATTTGACCTTTTTCCTGTCATCTTATATACTAAAATCAATTCGAGAGGTCGTTCAACTTTCATAATAAATTTTCAGGACAATCTATATGGGGGTCAGGAATCTGTATTTGGCTAGGAGAAATTATTTTATACTTTCAGTCCGTTTTAAAAACGTGATACATTAAAATTTTTTTATTTAAATAATTAATCAGTTAAAATTAAAATAATTATTTAAAAAATTTATTTTGTTTATTTAGCAATTTAAAAAAAAAAAACAAAACCAAAAATTATGTAATTATTTTGACAGGAAAAAGTTTAAATTAGAAAAAAAAAGAGCGAACTATTTATAAAAATGTTTATTCATATAAAATATATAACATTATGTATAAAAATATTGCACATTTTACATATAAATACAAGGAACGTACCAATAGTCTTATTAAAAAATTACAATATCATTATTTCTCTTACGAACAATTTATTGCAAGACTTACGTAAATATCTTCACTATCTACGCTTATTAAAATATTGATATCGCTTATTTCATAGAATTATTATTGCACATAAAATATAAAATTTAACAAAATTGCTAACAAAAATCGTTAAAAAATAAAAGAGGAACTTATAATTAACAAATTACAAGGTACATTTTAATCATAATTATTATATCTAGGTACTAAAAAAGTTATTTATTGCACATCTAATACTGTGTTACTATATATTTATTTATTATATAGTATTTTATTGCACACTTTCCCAAATAAATTAGATATAAATAAGTAAAAATAAATAATGCTTATAGTATAAATATTAGAAAATTGTTCTGAATTTCTCATAGTAAATCTTAAAACACAACATTAACTTTTTTCTTATACAAGAGTAGTATTTCGTAGGCTACTACGATGTGATGTCATAATGATTTTGTTTATTATTATCAATAACTATATAAATTCAATTTTTGTTTTCATTAGTTTCCGAAATTCCTATCTGGAATATGGGGCTACATGCTCGAGAAGTTGAACATATAGTTTCTTAACAATTTTTACTTACATTGGCATTAGTACACAGACAAGCAAAGTATTTACAGCTTATAGTGGGTTCCGAACCATTTTTTGTTTTCGATAGATAATAGTATTCAATACATAATAGTATTGGCAAAAATAGACCATTTGCAAACTACATAACATAAATAAAAAAACAAACATAACATATTTTAAAAAAAGATTTTTAAACTAGGTCATTTTATCAAAACTATATAGTAAAAAATAATGTAGTTTTGAAGAAAATCCTGTAACTTAAAAATCTTTATATATACAGGGTGTTCGTTCGCTTGGATGATATAGGGCAATAACATGGGATTTCGATAATATGCAGAATACTACTTTCTGAAGTAAAATTCGGAGAAATACTTATTTCGGAAAAAAGACTTTCTTCAAAATTTGCTCAAAAAAATCTGAAAAAATTCAGTAAAATTGAAAAAAAAATTAGCTACATAATAGCTAAGTAACTTTTTTCTCTAACTCATATTGATTTAGCAGGAAAAATTATTGAAAATTCTAAAAAACATTTAAAAAAATTCTAGCGCCCAAACGTTACATGTTAGCAAATTAAAACTAAAACCAAATTATATAACTTTTTATTCCTTATCGAAAAGTATTCTAAGTATTTCTCCGAATTTTACTTCAGAAAGTAGTATTCTGCATATTATCGAAATCCCATGTTATTGCCCTTTATCAACCAAGCGAACGAACACCTGTATATATATATATATATATATATATATATATATATATACATATTTTATTTTATAATATAATAAAGAATCTATATTAAAATAAAAAGTCTTCAGGATTAAGTTCTGTATAAATTTTAATTAAAAATTGACTTTTCGACGTATTCTACGTACACCATCATCAAGAAAAATATATATATATATATACAGAACATAGAAACAAGTTACTAGGTAACAAAATAAGTACATAACTAGATTATAAAATTTATAAATTATTAATTATAGGAAGCCAAATTTTATTTATGTCAATGCCTTTATACTGATTGATGTTATCTTTTTCTTTATAAATTTTTATATCTTCTCATCAATCTATTGTTAATATTGTTGGGTTTTGCAATTATTATAGTATCTTTGAATTTTACCGAACTTAATCCTAAAATCCTTTTTTATTTTATAATTTTTAGCTTTTATAAAAATTTTCTGAAAAAAATCTGTTCAGTAAAAATAAATGTATGCGCATTTAGTGTCGCGCTGAAATATCAAAAATGTTCTAATTCCTACATTTTTCTATATAGACTGTCACGAACAAATTGAACATGCGCGTGTATAAAATATTCTGTACAAATATCTATATAGAATCGAATATTGGATTGTGTAATACAGAAAATTTTCTTTGTACAGAAAACTATAAATTTTTTTGTATAGAAAAATGTATCGTATCTAATATGACATCACATCGAAATAGAGAATATTCTATATATTACTAGAATATATTGGTGATTTTTCTGATGTGATAATTAAAAAATAAAATAATATAATTATTTTTGTTTTTGGAAACATTATTATAACATGTCTTGTAAATTATTTTTGTATATTGACTATTAAAATATATTATATTTGGTACTGTTTTATTTTTTTAAATTTATTACTTACAAATATTCTTAATATAAAACCTCACAATGACACGAATAATTCAGATTATACTTGTTACATTTTCGAAAAAAATAATTTTTTTTTTTACTAACACTAGAACTACCAGGATTTGTTCTATACCTATTTCTACCAACCGGTCAAAATGACCGGTTTGATGTGTAGTTGCATGAGTAATTACTGAATAAATATATGGAATATTATGAATATGATAAAAATATTTGTTCACAACTTACTTTTACAATATTAGCAACAATGGTAAAATATTTGCCAAAATATTGTTCACTTTTTATATTTATTTCACCTCGCACCAGAAGCACCAACAAGAAAATGATACTACTTAGCCGCAGAAATGTGAACCAGAACAGAATCTTTTTATTCGTGGGACTCCCCGTATTTAGAGTAAAAAATATGTTTTGTGTATGCTACAATGTTGACAGAGTGTGTTGCTAACGCGTGTTTTAATTTTTTTGCATTTGCACAAGCAATCCTAAACTCTGGTAATGTTTTTATATGACGGTCAGAATGACCGGTTGGTATATTTAGGTATACCACATATTTATCTCTGTAAAATGAAATCGCACGAATCTAACATTTTGTAAAATTAAAGATTTTATAAATTTAGAAAAATACATACTATTCTAAATACAATATTTTTTGTAATTATGAACAAAAAGTGGTGATGAACTGATGCAACCGGTCATTTTGACCGGTTGGTAGTTCTAGTGCTAATAATACTACTAGTACTGTTTCACTTATATTATCAACACAAATTTAGGCAAAAGAATTTCAATCAATCAGTTTCCGTAATTCTTAAATCGAACATATAGTATTATAACAATTTTTACTTGCATTGTCAATGGTGCGTTTTGTTAGCCCACAGCCAAGCAAGATACCTACAGCTTATAGTGCAACCGATATCTGGTCAGTGATATAAGAATCTTAATACCAGAATTAATATTTAATTTAAATTCTGGCATAAATGCGCCGCGAACCAGGGACCTTTGGGGTCCGAGTCTAACACGCTACCACTGGCCTATGGTTGCTGTAAAATGTATTTAAGTATTTATTCAGTTCTTAAGCAAAAAGAAATTAATTTACAATTTTAAAAGAAGCTATAATTACGCTTATTGTGTACGATGTGAGCTTTTTTTGTAAATTTATCTTATATAGTAAAAAAACTCTGAATATTAATGCTGATCAAATATTTTTAATTTTTTAATTATAATTAAAATTTCTAATTTCTTTGGAATTAATTTATGACATCCTTATAAAACTATATTCTTCAAATTTTTATGGCTTAAACTTAAGCTAATGTTGTGTTTTAACTATTTTAAGTTGACGTTTGTGACAAAGTTCAAGTTTAACTTAAGCAAACTAGAGTGACTATTACAATTCCATTTTATAATTAAGTAGTTAGAGATATATAAAAAAAAATATAAATTGGTTTAGCTAAACTAATCCTTAACTATACACTGTAATATCAAGTTTTAAAATTTTATTTAAATTGGATGATTAATTTTAAGACTGAACTAAAAAACTAAAATAAAACGGCTTTAGGTTGTAGTTCTGTATTAATATTTATAAATAGTCAACGTACTCAACGTACACCATCATCAGGAAAAATTATACAAATGACATTACAGTAAATAAATAGAACATAGAAACAAGTTACTAGGTAACAAAATAAGTAACTAAAACATAAAAATTTATAAATTTTTAATTAAAGAAAGCCAAATTTTATTTAAATGAGTGTCTTCACACCGATTGATTTTATCTTTTTCTTTCTAAATTTCTATTGCTGCTTTTATCAATCTACTGTTAATATTGATGAGTTTTGCAATTATTACAGTATCTTTGATTTTTACATCATGAAGATTTTCTAACACATGCTGAGCAATAGCAGATTTATCTGGAAAGTTTAGATGTATTGATTTCTTATATTTTGATAATCAAGTAGAAACAGTTCTACCTGTTTGTCCAACATAAATCTTACCGTATTCGCACGAAGTTCTATAAATACCCGAAAATTGAAAACGAATAATATCTTTTACACTCTTCAACATGCTTTGCAATTTCATGTGTGGAAACAAGGAAACTTTGATATTCTTTCTTGATAAAACTTTGTTTATTTTATCGGTAACATTTTATACAAAAGGCAAAGAATCGTAAAATTTGAAGATACTGTAATAATTGCAAGACCCATTAATATTAACAGTAGATTGAGAAGAAAAGCAATTAAAATTTATATAAAAAAAAAATAACATCAATCAGTGTAAAGGCACTACTGATTTAAATAAAATTTGGCTTCTTTTAATTTAAAATTTATAAATTTTATGATCTAGTTACTTATTTTGTTACCTAGTAACTTATTTCTATATTTTGTTTATTCACTGTATATGTTATTTGTATTATTTTTCCTGATGAAGATGTAAAGTTGAGAACATCGAAACGTCGATTATTAATAAATATTAAATACAAAACTACAACCTAAAGTCGTTTTATTTTAATATAATAAATTCTGAAAGATCTTTTTACTATGTTAAAAAAATAAATATTATATAAATTTAAAAATAACTTATTATGAGAAATTCAAACTAAATAGTTAATAAGTTATTCAAATATATATATATATATATATATATATATATATATATATATATATATTATATAAATTGAATGAAAATCAATTGAGTTCTGAACACAATAAATAGAATGAAATGAGATCTAAAAACTACATAAATAACAATTAATTAAGTAAAAAATATTGCACGTATGAAAATTGTATAAAAAAAAGTATAAATATATCACATTATCAAGTATGGAAAACAATAGGTACATATATATTCACTAGAAAACAAACAAAAAAACATCTAGTTAGCAAAGCATTTACATAAACTAACCAAAGTTAGTATGAACTATTAAAAAAAATAAAAAAAATAAATGTTGCATATACAAAGAAAAAAAAATGAAATATTTTAATCAAATATTTTTACAGTTTTTAGCTATAAAATATGGATTTAAAATTATTATTTTTTTCATTTAAGATTCGACAATATTTGATTCAAAACGATATATTCAAATGTTTTAATTTGGTTTTTTTTTTTTCATGTAATCATTAATTATACAAAATTGGACAAAAGTATTTTTCTAGTCAAATAACAGAATCGGAATTTCAAGTTCTTTTTTTTTGTTTTTAATGTTTTTTGTAATAATGTTTTTACTCTCTGGTTTAAATTGTTTAAAAAATTAGTTAAAATATCACAGAAAAATATGTGACATACAATTAGAACTTTTTTACAATTTTTATTTTATTGTCCAAAAAGCTATTAGTTCTTTTATATTACATCACTGTTAAAATTAAAATAAATAAATCGTGACTTAAATTTAAAAAAAAAATATATTTTTTGTTTAAACATTTAAAAAATACTGCAAAATAATTGGCTGGTACTACAAGCTCGATTTTTAGTCGTTTTAGTTCATTTATTAATTCCTGCTTTTTTTGAAAATTGTATTGTTTAAAAACCGGTATTAGTTAAAATCGAGTACTATCAGATCATGTTTAAATATTTAACAACAAATAAGTTTATTAGTTCAATATTTGAATTGCTGAAAACTAGTTAAATGATTTGTTAGATTTTAATTAAAAAAAATGTATTGACTTTACCGGGATTCAAACCGCGAAAGCAGAAGATCTCAGGTTGAAATTTCGACAAGGTCAATATATTTTTCTTAATTAAAAAATTAACTAATTATTTAATTATATCATTAATGTCGATTTCAGCATTTAAATATTAAACTAATCTACGTTAAGACAACTTTGTATAATAAATAAATAAATTTATTATTATTACATTATTACTCTAAATAATCTATTATTTACATAAAAACTCTTCCTAATAAAATTTTCACTATATTTATACTCATAAAATTTATAAACAAATTTAAAATTGTTGTATTTACAAATAAACGAAAATTAATAATTAGAATCATTAGAATTTTATACTTGCAAAGAAAAAATATCTATTTAAAATAAGGGAGAATATTATAAACGCTGGTTAAATTTACTTCATAATTAAATTTTATTTGTCAACTAAATAACTTTAAAAATAAATATTACTGCAACATTTAATATTAGATTATTATTATCAATAATAATAAGGGTTTTTTTTAAATTTCATTAAATTAAATTTTTTCTCCATTTGTAATACGAAAATTTATAAAGTTTTTAAGTTTTTATAAGAATATATATATAATTTTACCTGTTGTTCAAATTTGTATAACTAATAATATTTATTAATAATTATTTTTTTATGCAACATTTAATTTTTGTAGATTGTTTAAATACAATAAGTCTGTCTACTGACTTTTTTTTATTAACAATTTAGAAACAAAATCAATTATAGTGGACAAATTTTTTTTTTAATATCATCACTATTTGATTTGCTAGGTTACTTATTCGTTAACTTAAAATAAGAAAAAAAATTAATAAATATACATATCTGTCATGTGAATTCAATCTCTCTGTAATAACTCATGCAAGGCAGCAATATAAGTTTGTGCCATTTGAAGCGTTTCAAATTTCGACAATTTCCTATCATTTCCAAGTGACGGTACCACATCGCGAAGTCGATCAAATGCATCATTTAAACTATTCATTCTTCGTCTTTCTCTTGCATTGGCCGCAAGTCGTCGCTTCTTCATAATATCAGGACCACCACCACCTGATGAAGAACTTGTAGAAGAATCATTTCCCATCTTGGTATATTTATTATCTTTTCGATATTTATTATCGCAACTAGGACCTCTATTATAATAGGAGTCCTGTTTGAAACCGCTGTTACCTTGACAAGGATATTGCCTGTATTTGTCCTGCATTGTGTAGCAATTATTATCTCGTCTGGAGTCCAAATTTGTCCAGGTTTGATTCTGGGTGCGATAGGGTTGCGAATATTGATCGGCAGGTACTGCCCTCGCCTGCGGACTGGAATAATACCGTGAATCAGGACTGGAAACTCTTGACGGACTGTGGTAGCCGTCGGATGAACCGGCGGAATATTCTGATTGATGTAAATACATGTAGGAAGCGGGCATAACCAACACGCATGCTCTAAGATTTTTCTCAAATGTTTCTAATCTGACAACTGACTGTCGTCTTTAAGATTTGTTCAACTGTTTGTAATTGGATTTGAATGTGTTCAAAACAACTGAGTGTCGTCCCGGCTGGTCGTTATGGCAAAGTGATTTGTTACATACAATTGTTTCTTGTTTGACGAGTTTTCAAACGTAGGCAATTGTTTTATTGGACGTTTTACTGATGATGTTATCGTAGAAAGCAATCTTGGATTAAAAAAAAAAAACAGATAATTGTGGATATTTATGTCAGTTCTTTTCGATATTCAGTTGCAATATCTATATTTACGCGAATAATTTATTAAAATAGTATTATAATTGTTTTAATAATATTATCTTCAACTTCTTGATTGGTAGAAAGTAATCTTTTAAGTCGATTGTAAATATGTGTGTTAATTCTTTTCAATATTTTGTCGATTTTAAATAGTATTATAGTTGTTTTAATTTGAATATTATATATTCAATTTTTTGACTGGTAAGTTGCAAATTTTATTTTTGTAACAATTTATCAAACTTATTTTATTTCAAGCTGATCTAGCTTGAAATTTTTTTCTAATAGTTAGAAAAAGTAGTAAATCAAATCTTCTAATGTCTTGATTATTATAAAAAGAAATCTTGATATGTTATTGCATTTCATTTGTATTTATAATTTTTATTTCTTTTTTAAGATTATTGGAAAAAATTCCTATCTTATTAAAGTTAACATTGATATTTGTATTTGTTTTTTTATATGTATATACTTTGATGTAAATTTGTGTTTATAACTTTATTTTTGTTTAAATTTGTTCTGATTCTTCAACTTTCTCGTTTGACAATTTTCTGTAATTTGTAACGACACTTCTACTAGAAATTTCCAGTTTAATATTACTTTAAATCACCTGCTATATATTTCGCAAAGTTATTTAAAGTTAACAGTTGTCAAATCTTTATAATACACTGTTAATTTTATTTGGTAATTGTAACTACAAGTACTTTATTTCTTCGAGAAATTCCTAGTTTGAAATTACTTTCAATAAATTGTCGATCTATTTCGACTTATTGAAAGTGACCAGTTGTCAAAACTTAACTGATAATTTTATTTGGTAGAATGTAATAAATCCTTGTACTGTACAAGTTCAACGATGTAATTTTCTATCGAATATATTGGAATGCATTTATCTTTGAACTTGTTTAATACAATACTGTTATAATTATTCGGATCTGGTCATTCATGCATTACATAGCTTGAAGGTAACGCCCGCTTCACTACATGAAAATAATACGATAATTTACGACTAACAGTATTCCACAATTTTTTTCACAATTTATCATTTAATTCCTGCGTCGAAGGCGACCGCGGCTTTGCCTCTTGTAACAAAAATTCAACCGCTTGTGCGTGTTAGTGGGTTATAAGAAAAAAAGCAAAACGATATCGACATACTTTTATATAAATATATAATCAGGTACCGCTATTCATGGCAAGAAACACTTTTGCAGAAAAAAAGAGTACTTTAGTTAGAGCACTGATGGTCACACATAAATTTAGCACAAATATCACAATAACACCACTTAATAACTTGCTTCATATTTCATTGTTTTAGAGACAGACTTAGAGAGCATCTTTGCCGTTTTTGGTAGAGTTAAAGATCCGCGTGTTTGATGATGGTACGAAGAAGAACTGACTGTTGCTGTAGCATGATGCTGTTGTGGCTGAGTACGTTCAGTGACTGGTTAGTAATAAGCGGTGTGTCGTGTTCCACTCTGTGTTGAAGAGTGTGTGTGTGTGTGTGTGTGTGTGTGTGTGTCTCGGCAAGCTGAGATTGTGGTTGATGGTCCGCGGAACGGATGTATCCTAGCGCCTTACCTACTGTATAGGAAGTGTTATTTGGTCGTTTCGCTGCACGCTTAGGTTCATTCACGCGCTTTGGCCATTGGTAATGACATTGAATTGCTGGATCGATGATGGAGATATTAATGTTTGCGTAATACACGATCTTAAGGTCGGGGCTTGTTTGTTATGTGATTTAATTAATTATTTTTTTCTTAGTTGTATAGTTGTGATTATGAGTCATATGTTAAAAAATATGTATTATATTTGTTTGTGAATATAATGCAATACTATATATTATGTTACGAGGAGTAGAAAGTGATGATTATTGTGCTGAGCCCAGATATCTGTGACTGAGACCAAGCAATCTGGACGAAACACAAAAAGAGCTTTCTATTCCGAGTGACGTATACGAATTTATTCTTCAAGCGTTCTAAACAAAATTAAACTAAAAATAAGTAAAAATACATACCAAGTAATCTTAATCTTACTAATAGTTAAAGAATAGTATGTATATGTATATATTATTTATATTTGTTACGTGATTTGTGAAAATTAATTTTTCTTTAGTCGAATATACAATTTCTGAGTACCTTGGGCGGTATACATTGCATTTTTTGCACTTCTTCATACATTTTCAATAATCAAATTTAAATTCAAGCGAAAATAAACAATGCAATTGTCAATTAATTTGACTTAATAATTTTTAATATAACCCGTCGGAAATGCCAAATTAAATGTTTTTTTGGTCGAATATTTACAGTTTCTGACCACTCTGAACGGTGCCTATCTCTTGTACTTCTTCACACATTTTCAATAATCAAATTAAAATTCAAGCGAAAATAAACAATGCAATTGTCAATTAACGTAACTTAACTTGACGTAATAGTATTTTCAATATGGCCCGCCAAAGATGTCAATTTAAATACACTTGGCCGTAGTTATTT
Organism: Clivina fossor; assembly: GCA_963966155.1. Classification (NCBI taxonomy): domain Eukaryota; kingdom Metazoa; phylum Arthropoda; class Insecta; order Coleoptera; family Carabidae; genus Clivina; species Clivina fossor. The sequence continues at coordinate 12,479,635 of OZ014553.1, read as the reverse complement.
TTATGTATATAAAATAACAACAAAAAAATTAAATAAATTTTTAGGAATTTAATAATTTATTCATTTTTTTAATAAAATGATTGACATAAATAAAGTTAATTATTTAATTTTTAACTGGTAAGTAAAAAAATCTTTCAGAACACACTATATTAAAAAAAAAAGCTTTAAGTTCTAGTTCTGTATATATATTTTATAATTATCGACGTTTTGATATACTCTTGTGTATCTTAATCATAAAGAATAACACAAATGAGATTAATAATAGAAAAACAAAATATAGAAACAAAGTTACTAGGCAACAAAATACAAGTAACTGAATAATAAAATTTCTAAATTATTAATTAAAGAAAATCAAATTTTATTTAAATCAGTGCCTTCACACTGATTTATGTTATCTTTTTTTATATATACATTTTTAAATCCAGTTACTTTTTTACTTAATAACTTATGTCTATGTTTTTTTTTTTTTGTAAATGATTAAATAAAATATATACAGAACTTAATCCTAAAGCTTTTTTTATTTTGGTAAGTAATAATTTACATAATAAGTTTGCTAAAAAAAGGCTTGATTCCTAACTGCAATTATAAAGTAAGAGACTATAATAAATAAATATTTTGATGGATTATATCTAATAAAACCTATCATTTTCCAAACTATATTCCTATATAAAACATTCTATCTCGTACAGTATTTAAGATCTTTAATCTTTATATAGGTATACATATATGGCAGCTTAAATAAAATACCAAATATACAAGTTTTTCATATGTTTTTAAATGTAATTTTATTTAAAATTTATAAGTTCATAATTTTATCATAGCCATAAAACATCATCAAAATCGTCCTATCTCTTTTTCTCTATCTTTCTCTCTTTCTCTTTCCGCATTCCATTATTTATTATAGTGAATATGTATCATACTAATGTATAGTTATTCTAATTACTGTTGCAAGCATTATACGTTATATGTTTTATTTTTGGTTTTAATTATATTTCATTATAATAATTTGTATCACTTTTTTGTCCATTTCAATTGAAACGTCAAAGATATTAATTCTCGTGCAAGAAACAAACCTTGTTAAACATCAATCTGGTATACTCTGTGAAGTTCGTCAGCTCGTATTACGTACACTCTAAAAAAATATATGTAATTTTACCTACAAACTATGAGACACTATGATGCCCAGTATTTCTAGATATAATTACTCAACTGCTGTACATTTTGACATAATTGTTTAAAAATACATAATATGTAAGTAATATTACAATTTTTTTTAGTAAAATCTCTTTTAGTAAATTTACAGAACTTCAGTAAATTTGTTGTCGGTAATTTTCTATAAATAGATAAAATTTTTCCATAAGTATATAAAATTTGTTTAGTTTTGTAATATTATTGTTGGTATAATTACATACATTTCTAAATTTTCATAGAAGATGTATTTTGAATTGAAACGAATGAATTACACTAAAAATATTTAATTATTATTATACAAAATACGTACTAAGTTTCATTATTTTGATGAATTATTACAGATATTAATAAGCAAGCTGTAATTTTACATAATTTAAGAAGTTATACCAACAATACGTAATTCTACATTAAGTATGTGATGCAATTTGCAGAAGTGAGCAATTTTCATACTTATTAGGTCATTTTTATTTACTTTAAGTATTATATAAAAATTACAGAATTTTGAAATAAAAATACCGAATATTTATAGTAAAATGAAGTAGTAAAATTTTACTGCTATTTTTCTGTAATTTTGCTATTTTTTTTTACAGTGTATCTAACGCCAGTTTTTCGTTGCGTTCGTATTTTACCTATATTCTATTCTACAACTTAATTTTATTTTTTTAATAACTGAATTTATTGTCGAAAAGAATGTGGAATAATCTGCAGGGTATTGGGTATATTTTATACAAAAATATTACAGAAAAAACTATACTAATTAAATAGTTTTAATTTCTCAAAAAGTACTTTAAATTTATAGAAAAATAAAATATATAGAAATCTATAGGAGATCTGCCATTTACATAAATGAAACAATTAAATTATTTTTATTATTTAACTTTAATACAAAATATATAATTTATGTGGGTAGGTTAGGTTAGGTTAGGTTAGGTTAGGTTAAATTATTTTTATTATTTAACTTTAATACAAAATATATAATTTAAGTGGGTAGGCCAGTTATTCAGATCTAAAAACTGTTATTTTCAAACGCACACAGCTTAAAGTGGCATGAATATTTTGGAATGGAGTAAAAAGCACTTTATTATACGTTATTCGAACAATAAAATAATATCGCTAATATTTTTTTTCTGTTGATGGATACCAGGAAAATAGCGTTTTCCGAAGGTCCTCCAAAAAAAGATGGCCTGATTGTTCCGGGGATGACCGCCTGTAAAATAAAAAAAAATGTTCCCATTAAACTCTTTTAAAGATTATGAGTGTGACTATCGACTTTTTTTGAGAATTAACAAAATTATGGCGTTTTGAAATTAAGCGAAATTTACGTCAAATTGTTTGAATTTTGGTAAATTGAGTCGAATTTTTTTTTTTGTATACCATACATGTTTTCAAAATTTAATAATTTTTTAAGTCAAAATATGTTTTTTTCTGCGGGGTGTGGTAGGGACCGGAATTGTTCAAATGGTGCATCATCTTGCATGATCTTAAAGATGAGACTTCAAATCAAACGAAAACCGGAACCGAACCGATATATATTTTTTTAATAGAACCGGAACGAAAAATATAACGGTTTGAAGTCCTGGTTTGTATATACATATTTAAGCATTTCTAAAAAAACAAACTTTGTGATTCTATTTTTAAATCTTACTTAACACATTCCGACTCTTGCCTGATGAAAAAATAAAAATAACTCGAATTAATAAATATATTCTCGGAAATAAAAAATATTCGAAATTCCAGAAGTCAATAAAACAATTAGGTTATCGATAAACAGCCAATATAAGCAGCAGAAAACCGAGAAAGGAAAGTAGAATTGGCGACAGTAACAGCGTCTACTGTTGAACACAACATCAACATTATTACCATCAGAGCCGAAGCAAAAGAACTAAACGAAAGAAAGAAATCGTTATAGAAGTCCCGTTAGAGAAAATATACATACACACACACACACACACTGTCTATATACTGTGTATGTGTGTGTGTTTGTATTTATTTCGATAAATCTATATGTATATGCATGACGGCTATTTAACAACGAACAATACATAAAACACAAAATTTATAATAACATCAATACATTAGCAAGTAATGAGAGCTATACGTAGAACAGAGATAGATGTTTAACAAGATTTATTTCTTGTGAGAGAATTCGGGTACATATAAACTGCACGCGGCTGTTAATCTTTTACCGAAATTTTGTTCGCACGTCAGTTATTTCCAAAGAGATTAAAGAATACAGATTTCAACCGAAAACCAGGTAAGAATCGGACCAGCGCAGCGCGTGTCAATAATTTGTACGGTTACCAGAAATGAGAAACTAGATATTTGGTTTGACTACAGAAAATTATCGTATATCGCAGTATATCGCAAGGCTACAATTAAAAAAAAAGAATTTTTAGAACACAAAATATTGTTGCTTAAACAAAAAGTAATTAACTCCTTAAGTGGCTCATTACATTACAATGTGGCTTCGCTAGTGGCCATGTGTTTTTATTGCTAATGCTTCAAATTGAAATTGTTATTAAACATTTTGTTTAGAAAAAAATTGTAAATATTATATTGGGGCACGCCTAACTGATAGACAAATAGATTTTATTGTAGAAATGGTATATAAAAGATATTTTTAATATTTTTATGTCATTTTTGTGAAGATGAAATAATTAATTTGACATTATTCATTTTGCTACCTACTATGCGTGTTTTATATTTATATTATATGAGTTTTTTTGTTTTATTGTTATGTAATTTATTTATGTTTTTTTTTTCTCTATTTAAGCAATGGTTGTTGCAAGCATAAGCTGTATTATTTCACCGAGATCCGAAATAACGGTACGAGATGATTAGTAAAAATTTATTTTCTATTTACGTGTCTAAAGAAATAATAATGCATTTTTAACATGCTTATTAAACCGAAACATTGAACAGATATTTTTAATAGTTACAATTTGTATTATTTCACCAAGATACAATATACATTCGATGTAACCATTACGAAATTCAAAATGCGAATATATTCGTCATAAGCGCTACGCATTACAATAGGCTATATATATATATATATATATATATATATATATATATATATATATATAACATAATCGCTTAAGGGGTTAATAATTTTGAATTTGTGAAATCAGTTTCCATTAAATTTGGACCAATAGTATAATGTTAATGTATGTGAAATATGAACTGCGTCTTAATATGCTATAGAATAAACGAAAATATATCCGCTGAGGTCGACTAGCCGTGTAGTTTCGTTATTCAAACTTGGGTTTTTTGACCGCGACGTGCAGTTTATGTGCTCTGAAATTCATATCTCTGATATGTTTTCAATTAAATTTTTCAAATACAGTAGGAATTGTATAAGGGTTTTTATTGTAAGAAACATAAAATAACATAATAACATTTAAAAAACGAATTGTTATGTTATATAACATTACAAGTATATTATATTACGTAAATAGCATTATAAGAATAATTTTTATTTGTAACTTTGAAATTATCTGTAAAGTACAGAAAAATATTACCAAATTAATTTTGATGTTCGATACACATACATATAAACACAATCCCGCCATATACCAAAAAAAGGATGTGACACAAACTCTTTCCACTATCCCGATATCAGCTTTCTCCGAACATTCCTATCCAGAGAAGCAACTTTAGCTTCATCCACATTCATGATACCTCTCATACATGCTCTTCTATTTCTACTACTTGGCAAATTTCGCTCACGCAAGCTACTCTCTCTCTATCATATCATACCAACTACTCATCGGACGTTCACGAAAACGTACTCGTAGATTACAAAAATACTGTATCTGTATCTTCATTTAGATTACATTTTCTTTAATATCTTTCAACACTAACAAATATGATAGAAAAAAATAAACAATATATATTATATTTGCCCACATTTACAACTAAAAATTAAAATAAACTAGAACATATATACATACATATATATATTCAAATATTTATTAGCTCATAAAAAAAAGTTACACGCTGAGCTTATTTATTTTTATTTTCTGCTAACATATCGTTCACTTCAGCTGTGTATATATTTGCTATACATAGATTTAAAAAATAAATAATAAAAAAACAATTTTTTTTATGAAACCAGAGTAGGTGTTTTTGTAGGTTAAGCTAATATTTTACTATATGAACATAGCTGAAAAGTAAGCAATTTACCGAGATGTCGCCTGAAGTCATATATTAATTTGCAAATTATTAGACTTGCTGTAATAATAATGGCTTTGAATATCTGCTAACCTAAAAATTTCTTACTGTATATTTTAGATTCGGTTTTAATGAAGCTACTGGTAAATCTATTTTATTTTTTAAATTGTCTCAATGGTTATATGGTAACTTTTGATACTGAATAATAAAAATCTGCTGTGGCCACCACAGATTAAATAAATTAAATTGTATTAAATAAATATATGTAATACTATTTTGACAAAAATATACCTATTTACTGAATATATATATATATATATACAGAGTTTCCAAGATAACTCTGTATGCATGGGGATCTTTGGAACTGTAGAGATGCGACCTCGGTTAAATTAGATAAAAGTTGCCTCCTGTGTAACTTTAGATCACTGATTAGTACTTTTGCTGCTGAAAATGCAAGTTTAGCTTTCGAAATACGTTTATAGCTTTTTTCAGAATTATTGTATATGGTTTAAAGAAAATTATAAGATCATATTTTAATTTATTATGACAATATGTACTAATATTATTATACACTAATGTGATGAATTGAACTGTGTTAGAATGATAAGTTTTTCAATATGAATACAAATTGATATAAAATTAAGTCGTAATATTGAATTAGTTTTAAAGCTACACATAAAGATAATCATAAAAATAGTAAAATCATGTTAGACTGATCGTAAAACATTCTTTTCTTATCAAATTTAATGCCAGCGCTACAAGCTATAAAACAAATATTAACGATTTATAAATTTATGTAAATAATGTAACAAATTTAGATCAAATTACCTAAACAACAAAATATCTTGATTAAAAACACGTATTTAGCTTTATTGTTTTTAAATAAAGTGCCAAAGTTTTACTACCTACACTCTAAAAAAAATTATATTATTTTAGCTACAAACCATGGGACACTATGATGTCCAGTATTTTTAGATATAATTACTCAACTGCAGAAATTTTACATAATTATTTAAAAAATACATAATATTAAAACTATTACAAACATTATGTAATATGATATTACCAACGTGATCGAAAAGTACACACACATATATATATATATATATATATATATATATATATATATATATATATATATATATATATATAAGAGTATTATACTTTACAACAGTAAAAAATCACATTATATATATATATATATATATATATATATATATATATATATATACAGGGTGATTTGTAATTAATTGGAAATATTTTAACTGGAGTATCCTGGGCTCAGAATATGAAGATTTGACCCAAAACACTTAGATAAAATGTGGCTCCTTACTGAGCTAGGGTGTTTTATTTAAAAATTTAAAAACGATTTTTGCCCAGTACTTAAAATCTATTTGACGTATCCTTATCATATTTGGCAGAAAGTGTAGGTACCGTACACCATACTAAATTATGTTAAACAAAAGTTTCTGGCTAGTGCCAGTGGCGTACAACAGGGGCAAGTGAGAGGTTGATCCTTCCTAAATTCTACGCCACTGGCGGAATTGTCATTTTAGCACAATTTTTCGATTCTCCAATACTTTCTGTGTAAAAACATATTCTTTCTTCGTAACGATAAAGTCACTATTTTTCGAGATATTTAAAGTTAAACATAAGCTGCATCCTTGGGATTTTTTCAAAATTTGCTCAAAAAAATCTGAAAAAATTCAGTAAAATAAAGAAAAAAATTAGCTACATAATAACTAAGTAACTTTGTTCTCTAACTCATTTTGGTTTGGCAGGAAAAATTATTGAAAATTAATATTTTTTACATTTCAATTTTTTATTTTCAATAATTTTTCCTGCCAAACCAGAATGAGTTAGAGAAAAAAGTTACTTAGTTATTATGTAGCTAATTTTTTTCTCTATTTTACTGAATATTTTCAGATTTTTTTGAGCAAATTTTGAAAAAATCCCAAGGGTGCGTCTTATGTTTAACTTTAAATATCTCAAAAAATAGTGACTTTATCGTTACGAAGGAAGAGTATGTTTTTTACACAGAAAGTACTGGAGAATCGAAAAATTGTGCTAAAATGACAATTCCGCCAGTGGCGTAGAATTTAGGAAGGATCAACCTCTCACTTGCCCCTGTTGTACGCCACTGGCACTAGCCAGAAACTTTTGTTTAACATAATTTAGTATGGTGTACGGTACCTACACTTTCTGCCAAATATGATAAGGATACGTCAAATAGTTTTTAAGTACTGGGCAAAAATCGTTTTTAAATTTTTAAATAAAACACTCTGTAGCTCAGTAAGGAGCCACATTTTATCTAAGTGTTTTGGGTCAAATCTTCATATTCTGAGCCCAGGATACTCCAGTTAAAATATTTCAAATTAATTACAAATCATCCTGTATATATGTAATATTACAGTTTTTTTTAAAATAAATTTACAAAAATAAATAAATAAAATTTGTTTAGTATTATTTGTAGGATGTATTTTGAAATGAATGAATTCCACTTAAATTTTTTTATTAGTATTATTATACAAAATATGTACTAAGTCTCATTATTTTGATTAATTATTACAGATATTAATATGCAAACTGCAATTTTACATAATTTAAGAAGTTATACCAAAAGTATGTAATTCTACATTAAGTATGTGATGTAATTTGCAGAAAGTAAGCAATTTCACATACTTATTATGCAAATTATGCAAAAATTAGAGAATTTTGAGGTATAAATACAGAATTTGTATAGTAAAATAAAATTACAGATTTTTTATAGTAAAATTTACTACTAGTTTACTGTAATTTCGCAAATTTTTTTGTACAGTGTAACCTAACATAACTGTTTTGTAAAATAATTAAACCGACAACATATAAGCAACGTTGACTACTTCAGTCAGTAATTTCTAAATAAAAACTTTGAATCTTCTAAAATGTCAAAATTTAATATAAAATTAAACAGAACTTTAACCTAACCTTTTATTTTAATATAATGAATTTCGAAAGATTTTTTACTTCTTAATTTAAACTTGATGAAACTAACATATCACCACATACAATTGTGCTGACGATATTCTTCATTTCCGTAGTGATTGTGCGTGGCGAACGTCCAGCGATTCCAAATTCCAATGTAGGTCGCTTGGCGTGCAAATCATCGCCGAGGTGTCCATAAACAGTTGAGCCTCTGGCGCCGGCTACGCCCGCTATCCGATGGCTCCTTTGCTCGCGCTGCCAAAGACCCCCCCGGCTCATAGCACGTGTTAATGCCATGTTTATATTGCGGAAAACATAGTTCGTTTTCGATTAATATACGGCGATAAACAATTGGTTTAGCTGCGTTTACCTGAAACTGTGAAACAAATATATATTGTAAATGTATCTATTATTGATTGTAATTTGTAATGATTAGCTGAAATTATTTAAAATAAGCAACTTACATTAAAGTTATTCGATTAGCTGAAATTTATTTTGATATTCGAATGAATTTTAAACGTATTTTGATTATTGTCAAATTGTTTTTTTTTTTAGTTTTCTGATTTTAAAACTAAACCGACACCCTGAATAAGGCTTTTACTTTGAAAAAAAAGGCAATGATAATATTAAATTTTATATTTAAAAATTGTTTTTTTATAATCGTTCCAAAATGTTGTTTTTCAAGTTTTAATGAATAATCAATTTTATCCATTATTTAAAAAAATTATCATAACAATACACAATCTGATTATCATTTTTCTTGTCAATATTTTTTATTACACGTTTCGATATACTCTACGTATATCATCAGGACAGCCAAGAGATTTCGAAACTTGTATTAGAACGACCTCCAATAACTTGGAGGAGAACGGTTTTAAAAGAAACTCAAGAGAGTGGAAAAAGTTGGAACGAAAATAAAAATTTAGCCAAGAATTGGACCAGTTAGAAATCTTTTATGGAAGGTCTTTGCTTCGTTTAGGAGCTATAGGAATATATTATTATATCATCAGGAAAAAATATACAAATGACATAAATAATAAACAAGCAAAACATAGAAACAAGTTACATATTAAAATAAAAAAGTTTGTTTCTATGTTTTGTTTGTTTATAATTTATATCATTATTATATTTTTTCTTGATGATGATGATATATGTAAAATATTTCAAAACGTAGATTTTTAATTAAAAATTATACAGAACTTAATCTGAAAGCTTTTTTATTTATATATAATAAATTCTGAAAGATTTTTATTACTATATTTTAAACTATTTTTTTGTGTAATAATAATTTTAAATTTTTCTTATAGAAATCACAATTTTGTTACAATTAGAATATATATATATATATATATATATATATATATATATATATATATATATATATATATATATACATATTTGTGCATGCAGTACATTTTCAGTACTAGTTACATAAATAACTATTACATATGTACACATTATGTAGAATTTTTCCAGTGTCTTTATATTCCGGGTTTCTAAAGTGGGTACTCGTCGAGTTGTTGAAAATGCATCGGTTCGGTAAATTGTAAGTACTATTAGTTCTATTATATACCAGTAGTACTAAGTAAAGTACTAATTGCCATGTTTAACAGTGCAACAAAAGTGCACTTTACTACACCGGCCACGCACACAAGCCAACAAACACTGCATGTACTCGGGGCCTGACCACTATTTAGTTTCTTATACAGTCAATATTTCATCTCTTCTTAACTTAACAAATATAACATTTTAACTAGCCGTTACTGTGTATTATATAGGTAAAATTTACAGTAACTCTTTGTTATCTAGTAGCAATACACACTGAAATTGAACTTTTATAAAAAATTTATTACATAAGTCAAACGCTTATTCATAATTTTTACCACTTTGACTACAAGAAAAAAGTAGTATAGTAACTGATAGGGTATCTGTAACATTAAAACAAAAAATATATAGAAATCCTTCATATAGTCTCTAGATGACGAATCCGAACTTAGTTTATGTGGGTGTATGGATGTGCGTCGTAGCTCGCTCGCTTGGTCGTCCGTCAAAATTTTGTGATCGCAACTCCTCCTAGACGGTTTAACCAATTTTAATGAAATTTTCAGGATAAATTTATCTAGAGCTCAAGATAGTCATGTGGTTTTATTTTTTCCAATGATATCAACGTTTCGAGAAAAAAATTACTAAAGTTTTTAAAAATTTATTGTGGCTGCATTATTTATTTTGTTTTAATCAAATTTTTACAGAAGATACCACTAGCGCATACATAAATTATATAATTTAGTAAAATACAGTTGCCAACTTTTGGTGAAAAAAATAAAAAATTTATTCCTATTTCTTATCATTTATGTGATAATGTCAAAGTGGCCATATATGGGTTTACCCATATACTTCTAATCTTATTTATTATGAGTGTAAATAATAAAATATTAGAAAAATAATACTACTTTCACATGTTATGTATAGTTTATTAAAAATATATCTATATCTTGTCAAAAAATGAAAATAATTTACATATTTTACAAATGTTTATCAAACATTTTTTTTAAAAAAATAATGATGATTTATTGCAAAGCTAAATTAACTATTAAGTCGGCATTAAAATATTAAATTTAATTATATTCTAAAGCCGTTTTATTTTAATTTAATGTTTTATTTTAAATTTTTAGCAAAACCGACTAACGTTTCAGTAATTTTTATTATTTTAATGCGTTTTTTCGATTTTTTTTCTAAAAAAAATCTTATTAAACACCATACAGGTAATATAGAAAAAATAAAGAATTTCATGTATATTTTTATTTTATTTTAAATGTAATTTTTAATAAATTAGAATGCCTACTTTATATGTTACCAACAATACACATCTGTCAATAACATTGTATGATTTAAAATATTTAGCTATTTAACAAAATTTTAATATTTAAAGTTTAAATACATTTTATTTGTAATGATTTTAATAATAATTTGATATAAAATCTTGTTATTGCAATAAATGTGTTGAATATATAAATATAAATTATTTTTTTTAGTAAAATATTTCATCTGTATGATTTTATTTCATACGTAGTTTAGTAGCGTCACTTGATGAATTCCTGAGTTCAAGTGGTATACTGTTTGACATTTCGATGTCAATTTAAATATTTATTTATATTTATAAATAAATTAATTTTAATTAAAATGTCTTCTGAAGAAGATTCAATTCCAACTAAACGAATGAAATTGGAAAATGTAATTGGTAATAGCTTAAATATTCTAACCTAACCTAACTTCGTATATATTTTAAACGTATTTGTTTTTAGATGTAACAAATAATGTTAAAGTAGAAGATAAAAACGATACTGACAGTTCAAAGAAGAAAACATCAGGTATGGTTATAATTTATTTTTATTTGTTTTTAATAATAAAAATTGATTTATTTTAGAAACGAAGAACCGTCTTTGTCCATATTTAGATACAATAAACAGACAATATTTAGATTTTGATTTTGAAAAACTATGTTCGGTTTCACTAACTCGAATAAATGTGTACGCTTGTTTAGTTTGCGGAAAATATTTTCAAGGAAGAGGAACAAATACACATGCTTATACCCATTCAGTTGGTGAGAGTCATCATGTATTCTTAAATTTACAAACATTGAAATTTTATTGTTTACCAGATAATTATGAAATTATAGGTAAGTTAAAATGAATCTAATCAAATATAGAGTGAATTTTAATAGTGTAAATTTTCAGATTCATCTTTAGATGATATAAAATACGTTTTAAATCCTACATTTTCTTTAGGACACATTAAAAATGTAGATAATAATAGTAAATTATCTCGAGCAATAGATGGGTCTTTGTATTTACCGGGAATTGTGGGCCTTAATAATATTAAAGCTAATGATTATTGCAACGTTATTTTGCAGGTATGGTAATGAATTTTAAGGTTATAATATAAATCCGAAGAAATTTCTTTTCAATCAAAGCTATAAATCGGTAAAAACATTTTTTTTGCGTTTTTTAATATTTTCGTTCCAATATATTACAAAAAAACATTGACGCAATTTATAAATCGGTTTGTAAATTTGGTTCAAACGTATTATAATTTTTTTTTGAAAAAATTCTGACTAAATATATAACAGTCACATAAATTGAACGTTTTTTTCTTAAATAAAAATACATATTTTATTAAATAAAAAATCTTTAGGTTTTATTTCTGTATAACGACATTTCAATGTACTGCACGTATATCATCATTAGGACAATAATTACAAATGATATAAATAATTATGTACGTGTAATATATCGAAACGTCAGAATTATATTAAAAATTATACAGAACTAAAACCTAAAGCTTTTTTATTTAATAAAATATGTATTTTTATTTTAATGTAATGTGTTCTGAAAGATTCTTTACTATATATTTTATAATATAATTTATTTCGAATAACGATAGATTTTAATTTTTAAATTAAATTTTATACTTAATAAACTTATTCGAAATAAAATTTATAGATGAATTACTAATACACTTGTTAGGTGGCAATGTTTTTTTTACCATAAGAAACAATGCATTGTAGCATTTTTAATTTTAAAATTACAACAAATGAAAATATGACAAGTTTTTAAATTAGTATGATTGTCGAAGTTGCTATCAAAAAACACAAAATTTATATACTAAAAATCAGACTGAAAATTTTATACGGTTTATTTTGGTTTATCAAACGTTTAAGATAATCGATTCAATTTCTAGATTCTGTTCATGATTTTACGAATAAATAATAAATGTATAAACAGAGATGAAATGATGATTATAATTGTGTTTTAGTCTCTATCTCATGTCGCACCTCTACGCGATTATTTTCTAAGAGAGGAGAATTACGCGAATATTAAACGACCACCGGGCGATTCAGTTTACATTTTAGTACAACGTTTCGGTGAATTGATGCGTAAATTATGGAACCCGAGAAATTTCAAGACTCATGTTTCACCCCATGAAATGTTACAAGCTGTCGTACTGTGGAGTCGAAAGAATTTCCAGTTTACTCAACAAGGTGAAATCTTTTTAATAATCTAAATTCAAAAACAAATTTAAAAAAGATACCTGTACCACACAATACACATAACATTTATATTGTTTTTCTATTTAATTTTAAAAATTGACATAGCGTAAAATGTAAAATAATATTTTAAAATGTGTATTTTGTTAAAAGTGTACATCTATATTTTGACAAAAAATCTTGGTTCATATATTTTATTTAAAAAAAAATGGCTATACATCAGATCTACCATACGTAAATATAGATGAGAAACGAAATACAATGATTTGTTATATTAATAAGAAATAGAGAAAAATTTTGTTTATAAACGAGTTTGTGTTTAAATTCGCTTTGCCTATAGGCGTTTTCGGTTGGCTTTGGTTTATCAAAATGAAATCAAACGCTTTCGGCTCGCAAACCATCACGTCACATAGCGTTTTGTTTTGACTTTGATTTCTCACCAAGCAAACCAAGCTCCGAGTACGGTTTGTGATTTTTCTACCCTTTGTCTTTTTCTATTAATTAATGTTATCTTTCTAATGACAATTATTTGTTGATATAACCTACTTTTTATATGGTCTTGTGCTTGTGTCTATATTTAATTTTTTGAATATTAATATTAAAAATGTATATTTGGAAGTAAAATGTTGTATATATATTAACTTCTTTTTATATTTATAAACTGATTTATAAATAGAAACATTGTTAATGCTTTATTTATTTCTTTGAAACTATAACAGAAAATAACAATATTTAAAATTTTCATTACTCAAAATCAAACTGCGCGCAAGTTTGTCACACTCGTTAAACCAAACATAAAATCAAAGTATTCGGCTGAGAATAAATCGTAACGTGTCATTATTATGACGTTTTGCAAACCGCTCGGCTAGTCAAAACTAAACCAACCAAATCGAACCGAAAATGTCTATATGTTGGTTTACGAGTCCGTTTTAGATATAAGGCGTGCCGGTTACAAAGTGTAACCGAAAACTATATGCATTTTTTTTAACGTATATAACAAAACAATCTATATTAGATATAGTATTTATATGTTTGGTTGATCTGATGACTATATTATTTATTTCTGAGATACACAACCAAGCAAATAATTTTTTAAAAAATTGCATTCATTCAATATATATTTTTAGGTGATCCAATTGATTTTCTATCATGGTTTTTGAATGCCTTGCATCGTGCATTAAACGGTTCAAAGAAACAAAACAGTTCGATAATTTATAAATCATTTCTGGGATCAATGCGAATTTATACGCGAAAAATTCCACCAACTGAATTAGACGACAAACAAAAACGTACTTTATTAGCGACAGAAGAATATAAAGAACGCGGCACAGATTCACCGTTTTTATATTTGACATGTGACTTGCCGCCGCCACCACTTTTTATCGACGAATTTAGAGAGAATATTATTCCACAGGTATGTCGAATTTATAAGTAATATAATTGACACATTACAAATTGAGTAAAAATCTGTGCAGAACATTTTTTCTTTCTTGGAAGTATTCAAACATCAACTAGTTTTGTTTCCGTAAAAAATTTAAATCGGGGATTATATTCAAGATTCACTTACAAAAAAGTTGATTAATTTGTACACTATTTACTAACTATTTTTAATATGTCGAATGTATTGTAATTAGATAATTACA
Source organism: Clivina fossor (assembly GCA_963966155.1). Taxonomy (NCBI): domain Eukaryota; kingdom Metazoa; phylum Arthropoda; class Insecta; order Coleoptera; family Carabidae; genus Clivina; species Clivina fossor. The sequence continues at coordinate 12,464,617 of OZ014553.1, read as the reverse complement.
AATTTGTTTATTTTAGGTAAATTTGTATCAATTACTGACAAAATTCAACGGTCAGACAGAAAAGGAATACAAAACTTACAAAGAAAATTTTATGAAACGATTTGAGATCACTCAATTACCGCCATATTTAATTTTGTACATAAAAAGATTTACAAAAAATACATTTTTCGTAGAGAAAAATCCTACTATTGTCAATTTTCCAGTTAAGTAAGTATATGTTTATTTGTATTTTGTAGATATTAAAGTTTAATAGATCACTGACGCTAACGTCAAGTCATTTAGGTTTTTTTGATTAAACTTGCGATTAAACTTCATTTATATTTGATTAATACGCATTTTTGTTAATATACTAATATTTAGTGATGCTGTCACGGTAATTTACCGCGATAAGTTATATGTAACGGGCAAGTTTACCTTCTATCGTTAACTACAATGTTACTAATACAAAAGCTGTGATACAATTATTAAATTGTATATAGAAGCTAACTATTTTTTAAAACGGTAAAGCATTAAATATTTGCAAACTTTTATTTTGTAAAATATGTATATGCTTAATGTATGATTTTTTATTTGTAATACATTAAGGGTGAGTTGCTGTACCGAAGCCTGAAAATTAGGTAAATTTTGGGAATTTTTTTCTCATAGAAGTGCTTTTTTAGAATGGGGTTTAAGTAATTTTATTCTTTAGTTAATGTATAGTAAAATTCAATTTTTTCGTATATAAAAAAAAAATGGCGGTTCCAGCCATTTTTATATCAAAAGAAACGTCTTGTTACACTTGATTCAAATATATAGTTTATTTTTTATTTCAATTCTCTTACGGTAACGTTACGATAACATTTCTGGTAAAAATCACAATAAAATGATCGGTAATTTAAACATTATTAGATAAAAAAAAATCATGTGTTATAATTATTAATATTATAACATATTGAACTGAACGGATATTGTATTTTTTTAGAAATATAGATTTCGGTGACATCTTAACGCCGGCAGTCAAAGCAAAACATAAGAATACAACGTACGATTTAATAGCAAATATTGTACATGATGGAGAACCGAGCAAAGGTACCTATCGTGCCCATATTTTGCACAAAGCAACCGGTAAATGGTACGAAATGCAAGATCTACACGTTACCGATATTCTACCACAGATGATCACACTTACCGAAGCTTACATACAGTTTTATGAATTAAGAAAATAAGTACTTTTCTATTTTCTGTATTAGTTAATCATATTTCTATAATAAAATTATGAATACTAGAATATATTTTGTTTTATTTATGAACCTAAAATGCAATTTTAGTTGATATTGCTTTGTCGATTAGTCGATTTTATGTTTACTATTTTATAAAACCGAATGCAATACGGAAAAACGTAATATAATATATTTATTAGAAATTAAAGGTTAATTCTAATGCATAATTGAATAAATAAAGTTTTATCTTATCTTAGAATGTATTTGCAAACATTTTAATAATTACTAGATAATTGTATTTTTTTTTATTTTAATAGATTAAACTGCATTTGATATTTTTACATTCTTATATACTGGGTGTTAACAAGAACAGATAGGTACTGTAAACAGTAAATACATTTAATTAAAAATTGCAATGTTTTTTATTTTAAATTAATTTATATATTTGAAATTTTGAATCAAAATTTTTTTTACCACGCTTATATTAGCTCACTCTGTTGTCACGATCAAATCTTGTAACCAATTTTTAGACCATTTCCTATCATCTGATCTCACTGAAATTTTGCATGTAATTTTATTCTAGGAGACAACACAATATTTAAAAAAAAAGACTAAAAAACAGAAAATAAATTATATATAAAAAACTTTTTAAACACCACGCTTATAAATTTTTTCTGGTTATCCAAATTTTTTAGAAAGGAGCGCCAGGAAACTATATATTTCGCAATGATGATTAAGCGCTCCACGCTTTTATTTCTTTCTAAAAATTTTGGATAACCGGGAAAAAATTTATTTTTCTCTTTTTAGTTCATTTAAATATAAGTGTGGTTTTTAAAAAGATTTTTTTTATATATTTTATTTTACCTGTATTCATCTTTTGATAGAAAAAGACAGAATATTTTGTAATTCTACAAGTCTTACATGTTTGAACAGAATAGATTCATTATGTTAATTTTAGCGATATATATATAAAAGTGGAAAAATTCTAATATTTGAAATTAAAAAGTTACAACTTTAATAAAATTTTCATTGATGTTAGAAAAACTTAAAAGAAAATGCTTAAATTTTTTTTCTAAACTTTTTAAAATTCTCCAGAGTCCTAAAATATTCTTTCTATACTTCATTTATTAAAAATAATTACATAAAAGCCTATAAAGATTATGTGACAATAAAATATTTGACTAGGTTACTTGCATTAATTTCCTATAACTTTACTTTCAATATTTTGTATAAATTTTTTCTGCTCGAAAATTCTAAAGAATTAAAATTTTAGAAAGATGTTACTATATTATGCATATTGTTGAAATATGATTAATAAAATAAATATACATGAATAACAATTTTTTTATTTACTTTTCTTGTGACGAACTTACATTGTTATTTCGGAAAAAATTTATAAAATTTTCCAAAAGTTATCTTGACAGATTTACGAAGACCTTGAGAAAAACTGCATTTAAATGCATTTTCAAATATTTTTCGAAATAGTAGTTAATGATTTTCCGGCAAGATACCAGAAGAAGATAAATATGGCATCGAAATTAATTTTACTTCTTGGAGTGTCGAGTGTTATTGTCAATTCTACAGCAGTTACTGTAGAAAAAGAGTAAGTTTAATTCAAATATTTCCGGATAATAACTAATACTGAAGCTATAAAAAATTGAATGTATTTAAGTGTGTACTAATAAAATTGTTTGATAAAGATGGCTTCAACAGTAATATTGTTGCTTGGCGTATCAAGTGTTACATTAAATTCTAAAACTGTTAATATTACAAAAATGTAAGTTTATTTAACATAGTAAAAAAATCTTTCAGAATTCATTATATAAAATCAAATTGCTTTAGGTTTAAGTTCGGTATTAAAATTTATTTATAATTAAAGTTTCAGTTTTCTTGAGAAAAACGAGCGTTGAGTTTCGTTGAGATATTGATTAAAAATAAATTTTAATTCAGAACTTGAACCTATATAAGTTTTATTTTATTTACCGTGTTTTTATCTATTTCTAAATAATAATAGGTCTGTCCACGATAATCACATTTCTATGTTTTAATTAGTTTTTTCTGTTATATTACTTATTTATAATTTTTTGAGATAAATATATTTTAAAAAGCGATTTTGAATCGTACCTAACAATCACACCAAAAAATACGACTATGTCATACTAGAATTATATACTTTTCTGTCATTATTTTCAGTTTTTGTTTAATATAAAAAAAATATTAAATTTAATCTCCAAAAAGTATCCACATAAATATAATAATAACAATGATTTATAGATGTCTCTTAAAAATATGAAATAAACTAAATATTTCGCATTAAATCTTGTTTTTTAGATTTATAATAAATAAATTTTGAAATTAAATATATTTTTTAATTTACTCTTAATAATTAATCTTAAATTATTAATAAAAAAAAATAGTAGAGAGGCCCATTAATTGAGTCTTGAGTCTTTCGTTTCTTCAGGCAAAAATATTAATAATTAATATAATAATAGATTATCGATTATGCTGTTAATATTAATGTCAAAAGATAAACTTTTGTTCTTGGGTTCTGAACCTGCGTTATGATTAATTATAATGTTATTAAATAACGAACGTGATAGGAAATTTAATAACATTATAATTGATTATGCTGTTAATGAATATTTTCAAGTGTTTTTGTTTTAGGTATTTGTAGACTGATAATTTTATATTATACAGTTACAGAAAATTTTAAATTTTTTATTGAAGAAAGTTTTTTGGTTTCAATGAGGAAAAATATTATACAAAAGAAAAAATAACATATCCGCTAAATCGAATTAGATGAATAAATTATAGATGTGTTTATTTAATTAGACGATATTTAAAATAACATTAGTTATTTCATCTACTACGTGCAATAATATTTTAATGTTGAATTTTTTTTTTGAGTTTGTGATTGAGTAACTTGTGAAAATTTCGGGAAAAATCTGAACATAAAAATCTCAAAATCTGTCAATATTATTATATTAATTTCACAGATATGCTTATGAACTTTTGTTCAAAATGATTACTACATACAATCTGGGTGATAGAAAATTGCTATTTCAAATCAAGTTAGATAAATAAAATTTTAGATATACAGGGTATCCTTTTAGGGGCGATAGTACACCTCAAAAGGAGTCGATAAACCGTAAAACGCCTTAGTAAAAGTCATCTCATAAACGAGATAATAATTCTTTTAGTTTTTACTGGAAATGATTAATTTGTTTTAAACTCTAGTCATCTACTACTTAATCAGCATATTGTTCAATTGTTATTACGTTTGTTATTTGACAGGTAAAGTTTTAATCTCAGTAATTCACTTTTACTATCATCTTTGTTTGACTAAATTTTTTATTATTTTTACCCTATTCTTTAAAAAATCGCGATGGACAATCGCTCATAGTCAACAAAGTTTGGGCCTTGCGTCGTGGGTGCGCCGAGCGAGACTTTGTATACAACAACATAGTGATAACTTAAGTAGTTGATTACTAGAGTTTAAAACAAATTAATAGTTTTATGTATAAACTAAAAGCATTATTATCTCGCTTATGAGACGACTTTTACTAAAAAGTTTTAAGATTTATCGATTTCTTTTGAGGTGTACTATCATCCCCCTAAAAGGATACAGAGAAGACTGTAAGCACCTTGTATAAACAAACAAGAATAAAGGAATATACATATAACAAACCATAGTATCTATTTGCATTAGTTGAATACACCAAACTTAATCATCTATTTTTGAATTAAATATTTCATCGAAATTTTTTTTTTTTTTTAGATGAAACAACAAAAAACTTTAGAGATTTTTCTGTGTATACTAAAAGTGTGTTTTCAGTAATAAATAGATAAATTACTATATTTTAATTCAATTTATTTCAGTGCTAATTCTGATCCTGCATTAAACAACAACCCCGACATACATACGAGTAGGCCTTATAATCCGTATTTCGGAAATCCGTATTTTCAAAATACGCCCAATTATCAAGATCAATCAGCTGGTCCACCCTATTACGGTCCCCCGCCATTTGTAAGGTTCTACGGTGGTCCACCACCGGGTAAGGTATTTGGTCCACCTCCAGGTAAATTCTACGGTCCACCACCGGGCAAATTTTTCGGTCCACCGCCTGGTGTTCAATTTGGACCGCCACCTGGTGTACAGTTTGGACCGCCACCTGGTGTTCAGTTTGGACCGCCACCTGGTGTTCAGTTTGGGCCGCCAGCGGGTGTTCGTTTTGGGCCACCTCCTGGTGTTCAGTTTGGGCCACCACCAGGAATACGATACGGACCTCCACCCGGTATTTTTGGGCCGTATGGAAAGTTTGGACAAAATCCCTACGCAAATAATGATTATGACTATATAATTTAAATATTTATTTTATTATTTAAATATTTAAGTATGTATTGTTTGAAATAAATATTGTTTATGAAGAATAATATGATTTTTTTGTTTGTTATAAATACAATGCTTTATAAAATAGAGATAATACCAATTTTCTATGTACAATCACTGAAAAATTTGTAATTTAGATTAAAAATTAAATATTTTTGCAATATTGAAAAAAATTTTCAGAAATAAAATGATAAAATAAAATAATTAAAACAACTTTTGGTTTAAAGTTCTGTTTAAATTATATTTGGCAAACGTCAAACCAAAAGTTTCTATTTTTAATTCAAAAATATATTACATATGTTTACAGTTTAAAAAACACAAGTCCGTATCCATAGCTCCTGTCAAGATTTCAATATTAATTTTTGCTTTTATTATATATCAAATATAAACTGTTTCTGTATGAAATATTTTAAAATATAAATAATGCTAAAAACAATTCTAGTATTTTTTAAATAAATACTTTAAAATATAGGCAGTTTTACTTAAAAGTGTTCTAAAAAAAGCTATGAATACGGGCCTATTTGTTTTTTTTATACTGTAAACATATGTTTTTACAATAGAAATATATAATAGATACTGCGGTAAGTAACGTGCAACGAATAATTTACCAGTACGTAATAATAATTATAGTAATAATAATTTATTGCCCAACAGATACAAAACAGAACAATTTAAATAATAATTAAAGTAATTTAAGTAAGTAATGCAGTACACATACAAACAAGTATAAGCAAATAATAATAATACAAAACACCTCATACAAATTAGACATAAATTTAAATTTAAAACAGAAATATATCTTCAAAATATTAGTCGGCATTTTGGCACATCACATGGATAGATGAGCGTCGCAGGACATCTGTTCTCGGTGTTTGAAGGTATAAACTCCTTGAATTTCTAGAATTCAATCTTAGAACATAAAATGGTACACAAAATAATAGGTTCGTTCTATTGAAATTCTTGAGGTTCTATTGCAAAACGCTGCCGTAAAGGATGCAGCCGTTTGCGATTTATATAATATGTAACTGCAAAGTGAATAAAACAACAAATATTGACGCAATAGTAAACAGTAGACGCAAGGGTGCGAATCGAACGGGGCTAATAAATACCGTGCATGAATTTTATGTAAAAATTTTCATGAATTTTCTCTTTTAGGATAAATATTGTCAATTTTAATGACAAGAATTTTAAGGATTTCCGTTGCAAACGACCCGGAGCCTACACATTGATACGCAAAATGTAGATACCAAATCAAACTAGCATATTCTAGTTTACTTGAAACGTTGAAATATAAGAAAAATACGAACGATTTTAAAAGAGAAATATCTCGAAACGTAAAGCACATTCTTATTAAAAAACCAAGAGATCGATTTGCAAATAAAAACATGTTTACATAATATACAAGTATGAGCTGCAAAGTTTAAGGAAGAAGAAGTATTACCTTCTTTCAAAATCAAACTAGCATATTCTAGTTTACTTGAAACGTTGAAATATAAGAAAAATACGAACGATTTTAAAAGAGAAATATCTCGAAACGTAAAGCACATTCTTATTAAAAAACCAAGAGATCGATTTGCAAATAAAAACATGTTTACATAATATACAAGTATGAGCTGCAAAGTTTAAGGAAGAAGAAGTATTACCTTCTTTCAAAATTTTAAAAAAAATGATATTGCATTTTCAGTGTTTAAAAATATTAGAACAAAAGAAAATCGCACCTAAGTTTATACGATAGTTATATCTTAAAATTACATCTATTTTTCGTTGTCTAAATGTATAAGAAGCTAGCAAATCACCGTGTATGCGTACATAATTACTAGAAAAACTGAACAAATAAAACAGTGGTTGAAGTTCGTTCAAATGTAAAAATAAATTTCTGAACAGTTATTATAATTACGAGTTTGTTATTTATTAAGAATGCTTCTAATACAATGAAACTAAAATAAGTAAATTTGGATATTTCTCTAAAATGTATTACATAATTCATATAATTTATTATCATTTTTAGTTTAAATAAATTATTAAATTAAGAATTGGCATGAAATTCAAATTACATATAGCAAAATAAAACGGTTTAAAATATATTATATTTTTGTAAAATATTAATTTTATTAATAATCGATATTTCAACGTACATCATTAAAAATTATACAAATGACATTACAGTAAATAATCAGAACAAAATGAATTATTATTATTTTTTTAAATGATAACTTTTCATTTAAATTTAATATTTTTTTGATAACATGCGTCTTAAAAACTGTAGCAAATGAAAATTACACATTTACTTTAAAACTGCTTACAAACATGTGTCTTAAATATATTTTTATTGCAATTTTATTTGCAGTAGCTTTGGCAGAAACAGAAACTGAAGAAATTGACACTACAAGGTAAGCATATTTATTAATATTATTAAATAAATATTAATATTTTATAAATACGAAATTATAGTTACACATTTTTAATGTTTATTAATAAATTAAAATCATTACGAGTGCTCTATGCAAATTGTTATAAGCATAAAAATTTCGAGAATCATAAAAGATACGATGCAGGTTAAATTGAACATTCCCCATTACTAATAATGCTTTCAGGGTTGGACTGGATAAAAAATTAAGCCCGGGGAAAGTTGAAGGATGAGATTACAGAAAAATAAAGATGAATTGTAAAAATGACACATATAAAATTAAATATAATTCATTATTTAAATCTAAGTTAAAAGACGATTTAATAAATGACTCTTTTCGAAATTTCTTTTAATGATATCTTCCTTATCTAATTTTTCCAAAATATCCTTCTCGCATGACATAAGCATGAAATCCCCGAAATTATCCTGACTTAAACAATTTCGCAATCTGTTTAAAATGTAATTTAATTTTAAAAATGTTCGTTCATATGATACTGGCAATGTTAGCACTAATTTATAAGTAAAGATTAAATTTTTGTTTGTAAAACTGAAAAACAACCGACAATGCAATTTCTACAAGTTTTACTACAGTTTGTTACATTGATTTCATCTTCTTCGCCGGTTTCAGTTTGTTTGTCATCGGATTCATTATAAATAAAATACAGGTAAACGTCGTTTTACGCCGGGGTTCCGTTCCGAGAGACACCGGCGTAAAAAAATCGGCGTAAAATGAACACAAATATAATGGACGACATAAGGTTAGTTTCGGTGTCAAAATTCTACGTCTTCGAATCCACATTCGCGTGTAAGCCTGATAATCCTTTCGTTTATGTTAATGTTATCTATTTCTTCTACACTTGCACCTTGTATAAATCCAGACAGAAGTTTACGCCAAATGCCGTTTAAACAATTGGTTGTCACTTCGTCCCAAGCAGACTTCAGATTTTTGATTCCTTTTAAAATGTCGTATGACCGCCAATAATCTTTAACGGTCTGATTGGAATTAGTATCTATCGCCTTAATCATTGCTTTTAATGTTATGTGCAAATAATACGCTTTAAAGATAGAAATTACCCCCTGATCCATGGGTTGTAATACGGAGGTTGTGTTAGTGTTAGGCATGTAAATTATCTTGACGTCCAATCCCGTGTCTAAGGTGTCAAGATTTTATGGATGTCCTGGGGCATTGTCTAATAGCGCCTACTGTCGTCTGGTGGCGCAAAACGACGTTTACCTGTATTCACTTTCATCATGGAGGACGTTAATAAATGTGTCCCATTTTCTTGAAAAAATCTAATAATTCAGATTATAAATTGTTCTTTTTAATATCTATATGTTTAACTTTCTATTAATTAAATTTATCATTAATTCAAAAGTTTTATCGAAAATATTACCACTATTGATTATGAATGCACTATTAGTTTTTAAAAAGCTTCCAAGCTTAAATTTTATATGATTGGATTATTCTTTATAATTCTTTTACAATTTTAAAATAGAACTTTTCAATTCGTTCTGCCATAGGAGATTACAATATATATATATATATATATATATATATATATATATATATATATATATATATATATATATTAGGCTGGTCCTTATTTTGGCAAAGTCGGAAATTTGTTGCTCTCACCCGCCATAATTACTCCAAATAAATTTAAAAAAATGTCCATATACTTCCCAGGTCTGTCAAATGATATTAACCTGTGCCTGTTGAAGACTCAAAATTTGCATTTAGCTTAAATGGAGAAATTGCCTTTATAGACATTTTGGGATATAACTTTTATTGTATACTTTAAAAATATTTTAAATAATATTTTAGTAATCCAAAATTCATGCTATTCCGATGATTATTAACGGAGTAGTGTGATTTCTGACTCAGAAAAAAGCTATAATGATTATTAATACATTTTACATGATATAGAATAAAATTTACACATGCGCAATAATATTTTTTATTTTCACATTTTTTTTTATATCTAACCTGACAATTGCATGTTCATCAATAATAATAAATAATAAATTATTTAGTTCATTCATTAAGTTTTGCGTCGAAAATGCATGGAAAATCGGACGTGTTCTAATTCATATATTTTTCTATATAGTCTGTCATGGATAAATTGAGCATGCGCGTGTATAAAATGTTTTGTACAGATTTCTATAGAATCGAATATTTTGTTCGTACAAAAAATTATTAATTTTTTTGTTTAGAAAAATGCATCGTAATAAATCAGCATTCTGTACCATATCCGTATAACTATGGATATCGATCATATTATACAAGCGCACCTATTTACGTATACCCCCCCTGTACTCCACAATGTGTACTCCGATGCGTACCACTATGTGTACCCCGATATGTACCACCAAGTGTACCCCGATATGTACCACCATGTGTATTCTCATGAGTACCCACCAATATGGAATCAACCGTATACATATGGTCAACTAATATGTGATTAATCATATATTTAATGTTTTTGATTTTAAATTTAATTTTAAAACATTAAAAAATAAAAAAAAAATAATTGCAAAGCTGAAAATCATAGTGATATAAGTCATATAAAGATTTTTTTCAAAAAATTGTAGTTTTGGTATTAGAAGTTTAAGAAAAGCATAAATTTTTGTTCTTTTTTAATAAAAAAATGCAAAAAACTTGAATAACTTCATTTCTAAAAAAACTTGACTAATATAGCTATGCTTCTCAACCACCAATTAAGAAAAGAAATTCCATAAAATTTAAAAAATTTAGAAATTCAACAATTGTGTAAAACCTTTATTTCATTATTTTACGTCTATGATAACAGGCAATACTAATATGAAAGATTATGTACTGGGAATTAGAAAAAAATAAAAATAGCATATTAAAAAACTGTTTTTATTAAATTATTTGATGATTGAGTGTAACGTATCTATTAATTGTCTACGATTAGAACAGATATTAATAAATTATTACGCGCAGAACTAGAACCTAAATGAAATAATGGTTGAAGTTCGTTCAATTGTCCAAATAAATTATTGATTCGGAACAGTTTTTTATAATATAATTATGACTTTGGAAATTTGGAAATTTCTGTAAAACATATTATATAATCCACATAATTTATTGTCATTTCTAGTTCAAATAAATTATTAAATTAAGAATTGGCATAAAATTCAAATTACATATAGCAAAATAAAACGGTTCAAGGTATAGTTTTGTATAAATTTTACTAGTAATCGATATTTCGACGTACTCAACGTACATCATCAAAAATTATACAAATGACATTACAATAAATAAACAGAACAAAATGCATTATCATTTTTTTTTAATGATAACCTTTGATTTAAATTTAACATTTTTTTGATAAGATGCGTCTTAAAAATTATAGCAAATAAAAATTACACATTTAGTTTAAAACTGCTTACGAACATGTATCTCAAATATATTTTTATTACAATTATTTTATTTGCAGTAGCTTTGGCAGAAACAGAAACTGAAGAAATTGCCACTACAAGGTAAGCATATTTATTATTATTAGGTATTAAATAAATATCAATTCTTTATAAATATGAAATTATAGTTAGACATTTTAAATGTTTATTAACAAAATAAAATCATTATCAGTTTGTTTCAATATTTAGAAGTGCTCTTTGCAAATACAGATTTGCATAAAGATTTCGAGAAACAGAAAAGATATGGCACAGGTTAAATTAAACATTTCCCATTACTAATAATGCATTATTAGTTGTTTTTCTTTTAAAAATTTTATAGCAAATTAAATTTTATTTAATTGGATTATTCTTTATAATTCTTTTACAATTTTAAAATATAACTTTCAATTCGTATTGTAACACATTTTTATGAAATTAAAGAGTTTTTTTTAATAGATTTCTGTAGTTACAATATTTTTAAAATTCGTAATTTTATTAAATAAAATGATAAATATAACCTGCCACAGGAAATTACAGTTATTACTATTAGTATAACTAGAAATAGCATAAAATTCTCGATAATTTGATATAAAATTTTTATTTTTGTCGCGAGATGCTTATAACTATATATATATATATATATATATATATATATATATATATATATATATATATATAATCTTAGGCGAGCGCCCATACATGCTCAGTTTGAATTGTACAGTAAAATCGTAACAAAAACTTACAGTTCTTATATGGTATATTATATTAGAATGTCCGTAAAAAATAATTTCCAGTAAAGCTAAAATCAATAATTTTACATCGAAATACATCAGAAATAATATTTTTTGTTTGTTTTTACGAATGTAAGAAATTTAACCGGTGGTTCTTAACCGGTGTTCCGTGGAATTAGGTGAAATGTTCCGCCAAACTTAGATATTCAGAAAAAAAAAATAGTATCAAATATTATGTATAAAATTTTTCAATAAATTTATAAATATATGTTTTTTCAGAATTCAGTTTAGTTTCATTTTTACATTGAAATGCTTTAAAATTGCAATTTCACAGGTACTTTTTCAAAAAATTTCTCGCGGGGGGGGGACCCCCTCCCCACACCAAGCAAATCTTGCACCATCGTTCTCGATCGGTACAGTTGAAAGGGCCCCAGTAGTTCCGCCAAAAATTTTGAGATATCAAAGTGCTCCTTCATTACCAAAAGGTTAAGAACCACTGCTCTACACAAATGAAATTTTCGGAAAACGCGTGTTAATACATACGCGATATAAACGATATATGTAAAAAAAAACTAAAATTACTACAAAAATAAAACCACAATTATACACAGATTTATACCCACACAAACGCTACGATTTAATTGCCCAATTTTGATTAGTATAGTTAAAACTGTATAATAAACTGAGTGTTTATGGGTCGCTCTAAGTATGTGTTGATAATTTCCCTTACAATGGGACCATATACAAGTTTCAATATATATTTTATAGAGATATATAAAATGCAAAAAAAATACAATAAGTTGCACTTTATGCTGGCTTTACACGATACAATTATCTGTACAAAAATTTATACAATTTTCTATACAGAACATATACAAAAATTAATAAATTTTACATGATATAGAATAAAATGTACAGGCCCATACATACGATAATAATATTTTGCATTTTGACAATTTATTTACAGTGGTACCTCGGTATACGCCTGCTTTAAAATACGTCCTGTTTGGGCGAAACAAATTTGGCTCGGTATACAACTTTTGTTTGGTATACGACTTAATTCAGTTATATGCGCCATCTATGTACAAGTAACACTATGATATCTACACTATTCACAAATTTATATTGACTTCGTTTGGTTTGAAACTATGTAATTTCTGGTGAAGAGAGTCTTTGATTGGTGTATGTACTGTTCTTTCCATGTACTAGACCAGACTATACCTTCGCGTTGCCATCTTCTATAACTTTGCAAAATTTCTTCTAATTTTAATTTTTAAGTAAAATTATATTATTTTAATTATTCATGAATTGCAAAAAGGCAAATGAAAAACAGCACAAAACTAAAAAAAATATTTTACAATCCCCATTAATATAACATATCAAGAGGAGTTGTCTTTACATGAGAACGGATTAATCATTTTTACATTACTTCTTATGGTATACGTCCTATTTGGTATAAGTCCAAACATCAGGAGCGGATTAAGGTCGTATACCAAGATTCCACTGTATATCTAATCTGAAAACTGCATACTCCACAATAATAATATTTACTGCTTCAACTAAATAATAAAAAAAAAACTGGACACATAGATATTAATTATAACACATAATTTAATGAGAGTTTTTTATATAGCTTGACACAGTTAAAAATCGTGTAAGGCCGCGTATACATCTGACATCTGATGTGAGTACAAACATAAACGAGACAAATCTAACCAAAATGGACTGGAAACTTGCAGGGTCAAAAATGGTTATGTAATTCGCACACGGCATGTTTCTAGTCCATATTGGTTATAGGTTACTTGTTCAGCTTGCCTTGTTTGCGTTTGTGCTCATCGTCAAATGTGTACACGGCCTAATATAGAAAATTTTGTTTGTACAGAAAATTATTCATATATTTTTTTTGTATAGAAAATTGCATCGTTTTAAAGTCAGCATTATGTATATGTATTACAGTTATCCATCTGTCAATGAGCCACAAAACCTTTTAATTAGAAGACTGCCAGGACCAGTACCACAATATCCGTATTCAAACCCATATCCGTATCATTATGGACATCCACCATATTATACAGGAGCACCCATTATTGTACACCCTGGATACTACCCCGGGTACTACCCCGGGTACTACCCCGGGTACTATCCCGGGTACCCTCTTGTTTACTGAAAAAATGGTCCACTGGTTTACTAATAATATATTTAATGTTTTTGATTTTAAATTTAATTTTAAAACATTAAGAAATAATAAAAAAAAAAAATTGCGAAGCTGAAAATCATAGTGGTATAAGTCATATAAAGATGACTTAAATTGCATAAAAATTCATAATATTATTGAACATTTTTAGAATTAGAAGGTTAAAAAAAAATATAAAATTAATATTTTTTTAAATAAAAAATGCCAAAAACTTGAATAACTCTATTTCTAAAAAAATTGACATACATCATTATGCTTCTCAACCATCAATTAGGAAAGGAAAATCCATAAAATTTATAAATTTAGAAAAATATATTTTTTAGCAATTGTATAAAATTCTTTATTTCATTAGTTTTCGTGTATGGTAACAGGTAAAACAAATATTAAAGATCATGTATTGGAAATTAAAAAAAATAAAAATTCTGTATTAAAAATCTGTTTTTATTACAATATTTGATGATTGAGTGTAACGTATCTGTTTATGGTATACTATTAGAGCAGATATAGTGCTCAATCCCGCTGTTGAGACTGACGTTACAATCGATCGAATGAGAAATCACAAACTACTTTAATACGTTCACTTTCTTTCTTAAAACAGCTTTTATAGCGATTTCTTTGTACTTAATAGTTGCAAAATTCTGTCCTTTATTAATTCAATAAGTAGAAAAAAAATAAAAACATATAATATATCCATATTTCTTTTCTACTAATTAATAATCTCAATAATATTTTACTTGTTGCTTGCAATTTTAGAAAGAAAATGTAAGAAATATAATATATAATATGCTATCTTTGTTGTAGGCATATACAAAATTATATAGTTCTCGCCATGAAAATCTGTTCTTTTGTCATAAATAATATACATAATTATGTATACGCGATACAAATTTTCCAAACTGAGCTAAGATCTACATCATAATACAAATTAATCTATCATATCAGTAGTGGGAAGAAGATAATCAAAACAAAATCATACACTTAGTTTTCCGAAAGAACAGATTTTCATATTGCATTATATTACATTTAAGAGTGTCCAAGCATAAACTAACAAAATTTTAACTCCGCCTAATTGATTGTGTGGAAATGTGATGAAGCAGGGTGGTGGGGTGCATTGCGGTTATTAATCATTTTCATAACGCGAGAGGTGTGTCTAAGATCAATAGTGGACATAATTTACTACCCGAAAATTAAAACGTATAGATGAGTTTGTATATTTGGGTAGTTTGTTGATTAAATATAGCAACTTTTCCGAGAGACTGAAAGATGAGTGAATGCTGGTTGCAAAGTTTTTGGTGATTTGGTGTAAAACATATTACATAATTCACATAATTTATTATCATTTCTAGTTTAAATAAATTATTAAATTAAGAATTTTCATGAAATTCAAATTATAAATAACAAGATAAAACTGCTTAAGACATAGTTTTGTATTAATTTTATTAATAATCAACGTTTTGATGTACTCAGCGTAGATCATTATCAGTAAAAAAATTATACAAATGACCATGCAGTAAATAAATAAAAACAAATGCATTACCATTTTTTTGTTTTAATGATAACCTTTGAATTAATTTTAGCGTTCTTTGATAAAACGCATCTTAAAAAATATTGCAAATAGTTTTGTTTAAACATTAAAACATTTAAATATTTAGTTTAAACCTGCTCGGAAAATGTACCATATCCGTATCCATTTGGATATCCACTATATTATACAGGACCAGCTATTTACGTATACCACCCCCCTGTGTACCCTGTGTATACATGGTATCAACCGTATACATGTTTTCCCACAATTTTAAATTTAATTTCAATACATTAAGAAAAAAAAAAAATGCGAAACTAAAAATCATAATGGTACCATAAGTCATATGAAATTTTTTTTTCAAAAATTGCATAAAAATTCTTATTATTAAACATATTTAAAAAAAAACCACCCTTCTAAAAAAAACTCGACTTACATTGCTATGCTTTTCAAACACCAATTGAGAAAGGAAAATTCATGAAATTTATATATTTAGAAAAGAATATATTTGTCAACAAATTGTATAAAAATCTATATTTCATTATTTTACGTGTATGGTAACAGGTAAAACAAATATTAAAGATCATGTATTGGAAATTAAAAAAAATAAAAATTGTATATTAAAAAACTATTTCTATTAAATTATTTGATGATTGAGTGTAATGTGTTTGGTAATGGTATACGATTAGAGCAGATAAATGAGTTTGTATATTTGGATAGTTTGTTGATTAAATATAGCAACTTTCACCGGAAGATTGAAAGACGAGACAATGCTGGTTGTAAAATTTTGATTTTGTTAGAAATGTAAATATATCCAGAGAAGTACCCCCCTTCCGGTTTTGAGTGCATGTAATGCAGTATTAATGTCTAGTCTATGTTGATATAGTAACTTAGTGGGTATAAAATTTGACTGCTGTGGAAATGGGATACGAAATAAATTGGTATATGAAAAGTTAAGATAAGATCTAAAGCGAATGTTTAATGAATGTTTGATACATATGTGAATAATATAGTAAAAAAATATTTCAAAACTCATTTATATTAAAATAAAATAGCTTTAAATTATAGTTCAGTATTAATATTTATTAATAATCGACATATTTAACGTACATTTTCATCAGGAAAGGACATATAAATGACATTTATAGTAAATTAACAAAATGTAGAAACAAGTTACTAGGTAACAAATAAATAACTAGAACATAAAATTTATAAATTTTCAAATAAAGGAAGCCAAATATCAATTAAAATTTAATTTCTTTAATTAAAAATTTATAAATTTTATGATCGTTACTTATTTTGTTGCCTAACTTGTTTCTATGTTTTGTTTAATTTACTATAAATTTCATTTGTATCTTGATTTGTATCTTCTTTTCTGATAAAGATGTACATTGAGTACGTCGAGTACGTAGATTGTTAATAAATATTAATACAGAACTATAACCTAAAGTTGTTTTATTTTAATATGTAAATAATACCGGAAATGTATGTCTGCATGAACGTCCGCTGAGTAGATTGGTTGACATGATTAATGATAAAATAACTAAGCTTTAAAATTAAGTTCTGTATAATTTTTAATTAAAAATAGACGTTTCGATATACTTCACGTATATCATCATCAGGAAAAAAATATAATAATGGCAAATAATAAATAAAACAAAATATAGAAACAAGATTTTTTATTTTAATTTGTAACTTGTCTCTATGTTTCGTTTGTTAATTATTTATTTCATTTGTATATTTTTTCCTGACAATAATATAGGTAGTTTATATCGAAATGTTTATTTTTAAATAAAATATATACAGAACTTAATCCTAAAGCTTTTAATTTTAATATAA
Source organism: Clivina fossor (assembly GCA_963966155.1). Taxonomy (NCBI): domain Eukaryota; kingdom Metazoa; phylum Arthropoda; class Insecta; order Coleoptera; family Carabidae; genus Clivina; species Clivina fossor. The sequence continues at coordinate 12,446,915 of OZ014553.1, read as the reverse complement.
TAAGTTTTGAAAGATTTTTACTATGTTAGAATAAAATAGCTTGCTCATAAATGTAAATGATACAATAGTTGCTGGTCTGGATAGGAATATCTGACGAAAACTAATTTCTACTTCAATGAAAAGAGATTGTACGTGAATGTGTGTATCTTCTGTAGAAATACACTTTAAGATTAATGGAACATAATAAAAAAAGGTCAAGTGATGCTATTTTAGAAATTAAATCTTTATTTAGTCGAATATAACCATTTATTACAAATAAATTAATATTTTTAAAACTTTCCGTTAAATAAAACGAATCATTTAAACAAATATTACTGAATATTGTAATAATTGGCTGTCATGTTGGCCAATCTTTAATTATCCCCACACTGGTCCCAGCTTGCCCAACTGTTGGACCTAAAATACACAAATAATTGTTTTTAAAACTAACCACTTTTTTGTAGAAAAATATATGTAGGTACTATATATATATTACGGTGGCCCCTATTTTAACTTTTTTTTAATTTTTTTGATTTTACCCCAAAATCTTGTATTGAATATTAAAATAAAATTTTGCAAATTTTTTCAAATTTTTTCAGTTGTATTAATCTGGCCCTAAATGGGGTTAAAGTTTTAAAAAAAAAAAGCGTTTTAAATGGCGTTTTTTAACTTTCACATACTTTGGATCGTAGTTTTTAGTATTTTGAACTGAAAAATCTGAAAATTCGTAAATTTATGTTTTAAGGGTTGCTGAATTTGAATCTGTTGTCAAAAATTAATTTTTGACAGTTGCAACTGTCAAAAAATTGTCATTAATTCCTTAATTGAGAAATTTAATGGAAATATCGAGTATATTGAGTCATTTATAGGTTTTCAAAGTCGCTGAAATCAAATTTAACGACAAAAATTTATTTTTTACAGTTGCAGCTGTCAAAAAACTGTCAAATTTGATTTCAGCGACCTCAAAAACATATAAATCATTCGATATACTCGATATTTCAATTAAATTTCTCAATTTAGGAATTAATGACAATTTTTGACATCAGATTCAAGTTCAGCGACTCTTAAAACATAAATTTACGAATTTTCAAATTTTTCAGTCTCCAAACTAGGTGAAAGTTAAAAAACGCCATTTAAAACGCTTGTGTTTTAAATATTAAAACAAAAAAAAATCAAACCTTAGTTTATATGATAGTTATATATTAAAATTACATCTATTTGTCGTTGTCTAAATTTGTAAAGAAGCTAGCAAATCACCGTGATTGCGTACATAATTACTGAAAAACTGAACAAATAAAACAGTGGTTGAAGTTCGTGCAAATGGCAAAATAAATTTCTGAACAGTTATTATAATTATGAGTTTGTTATTTATTAAGAATGCTTCTAATGCAATAAAACTAAAATAAGTAAATTTGGATATTTCTCTAAAACGTATTACATAATTCACATAATTTATTATCATTTCTGGTTCAACTAAATTATTAAATTAAGAATTGGCATGAAATTCAAATTACATATAGCAAAATAAAACGGTTTAAGATATATTTTTGTATTAATTTGACTAATAATCGATATTTCGACGTACTCAACGTACATCATTAAAAATTATACAAATCAGCACAAAATGCATTTATATTATTTTTTAAACGATAACCTTTTATTTAAATTTAATATTTTTTTGATAAGATGCATCTTAAAAACCATTGCAAATGAAAATTACACATTTAGTTTAAAACTGCTTACGAACATGTATCTCAAATATATTTTTATTGCAATTTTATTTCCAGTAGCTTTGGCAGTAACAGCATCTGAAGAAATTGACACTACAAGGTAAGCATATTTATTATTATTAAATATTAAATAAATATTAATTATTTATAAACATAAAATTATAGTTACACATTTTAAATGTTTATTAACAAATTGTTATAAGCAAATTGTTATAAGCATAAAGATTTCGAGAAACAGAAAAGATATGACACAAGTTAAATTAAACATTTCCCATTACTCATAATAGGATTATTCTTTATAATTTTTTTACAATTTTAAAATATAACTTACAACTCGTACTGTAACACATTTTTATGAAATTAAAAAGTTTTTTTTAATAGATTTTTGTAATGTTACAATATTTTTAAAATTCGTAATTTTATGAAATAAAATGATAAATATAACCTGCCACAGGAAATTATAACTAGAAATAGCATAAAATTATCGATAATTTGATATAAAATTGTTATTTCTGTCGCGAGATGCTTAAACATACATGCTCAGTTTTGATTGTACAGTAAAATCATAACGAAAACTTACAGTTCGTATATATGTTAGAGTGTGCGTAAAAAATAATTTCCAGTAAGGCTAAAATCAATAATTTTACATCGAAAAAAAAAAACAACATTAAAACACTAAAAGAACATGTCTTTTCTGCTTCCACACGTCTATCATATGCTGAAATAGCTAAACCAGCTATTATTATAACACCTAAAACAAATCAGGAAACAAAATTAATAAGAGTAGAAATTATGGAAAAAATAGAACCACCTGAGTTGTCTGTAGGAATTGAAAATATGATTGATGCAAAAAACGGTGCAATTGTAGTTAAATGTCAAAATGAAAGTAATGTTAGAAAATTGGAGCAGGATGTAAAATTTAAATTATGTGATAAATATGTAGTTAAATATGGAGAACTAAAAAAACCTACAATTAAAATTATCGAAATGAGTAAAAAGTTTTCAGAACAAGACATTACCAATTTATCTATAATTTATCTATAATATGCAGAATTCTTCTTTCTGAAGTAAAATTCGGAGAAATACTTAGAATACTTTTTGATAGGGAATAAAAAGTTATATAATTTGGTTTTTGTTTTAATTTGCTAGCATGTGCCGTTTGGGCGCTAGAATTTTTTTAAAATGTTTATTAGAATTTTCAATAATTTTTCCTGCTAAATCAGTATGAGTTAAAGAAAAAAGTTACTTAGTTAGTATGCAGTTTATTGAATTTTTTCAGATTTTTTTGAGCAAATTTTGAAAAAAGTTATATTTCAAATTTTTTAAAAATATAACTTTTTTCAAAATTTGTTCAAAAAATCTAAAAAAAATTCAGTAAAATAGAGAAAACAATTGGCTACATAATAGCTAAGTAACTTTTTTCTCTAATTCATACTGATTTAGCAGGAAAAATTATTGAAAATTCTAAGAAACATTTTAAAAAAAATTCTAGCGCCCAAACGGCACATGCTACCAAATTAAAACTAAAACCTAATTATAGAACTTTTTATTCCCTATCGAAAAGTATTCTAAGTATTTCTCCGAATTTTACTTCAGAAAGAAGTATTCTGCATATTATCGATATTCCATGTTATTGCCCTATATCAACCTGGCAAACGAACACCCTGTATATATATATAGTTCAAGGTTGCTCATTCACTGTTGTGGCGGTTCGTGGATTGAAGATTTTGTAACAATTTATAAGTTTTACTAAAACCGATTTCAGCAAGTTTGAACGGAAATACATATTGCAAAAAACGCGGTTGATTTTGTTTGAAAATTTTACAAGAAAAGAACGAACACATGTTAATAATTAATTTTATTTAAATAATAAAATAAACATTAAAATGTATTACCAAAAAAAAAAAAACTAAAATTATTACAAAAATAAAACCACAATTTATTATACACACATTTATACCACACAAACGGTACGATTTAATTGCCTAATTTTGATTAGTATAGTTAAAACTGTACAATAAACTGAGTGTTTATGGGTCGCTATAAGTATGTGTTGGTAATTTTCCTTACAACGGGACCATATACAAGTTTCAGTATATATTTTATAGAGATATATAAAATGCAAATAAAAAATACAATAAGTTGCACTTTATGCTGGCTTTACACAATACAATTATCTGTACAATAATCTATACAATTTTCTATACAGAACATATACAAATATTTATAAATTTTACATGATATAGAATAAAATGTGCAGACGCATACATACGATAATGATATTTTACATTTTGTCAATTTATTTACAGTGGTACCTCGGTATACGTCTGCTTTAAAATACGTCATGTTTGGGCTAAACAAATTTTGCTCGGTATACGACTTTTGTTCGGTAAACGACTTAATTCAGTTATACGTGCTATCTATGAACAAGTAACATTATGATATCTACACTATTCACGAATTTATATTGACTGCCTTTGGTTTAAAACTATGTAATTTCTGGTGAGGAGAGTCGTTGATTGGCGTATGTACTGTTCTTTCAATGTACTAGACCACACTATACCTTCGCGGTGCCATCTTCTATAACTTTGTTAACTAGAAGGAGTTGCGATCACAAAATTTTTACTGATGACCGACCGAGCAAGCGAGGGAGCTGACGATGCGTATATGTACACCCACATAAATTAAGTTTGGATTTGTCATCTAGAGGCTATATGAAAGATTTCTATATAATTTTCTTTTTTTTTGAAAATGTTACAGACACCGTATCGATACTATACCAGACTTTCTTTGCAGTTAAAGTGGTAAAAAACTGTACACATAAATATGAATTGATGATAATACACCACTTAAATGAGAGTTTGACGTTTCTAAAACTGTTCCGCATTCAGTTTTGCGTCGAAAATTCATGATAAATCGAAAGTGTTTTAATTCATATATTTTTCTATATATGTAGATTGGATACGGATACATTGAGCATGCGCGTGTATAAAATATTTTGTACAGATTTCTATATAAAATCGAATATTTTGTTTGTATAGAAAATTACCGTATTTGCCCAAATTTAAGGCGACACCGAAATTATTCATAAAAATATTTAAAAAAAAAAATATTCGAATTTAACGCAATTCATTCATTTTTCCTAAAAAATTCAAAGAAAATAAAATTCAATCAGATAAACATTCTATTACCTAGAACTCAAATTTTGCGCGAGTCAATTTTTTAACGGGAAATAATTAATCAAAAATATCACGTTATATTCGGGCAAATACGGTACTTATTTTTGTTGTATAGAAAAATGCATCCTAATAAGTCAGAAAAAGTACTAGTTGGACCAGTACCATATCCGTATCCATTTGGATATCCACCATATTATACAGGACCAGCTATTTACGTATACCACCCCCCTGTCTACCCATCTGTGTGCCCACCTGTGTATACATGGTATCAACCGTATTCATGTTTTCCCACAATTTACTAATCGTATATATTTAATGTTTTTGAATTTAAATTTAATTTCAAAACATTAAGAAATAAAAAAAAATGCGAAACTGAAAATCATAATGGTATAAGCCACATCAAGATTTTTTCAAAAAATTGTATAAAAATTCATATTATTAAACATATTTGAAAAAAAAACCACCTTTCTAAAAAAATTTGACTTACATCGCTATGCTTTTCAACCACCAATTAAGAAAGGAAAATTCATGAAATTTAATATTTAGAAAAAATATATTTGTCAACAATTGTATAAAAACCTATATTATTTTCGTGTATGATCAGGTAAAACAAGTATTAAAGATCATGTATTAGAAATTAGAAAAAATAAAAATTGTATATTAAAAAACTATTTTTATAAAATTATTTGACGATTGAGTGTAATGTGTCTGTTAATGGTATACAATTAGAGCAGGTAAATGAGTTTGTATATTTGGGTAGTTTGTTGATTAACTATAGCAACTTTTACCGGAAAATTTAAAGACGAGTGAATGCTGGTTGTAAGGTTTTGGATTAGTTAGATTGGATTGGCCAATCCAACACGATATTCCAGCCAATCTACACCCCCCTCCAAAAACTAGAAGATATAAATTGACACGACAACGCACGGACCAACGTACTTGATAATGATCGCAAGATCGAAAAAGAACAATATACAAGTTCAGGAAAATAAAAACAAAATAAATTATAATAATAAAGGTAGTTTATATCAAAATGTTTATTTTTAAATAAAATATATACAGAACTGTATCCTAAAGCTTTTAATTTTAATTTAATAAATTTTGAAAGATTTTTTACTATGTTAAGAATAAAATAGCTTGCTCATAAACGTAAATGATGCAAAAGTTGCTGATCTGGATAGAATTGTCTCACGGAAACTAATTTCTATTTTAATGAAAAGAGTTTATGCCACATCCTTATGAGTACATGGCTTGATTGCATATGAATATGTGTATTTGTAGAAATACACTTTAAGATTAATGGAACATAATAAAAAAAGGTCAAGTGTTGCTATTTTAGAAATTAAATATTTATTTAGTCGAATATGACCATTTATTACAAATAAATTAATATTTATAAAACTTTCCGTTAAACAAAACGAGTCATTTAATAAATATTACAGAATATTGTAATAATTAGCTGTCATGTTGCTCAATCTCTAATTATCCCCACACTGGTCCCAGCTTGCCCCACTGTTGACCTAAAATACACAAATAGTTATTTTTAAAACCAATCACTTGTTTGTATAAAAAGATTTTTTTAAATTGTTTAAAATGTTTTGTTATATCAGCAAGAAATAGTTTTATATAACATAGAATATATATTATATATATATATATATATATATATATATATATATATATATATATATAAAATAAAACGGCAAATTAGTAATATTTTTTATTATATTACATCTCTTACTCATGTAGCTGCATAAAATATAATTATTAATAATATTAAATGAAACTAAAATAAAACGGCTTTAGGTTTAAGTTTTGTATTAATAACATAATAATAAATAAAAATAACATTTACAGTAAATAACAGAACATAGAAACTAGATCATAAAATTTTTATAAATTTTTAATTAATCAGTTTTCCTGATGCAGACGTACGTTAAATATTAATACAGAACTTAAACTAAAAAGCAATTTTATTTTAGTTTTATACAATATTAACAATAACTACATTTTATGCAGCTAGGTGAGTAATGGGGATGTAACATAATAAAAAATATTATTAATTCGACTATTGAGTTTTACTGCGAGTTACCTACAATAAAACTAATAGATTATAAATTAAATCAATTGAAGTTGCTGTTGGCACTCGGTGAAACATTGTAAATGAAATAAAATAAAATAAAACACTCGGTTGAAGTTTCACAAAATTAAAAAGTTATAAACTTTATTAGCTAATTTCGGCAGTTATGCCATCATCAGAAGTTATAATACAAAAAAGTATAACAAGTGTCTATATATATATATATATATATATATATATATATATATATATATATATATATATATATATATATATATATATATATATATACATTTTATCCATACATATTGAAAACAAACAAAAAAGAGGGGGGGAATTATTTTGAAAATTTATGTAGAAAAACATCTGTAAAAGGTGAATTTAACAAACTAAGTTGATCGTTCAGTAATTTTGCATCTGTACCTAACGCTTTCTTAATTTCAAAGTTTTCCAAGAAGGTGAGTTTTAATCCTTTACAATGTAAGTGTAAAATTTTCAAGTTTTCTATGGAACAATTATGGTTAAATTCAATTAAGTGATTTGCTAAATTAGAATTGGTTTTACCATGTATAAAGCTATTAATGTGCTCTTTAAACCTAATCTTAAAACTACGGCCTGTTTGGCCTACATAAACAGAATTACAGTCATTACATTCTATTTTATAAATACCTGATTTATACAGTTTGTTGTTACACATTAACTTATTATTAACAAAAATATGTTTTAGAGTAAATTTATTGTAGAACGCTGTTGTTATATTTAATTTTCGCCAATTCATAGCTAGACTAAAACTAAGATCTTTGACATAATTTAATTTTTTATAAATTTTATTAGAAGGTTTCTCCGTTGTTACAGGGTATATATCTTTTAAAATTTTTTGTTTGTGTTTCTTATTTACTAAGGAAGTGACAGTTGACTCTTTGTAACCATTGTTTTTAGCAATATTTAAAATAATTAAAAGTTCTTTGTTATAATTTACTTTATTCATCGGAATATTGACTAGTCTATAAGTTAAACTATGAAGTGCAGCTAATAGCTTTATACATGGTAAAACCAATTCTAATTTAGCAAATCACTTAATTGAATTTAACCATAATTGTTCCATAGAAAACTTGAAAATTTTACACTTACATTGTAAAGGATTAAAACTCACCTTCTTGGAAAACTTTGAAATTAAGAAAGCGTTAGGTACAGATGCAAAATTACTGAACGATCAACTTAGTTTGTTAAATTCACCTTTTACAGATGTTTTTCTACATAAATTTTCAAAATAATTCCCCCCCTCTTTTTTGTTTGTTTTCAATATGTATGGATAAAATGTATATATATATATATATATATATATATATATATATATATATATATATATATATATATATATAGACACTTGTTATACTTTTTTGTATTATAACTTCTGATGATGGCATAACTGCCGAAATTAGCTAATAAAGTTTATAACTTTTTAATTTTGTGAAACTTCAACCGAGTGTTTTATTTTATTTTATTTCATTTAATAGATTATAACTGTTATGTTATCTTGATCGAATGCCTAATGAACGTTTAGTTAAAAAAAATTTTATGAATGATTTTGAAGCTATACGTTTGCTAGTGGACGTCCGATGAGTAGTTGGATTAGTATGATTGAAAGTAGTAGAAATAGAAAAGCATGTATTTCTAGGTATTATGAATAAGAATAAAGCTAAATTTGCTTGTTAGAGATATTTGGAGGAAACTGATTTCGGGAAAGTGGAAAGAGTTTGTGCCACACAATTTTGAGTATATGGCGTGATTGTGTATGTATGTATGTATGTATGTATGTTATCAGTGTTGGCAGTTTACAATTACAATTACAATTGTAATGGATCTATTATCTATTATGTTTTACAAAAAAAAAAAAACGATTATAAAGTATATATCAATAGTTATAATAAATTAAATCGCCGCAAATGACCATAGAAGTTGCGCGGCTATATATAAAAAAAAAAAAAAAAAAAATAAATTAAATGATTTCAATTTAAATTATTAGGTACTTATTTATTTATTTTTCAAATAAAATTTAAGTTTTGTTTTGTTGTTTATTAATGTTGTTATATCTTTATTTACATAACATAGAAAAAAATCTGTCCGAACTCATTATATTAAAATAAAACGGCTTTAGTTTCTAGTTCTGTATAAATATTTATTATTAATTGACGTACTCAACGTACATGTTCATCAGGAAAAAAATGCAAATAACATTTTCAGTAAATGAACAAAACATGGAAATAAGTGTAAAGGTACTGATTTAAATAAAATTTGGCTTTCTTTTATTAAAATTTATAAATTTCATAATCTAGTTACAAATTTTGTTGTCTAGTATCTTGTTTCCATGTTCTGTTTATTTACTGTAAAAGTCATTTGTTTCTTCTTTCCTGATGAAGATGTACGTTGAATAGGTCGATTATTAATAAATATTAATACAGAACTACAACCTACAGCGGTTTTTTTTTAATATAATGAGTTTTAAAAGATTTTTTTGCTATGTTATTATAACTAAGTCACAAGAACTAAAAATAACATCAGATTAGATTTTTGCCGAATAAATATTGTGAAAAAACTACCAATGAATCTGGGAGCTGTACTTTTTAATATGTGTTCTACTGCAATACGACATATTCAAAATAAAGAGTTTTTTTTTTGCTCGATAATGCCTTTTTTGATATTACTGAATTCATAAATGATATTCACAAACTTAATGTTCAATGTATTGAATTAAATTACCATTTTCTTTTGGTGGTGATCTGCCTCTATTATTATTGTTTCCTAAACAGAAATAAATATATTAGTTATTATTATTATTATTATTATTATTATTATTATTATTATTATTATTATTATTATTAGATAATTTAAACTTATTTCAACTTACGTGGTTGAGAATTTCCATGATATCTTCGAGAATTTAAAAATTCGATTTTCCCTAAAAAAAATAACATATGTAATTGTTAAAAAATAAAAATAAATTGAAGGTGATGTTTAATTTTATTTTTAATGTTAGTTTTCGCAAGTTTTCGAACAATTGAAAGCTACAAGAAACTTGTAACTTTTCGTTAATATAGAACTATTAATTTCAATGTAAAGGTTATTCACTGTTTTTAAAATTTAAATTTTACTTATCACAGTAAACAATGTTTCAAAACTCATTAAGTAAAATAATGTAACAGTCATGGATATTTGATATTTAAGAATTTCGGTACTTAGAACGTTGAGATATACATTACTGTTTAGTGCATTGAACTTTGTCAGTTTGTCAGCATTTTTAGTCGTCGCGTCGTTTAAAGTTCGATTGCATTCGATTTTTGTTTGAGCTGCATTTTTATTAATCTACTTTAGTCGAAAAGTAAATTATTTTAATTGAGTTACGGATAGTTATCCAAGAGAATAACTTTAAACTTTAAGTTACTGATCGACGTATAAAACAGTTAGTTCATATATTGTAATAATTTTTAGTTATTTTGTAAAATATTTTGTTAACTAATTTTATTTATTATTTAATAAAATTATCTTTTAAATTGTTTTCGTTCATTTTTTATTAAAAACTTCAAGAAATCAAACACGTTTGTTACAATCTATATTTCCGCTCGGACTTGCCGAAAAAGTTTTAGTAAAACTTATAGATTGTTACAATAAAAAAACTTTAGGTTTAAGTTCTTTATTAAATAATATTTATTAATAATTTTAATGTATCAATTTTCCTGATGAATGCGGACGTTGAGTTCATCGAAACATCGATTATTAATAAAGAACTTAAATCTAACAAACCGTTATTTTTAACGAAAATGATATAGAATACAACCGATAAACAATTGTAATATATGAGACATTTTTGATACAACTTGATTAATTTTTATAATTTTTCATGGGTGGTTTACAAAAACATTATTTTTTATTATTTTTTACGGACCCCCTAAAAAAAACTTTATTAAAAAAGAAATTGTTTGAGCCAAGTATCGTCGAAAAATGTTGATATTAAGCCGTGCCCCACTCAAGTTGAAATTTAAATAGAATTTAACATGGGTTTTGGACAGTTTCATATATGGCGCGTTATAACTGCCGCGATTCTCGACAGTTCTTGTTTGCTCAACGATTTTAATATTCTATTAAGATCACGGAATTCGAGTGTTATATATATATATATATATATATATATATATATATATATATATATATATGTAACAGTCATGGATATTTAATATTTAAGAATTTAGGAAGTTAGTACGTTTACATATCCATGACTGTCGAGTGCATCGAACTTTGTCATTTTGTCAGCATTTTTAGTCGTCGTTCAAAGTTTGATTGCATTCGATTTTTGTTTAAGCTGCATTTTTATAAATCCACTTTAGTCGAAAATTAAATGAGTTTAATTTAGTTACGGATAGATATCCAAGTGAAGAACATTAAACAATTGAGTTACGAATAGACATCCAAGAGTAGAACATTAAATTGTAAGCTACAAATACTGTCCATATATTGTCATAATTTTTAGTTATTTTGTAAAATCATTTGTTAATTAATTTTATTTATTATTTAATAAAATTATCTTTTAAATTGTTCTCCTGTTCTTTTTATTAAAACCTTCAAGAAATCAACCACGTATGTGCAATCTATATTTCCGCTCGGCCTGGCCGAAATCGTTTTAGTAAAACATATAAGTTGTTACATATATATATATATATATATATATATATATATATATATATATATATATATATATATATATATATATATATTACAGTCAATGAGATTAATAGGTAATTATGAAAAATTCTCGAAAAATATGAAAATTGGAAAATGTGATAAAATATTATGTAGTTACATAATAATTTATCACTAGTAAATAAATATACAACTACTTTTTTTACCTAACCAACCTTGTAAAAAAAGTTGCCATTTTACATTAAAATCCATAGTAAAAAATTACATATTATTTTATTAAAACGATAATTTTTTTTTTGTAAAAAATATAATTTTGTAATTATAAATAAAATAATTAATATACCAAAGTATATATGTTTTTTTTTAACGAAAAAGTAAGTAATTACTTGCATAAAATATACATATTTTATATGTATATAACGTAAAATTTTTCCTGTGACGTCTAAAAATTTACATATTAAACTGGTGTAAATCAGTTGCTCCAGATTTTTATGTAAAATTACCGAATTTTTTATACAGTATAATACTAAAGCTAAGTAAATTAGTTTTAAAAAGTACTTATTCAAATACAAACACAAATACTACTTGCAAAGTATTTAAATGCTATATATATATATGTAGCATTTTTTAAAAAAATATTGTTTGTGGTTTAAGGAAAATTATTTTATTTGATTAACCTTTCGCCAAAGTAAAATTATATTTTAATTTATAACAAATAAACAAATAAATGGTTTCCCGTCGCGCATTACTGCGCAACTGCAGCTTTTCCGTTGTGCGTTGCTGCGCAACTACGCTGTCATTTGAGATTTTCAGGTTGGCATCAAACATAATTTTTCAAATTTTTGAAAACCAAGATGAAATCGTAGAAAGATAAAACCAATTGAACCAATTAAAATGACACCACTATCATCAAAATCGGTTCAGGGGTTTAGGAGGAGATGCTGGAGAAACATACATACAAACATTTGACAATTAGCGAGATTAATAATTTTTTTTAATGCAAAATTTTTTATTTTTTAATTTAATCTAAATTTTTATTTTTTAATAAAACTTACCTGGTTTAATGATATAAGGCTTCATACATTCCTCATCAGTTTGACAATATGCTTTACCCGAAATGCACTTACAATCCCGACACCTATATTCTCTCCAGGTTGCTCCATTATTAGAGCACGACTTTGCTGAAAAATAACATATTAAACTATTAATTAATATTTTGTTTTTGTTAGTGTAAATTTTTTAGTTTTATATTTTATTATAATAATTACAAACTGTATATATTGAAATTTATTATTACATATTTTTACAGAAAAATTTGCAAGGAAAAAAGAAATCTTTCCCAAACTTTTTACGATAAATTTTTTAATAAAATTAATTAATTAATTAACTAGTAATTTTAATTCATCTGCTGATGCACAAATTTCAAATAAAATACTATTACTGACAAGTAACAAAATATAAATATTTGTTTAGACTTTTCATTATCTGTGACTCTTACAATAAAAAAAATATTACAAACTTATTATAATTTTTTGTTGTTGTTGTAGATAATTAATTATTAATTTAAAAACGATGTAGTTAGGATTGTGTAATCGGTTGTGGTTCGCTTCAGTATGAATTTAAAAATTTAAAAACCAAACTTGTACAGGGTGAAATAAAACTGCTTTAGATTAAAGTTCCGTATATTTGTTTAAAATCGACGATTCGACAAAACTCAACGTCCGTCTTCATCAGGATAAATAATAAATGTATCATTTATCCTGATAAAGACAGATGTTGAGTTTTGTCGAAACGTCAATTTTAAATAAATATTAACAAGTAACTTTAATCTAAAGCAGTTTTATTTTAATATAATGAGTTTTAAAAGATTTTTTACTATGTTATACAACTTTATTTATTTATTTAGTTAGTTAAAATATTTAGTTAAAATACAAAATGTGCATAAAACTACGTCATACAACACTATAAAATGCATTTTTAATTAAGAATTTCTTGATAATAAAAATAAACTTATTTCTATTTAGGTTACGAACCTGAACTGGAAGCACATTGAAAAGCGCTGAGCCTACATTTACCGGCAAATTTTTTGTTATTTTTAATTTACAAATATTCAATCTAATATTTTCTTTATTTCTTGTGTTAAACTCATGTACATTTTTATGTTTTGGTAATTTACTTAAATTATCTATAGTATGGGTCAGACATTGCAAAATATAAATACAAGGCAGAGTCAGTATTTGTAAATTTATGAAGTGTTGTCTACATGATTGGCGATATTTACTTTTAGTTAAAATTCTTATTGATATTTTCTGCAGCTTAAAAATTCGTTCACTGTTCAAAATTTCCCCACAAAAGACAACCGTAAAACAAATGGTTCTGAATTGTAGCATAATACAATGTACGTAATATTTCGAATGACACTACTTCCATCAGCTTACGTAACATAAAGTTCCCTATATTAATTTTACTGGCAATATGACTTATGTGATTTTTCCAGTTCAATTCACCATCGAGAAGAAAACCCAAAAATTTGGTAGCAATTTTTGCGCTGTATAGTAATTCTGTAGTTGAATTAACTATTCTATTTACACTGAAAACCATATTTTGTGTTTTATCACTATTGAGTATTAGTTTATTTAATGAAAACCATTCTGTTGCTTGGTTAGTAGTAATACTAATAATATTATTAATATTAGCTGGTGAAAAACTACTATTTATGAAAGCAGTGTCATCCGCATACATAAAGGTGTCAGCATTATTAATGTTGCAAGGTAAATTGTTCATGTAAATTATGAAAAGTAAAGGTCCTAAAACGGAGCCTTGCAGTACTCCAAATGTAATTTCTTTATAATCGGAAAATGTATTATTGAAAAATGTTGTTTGTTGTCTTACCCCGTAATGATATAACTTGTGTCTTAAAATGTTGTAATCAATGCAATCAAATGCTTTGCTCAAGTCACAAAATGTAGCTGAAACATGTTCGCCTTTATTCATATTATTACAAATATTTTCAACTAGTTTAACGGCTGCTGTTATGGTTGAATGTTTAGGTCTAAAACTAAATTGATTGCTTGAAAGGAAACTGAACTTTTCAAAATAATTTATTAATCTACTTTTAATTGCAATCTCAACTACTTTGCATAATATTGGAGTAATTGATATTGCTCTCAAATTTGAAGGATCGCTTTGATTACCCTTTTTATGAATAGGAATAACTTTAGATAATTTTAATTTGTCAGGGAAAATACCTGTTTCAAAGCACCTATTAACTATAAATGTCAGATGTGGGGTGATTACAGAGGCAGCGCTTTTCAAAATTTTGTCATTAATTCTATAAATATCTTCACAATTACTATTAAGTATGTAAATTACAAATAATGTTGAATATCTCAATTTCTGTAACAAGTGTTAAGAAGAATGAAGTACTATTAGTTAAAATTTTATTACCAAAAAAATATTTGAAATCATGAGTATTGTTTGGTATTTTGGGTAATAAGTTATTAGCTATACTTACAAAATAATTATTAAAATCATTTGATGTTAGTGTTGAATCAACTTTTTTAACTGTGTTTCTATTTAATTCACTGTTAATAAGTAACCAAGTAGCTTTAACTTTATTACTGCTGTTGTTTATAAAATTATCCCCGGCCATTAATTTAAATCGTTTTATAGCTGCACGATATTAATTTTTATAGCAATTATATTTTACTTTAAATTCGGAGTGTATAGTAGAAAAATCATATAAAAAAATCCAGTTTCGATTTCATCATACTTAGATCCTTATTATACCAGTTAGTAACTCTTTTCATATTATTTGTTTTCAGTTTTCTAATAAGAAAATTATTAGTCATAGTTGAAATTAGTATATCCAAAAAATTATTAAAGATTAAGTTAATATCCTCTTCATAATAAATACTATCCCAATTTAAGTTTCCCAGCTCAGTTACAAAATTATGACAAGTATTTGTATTAATGATTCTAATATCACAAAATTTTTTGTTATTTACATTTTTTAAAGAAAATGTAACATTGTTTAAATAAAAAAATATAGCAAAATGATCAGATATTATTGGCTTTGTTACGACTATGCTGTAATTATCTATATTAGTTATAATATTGTCAATGCAGGAACCATTGCCTTTATATGAAACTCTAGTTTCTAGTAACTTGATTATTAGCCGCATGTAAACCATAACTAACAAATAAGTCATATACTGAATAAAACATGTTGTCACGATTAAGAAAATTAACAATGAAATCGCCCGCTAATATTAATTTATAATTTGTCTTGAGACAAATTTCTAATACAGATTGCATAATATTGACAAATATATCAAAATTACCAGCTGGTGATCTGTATTCATTAATTATAATTATATTACAGTCTATTAATTCTGCAGCAGCTAATTTGCAATGAAATTCTACTGACAGTTCAGTTATATTGTGCATTATCTTAAATTTAATATTGTTTTTTATATAAATCGCAACACCACCATTTTTCATATTAATTCTACAATAATGACTTGCTAAACTAAAATCATAAAAATTATAAAAGTTTATTTCATCTTGATGTAACCAATGTTCACATACTGTTAAAACATGAATATCTTTATTTTCATTTAACAACATTTGAATTTGTACAAGGTGTTTATCGTCTGCTCTGTATTTTTTTTAGGAGGTGATAGTACACCTCAAAAGGAGTCGATAAACCATAAAACGCCTTAGTAAACTTCGTCTCATAAGCGAGATAATAATTCTTTTAGTTTTTACTGAAAATGATTAATTTGTTTTAAACTCTAGTAATCTACTAAATACTTAATCAGCATATTGTTCATTTCTTATTACGTTTGGTATTTAACAGGTAAAGTTGTTATCTCAGTAATTGACTTTTACTATCATTTTCGTTTGACTAAAAATGTTATTAATTTTATCTTGTTCTTTAAAAATCGCAATATCCCATTCTAATATCGAATTAGTCGATATGATTTATGAAGAAGTGCATCATAATACGGCTGCCGCAAATCAGCTTCACACTTTTATAATGCACAATGTTAATTAATTAGTAGATTACTGGAGTTTGGAACACATTAATCATTTTATGTGAAACTCAAAGAATTATTGACTCGCTTATGAGACGACTTTTACTAAGACGTTTTAAGGTTCATCGAGTCATTTTGAAGTGCACTATCACACTCTAAAAGAAATGTAAAAAAATTATTTTAATTTTTAATTAATCTATTCTTTATTTATTTGATTAAAAATGTTATTATAATTTAATATTAATTAATTTTTTATTGATGTATTACGGTATTTTTAATTTAAAAACGTAAATTTGTAAACATAGATATTTTTAAATTACTTAATTAAGATCAACTTACAAAAAAAAGAGTTGAAACAATTGAAAATCGACATGTTATTTGAAATAATTTCGTTGTCATTTGAAGTGATTTTATGTAAATTATTTTTAAAATTCTTAATTTTCTAATTATGGATACTAAAAATAAAGTTAAAGTAATTAAACTTTATTATGGCTGCTTCAGTGTAAAACAATCAAGTACGCATTTTTTTTTTAATGTTAAATATTAATGTTAGTATTCAAGCTGAATATAAAATTTTTAAAAATTTTGAGAATTTGTGTAGAAACAAAGCACAAAAAAGTCAGTTAAACCACATAAAACTAAGGACTATAATTAGATGATAAAGTTAGCTATTTATACTTATTTAAATTATATTTAAGATAAAAGATTATTTGAATTGCTAGATTGGAAGAGATGGACCGATTCCCTGGCCACCTCGATCTCCTGACTTATTTTTGGGGCCATTTGAAAAGTGAAGTAAGCCTCGATTTCATGCTGGTGTTGCTGGCGTGGCGTAGAAAATCCGACCAATAGGATTGCTCCATGTCAGTGACTCACACCGAGGCGCAGCGTCGCTGGCGTAGCGTTGAAAGTTCAAAAATTTTAACTTTTGATACCAGCAACGCCTGTGCGCATGCGTACTAGACCGAAAGCCACTGACAGCTGCGAGTAGGTTAAGAAACATTTCAGGTTTTATTTATAATAATGGATTTCACTGAAAAATTAATTATCGCTGTTGAAAAACGCGAACCAATTTATAATCTGCTATTATAATCTAATTGTTTCCTTAATTTAAAAATTGGTCTAATCCACCAGCGCTTTTCATTATATAATAAACTATTATAATACAGATACAAAAGTGCTATTTTTTTTCTCCGATGGTTATATAGCGGCATTTTCGATATTATATTTACAGATATAATTTAGGTTAGTATAATTGTCAAACCGGCTAACGCTACGCTAGCTACACTTACCATGAAAACAGAACATCACAAACGCTACGCCTCACACGCCACCCCAGCGATGCTTGCAACACCAGCATGAAATCGACGCTTAAAGTCTAGCTCCATCGTTAACATGGTCACCCCGAGTAGGAAGTGAATTTATACCAGTCACAACGGGGGCTTGAGTAGACAGAAGCTTTATATTACGCTGTACCTAGCTCTGGAATTACTTCCTTGACCACAAAAACGGCAATAAATAAGAAACAAAAGCACTAATTAGAAACAGTAACAAAAATCAAGAAAACAAATTCAATTAAAACAATAAGTATAAATTAAATTTTCAAATAAATCGCCATTTGTTGCTAAGCAGTAGCTAAGTCGATCATAAAATGATCTTCTAACTTTAACCAAAGTGTTCTGTTTCATATTTCGGGATATTAAAGTTAAAATTTTTGAACTTTCAACGCTACGCCAGCGACGCTGCGCCTCGGTGTGAGTCACTGACATGGAGCAATCCTATTGGTCGGATTTTCTACGCCACGCCAGCAACACCAGCATGAAATCGAGGCTTAAGAGTTCGATAAATAATAATCTTTGTTAACAACTTTTTAAAATTTGTCATTAAAAATGTGTTCAAAATATTTATGTAATAAGTTACAAAATATAAATTAATAAAAAACTGTATAAATATTTTAAGAACTATCGATTTTCCAATGTTTCGATTTTTTATATAAGTAATGCATAATACATCATTGAAAAATTATTTAATATTAAATTATAATAGAATTTTTAATTAAATCAATAAAGAATATTAATTGGAACTGTAATAAATTTTTATTTATTTATTTTTTTTTTACACACAAATGGACTCGGTAGCGAAGACCATCAATCCAATAGAAGCTTTCTTTTGATAAAGTGTATTTGGACGATACAAAGACATTACAAACATCCATGCCCCAAGCGGGATTCGAACCCGGGCCCGCACAGGTACGAGCGGTTTCAGACACAAAGTAAATTTTTATTTTGTTGTCCTATTTTATATCCTGTTAACGAAAAATAATTATTTATTATTTTATAATTCTAAAATTTAAAAAAAAGAAACAAACAGAAAATTAAAATAAAAAAAACCAAATAAAAAATGATATTAAAATAAAAAAATAAAAATAAGTTGTAATTCAGGATTTGAACTCCTGTCCGAGCTCCTGTCATCGCCCGTAAGTACTAGATTGTCAATCCAGCATCTTACCCTCGATCTTACCAACTGAGCTATTGGGAACTGATATATTTTGTTGTTACAATATTAATTAATAATATGTATGTCAAAATTATATTATTTCAAACACAATTTTTTAAATAATAACTGATAATTAAATGTTTTTATTATGTCGAAAGGTCCTTATTTATTAATACTGGTGGTCGCCAGTGATTGAAATTCGACCATAATTTATTAAATTTTGAAGTTTGAACTTTATTGAAGTTCTTTTGTCTTTATAATCATCATTCAATATATTTTTTTTGAACTTTGTTCTATTACGTCAGGTACGATCGTGTACAAATACGTCGTTATGCATTAATTTTCGAGTTATTTGAAAAATACGAACAAAAGGAAAAATTAGGTATAGCTTAGCTAAGCCATATTTAAAAACAATAACGCGTTTTTTGACATTTTCCTGTTTTTTTTTTATTGCTATACTGGCCAGGTTTTGCCAAGGCTACATAGTTAATTTGCCTATTATTTCAAATTATATAAAATTTAAATAAAAAATTAATACAAAGCTCCCTTAAGCTGTAGGCAACACAAATAACGTAACCGCATTGCACAAACTCTACTGAACAACCCTAACAAATTTATTTAATTCAATATATTTGTAACACATGTTATACAGAAATTTTATTTTTCTGCACGTTTTCTCCATAAGAACTTTAACTATGCCAAAAATTTTTCTTCACGTATTGATATATAGATTTCAATATTTCTAATAATAGTTTGTCAAAATTTAACTTCAGAAAGTAGTATTCTGCATATTATCGATAGCCCATGTTATTGTCCTATATCAACTTGACAAACGAACACTCTGTATATACAGGCTGATTTATGACGTCGGGGAAAAATTACACCGGATGATTCCTATGAGTAATCTAAATAAAAAACTTGAAATAAACATATGTTCGAAAATGCTTTCTAACGGAACTGTAGCCGTTAGAAGTTTATTACATGTAAAATCAATCGCGTTAGCCTTATTTATTATATCAGAAAAACAAAACAAAAACAATAATTAAAGTATTAATTTAAAGCAATAATTTAATAATAATAATAATAATAATTAATAATTTGATAATTTTCTCTGACATCAACATTAAATTAATTATGGATGAGTTCACAGTACATAAGTATGCTGATATAATTTTTATTTATGGATTTTGTGATGGAAATGCATTAGCCAAAGGAGGACACTTCGAACACTTACTTTGAGTTTAATCCCACACGTTCTTGCTTTAAATTAATACCTTTTATTATTGTTTTTGTTTTTCCTGATAAAATAAATAAGGCTAACGCGATTGATGTTACATGTAATAAACTTCTAACGGCTACAGTTCCGTTAGTAAGCATTTTCGGACATATGTTTATTTGAAGTTTTTTTTTATTTAGATTACTCATATGAATCATCCGGTGTAGTTTTTTCCCGACGTCATAAATCACCCTGTATATATATATATATATATATATATATATATATATATACATAGTTTTTTTTAATTATTGTTTGTGGTTTAAAAAATTTGATTAAATTATCGCCATAGTAAAATATTTTGTTTTAATTTATAACAAATAATCAA
The DNA here is from genome assembly GCA_963966155.1 of Clivina fossor. NCBI lineage: Eukaryota > Metazoa > Arthropoda > Insecta > Coleoptera > Carabidae > Clivina > Clivina fossor. Next base: position 12,426,113 of record OZ014553.1, on the reverse strand, counting down.
ATAATAACTTTTTTTAATTCACAATTTTTTATTTTTTAATTTAATTTGAATTTTTGGTTTTTAATAATACTTACGTGGTGGATTCTCCAAACATTCCATATTAGGATATTCGCAATTCATGTAACCCGCAATGCACTTACAATCCATACAATTATCATCTATCCAGGTTTCTCCATCATTATCACATGGACGAGGCGGCGAAATTACTAAAAAAATAACATATTAAACTACCCAATAAATTTTTGTTTTTCATTCAAAGTTTTATAAATTATTATAATAAATACAAACTGTATATTTTGAAATTTATTATTGCCTATTTTTACTGTAAAATTTGCAAAGAAAAAAAGTGATCTTTCCCATCCTTTTTTGCGCCAAAATTTTTAATAAAATTAATTAATTAATTAACTAGTAATTTTAATTCATCTGCTGATAAACAAATTTTAAATAAAATATTATTACTGACAAGTAACAAAATATAAATATTTGGTTAAACTTTTGATTAACTTTGATTCTCATAATAAAAAAGTTATTACAAAACTTATTATAATTTTTTTTTTCTGTTATAGAAAATTAATTATTATTTTAAAAACAATGTAGTTAGGATTGTCTAATGAGTCACACTCTTAATTTTAAAACAAATTTTTATTTAGAATTTTCGAACAATCGGTTGTGGTTCGCTTCAGTATAAATTTTAGAAAAACAAAACTTATACAGAGTGAAATAAAACTGCTTTAGGTTAAAGTTCCGTATTAATATTTATTTAAAATCGACAATTTGACGAAACTAAACGTTCATCTATCATCTATCATTTATCAAGAGGAAGACGGATGTTGAGTTTTGTCGAAACATCAATTTTAAATAAATATTAATACGGAACTTTAATCTAAAGCAGTTTTATTTTAATACAATAAGTTCTGTAAGATTTTTTACTATGTTATACAAGGTGTTCACGGTCTGCTCTGTATCCTTTTAGGGGGCGATAGTACACCTAAAAAAGAATCGATAAACTATAAAATGCCTTACGAAGTATACTTCGTCTCGTAAGCGAAATAATAATTCTTTTAGTTTTTACTGGAAACAATTAATTAGTTTTAAACTCTAGTCATCTACTACTTAATCAGCATACTGTTCAATTGTTATTACGTTTGTTATTTGACAGGTAAAGTTGTTATCTCAGTAATTCACTTTTCCTATCACCTTTGTTTGACTAAAAATGTTATTATTTTTATCTAGTTTTTTAAAAATCGCAACGGCCCATTCTAATATCGAATTAGTCGATATGATTTATGGAGAAATGCATCATAATACGGCTGCTGCAAGTCGGCTTTACACTTTTATAATGGACAATTGGACAATGCTGATTAAGCAGTAGATTATACTGGAGTTTGAAACACATTAATCGTTTAATGTGAAAACTAAAGAAATTATTGCCTCGATTAGGAGACGACTTTTACTAAGACGTTTCAAGGTTTATCGACTCATTTTAAAATGCACTATCGCCAACTAAAAATATACAGAAAAGACCATAAACACCCTCTATATACAAGAAAATAATTTACAATTTATTTAGCATTTTTAACCAATCGATTATGACCCTATTCAGTATAAATTTAAAAAATAAAACAAAAACAAATCTTATATATATATATATATATATATATATATATATATATATATATATAAATATTTTACAATAGAAAAAAATGTGAGAAAATTTTCTTTTATAGATAATTAAGTTTTGTTTTTTAAATTTCTTAAATTCATATTTAGGAGGACCACAAACCGATTGGTCAAAAATTCTAAATAAAGATTTGTTTTAAATAAAAATTGTAACTCATTAGTCAATTCTAACTACATCGTTTTTAAATTATTAATTATTAGAGTCAAATATAATCAAAAATATCAACAAATAATTAATTTTTGTTTCAAAATTTATACTGCAGAGAACCATAATAGAATAGAAATCTAATAGAAATCAAATTTTAATATTATTAACAGGAAAAATTTAATCATTTTGAAGATGGCAATAGACGAAACGCGTCACTAAAAACTTAAAGTTACTCATACAAAGTTATTCATACAAAAGGAAACATAAGTGCAAAAAGTGCAAGTGTTAACAAAAGAATCAAATTTTAAAAAAAATAAAATAATAATAAGTAGCAGTATAACTATTTTAAAAGATTTGTATAAAATTATTTACTATTTAGTTTGGAAATATATCATTTTTCTTTAATAAATGACTCGTATTCTTACCTCACGTGATTTTTATCAAAATTACTTTTGACGTTTACTTAAAATAACTTATTAAATCATTTTAATTAGTTCATTTGAATTTTATGATATTAGATATAAGAAAATATATCAAAAATAGAAATACTATTTATATTTGATAAGAGGTAGAAGCAAAAATTTATTTTAAAGCAAAAAAATGAAAGTACCTAATTTTTCATAAGCAAAAGAGGAAATACGAAACAAAGTTATTATAAAATTGTTAATAATTTTTAGTTCAAATGTAATTTTATTTTTAAACTATTATATATACTTAGGTACTATCATTTTTTCCTATTAAAATTTTTTTTTTTTTAGAAAAACATAAATTTATAGTTTAACTGGTTTACTTTTAAGTTAAAAATGAAAACTTCGCATCTAAAGCAATATTTTTCTCAGTGCAGATAAGCACAAATTAGGCTTACAGTAACATCTCAACTAACACAAAAAAATATATAAAAGTTGTAATAATATTTTCATAACATTTTTTAGAAGAAAAATTAAAAGTAATTGTAAGAACAATTATTCAATTAAAATACAATTGTTATTAGATCAAAGCAAGCACGAACTGTTTCTTAATTTTACTGTAAGAATACTTTACAATAATAAAAATAACACCAAAACGCTTAAACCGCAATTTTGAAAAAAAAAAATGAAACAATTATAGAACAAAAATATTATATATAAATGCATTTATAAAAAAATAAAAAAAAAAAAACTTTATTAACATGGTAAAAAATCTTTCAAAACCATATTATATAAAATGAAACTGCTTTAGATTTAAGTTTTATATTAAAATTTATTTATAATCAACGTGTCGACGAAACTCAACTCTCGTCTTCATCTAGAAAAAACTGATAAAAATGATATTACAGTAAATAACAGAACATAGAAACAAGTTACCTAGTAACTTGTTTCTATGTTTTAATTTCTTGTTCTATGTTCTTATATTATCTCTTAATTACTGTATTGTCATTTTTATCAATTTTTTTCTTGATGAAGACGAGCGTTGAGTTTCGTCGATACGTCGATTACAGATAAATTTTAATACATAATAATATAATATAATATAATTAAATGTAATAAATATTTACTCAGTCTTGGCATTTTAAACATATTCTTGCTTGCAGCGATGCCAATAAATAATAATACTGACAGAATTATTAAGTTCATTATTGTTGAATTTTTTCTTCGAAAACTAACCAACTGACGTTTGTGTTCAAATTGTATGTATCTTTGATTTACACATTTATTTTATACTACCATCAATAATTAGTTCATTTTGAAACACCAATCCAATTTATTTTAATTCATATTTTAATTCATCTTAATCAAATTAAATGCATTTCCAATTTAAAACAATGCAAATTTTTTATAATAACATAGAAGTATTCTTATCAAAAATCAAGTTGCACTACTAATTATATTTTCTTAATATATTTTTTTAAATTAGTTGTAAAATTTAAATTACAAATATAAAATGGCAATATATTAATTTTTGACTTTGATAAGTTTCGTAACAATAACAAGATTGTTAAATTTTATTTAATGTTTGTATAAATGTTTTTACGTATATTTTTAATAAAATTGTTTTAATATCAAATCGATTTTCGGTTTGTATTAAGTGCGAACTGTAGCAAATATTTTTAAAGAAAATAATAAATATATTTAAACCATGAAATAATAATAATCTTTATTGACATGCTAAAATAAAATTGAAACAAAATCTGTTCCAACCAACCGTCATTCTACTTAAACAAAATACTTTCAAAAAGAAAATTTATTATTGAAAACAACAATAATATATCATATTTCATAAATGTCAAAGTAGATATTTATTAAAATTATTAAAAAAATATTAAGTCATATCAAATAAAAGTTGTTAGCTCTAATTTGTATTGCAATTTTTATTTAAATAATTTTATCGAAATATTTGTCTGTTGTAAAATATTCATAAATCACCTTGACATCAGTAAGCTCATTTCCGTTGGACGGATTTATACCGAAGCTTAAAAATAATTTTTTTTTTAACCAAAATTTGTTCTACATCTATCCCCAGATAAACTGACATTACACTAAAAACATTAAAACATAAAAAGTTGGTGCATAATTACTGTGACTTTTTTCCGATTTTTTTTCTTTATAAATTGGCGTTTTCTATAATTTTTTTTCATAAAACTAATTATAAACAGTTAGTGAAAATGCATATCGAAAATCATATCCATATTCGCCATATTATGGCTCTTCCATTTCGGAAAAGGTTGGCAGCACAGTCATTTCGCGATCACAACGAACTTTTTTGGCGAAGGAACAATCAGCAAAAGCCAAGTTGAAAGATGGTTGAAAAAGTTCAAATCGAGCGATATAAATTTCGCATATGAAAAAAAGCCATCAAATTTCAACGACCAAGCACTTTTGGCATCCGTGGAAGAGGACGAAAGCTTGACAACGAGAATGTTGGCCAATTTGGACCATTCGACCATCGTTCGTCGACTCAAGAAGATGGTGAATGTACTCCTGAATAATTATTTAAAGATGTTTTTGTTAAATGTTGTTATTGTTTTTTTTTTTAATAAAATTTGTTGAAATATAAATAGACTTTATAAATATAACATTTATCTACAATAATTGTTCCATTTTTCAAAATAGCGGTTTAAAATTTCGGTATTGATTTTTTTTATTATAAAATATTCTTACAGTAAAATTTAGCAACAGTTTTATAAATTTGTACCTACTTTGCTCTAATAACGATTGCATTTGTAACTGAGTAATTATTCGTACAATTAGTGCTAATTCTACTTTTAAAGAAATGTCATATAAATATTATTACAACTCTTACATACTTTTTGTGTTAGTCGAAATGTCACTGCAAGCTGCAAGCCTAATTCGTAAGAAAAGTTTTGATTTAGATCCGACGATTTTATTTTTAACTCAAAAGTAAACGAGTTGAACTGTAAACTTATGTTTTTTCTTATGAGAATAAATATTTTAATAAGAAAAAATGATAGTAAGTATTAGTATATATATTAGTTTAAAAATAAAATTACATTTGAACTCGAAACTTATTAGGAGTATATTATTTCTATATAGAATCGAGTATTTTTGTACAGAAAATTACCATATTAGCCGGAATATAACGCGACACCGAAATTTTTCATAAAAATATTAAAAAAAAAAATAATCCGCATTTAACGCGATCCATTCATTTTTACTACGTTGACTGCAAGGAAAAGTAGTATAGCGTTTGGTACGGTGTCTGTAACATTTTCAAAAAAAAAAAAAATTGTATAGAAATCCTTCACATAGCCTGTAGATGACGAATCTGAACTTAGTTTATGTGGGTGTATGTGTGTGCGTCGTCAGCTCGCTCGCTCGCTCGCTCGGTCGTAAGTCAAAAGTTTGTGGCCGCAACTCCTCCTAGACGGTTCAACCGATTTTAATGAAATTTTCACGATAAATTTGTCTAATACCCAAGATGGTCATGTGATTTTGTTTTTTTCCAGTGATGCCAACTTTCCGAGAAAAAAATTACTAAAGTTTTTAAAAATTCATATTGGCTACGTTGTTTATCCGATTTTGATCAACTTTTCAGAAAAAATTTCCCTAATGCTCCCATTAATTACATAATTTTATTAATATTCAGTGATGCCAACTTTCCGAGAAAAAAATTACTAAAATTTTAAAAAAAAATTTATGGCCATGTTATTCAACCGATTTTACTCAAATTTTCACAAAAAATTCTCCTAGTATTCATATAATTTATGTAATTTTAACAAAATACAGTGTTGCCAAGTTTCCGAGAAAAAAATTAATAAAATTTTTAAAAATTTATTTTGACCATTTTATTTAACCGATTTTAATCAAATTTTCATAAAAGTTTGTCCTAGTGCCTAAATAAATTATACAATTTTAACAAAATACAGTGTTGCCAACTTATCGAGAAAAAAAATCACAAAATTTTTAAAAAATTCATTGTGGCTACATTATTTATTCGATTTTGATCAAATTTTTAGAAAAGTATCTCCTAGTGCCCACATAAATTATAATATTATTAAAATACAGTGTTGCCAACTTTCCGAGAAATGGTAAAAGTAGTCTATATATGAGTTTATCCATATACTTCTAATCTTGTTCCTAAAAGAATTCAAAGAAAATAAAATTCAATCAGATAAGCATTCCATTGCCTAGACCTCGAATTTAGCGCGAGTCAATTTTTTTAACGGGAAATAATTAGTAAAAAAATATCGCGTTATATTCGGGCAAATACTGTGTTTATTTTTTTTTTTCGAAAAACTCAGCTCAGATCAGCAAATAGCAGTAACCTTGAAATAGTAGCTGTTTTATTTGTCGTCTCGTTACTGGGTTCGAAGCTAGTGCTTTGCAGAGATTCAAGTGAGCCCACATGCGCAATTCAAATTTTCCTAGTTTAAAATTTGATAACGTGTTTGATACGTTGAATTTTGTTTGAGTATTTTATTGTAAAGTCAAACAATAGATATCCGGCGAGTTGCAATAAATTATCATCGCAAACAATCCAAATAAATCTAATATTTTAGATTATATAATATGTGGAATTTAGATTTTAAATGTCACTTTCAAATAAACTGTTTTATTTATCAATACAACTCACTCAGCAAAACTCAGCTCAGCTCAGCTCATTTACAACATTTACTGATCTGAGTGGAATGTAAAAAAACAACAGCTTTGCTGTCAACCGTATACATATGTAACAGTTATAGATATTTGATATTTAAGAATTTCAGAAGTTAATACGTTGACATAACCATTTTTAGACATCGTTCAAAGTTCGATTGCGTTCGATTTTTGTTTAAGCTGCATTTTTATGAAACCACTTTAGTCAAAAACTAAATTATTTTAATTTAGTTACGGATAGATATTCAAGAGAACAACATTAAACTTTAAGTTACTGATCGACGTATAAAACAAGTAGTCCATAATTGCAATAATTTTTAGTTATTTTGTAATACATTTTGTTAATTAATTTTATTTCATTATTTTAATAAAATTACATTTTAAATTGTTTTTGTTTTTTTTAATTAAAAACTTCAAGAAATCAACCACATTTGTTGCAATATATATTTCCGCTAGGACATGCCGAAATCGTTTTAGTACAACTTAGATTGTTACACATATAAAGTAAAGTTGAGATTTATTCTCAAAATTCCAAAAGTAACTCAGTCATTAAATCGGTTAGCTAAGCTAGCACAACTATCAATGAAAAGTCAGTTAACCATGGACACGTGTTTCGAACTTAAGAATCTCGTCAGTATGGTGCTTTAATCAGTTGCTGAAGACAACTAAAAAAATATAAAAAATATATTTTTTTTTAAATAAAATTTGAAATGTCTCTTTTTTGCATTTCATAATTATGGGATCCCTATATCTAGCTGGCTATTTAAGCCAAGTAAAATAAAAGATAAACAATAAATATTACTAACGCCATCTTTTATATTATATTTATATTAGTTTATATCACAGATAAACACTTATAAACATTTTTCGTTCAATATTTACCATATACTTATATGTTTTTCCCTAATTTACTAATCGTATATATTTAATATATTTAATTTTAAATTTAATTTCAAACATTAAAAAATTGAAAAAAATTAAAAAGCTAAAATTCATAAAAATCAAGTCACATGAAGATTGCATAAAAATTCATAATATTTTTGAAAATATTTGAAAAAAATCAACATTTCCAAAAATCTTTACTTACATCACTATGCTTTTCAACCGCCAATTAAGAAAGAAAAATTCATAAAATTTATAAATTTAAAAAAATATATATTTTTCAACAATTGTACGAAAAACCTATATTTCATTATTTTACAACAAAACAGCTAATGGTAATGAAAATGAGAAAAAATAAAAAATGCATATTAAAAAACTATTTTTATTAAATTATTTGATGATTGAGTGTAATGATTGAAAGACGAGTGAATGCTGGTTGCAAAGTTTTGGATTTGTTAGAAATGTAAATATATCCAAAGAAGTACCCCGCCACCACGCCTTGCCAATTTTGTTTTATTTTGTTTTATGTTGATATAGAAGTAACTTAGTGGGTATAAAATTTGACTGCTGTGGAAATGAATACGAAATAAATTGGTATATAAAAAATGTAAAATTGATGAAAATTTTGTTTGCAAAAGTTGATATTAGGCAGTTGAGATCCAAAATGAACAATTAAAAAACATTTATGTGAATAATATAATAAAAATTCATTTAAAACTCAATATATATATATATATATATATATATATATATATATATATATTAAAATAAAACAGCTTTAGGTAATAGTTCTGTATTAATATTTATTTATCAGGAAAAACAGAATATAGAAACAAGTTACTCGGTTACAAAATAAGTAAAATTTATAAATTTCTAATTAAAGGAAAGCAAATTTTATTTTAATTATTAATAAATTCAATCAGTGTGAATGTGAAAGTAGTGATTTAAATAAAAATTGGTTTTCTTTAATTAAAAATTTATAAATTTTACTCCGATAATTTAGTTACTTATTTGTTTACCCAGTAACTTGTTTCTAAGTTCTGTTTATTTACTATAAATGTCATTTGTATCTTCTTTTCTAATAAAGAATGGACGGTAGAGTACGTCAATTATTAATAATAATAATACTTTATTGCCAAACAGAAATAAATCCAATTACATAGCAAACAGCAAAAATACAGTTCAGTACCAAATACAAAAAATATTATAATAAAATTAAACAATACAAAAAAAAATAATGTTAAGAATTACATATGCAGTTTCTTATATTATTTAAAGAACAATTGAATATGTCTCAATTCTCAGATATCTCATTGTAACATTTGCACATAACAAAAACGAAAGACTTTTCTAAAATATTAGATTTAGCAACAGGTAAGTAAAAAGTATTATATTGAGTTCTTATAGGTAAGCTTGGAATATAAAAATTTAATTTAAATAACAGATAATCAGAATCAATTAGGCCATGTACAAGTTTATACAGAAATTGCAATGCGCTAATTTTTCGTCTATCACTTAAAGATAAAATTTCAAACGCGTCAAATAACACATCGTTCTCAGCTCCTTTTTCAGGGTAAGTTCCGTAAGTTTTGAGCCATAAATACTTCGCAAATCTTCTTTGAATGCTTTCTAATATGTCAATGTACCGGTTATAGTGAGGATTCCAAACAAGTGAGCAATATTCAAGTTTAGAACGAACTAAAGATCAATATAATAATTTTATAGTATGCAGATTCTCAAACGGTTTAGTGTTACCTGTTACGTATGACAAATCCCAGCAATTTGTTGGTGTATTGATATAATATTGGATTTGTTTGACGGGTTAATGAAACAGTTTCACATTTGTTTATATTAAGATCCAATTTGATAAGCAAACACCAGCACTCAACAAAATGAACAGCATTCTGCAATCTTAAACAATCTTCTTCAGAGTTTATAACTGTGAAAAGTTTTAAGTCATTAGCGTAGAGAAAGACGTTGAACTTTGTTACAAGTGTAACAGAGTGCAAAATTAATCTGTAGAACACAGAACATGCATCATTAACATCCTTAAAACTTTGTAGGATAGACCAGTCAGTTATCGCTAAATTGTAATATATTTGAGCAAAATTCGCTTTACTAAAGATATATGCTTCATTATTATTCAGATTTATAGATAATTTTTTGATTTTATCTTTAAATAATATATCTAATCGCAGAGCTGGATGATGTTCATCTTCTCTGAGTAACGGCAAAATATCCTTAGATACCAAACATTGAATGTCAGAAAAAACAAGATCTAGAAGTCTACCCTTAGTGTTATGAACATTGTTACACTGACACAAATGTGATAACGCAGCAAAATTCATTAAAGAATTAGATAAATTATCATACAGGTTATTATTTACAAATTGCGGCATGTTAAAATCGCCCAATAATAACAAACTGCTTTTTTGCATTAACAAGTTATGAAGAAAATTTATTAAAATATTTAAATGTTTTAAATTAGGGGTATGCGGAATGTACAATAATACAACATATATTTTACATATATCGAAAGTAAATTTGCATGCAATAATATCAATGAAAGATAACGAATTAGTAATTTCAGTTAAATCTAATAGTTCAACTTTAAAATGATTTTTTATTGCAAGTAAAACACTCCCACCACGTAATAAATCAGTCGCTTGTAAATTCCTATCACATCGAAAAACAGTGGAAAAAATTCCGAACTCCTTATGTCAGACGTTAACTAAGTTTCTACTAATGCCACTATATCAAATTCAGAATCACTGATTAAACACGTAAATGATTGCATTTTATTTTTTAAGCTACGTACTTTTTGATAATAACATGAAACATATGTTAATTCGTTTTTCGGTGAAAACTTGGATTGGCTAAAAAGTTTCATTTTGTTCATTTTTCTTACGCGGGAACATGAAACGTTTAACCAAAACACCAGATGACCAGATAGTAATAATATTAATAAATAGTAAATAAATATTAATATAGAAATATAACCTAAAGATGTTTTATTTTAATATGTAAATAATACCGAAGATATATGTCTGCATGAACATCCGCTGAGTAGGTTGGTTGACATGATTAAGAATTGAAAATAAAATTAAATAGCAAAGCTTTAAAATTAAGTTCTGTATAATTTTCAATTAAAAATAGACGTTTCGATATACTTCACGTATATCATCATCAGGAAAATATATAATAATGGCATAAATAATAAATAAAACAAAATATAGAAACAAACTTTTTTATTTTTATTTGTATCTATGTTTTTTTAAATAAAATATACTTATACAGAACTTAATTCTAAAGCTTTTAATTTTAATATAATAAATTTTGAAATTTTTTTTTACTATGTTAAGAATAAAATAGCTTGCTCATAAATGCAAATGATACAAAAGTTACTGGTCTGGATAGGAATATCTGACGAAAACTAATTTCTACTTCAATGAAAAGAGTTTGTGCCAAATCTTTATGAGTACATGGCGTGATTGTACATAAATGTGTGTATCTTCTGTAGATATGCACTTTAAAATTAATGGAACATAATAAAAAAAGGTCAAGTGTTGCTATTTTAGAAATTAAATCTTTATTTAGTCGAATATGACCATTTATTACAAATAAATTAATATTTCTAATAGACCTTGAACAAATAAATGTTCGTATTGTCATTGTGAAATTTAATATAATAATACTCAAGAATATTGAGATTTTATATTTTTCCCAAAATTTCACAAGATACTCAGTCGTTGAATCGGCTGTTAAGCTATGCATCAACGACTGGCCAGTTTAACCGTAGATACGTATTTCGGTCTTTAGGACCTCATCAGTACGGTGCTGGCTGCCTTTTATGGCAAGTACTTTAAGCAACTAGCGGCGAGTAATAAATAAATACTACTAACGCCATCTAGCCGCTTTACTGAATACTGCAATAAGCAATTATAGTAATAGACCTTGAACAAATATTTGTTCAAGGTCTATTACTATAATTGCTTATTGCAGTATTCAGTAAAGCGGCTAGATGGCGTTAGTAGTATTTATTTATTACTCGCCGCTAGTTGCTTAAAGTACTTGCCATAAAAGGCAGCCAGAATTAACATCGGTTGTCAGTTGCCTCACAGCAACTGATCACAGCACCGTACTGATGAGGTCCTAAAGACCGAAATACGTATCTACGGTTAAACTGGCCAGTCGTTGATGCATAGCTTAACAGCCGATTCAACGACTGAGTATCTTGTGAAATTTTGGGAAAAATATAAAATCTCAATATTCTTGAGTATTATTAAATTAATATTTATAAAACTTTCCGTTAAACAGAACGAATCATTTAAACAAATATTACAGAATATTGTAATAATTAGCTGTCATGTTGCTCAATCCCCTAATTATCCCCAAATTGGTCCCAAGTTGCCCCACTGTCGACCTAAAATACATAAATAATTGTTTTTAAAATCATCAGTTTTTAGGTCGAAAAAAACGTTTTTTAAATTTTCGATAAAAAAATGTTTTGTTAGATCAGTAAGAAATTGTTTTATATAACATAGAATATATATATATATATATATATATATATATATATATATATATATGTACATTAAAAAATTAATTAAAATTAAAAAATAAAAAAATTAATATTTTTTGCATTTTAACAAACCAGAATTTGTTAAAAAAAAAAGTTACTTATTTATTATGTAGCGAATTTTTTTCTCTATTTTACTGAATTTTTTCAGATTTTTTTGAGCAAATTTTGAAAAAATCCCAAATGTGCAGCTTATGTTTAACTTTAAATATATCGAAAAATAGTGACTTTATCGTTACAAAGGAAGAGTATGTTTTTTACACAGAAAGTATTGGTAAATCGAAAAATTGTGCTAAAATGACAATTCCGCCAGTGGCGTAGAGTTTATGAAGGATCAACCTCTCACTTACCCCTGTTGTACGCCACTGGCAGTAGCCAGAAATTTTTATTTAACATAATTTAGTATGGTGTACGGTGCCAAATATGATAAGGATACGTCAAATAGTTTGAAAGTACTGGGCAAAAATTATTTTTAAATTTTTATATAAAACACCCTGTAGCTCAGTAAGGAGCCACATTTTATCTAAGTGATTTGCGTTAAATCTTCATATTCCGAGCCCAGGACACTCCAGTTAAAATATTTTCAATTACTAATAAATCATCCTGTATATATACAGGGTGTTTGCAATCAAGGTATTTTATTTTTAAGGGGTGATACTACAGGTCAAAACAAGGCGATTAACGCCAAAACACCTTAGTAAAAGTTTTCTAATAAACGAGATATTCATTTTTTTTTAAGTAAAATGGTAGCATATGGTATAATTTTTATTATCCAGCTCACAAAAAAAATTATTCTTCATAATAGTTTTGGATTTGCTTGAAACGAATAAAAATGTAAAAATATTCCAGGTTTTAAATACAGGGTGACTCGGATTTGCTGATTTGTGTTTCAACTTTTAGGTAAAATACCCTTATTTGATTAATAGGATTATATTATGTTTAAAATTACAATTTAAGCTTACATACAAAAGTAAAAGTTGTAAAGCTTACATACAAAAATTTGTGCCGATTGTCGATTGTTAAAACACCCTAGTAAAAGTTGTCTAATGAACGAGATATTACTTTATTTGAATTTATGATTGAGGGGGCGAAAACTTTCATTTGTTCTTATTGTTTATCTGTCAAACATATTTCATTATTGTTTAACTGTGCATTATCTATTGCTGGTTGGTTGATTTGTGTCATTAATAAAAATATTTAAACAAAGTATCTAATATCTCGTTTATTTGAAAACTTTTGCTAAGGTGTTTTAACAATCGACGATCGGCACAAATTTTTGTATGTAAACTTAAATTGTAATTCTAAACATAATATTCAAATAAAATTATTCAAATTTTTTAAATAAGGGTATTTTACCTAAAAGTTGAAACACCAATCAGCAAATCCGAGTCACCCTGTATTTAAAACCTGGAATATTTTTACATTTTTATTCGTTTCAAGCAAATCCAAAACTATTATGAAGAATAATTTTTTTTGTGAGCTGGATAATAAAAATTATACCATATGCTACCATTTTACTTAAAAAAAAATGAATATCTCGTTTATTAGAAAACTTTTACTAAGGTGTTTTGGCGTTAATCGCCTTGTTTTGACCTGTAGTATCACCCCTTAAAAATAAAATACCTTGATTGCAAACACCCTGTATATATATATATATATATATATATATATATATATATATATATATATATATATATACTCAAATACAATCATAAAGGAATAATCTGAAAATGAAAAAATCTTATCGCCTCAACCTGGGATCGAACCATATATGAATTATATATGATTGCACTATTGCACGAACCAACACCTTTCATAAGTATAGTTCTTATATGTATTTAGACATTAAAAATTAATGATATTGCGTATTTGTTGACTATGAAAAATTATGAATAGAATGTGTACTGAAAATGATTAGGTTTCATTCGCTCGATCTGTAATGGTCTTGATAGCTCAGTGGTAGAGCATTCGCCCGGCAAGCGAAAGGACCCTGGTTCGATCCCAGGTTGAGGCGATAAGATTTTTTCATTTTCAGATTATTCCTTTATGATTGTATTTGAGTATTAACTGTATTTAAATGATATATCTATCAACTAACCAGATTAATGAATTATATATATATATATATATATATATATATATATATATATATATAAAATAAAACGGCAAATTAGTAATATTTTTTATAGGATTGTCTGACGGAAACTAATTTCTATTTTGAATATGAATGTGTATTTGTAGAAATACACTTTAAAATTAATGGAACATAATAAAACAAGAATAGAAGTATATAATAGGTAAACTCATATATAGACCACTTTGACATTAGACATAGACTATGTCTCATTTTGTGTTTTTTCTCGAATGTTCGATAAATTTTTAATATTTTATACAGAGATTAAAATATCAACTTAAAAATTTTATTTTATTATTTATTATTTATTTATTATTTTATTATTTTGACTACAACTTTTTGTGTTACATCTTACTCGTATTAGTATTAAACATTAGTTTGTTAAGTTTAATTTATATTTGAATTTATGTTTCCGTACAATTTACTTATTTATGATTGCTGTACCATTTATGTTTAAATTAATGTTTCTTCAATTTTTAACAAGAACATGTCCTGAAGAAGGTGTAAAATAACACCGAAAGCTTGGCAATTGAATCTTAAATGAGAATTTGATTTTAACATCTAACCATTGACTATCTTCCCGTTAAAACATTTTACATTATAATATCGTCTAGTCGTGAAATTTTGAATATATATATATATATATATATATATATATATATATAATAAAACGGCAAATTAGTAATATTTTTTATTATATTACACCTCTTACTCATACATATAATTGTTAATATTAAATAAAACTAAAATAAAACGGATTTTGAAGCTATACGTTTGCGTTGACGTCCGTCGAGTAGTTGGAGTGGTATGATTGAAAGTGTTTTGCATGAGCGAATGAGCGGATATTTCCAAGTAATAGGAATAGAAGGGCTTGTATGAGAGGAGTTATAAATGTAGAAGCTAAAGTTGCTTGTCTGAATAGGGATATTTGGAGGAAACTGATTTCGGAATGGTGGAAAAAGTTTGTGCCACACAATTTTGGATATACGGCGTGATTGTGTATGTCTGTATGTTATCAGTGTTGACAATTTCTTATAATTTTAATAGATCTATCATGTTTTACAAAAAAAATATTATACTACAGCTCCACCAAGCAAACAAGTCCATCGGAAAATATGCCAACTAATTTTAAAAATTCGTGGCGGTAAAAGTTTAAGCCAATAAAAACAATTTCTGCCGCAGTTGTACATTCCGTAACAAAAGTAAAAGTAGCTAGCAAACTGACAGATTATCGCGTGTTTGTTTTTCTTAATTTTCTCTGGTGTTGCTCATCTTTATAAAAAAAAATCAGTCTTTTTTAAGACTTAATCTTATTTGAAATATGATAGGCATATATTTTATAGATAATTTAAAGTATTTTTGAAATAAAATTATCGCATAACCTCAAAATATATATTTTATATGTCAAAGTACTATTGACACTGAGTGTACCTCTAGAATACAGAGACAACAAACCACGCCTACCCAAGAGACTTGTTTGCTTGGCTTGACTGTATTTTGTTACGTTTTTTTAAAATTTAGAAAAAAAAAACGATTATAAATTATATATAAATAGTTATAATAAATTAAATGATTTCAATTTAAATTATTAATTACTTATTTATTTATTTCTTTTACATGAAATTTATGTGTTTGTTATTATTTGTAATACAAATGAATTTAGAAATCATTAGTTTTCTTATTTATTTATTTACATAACATAGTAAAAAAAAAAACTTTTAGAACTCATTATATTAAAATAAAACAACTTTAGGTTCCAGTTCTGTATTAATATTTATTAATAATTGACTCAACGTACATCTTCATCAGGAAAAAAGATACAAATGACATTTACAGTAAATAAACAGAACATGGAAACAAGTGTGAAGGCAGAGATTTAAATAGAATTGTGCTTCCTTTTATTAAAATTTATAAATTTCATAATCTAGTTGCTTATTTTGTTACCTAAAAACTTGGTTAGATGTTCTGTTTATTTACTGTAAATATCATTTGCTTCTTTTTTCTTGATGAAGATGTACGTTGAGTAGGTCGATTATGCATTAATAAATATTAATACAGAACTACAACCTACAGCTGTTTTATTTTAGTATAATGAGTTCTGGAAGATTTTTTTACTATGTTATTATAATTATGTCACAAGAACTAAAAAAAACATCAAATTAGATTTTTGCCGAATAAATATTGTGAAAAAACTACCAATGAATCTGGGAGCTCTATTTTTTAATATGTTTTCTACTACAATACGAAATTTTCAAAATAAAAAGTTTTTTTTACTCGATAATGTTGGTGTTCAATGTATTGAATTAAACTACCATTAATTTAAACTTATTTCAACTTACGTGTTGGAAAATTTCCATGATTTCTTTTGAAAAGTTCATTTCTTTCTAAAAAAAATAACATATGTATGTGTTAAAAAGTGAAAATAAATTTAAGGTGATGTTTAGTTTTATTTCTAATGTTAGTTTTCGCAAGTTTTCGAACAATTGAAAGCTACAAGAAATTTGTAACTTTTCGTTAATATAGAACTATTAGTTTCAATGTAAAGATTATTCACAGTTTTTGAAATTTAAATTTTACTTATTATATTAAACAATGTTTCAAAACTCATTAAGTAAAATACAACGGCTTTAGGTTTAAGTTCTGCATCAATATTTATTAATAATTTCAATGTAACCGTTTTCCTGATGAATAAAGGCGTTGAGCTCGTCGAAACATCGATTATTAATAAATATTAATACAGAACTTAAATCTAACAAACAGTTATTTTTAAGGAAAACGATACAGAATACACCCGATAAACAGTTATAATATTTCAGACATTTTTTATACGATTTGATTTTTCTTCATAATTTTTTATATTTTTGCAATACTGTTTCTAAATTTCAATTTTTTTAAATTTATATATATACTGGGTGTCCCATTTTAATCCGCCACTTGCAATAACTTTAAAATCGTGCATCGGACAAAAAAATGTTCCGAATAAAAAGTAAATGGTTTCGAGGGGGACATTTGATGCAGGAACCCTTGCTAACCTCGGAACCCCTGGGGGCAGGAACGGGGGGCAACTATTAAATCTTAAATAGAACTCCCTATTTTTTATTGCAGATTCGAATAGACTATTAAAAAGTATGTAAATTTTATTTTTAGACTTTTTTTTATCTTTGGTAGATGGCGCTGCAAACAGCATTTTTTTCTCAGTTTATCAGTCTTCAATTTTCAGAAACGCTTACCTGGTAGTTCATTCAAACATTCCACTTTAGGATATTCACAATCCATGTAACCCGAAATGCACTTACAATCCATACACATATGATTTACCCAGGTTTCTCCATTATTCTTACACGGACGAGGCGGCGTAAATTCTAAAAAATAACATACGTATTAAACTTACCAATAAATATTTTGTTTTTTCATTCGGTTGTATATTTTATTAAAATAAATACAAACTGTATAGTTTGAAATTTATTATTGCCTATTTTTACAGAGAAGTTTGCAAAAAAAGTAATCTTTTCCATAATTTTTTGCGCCAAAATTTTTAATAAAATTAATTAATTAATTAATTAACTAGTAATTTTAATTCATCTGTTGATGCACAAATTTCAAATAAAATACTATTACTTACAAGTAACAAAATATAAATATTTGTTTAGACTTTTAATTATCTTTGACTCTTACAATGAAAAAAAATATTACAAAACTGATTATAATTTTTACTACTTTTACTGCAAGGAAAAGTAGTATAGCGTTTGGTACGGTGTCTGTAACATTTTCAAAAAAAAAAAAAAAAATTGTATAGAAATCCTTCATATAGCCTCTAGATGACGAATCTGAACTTAGTTTATGTGAATGTATGGATGTGCGTCGTCAGCTCGCTCGCTCACTCACTCACTCACTCGCTCGCTCGCTCGGTCCTCAGACAAAATTTTGTGATCGCAACTCCTCCTAGACGGTTCAACCGATTTTAATGAAATTTTCAGAATAAATTTGTCTAGTGCCCAAGATGGTCATGTGATTTTGTTTTTTTCCAGTGATGCCAACTTTCCAAGAAAAAAATTACTAAAGTTTTTAAAAATTCATATTGGCTACAATATTTATCCGATTTTGATCAAATTTTCAGAAAAGATTTCTCTAATGCTCCCATTATTTACATAATTTTATTAATATTAAGTGTTGCCAACTTTCCGAGAAAAAAATTACTAAAGTTTTAAAATTTTTATTATGGCCATGTTATTCAACCGATTGTACTCAAATTTTCACAAAAGATTCTCTTAGTATTCATATAATTTATGTAATTTTAATAAAATACAGTGTTGCCAACTTTCCGAGAAAGAAATTTGTAAAATTTTTAAAAATTTATTTTGACCATTTTATTTAACCGATTTTAATCAAATTTTCATAAAAGTTTTTTCTAGTGCCTAAATAAATTATGCAATTTTAACAAAATACAGTGTTGCCAACTTATAGAAAAAAAATCACAAAATTTAAAAAAAATTCATTGTGGCTACATTATTTATTCGATTTTGATCAAATTTTCAGAAAAGTATTTCCTAGTGCCCACATAAATTATAATATTATTAAAATACAGTGTTGCCAACTTTCCGAGAAATGTCAAAGTAGTCTATATATGGGTTTACCCATATACTTGTAATCTTGTTTTATCTGTTATAGATAATTAATTATTAATTTAAAAACGATAAATTTTAAAAAACAAAACTTATACAGGATGAAATAAAACTACTTTAGGTAAAAAATCCCAAACGTCCATCTTTATCAGGACAAAAATAACTGTATCATTTATCCTGATGAAGACGGATGTTGAGTTTTGCTGAAACATCAATTTTAAATAAATATTAATACGGAACTTTAATCTAAAGCAATTTTATTTTAATATAATGAGTTCTGTAAGATTTTTTACTATGTTATACAGGATGTTTACGGTCTGCTGTATATCCATTTAATATAATAATAATTCTTTTAGTTTTTACTGGAAACAATTAATTTGTTTGAAACTCTAGTCATCTACAACTTAATCAGAATATTGTTCAATTGTTATTACGTTTGTTATTTGACAGGTAAAGTTGTTATCTAAGTAATTAACTTTTACAATCACCTTCGTTTGACTAAAAATGTTATTCTTTTTATCATTACAGTAAATAACTGAATATAGAAACAAGTTACCTAGTAGTTTGTTTCTACGTTCTATGTTCTTGTTTTATGTTCTATGTTCTACATTCTATATTCTTGTATTTTCTGATATTTTCACTAATGTCAATTTATCAGTTTTTTCCTGATGAAGACCAGCGTTGAGTTTGGTCGAAACGTCGATTATAAATAAATTTTAATACAAAACTTGAACCTAAAGCAGTTTTAAACTTAATTATATATATATATATATATATATATATATATATATATATATATATATATATATAAGAACATTAAAAATTTGGTTTCTGTTAATTAAAAATTTATAAAAATAATTTCAATTTTTATGATCTAGTTACTTATTTGTTACCTAGTAACTTGTTTCTATGTTCTGTTTATTTACTTTGAATGTCATTTGTATCAGAACTTATATAATGAATTCTGAAAGATTTTTTACTATAAGTATATATAGTATAATATAACTATAAAAACTATATATATATATGTATAATAAAATGTAATATATATTTACTAAATTTTGGATAAACCGTTCCTGTGCTTGCAGTGATGCCAACAAATAATAATACTGATAGAATTAATAAGTTCATTATTGTTGGATTTTTTCGTCGAAAACTAACTAACTGACATTTGTGTTCAAACAGTATCTATCTTTAATCGACACAGTTATTTTATACTATCGTCAATAATTAGTTCATTTTGAAACACCAATCCAATTTGTTTTAATTCATATTTTAATTCATCTTAATCAAATTAAATGCATTTCCAATTTAAAATAATGCAAAAATTTTATAATAAAATAAAAGTGTTCTTATCAAAAATCAAGTTGCACTACTAATTATATTTTCTTAATTTATTTTTTTAAATTAGTTGTAAAATTTAAAATACAAATGTAAAATGGCAATATATTAATTTTTGACTTTGATAAGTTTCGTAACAATAACAAGATTGTTAAATTTTATTTAATGTTTGTATAAATGTTTTTACGTATATTTTTAATAAAATTGTTTTAATATCAAATCTATTTTCGGTTTGTATTAAGTGCGAACTGTAGCAAATATTTTTAAAGAAAATAATAAATGTATTTAAACCATGAAATAATAATAATCTTTATTGACATGCTAAAATAAAATTGAAACAAAATCTGTTCCAACCAACCGTCATTCTACTTAAACAAAATACTTTCAAAAAGAAAATTTATTATTGAAAAAAAACAATAACATATCATATTTCATAAATGTCAAAGTAGATATTTATTAAAATTATTAAAAAAATATTAAGTCATATCAAATAAAAGTTGTTAGCTCTAATTTGTATTGCAATTTTTATTTAATTAATTTTTTCGAAATATTTGTCTGTTGTAAAATATTCATAAATCACCTTGACATCAGTAAGCTCATTTCCGTTGGACGGATTTATACCGAAGCTTAAAAAGATTTTTTTTTTAAATTCTTTTAACCAAAATTTGTTCTACATCTATCCCCAGATAAACTCACATTACACTAAAAACATTAAAACATAAAAAGTTGGTGCATAATTATTGTGACTTTTTTCCGATTTTTTTCTTTATAAATTGGTGTTTTCTATAATTTTTTTCATAAAACTAATCCTAAACAGTTAGTGAAAATGCATATCGAAAACCATATCCATATTCGCCATATTATAGCTCTACCACTTCGGGAAATGTTGGCATGCAGTACAGTCATTTCGCGATCACAACGAACTTTTTGGCGAAGAAACAATCAGCAAAAACCAAGTTGAAAGATAGTTGAAAAACTTCAAATCGAGCGATATAAATTTCGCAGATGAAGAAAAGCCATCAAATTTCAAGGACCAAGCACTTTTGGCATTCGTGGAACAGTATGAGCTTGACAACGAGAATGTTGGCCAATTTGCACCATCGTTCGTCGTCTCAAGAAAATGGTGAATGTACTCCTGAATAATTAGTTAAAGATGTTTTTGTTAAATGTTGTTATTGTTTTTTTTTTTAATAAAATTCGTTAAAATATAAATATAACATTACCTACAATAATTAATAATTGTTCCATTTTTCAAAATAGCGGTTTAAAATTTCTAGTTTTTTTATTATAAAATATTCTTACAGTAAAATTTAGCAACAGTTTTATAAATTTGTACCTAGTTTGCTCTAATAACGATTGCATTTGAAACTGAGTAATTATTCGTACAATTAGTTCTAATTCTAAAATACTTTTAAAGAAATGTCATATAAATATTATTACAACTCTTACATACTTTTTGTGTTAGTTGAAATGTCACTGCAAGCTGCAAGCTTAATTGGTGCGTATCTGCATTAAGAAAAGTTTTGTTTTAGATTCGAGGATTTTATATTTAACTCAAAAGTAAACGAGTTGAACTGTAAACTTATGTTTTTTCTAATGAAAATAAAAATTTTAATAAGAAAAAATGATAGGAAGTATTAGTATATATAATAGTCTAAAAATAAAATTACATTTGAACTAAAATTCATTATATTATTTTTATATAGAATCGAGTATGTTTTTACAGAAAATTACCATATTAGTAGGAATTTAACGCGACACCGAAATTTTTCATGAAGATATTTAGAACAAAATAATCCGAATTTAACGCAATCCATTCATTTTTCCTAAAACAATTCAAAGAAAATAAAATTCAATCAGATGAGCATTCCATTACCTAGACCTCGAATTTAGCGCGAGTCAATTTTTTTAACGGGAAATAATTAGTCAAAAAATATCGCGTTATATTCGGGCAAATACGGTATTTATTTTTTTTGTATAAAAAAATGCATCGTAATAATTCAGCATTATGTACTTATATTGCAGTTATCCATCTGAGCCACACAAACTACTAATTGGAGCAGTATCATATCCGTATCAATTTGGATATCCACCATATTATAAATACAGGACCATCAATAGTATTTACGTATACGCACCTGTGTATTCACGGTATCAACCGTATATATATATATATATATGTATAACAGTTATGGATATTTGACATTTAAGAATTTCAGAAGCTAATACGTTGACATATCCATTTTTTGACGTCGTTCAAAGTTCGATTGCATTCGATTTTTGTTTAAGCTGCATTTTTATGAAACCACTTTAGTCGAAAACTAATTTATTTTAATTTAGTTACGGATAGATATTCACGAGAACAACATTAAACTTTAAGTTACTGATCGACGTATAAAACATCTAGTCCATATATTGTAATAATTCTTAGTTATTTTGTAATACATTTTGTTAATTAATTTTATTTTATTATTTTAATAAAATTACATTTTAAATTGTTTTCGTTCCACATTTGTTGCAATCTATATTTCCGGTAGGACATGCCGAAATCGTTTTAGTATATTTTATAGATTGTTACATATATAAACTAAAGTTGAGATTTATTCTCAAAATTTCAAAAGTAACTCAGTCATTAAATCGGTTAGCTAAGCTAGCACAAGTATCAATGAAAGGCCAGTTAACCATAGACAGGTGTTTCGAACTTAAAAATCTCGTCAGTATGGTGCTTTAATCAGTTGCTGAAGACAACTGATACCCATGTTTGTTCTAGCTGGCTATGTAAGCCAAGTAAAATGAAAGAAAAACAATAAATATTACTAACGCCATCTATATACAAAATTGCACCGAGCATTTATAATAATATTGAACAAAAAATGTTTATAAGTGTATAATTATATCTGTAAAATAATAAACTAATATAAACTAAAATTGAGATTTATATTCAAAATTTACTCAGTCATTGAATCGGCTAGCTAAGCTAACTCAAGCGTCAATGACTGAGTAACTTGTGGAATTTTGAGAATAAATATCAACTTTAGTTTATATTAGTTTATTTCACAGATATATACACTTATAAACATTTTTTGTTCAATATTAACCATATACATGATTTTCCCTAATTTACTAATCGTATATATTTAATATTTTTGATTTTAAATTTAATTTCAAAACATTAAAAATTTTTAAAAAAATTGCGAAGCTAAAAATCATAGTGGTATAAGTCACATGAAGATTGCATAAAAATTCATAATATTATTGAACATATTTGAAAAAAAATCTACTTTTCTAAAAACCTTGACTTACATCGCTCGCTATGCTTTTTAACCATCAATTAAAAATTCATAAAATTTATAAATTTAACGTTAGTACATAGGGTGATATAGTTTAAATCAAATCTGCGCAGAGGGCTCTGATCCTTCTGTTGAAATTACCTATGTATGCAACTTCGTATTTTTCTGTGTTGATTGTGTTGCCTTACAACGCAACCAACAGAACGAAATGCGAAAGTCAGTATCACACGGTATTATTTTTGTTACTTACCTTAAAAAATGCTTGTTATTTATTTTCATAATAATTTTTGTTAGTTATGTTAAAAATACGAAATAAAAATATGAAACATCTATTTTAATTAAAAAATAACTATTATTTGTTTATATTTATTTTCCATAATTAAAATAAGAAAACAAATGATTATTTTTCACATATGTTTTGATATTTTATAACTTTTTAATATAATTTTTATTTTACTATTTATTTAAAATTAAATAGAAATTGATTTTTTTTAAAGTTTGACTTTTGTTTATATGAAAATAATAATACTATTATAATTTTTTGATAATTTTTCCAATTATGTGTAATAACTAATTTAATTTTGTGTTTTTTTGTTATTTTATTATAATATTTGTAATTAAAAAGTATATAAACATTTAAATAAATAAATTTGTCTGCAAACTTAAGAAATTAATTTTTTTTATTTATAAATAAAACAGTAGTTCTAGTTACTGTAAAGAACAATAAGAAAAACATTTGAATTTATAGAATTTTCTGGGCTGGTATGCCGTGGTCGATCTATTCTCGTCGCAGACGTTTTGTCATACATCGTAGATGGCATCCTCAGTGCTTGGTGACTAAGCACTGACGATGTCATCTACGATGTATGGCGAAACGTCTGCGACGAGAGTAGATCGACCACGGCATACCAGCCCAAAAAATTCTATTTCGTTCTATTCGTTACACTTTTGTTGGCAAATATTTATATATATATATATATATATATATATATATATATATATATATATAAATATTTATTGTACATTTTATAAAATAATTCAATAAAATTAAAAATATAAAAGTAACAGGGCAATACAATGTATCATCGCGATGACACAAGATGTGTACGGGGTAAGTGAGGTAGAGGGGTGAAAAGTAGAAATACGAAAACGTAGATAAGAATGGAATGTTTGTATGTTTCAAACAGGTAGCGAAATTTTAGGGTACGCTGTGTTAACGGTTAGGTCTCTAAGTTGCTAGAATTGTATACGAAATTGAATACCGAGCGAATAATTATTTATAGACATATGTACATATATTATTTTAGTCAACTCTGAAATAAAATTCGTATTATTTAAATTTCCGAAATGTCATACTAAAAAATTGTATTTCAGTTGAAAATAATTATACTCATTTGACATAAATATATGACAGATTGATATATTGTCTAAATTTGTTGCTTTTTGTAATTATACAAATTAATATATAAATAATATTCTCGCAAAGCGAGAATGGAGCTAGTCGAATGTGGTTTGATTTTATAAGCTAGTTTTTCGACTAGCTAAAATACAAGATTAGAAGTATATAAACCACTTTGACATTATTAAATTATTATTAAAATTCATTTACATTCCATATGACCCCTAAAAAATTGTAGGCCCTTCCGGCTCCGACCAAATAAATGTTATTCAAATATTATAAGGATTAAAAATAAGCGTCAATGAATAAACACGATATAGCAAACAGACTATTATAATAAAAATTGTTTTTGCTACATGACAAATAATACATTGTAGCAACCCAATAAACATTTTGCATAAATTATATCTCTCTATCTCGCTTGCAAAGTTTGTTTATATTGTAATGCGTTTCGTTCGTCTTTTTACGAGATAATTAAATAAAACAAAATATGCACTTATTAACTAGATATTTATTATTTAAAACGATTAAATATAGAATGTAAATATAAAAATATAAAAGTATGAATATAACTATAAACTAAATGGTTATAAGCTTAAACACTAGTAATCAAACTAACACTAAATATTTATTTCACTATTTATATAACTGTTGCACTCGAAGTGAACTTGTTTCAAGCTTAAGGTTTGCGTAAGAACTGTGTTGACTTTAGCATTCGCTGTGTTTTTATATGGCCATCGTGTTTTCGAGAAAGCAACTCTGGTTGCCTGTAGAATATTCCATAGCTGGCCCGATTCGTAAACATATAGAACTTTCTGGTAGGCGTCGCGCGGTCAAGGTTATTCATTTGTGGTAAACAGACGGGTCCTGGCTAGCTTACTTTGCTACATTGCCCCCTCCCTAGAGTGTTCCGTCCCGGGACACTCATAAATTATTGGTGAGGGGCCATGGCGAAATCGACACGTGGTCCCGCGAGCGCAGTGGGAGGTATGATAAAAGTAGCATTCCACGGTCTTTTCGGCTTTCTTGTTTTCCAGAGGATTGAAGCTACAAACAAGAATGTCAATGCCGGTATGCTGGAAAAGAGTTTCCAGCATATTTCTAATAATTCGCCAATCTAAACCGTCAAGGCCACAGCCTACTCTGGGGATCGCCAATTTTAGGATATTGTCCCGTAGGAGTAGCTCGCGTAACGTCTGCAGTGTGTTCCACATTGATTGGTAACTGGGCTTCTCTCGAGACAGTTCCTTTGTAACCAGGTAGTAGATGTTGCGGTGTTCCCTTTGCAGATGTAATGCGGCCCCAACAGCAGGCAGCTGTTCCCGTAGCTCGGTGATCCCACCAAACTTCTTGCGGAAAACGGTAGCAATCCCTCTGGACATTTGCAGGTCCTGAGCGACGCAATGTGCAAGTGCATAGTCCTCGGGTACGGTGAACAGGTCCTGTTGAACTTCTCGGGTGACGCCATGACGGGCCTTGCGACCTGCAGCGTAAGAGGACATAAATTGCTCGAAGTCCACCTCTTCGCTCCGTAACTGGTGGACGTGGCCTTCTTCGATATTAGGATCTTCCTCGTTTTGCCCAGCGAACGGGGCTAGACGATTATAGTGGATGACCCTTGGTTTTCCATTGGGCGTCTTGCGGATCCGGTATATGACATCGTTAATCCTTTTTATGATTTGATACGGCCCTTCCCACCAGCGTTGCAGTTTAGGAGACAGTCCCCGACGACGTTGCGGGTTGTAGAGCCAGACTAAGTCTCCTGGCTTATAACCTCCCATATTAGCATTAATGTCGTAGCCGTCCTTCATCCGATCGCTTGCGATCTGTATGTTGGAACGAACCCGTTGATGTATTTCATCCATCTTCTTTCGTAGGTTGTTGACATAGTCTTCTCCGGCCAGGTCCTCTCCAGGTTTACAGCCAAATTTTAAATCACAAGGTAGGCGTAGCTCATGTCCAAAAACAACTTTTGCAGGGGTTTGTCCAGTGGTTTCGTGCACGGATGAACGATAGGCCAATAGAAACAGATGAATGTATTGGTCCCAGTCTCTTTGATGGTCGGAGACGACTTTTGATAGGTATTTACCCATTGTGCGGTTCATCCTTTCTACCATGCCATCAGACTGCGGATGTAAGGCAGTCGTTCTGGTCTTCCGTATTCCTAGTAACCGACAAACTTCCTGGAAGATGTTGGATTCAAAGTTTCGCCCCTGATCGGAATGTAGTTCCATCGGTATGCCGAATCGACTAAAGAGCTCTTTCACTAGAACTTCGGCAACTGTGGTAGCTTCTTGGTTTGGTAGTGCATACGCCTCTACCCATTTACTGAAGTAGTCCATGGCTACCAGGATAAATTTGTTTCCTTGCTCACTCATCGGGAAAGGACCAGCTATATCAATGGCTATTCGCTCGAATGGACTGCCAACGTTATATTGTCGCATTGGCGCCTTACGTTTTCTATGCGGGCCATTACTTGTAGCGCATGTTACACATTTTCTGCACCACATTTTCACATCTTCGTGGCATCCGACCCAATAGAATCGTTCCCGCACTTTCTCGATCGTTTTCTTGACTCCTAAATGCCCGCCAGAGGTCCCGTCGTGGAGTTGTCGCAGTACATCCGAAACCTTGTTTCTCGGAACCAGTAGCTGCAATTTTTCCTGGGATCCCTCTTCATTTTCCAGAGTCCTCATTAGGAGCCCATTCCTAAGTACGATCGAGTTCCATTGCGACCAATACGATTTAAGGGTGCGACTATGTGGTGCCACTTCTTCCCAAGTTGGCCGTTGATCTATCGTTTTCCACCGTTTTAAGTGCTTTAAATCAGTGTCCATATCTTGTTCGTGGCTAATATTCCCTATTTGCCAGTCGTCATCAACGGCGGTCGTCCTAAGGAGAGTGGTCGCTTTTTCCTCAATTCGGGAGCAACTTTTACAATCCGGCAAGCATGGTCTTCTTGACAAGGCATCGGCATTACAGTGACTTTTGCCAGCGCGATGTTCAATGTCGAAGTCATATTCTTGTAATCGTTCAATCCATCGTGCCACTTGTCCTTCTGGGTTCTTGAATCGCAGCAACCATTTGAGGGCAGCATGATCGGTCCGCAGCAAGAATTTGCGGCCGTACAAGTATTTGTAAAAATGCTCGATGGATTTCACTACTGCCAGTAATTCTCGCCGAGTTACGCAGTAATTGCGTTCGGGCTTTGACAGTCCTTTACTGTAATAGCCGATGACCTTTTCCTGTCCTTCCTGAATCTGCGACAGGACTCCGCCAATGCCTACGTTGCTCGCATCCGTATCCAATATGAATTTGCCTTCCTGAAGAGGGTAGCTCAAGACTGGTGCACCCACTAAGGCCTGTTTCAGGGTATCAAATGCATTCTGACAGTCTTCGTCCCAATTGTATTTATGACCATCTTCGGTTAGGCGTGTAAGTGGTTTGGCTATGTTGGCAAATCCTAGGACATACCGTCGATAATAGGAACACAAACCAAGGAAACTTCTGAGTTCGTGTTTATCTAGCGGTACTGGCCATTCTTTAACAGCTTGTGTCTTTTCCGGGTCAACAGCTACTCCTTTTCCGGAAACAACGTGGCCGAGGTAGTGTACTTTTTTCTGGAAAAGGTAGCATTTCTTGGGACTCAGCTTTAAATTGGCATGTCGCAGCCGTTGGAACACTTCTTCCAAATTCTTCACATGATCCTCGAAGGACTTTCCAATCACAATTATGTCGTCTAGATATACTAGACACGTTTTCCAGGATAGTCCATTCAGGACATTTTCCATCAGCCTCTCGAAGGTTGCCGGAGCATTACAGAGTCCGAACGGCATTACTTTGAACTGCCACAGTCCCGATCCGACACTAAACGCTGTTTTCTCACGATCTCCTTGATCCATGGCAACTTGCCAGTAACCGTTTTTCAGGTCCAGAGTCGAGAATATTCTTGATCCGGCCAGCGTGTCCAAGGTGTCATCTATTCTTGGCAGCGGGTAGCTATCTTTCTTTGTTACATTGTTCAACAGGCGATAATCAACACAAAATCGTGTTGACCCATCCTTCTTTTTCACCAGAACCACTGGCGACGCCCATGGACTATTTGAGGTTTCTATCACATCATCCTTTTCCATGTCTTGGATGATTTGTTCGGCCTCTTCACGTTTCGCCAATGGTAGTCTTCGCGCAGTTTGGCGTATGGGTCTCGCATCACCTGTGTCGATTCGATGATGAACAATGTTGGTTCGACCAGTACGACCACCCTCGGTTTTGAATATATCTTGGTAACGACACAATAGATCTTTAACTTTGTGTTGTTCTTCCTTTGTTAAATCTTGACAGGCACTCATGACCGTTTTGTTCAGATGTTCCGGAAATTTAGTTAACGTGGTTGCCGAGCTGTTAATTTGTCGGACGATAGATGACGGTGACGAACAGCAACCAATCGACGTTCCATTACGTAATGTTACGGAATAATTGTTGATATTCATCAGCCGTACTGGAATGCTCTTCGTATTTCTAACTATAGTTTTTGCAATCAGCACTCCTTTATCCGGACCCTTGTCACCGTATCTTGGTTCCAACATAATGATTTGTTTTTCCGGAATCAGACGGTCTAGTTTTGCTTCCACAAATACTTCGCTGCGTGGTGGTAGCTCAATGTCGTTCAGCAAAACTGCTTGTGCCATCGTGTCTTCTCGCTGATGTAGAACAACTTCTTCATCATGAATCTTCACGATTCCTAGCTTCAGATTTAATTCAAAACCGTGCGTTGTCATCACATCCATTCCAAGAATGATTTCTTCTTCTATATCCGCAACCAGCACTCGATGTAAAAAGCTGGTGCCACCGATGGTAAAGTGGGCATCCAACTCGCCGCACACATTGGCCAAGTCTCCAGTTGCTGTGCGTAGTCTCCAGTTGGTCGGTAACAGCTTGTTTTCGGTTTTGATCATTCCTGTCTTCACGATGGTCTTCGTGGCTCCCGTGTCTAATAGAAGAAGAACATTCTTGCCATTAACGACACCATCGATGAACACGCTCTTTGAACAGTTTTTAATTATGGCCACTCGTGCATTACGTGGGGCTTGTGTACGGCGGGTTGCAGATTGCCCCTTCCCATCAACCCGTTTGTTTTCCTGTGGCTGTTGGGGCTTTTCGCACCGGCGTCTCATATGCCCCATTTTGCCATAGTTCCAACAGCGAGGTTGTCTCCTCTGTGCTTGCAGTACTTGTTGTACGATTTGCTCAATCGAGCCATTTTGGTGTTCTTCCTCCTCATGGCTGTTGACTGCACGAACTCGAGCGTGGCCCCGTGTTGATGCCTTGATGACCTCAAATTCGAGTGCTTGCGTTAATGCCTCATTAACCGTCTGAGGATGGGCTAGCTTAACGGCTTGTTGTAGCTCTGGGTCGCGAACTCCATTCAAGAACTTATTAATTGCCAGGTTTTCATAGATGTCATCTGGAGCCGTTGGATAAGACATTCGTATCAAGCGAACAATGTCGGCTTCGAATTCTTGCAATGTTTCGTTCGCCTTTTGGACACGATTGTCTAACTGTGTTAGGTACAACCCTTTTACATGCTTATGTCCGTATCGTAGCTCTAATTGCTCGACTAGTTGGCTAAAGTCCGTACGGTCTCTCAACGGCACACTTTGTAATACACGTAGTGCATCCTCACGTAGAGACAAACTCAATACTTGTGCCTTTCTTGAATCAGACCAGCCGTGGACTATTGCTGTCGTCTCGAACAGTGTCAAGTATTCTTCCCATGACGATTTCCCATCGTAAGTTGGTAGTTTCGGGACAGGACTTGGTTGACCAGCTTCTTGTTTCATCATAATACCGTTGGCGGATGTAGCACTCGAAATTGCTTCAATCTGGTTTTGCATCTCGGTTCTGATTTTATTTTCCATTTCGGCTCTGATTTTATTTTCCAATGCGCATATATCAGATTTAATTTCATTATTTTCAACTTGTATTTTGTTATTTAACTCGGAAATATTATTTTTAACTTGATCTTCTAATTCAGAGATGTTATTTTTAACTTTACCTTCTAACTCAGAGATATTATTTTTAATAACTTCTATGTTACGATTTACTTCTGTTTTTAATTGTTCTACTGTATTTTTAGAAGTTTCTTCAAATTTCTCTTTTAAATTTTCTTCTGTTTTTCTAGAATTTTCTTGAAATTTCTCTGTCATATTTTTTGTTAAATTTTCTTCCATTTTTCTCATCAGTGCGCTTATATCCGCTGGTATTTCAAATAGATATGTTTCAGGATTCTGGCCAGCATCTTCTATAGCTTTTCTAAGCCGTTCTTGTAGAATGATTTTAGCCCCTGTTATGCTTAATTCACGTTCTTCGAGTTCTTGTTTCAGGTGCTGAATTTTCAACTCATTCAAACTAACTTGTTTTGTAGCCATTTTCACAATATTTTACGCGTTTTTAATTCTACGTTATTATTTATTTCTAAAATTATCTCGCACTTCACACCGGACACCAATTGTAATGCGTTTCGTTCGTCTTTTTACGAGATAATTAAATAAAACAAAATATGCACTTATTAACTAGATATTTATTATTTAAAACGATTAAATATAGAATGTAAATATAAAAATATAAAAGTATGAATATAACTATAAACTAAATGGTTATAAGCTTAAACACTAGTAATCAAACTAACACTAAATATTTATTTCACTATTTATATAACTGTTGCACTCGAAGTGAACTTGTTTCAAGCTTAAGGTTTGCGTAAGAACTGTGTTGACTTTAGCATTCGCTGTGTTTTTATATGGCCATCGTGTTTTCGAGAAAGCAACTCTGGTTGCCTGTAGAATATTCCATAGCTGGCCCGATTCGTAAACATATAGAACTTTCTGGTAGGCGTCGCGCGGTCAAGGTTATTCATTTGTGGTAAACAGACGGGTCCTGGCTAGCTTACTTTGCTACAATATGTATACAGATATAGAACAAATGAGAGCGAGAAAGAGAAAAAACAAAACTTGTCTTACTACAAAATCATGCCTACAATAATTCTACAAAAAAAGTTTTGAAATATACACATATTTTGTTTCTATTTGAATGGAAAATGTAGCGAATGTCTAGTAAAATAAATATTTATTTAAACTTATAATAATGTAAACTTATAATAATTATTATTATTTGCGCACAAAAGTGTAACGAATAAAACGAAATAGAATTTTTTGGGTTGGTATGCCGTGGTCGATCTATTCTCGTCCAGACGTTTCGCTATACATCGTAGATGACATCGTCAGTACTTAGTCACCAAGCACTGAAGATGCCATCTACGATATATGGGCGAAACGTCTGCGACGAAAATAAATCGACCACGGCATACCAACAAAAAAAATATTTTATCAAAATATCAATATTAGGCTATAATAATCCAAGATTTCTTCTCATATGCTCTTTATTAATCATATATATACCATATATATATATATATGGTGTATATATATATATATATATATATATATATAAATATATATATATATATATATAAATATATATATATATATATATATATATATATATATATATATATAAATATATATATATATATATATATATATATATATATATATGGTATATATGTATATATATATATATATATATATATATATATATTACAATTATAGTAAACAAAAAAATTTTCTTTGTATTGATAAAAATTGAAAAATTAATAGAAATATATTAAATTCTGAAATAAAATTCATATTTTTTTCATTTTCTGAAATGTCATAATAATAATGGTCACAAATCACTAAACACATCGGTTTTTCGCGAGATACAAAATTATAAAATAACATAACTTGACGTAAATCATACGTCAATATCATTCCACGCAAAATAAGCTTCAAAATGTATTATTATTTTTTTATAATATTAAAAAATTACTATTATTTCTTAGTTTCTTATTAAATTGTTAATATTATCTTTATCATATTGAAACGAGGCAAATATGTGTACCTAATTTTTTAATTTTTTATGTTATTAATTTATCTTACTATTAATATTTTTTAAGAATGTGTTTCGATAATAATTATGTCAACTGTACTTGTTTACGTATTTTAAAAACCAACATCTGGTACGCTGGACGTTACTGGTTTATTGTGTTGTTTTGCTTATTGAGAAAAATACATTTCTTTAAGGGTCATTTATGGTCTTGTTTGTTTAGGTATAAACGCGGTCCTACATGAAAGGTTGACCCAATTCTTTTATATTTTGGGGTTCTTTATTGTGAAAACAATTTTGTTTTTAAGAATTTGTTTTTCTGATTATGGGCACATCCTACTATTTCCTATCCTAGCCAATGCAAAGCGATTATTTGTAAGATAGGTTTCGAAAGTTAATATTATTGGGTGTAGAAAATTATGATGTCATTTTCAGCCAGTACTCTTTAACAAGGATGTTAGAAGTGTAATTTGATTGGTAAAATATTATATCTTGTTGTTATGTCCTACTCTTACTAATGATTTGGTATATGCGAACTTTGTTGCAAGTCAACGTGGACTAGGAGTATATGAGGGCTGACCGATCTCAGGGAGAGGCATTCTGGTCTAGAATCAGAATCAGGGAAGCTTGGCCCATGGTATAGTTCATTATACTAGGTAACCTTGTCATCTCTCAGAAATAAGATACATAAAGGGGGATAGTTTAGCAGTTTGTACGTTGCGACTGCCTTTTACAATGTAAAGGGAGCTGACGTTACAGATAACAAACTGTGAAAACTTAAATTCTGAGAGATTGGTGGGTTGTGAGAACGGTTTAGCAGTTTGTACGTTGCGACTGCCTTTTACAATGTAAAGGGAGCTGACGTTACAGATAACAAACTGTAAAAACTTAAGAAACTCTTTGAGAAAATATTGTGCGAACGGTTTAGCAGTTTGTACGTTGCGACTGCCTTTTACAATGTGAGAGGAGCTGACGTTACAGATAACAAACTGTGAAAACTTAAGAAACTCTCTGAGAAAATATTGTGCGAACGGTTTAGCAGTTTGTACATTGCGACTGCCTTTTACAATGTAAAGGGAGCTGACGTTACAGATAACAAACTGTGAAAACTTAAGAAACTCTCTGAGAAAATATTGTGCGAACGGTTTAGCAGTTTGTACATTGCGACTGCCTTTTACAGTGTAAAGGGAGCTGACGTTACAGATAACAAACTGTGAAAACTTAAGAAACTCTCTGAGAAAATATTGTGCGAACGGTTTAGCAGTTTGTACATTGCGACTGCCTTTTACAGCGTAAAGGGAGCTGACGTTACAGATAACAAACTGTGAAAACTTAAGAAACTCTGAGAAAATATTGTGCGAACGGTTTAGCAGTTTGTACATTGCGACTGCCTTTTACAATGTAAGGGGAGCTGACGTTACAGATAACAAACTGTGAAAACTTAAGAACATTTATACCATGGCCTCTCCCTCTGTGTGAGAACCGAGAAATGAGAATTACTTCTACTACGGTAACGGTTACGACTTACCACGCTCAATTTGATTCATCGGACTAAACACTCGATGTATGCCGACTTCTCGGGGACGATCACCGGCTCTAAAATATCACGCATCATCCCCTTTTCCGTCTATTGCCACTATTAAGTATATAAATAATTTCGACTGTTTAGGTATTACCGCCCACATGATTTGAATATAAATTTAGTGTAACGAAACTATGATACAGCCGACTAAATTATTTAAAGTTCGTTTGTTGTTATGATTTTGTTATTTTGGCCTTAATACTTACCACGCTTACACAATACTTGTAACACGAGCTCTTGATCGGCAGAGATTCCGATCCTCATGAGTGACAGCATATCTCTTTGAGTATGTGTCCGACCCGTTCTTTTGAAATGTGGTCACCCACATGCATGTACATTTGATTAGTAGTGAGGCTAACGTAACTAGCGGGTTTAAATGTAAAATAAACAGTTGTGATATTGTACAGTCGGCGGTATAATAGCAAATCGCCTATCATGGTTACTAAATATATTTGACTTTGTTGATAAATCTATTTTCGTCAATAAATTAGGTTGTTACATATATTGTGTTTTACTTAAACAAAATCCCTTACCATATTCTGTGTTACAACGACTTTTAAAGTTCACTGAGGTTACTTAAATTTTTGTTATTCATTTACATAACGTAGTTGGGTCCTAAAATCACGGAATAATTAAAGTTTTTCTAAAATTTAAATTATTAATTGTCGTTTAATTAATTTGATATTTAATTCTAAATTTCGCCGCGTTACAATATATAAAAGAATAAAATAAAATTAATCTATTTATGATAATATCATAATACTGTGTAATACTGGCTTTGCCATTTAGTTTGCAAATTTGCCGTATGCGTCAGCACCTGCTTGAAAATTTTGCTTATGAAAAAATTATAAAATTCTAAAATTATAAAAATCTGTTAAAACAATAATTAAATAAAAAAAAATATCCTAATCATAGTATAATATAATTATGAAGCATATATAAAAATTTTAAATTTTTCGGGCTTATAGTTTGGAAAATAAAAGCAATAAATGTGTTATTTTTTGGAAAAAATTTTTTTTTCTCTATTTCCCAAAATAAAAAAAATTTCAAAAAAATTCCTATTATTCTACATAGGATATTGTATATCAGGTATTTTTTCGGTACACTAATTATCGTTTTAGTAGAAACTAGAGCCAGTTAAAAAAAATTTTATTTCTATTTTTTTTTTATTTTATATAAATGAATTAATAATATTAAATTTCTTATTGAATTATTAATTCAACATTCATTATGTAATTTTCAGAACAGTCAGTTACAACAAATATGTTGTATTAAACGAACAAATTCAATATGAAATTCAACATATTTTTGAATTTGCGTTACGCGCCATTTGAACCCTGTGTACTAACGTTAAAAAAGTATATATTTTTAAACAATTGTATGGAAACCTATATTTTATTATTTTACGTGTATGGTAACAGGGAACAATACAGATATTGGAAATTGGAAAAAATAAAAAAATGCATATTAAAAAACTATTTTTATTAAATTATTTGATGATTGAGTGTAATGATTGAAAGACGAGTGAATGCTGGTTGCAAAGTTTTGGATTTGTTAAAAATGTAAATGTATCCAGAGAGGACCTCCGCCCCTCCCCCAACAGGTTTTGAGTGCATATTGTATTAATGTCTATGTTGATATACAAGTAACTTAGTGGGTATAAAATTTTATTACTGAAGAAATGAATTCGAAATAAATTAGTATATAAAAAGTGTAAAATTGATAAAAATTTTGTTTGCAAAAGTTGATATTAGGCAGTTAAAATCTAAAATGAACATTTAAAGAACATTTATGTGAATAATATAGTAAAAAAAATTTTAGAACTCAATATATACATATATATATATATATATATATATATATATATATATATATATATATATATATATATATACGTGAGAATTAATGGTTGTAATAAAACAATATCAGTAACAATATCAATATAAGCATGAAATAACTATTAAACTGAAAATGAGGTGATATGAGTTTTTTCATTTTCAGTTTAATAGTTATTTCATGCTTATATTTGATATATATATATATATATATATATATATATATATATATATATATATATATATATATATTAAAATAAAACAACTTTAAGTAATAGTTCTGAATTAAAATTTATTAATAATCGACTTATTCAATGTATAGGTATCTTTATCAGGAAAAAAGTTATAAATAACATTATAAACAGAACATAGAAACAAGTTACTCGGTTACAAAATAAGTAAAATTTATAAATTTCTAATTAAAAAAAAACAAATTTTATTTAAATTATTGATAAAATCAATCAGTGTGAAAGCAGTGATTTAAATAAAATTTGGCATCCTTTAATTAAAAATTTATAAATTTTATGATTTAGTTACTTATTTGCTTACCCAGTAAATTGTATCCATGTTCTCTTTATTTACTATAAATGGCATTTGTATCTTCTTTTCTGATGAAGATGTACGTTGAGTACGTCGACTATTAGTAAATATTAATACAGACTATAACCTAAAGTTGTTTTATTTTAATATGTAAATAATACCGAATATGTATGTCTGCATGAACGTCCGCTGATTAGATTGGTTGACATGATTAAGAATTGAGAATAAAATGGAATAACAAAGCTTTTAGATTAAGTTCTGTATAATTTTTAATTAAAAATAGACGTTTCAATATACATCACGTATATTATCATCAGGAAAATATTTAATAATGGCATAAATAATAAATAAAACAAAATATAGAAACAAACTTTTTATTTTTATTTGTATCTATGTTTTTTTAAATAAAATATACTTATACTTTAATATAATAAGTTTTGAAAGATTTTTACTATGTTAAGAATAAAACAGCTTACTCATAAACGTAAATGATGCAAAAGTTGCTGGTCTGGATAGGAATGTCTGACGGAAACTAATTTCTACTTCAATGAAAAAAGTTTGTGCCACATTTCTATGAGAACATGGCGTGATTGCATATGAATGTGTGTATTTGTAGAAATACGCTTTAAAATTAATGGAACATAATAAAAAAAAGGTCAGGTGTTGCTATTTTAGAAATTAAATCCTTTATTTAGTCGAATATGACTATTTATTACAAATTGATTAATATTTATAAAACTTTCCGTTAAACAGAACGAATCATTTAAACAGATATTTCAGAATATTGTAAAAATTGGCTGTTGTGTTACTCAATCAATTTTTATCCCCAATACAGAAATCGACCTGAAATCACAAATAGTTGTTTTTAAAATCAATCAGTTTTTTTTTGTAGAAAATATATTTTTCAAATTGTCCCAAAAATCTAACACTTTTTCGAAAAAAAAAATTATGTGTTAGATCAGTAAGAAATAGTTTTATATAACAAATATATATATATATATATATATATATATATATATATATATATATATATATATATGGTATATAAAATAAAACAGCAAATTAGTAATATTTTTTATTATAATACACCTCTTACTCATGTAGCTGCATAAAATATAATAAAACTAAAATAAAACGGATTTTGAAGCTATACGTTTGCGTGGACATCCGACGAGTAGTTGGAGTGGTATGATTGAAAGTGTTTTGCATGAGCGGAAGTTTCCAAATAATAGGAATAGAAGAGCTTGTATGAGAGAAGTTATAAATGTAGATAAAGCTAAAGTTGCTTGTCTGAATAAGGATATTTGGACGAAACTGATTTCGGAATGGTGGAAAGAGTTTGTGCCACACAATTTTGGATATACGGCGTGATTGTGTATGTATGTATGTTATCAGTGTTTATTATAATTCTAATAGTTCTATTATGTTTAACAAAAAAAATATTATACTATTATGGCTTTGGTAATATATATATATATATATATATATATATATATATATATATATATATATATATATATATATATATATATATATATAATATAAAACAGCAAATTAGTAATATTTTTTATTATAATTCACCTCTTACTCATGTAGCTGCATAAAATATAATAAAACTAAAATAAAACGGATTTTGAAGCTATACGTTTGCGTGGACGTCCGACGAGTAGTTGGAGTGGTATGATTGAAAGTGTTTTGCATGAGCAAAAGTTTCCAAATAATAGGAATAGAAGAGAGGATTTATAAATGTAGATAAAACTAAAGTTGCTTGTCTGAATAGGGATATTTGGAGGAAACTGATTTCGGAATGGTGGAAAGAGTTTGTGCCACACAATTTTAGATATACGGAGTGATTGTGTATGTATGTATGTTATCAGTGTTTATTATAATTCTAATAGTTCTATTATGTTTAACAAAAAAAATATTATACTGTTATGGCTTTGGTAAATATGTTACGTTTTTTTAAAAATTGTAATAGTTATCTATAGTAATAATAAATTAAATAATTTAAATTTAAATTATTAGGTACTTAATTATTAATTTTTTTAAATGAAATTTAAGTGTTTGTTATTATTTGCAATACAAATGAATTCAGAAATTATTAATTTTGTTATTTATTTATTTACATAATATAGTAAAAAAATCTTTTAGAACTCATTATATTAAAATAAAACAACTTTAGGTTCCAGTTCTGTATTAATATTTATTAATAATTGACGTACTCAACGTACATGTTCAACAGGAAAAAAGATGCAAATGATATTTACAGTAAATAAACAGAACATGGGGACAGGTGTGAAAACAAGGATTTAAATAAAATTTGGCTTCCTTTTATTAAAATTTATAAATTTCATAATCTAGTTATTTATTTTGTTACCTAGAAACTTGTCATTTGCTTCGTTTTTCCTGATAAAGATGTACGTTGACTAGGTCGAATATGTATTAATAAATATTAATACAGAACTACAACCTACAGCTGTTTTATTTTAATATAATGAGTTCTGAAAGATTGTTTTACTATGTTAATATAACTATATCACAAGAACTAAAAAGAACATGAGATTAGATTTTTGCCGAATAAATATTGTGAAATAACTACCAATGAATCTGGTAGCTCTACTTTTTAATATGTTTTCAACTACAATACTAAATATTCAAAATAAAGAGTTTGTTGTTACTCGATAATGTTGACGTTCAATGTATTGAATTAAATTACCATTAATTTAAACTTATTTCAACTTACGTGTTGGAGAATTTCCAGGATATCTTCTCAAAGGTACTTGCATATCTAAAAAAAATAACATATGTAAGTGTTAAAAAATGAAAATAAATTAAGGTGATGTTTAATTTTATTTCTATTGTTAATTTTCGCAAGTTTTCGACTTGATTTTTTTTTTTATAATTTTTCATATTTTTGCAATACCGTTTCTAAATATCAATTTTTTTTTTAATTTATTATATATATATATATATATATATATATATATATATATATATATATATATATATATATATATATATATTAGGGTGTCCCTTAAGAGGGGTCAATTTTTTTTTCTCTTTTCACCCCTTAAATCGTCTCCAAATATGGTTTAAAAAAAAATATAAAAATACTCCCACATTTTTACTCGTTGGTTAAGTGGCCCCCCCTAATCCCATATGTATGTTGATAATCGAGCTTATAAGTAAATATTTTCATTAAATTAATGTTTTCACTAAATCACGCCAAAAAAAAAATATAAAGGTGTTTCACCTCGCTGAGTACAAATCTGAGGTCAAAATTAAGTTTTAACCATTTCTAGATGGCGCCACTATGACAAAAAATAAATATTTACCGAGCCCCATATAGTTGGCGCCCCCACTTCGCCAAAATTAAGATGAAAATATGCCATAATTTTGTGCTAATTATGTGCTAATTTTGTACCACAATGAAAATTTTTGTACTGCATTAGAAATTAGAAAAAACATAATTGCAAAAGTGGGGGCGCTAGATATATATATCAAGCTAGCGCCCAAATTTTTGTTATGTTGTTAAAATTTAAAAAAAATATGCTTAACTTACACGGTAAAAAAAGTTGCCATTTTACATTAAAATCCGTAGTAAAAAAATTACATATTATTTCAGTAAAACCATAAATTTTTTTGTAAAAAAATAATTTTGTAATTATAAGGTAAATAATTAATATACCATGTTATATGTATTATGTTGTTCTTTTTTTTTAACGAAAAAGGAAGTAATTAGTTGCATAAAATATGCATATGTTATATACCGGGTGTTCGTTCGTCAAGTTCGTATGGGCGTTTAACATGTAGATAGGGCATAAAAAGTTCTATAATTTGGTATTAGTTTTAATTTACTAGTATATGCCGTTTGGGTACTAGAACTTTTTTTGATTTTTTGTTTTTATTTTTTTCCTCAAAACCTATGAGGTGTAGGAAAATAAATGTGTTATGGAAAAATGCGGAATAATGAGTACCATAACGGAGTAAAGAAACTATTATTCTATGATGCATAGTTTAGTAGAAAAAAAAATTAAAAACTAAATTTTTTAAAATTTCTCAAGTGGATTTTTTCAAAATTAGACTTTTTTCAAAAATTTGCTCAAAAAAATCTGAAAAAATTCAAAAAAATAGAGAAAAAAAAATAGCTACAAAATACATAAGTAACTTTTTTCTCTAACTTATTCTGGTTTGGCAGAAAAAAAACATATTAAAATACAAAAAATATTAATTTTCAATAATTTTTTCTGCCAAACCAGAATGTGATAGCAAAAAAGCTACTTATTTATTATATAGCTAATTTTTTCTCTATGTTACTGAATTTTTTCAGATGTTTTTGAGCAAATTTTGAAAAAACTTTTATTTTGAAAAAAATCTCAAGGGTAGCACCCCTTGAGAAATTTTCAAAAATTCAGTTTCTAATTTTTTTCTACTAAACGATGCATCCTAAAATAATAGTTTTTTCACTCCGTTGTAGTACTCATTACTCCGCATTTTTCTATACCACACTTATTTTCCTACACCCAATATTTTTTGAGGAAACACATAAAAACAAAAAAATTTAAAAAAATTCTAACGCCTAAACGGCATATACTAGTAAATTAAAGCTAATACCAAATTATAGAACTTTTTATGCTCTATCGAAAAGTACTCCAAGTATTTTTACGAATTTTACTCGAGAAAGAAGTATATCGCAAATTATAGAAACTAAATGTGAAACGCCCATACGAACTTGACGAACACCCGGTATATATATATATATATATATATATATATATATATACATATATATATATATATATATATATACATATATATATATATATATATATATATATATATATATATAATGTAAAAGTTTCCTATGACGTCTGTAAATTTACATATTAAAATGGTGTAAATCAGTTGCTCTAAGTTTTTATGTAAAATTACCGAATATTTTGTACGCAGTGTAGTACTAGAACTAGGTAAAACACTTTTAAGAAGTATTTAAATACAAACGCAAATACTACTTGTAAAATATTTAAATGCTCTTTATAATATATATATATATATATATATATATATATATATATATATATATATATATATATATATATAGCAGTGGCGTGCGGTCCATATGTGCACTGCACACCCTGCAAAAATAATTTTCTGCACCTATGTATTTTTATATAACTAAATTTTTTATAATTCAACACATTCAGATATTGTGCCAATTCGTTTCTCTGTATTCCAGCAGTGCGTGCTGCTCTAAGTTCTGCACCTCGTAGCGCATTCATAAGCAGACGAACGTATGGAGTTTCGGCGTGTGCGCAATAACGGAAAATCAGGCCTTATATAAGCCGTTAGGTTCAGGTATTTTGTTGCACACCATAAAGTTATCCAGACCGCAAAAATTCAGGCACTGAGCTGCGATAGCCCTCCGTTTTGAATCAAAGCAGCATATATTAAAACGATGAGCCAATTCACTCGCTACCTATACAGATTCGGAACTAAGAGCGTTTCTCGTGCAGCTACTTGTGCTGCTCGTACGCATTCACAAACACCCGAACGTACGGTGTTTTGGCCGGTGTATGATATTGGAAACTCACGCGCTACAGTGCTTTTCTTTAATTTGAAATTTGAAATAAATTTTTTCACTAATATCAAAGAACATTATTTAGTGTGATTTAAAATGAGTTATTTGTTAATTAACCATAGAAATATCTATGAAAGTGTAATATCTTTGTAACTAACTTTGATGATGTTTGAAATAATGGGCTAACAATTTTGTTGTGTCAGACAAAGAGTAAACGAATTTCAACAGAACAATTTCAGTTAACAGTAGTAGAAAAATGAATAATACTACATCGTAGCCTATCTTAAATATATCGCTCTACTATCAACAAACACGAGATAATATAAGTTACTGCAAAAATAGTTTTGACATTTTAACTTTAAATGTGTGTTACAAAAAGTATAGAAATTAACCTGTAAAACCATATGACCAGTTTTTTTTTAAGCACTATAATCATCATAATATGCAGGAAAAATTCTGCACGTTCGTTTTGAAAATCTGAGTTCCCTAAAATTAGTTGAACTTATAAATTCCAAATTCCAAAAGTTCAAAAATAAATTTCCTAATAAATTTCATTGAATCAGCTGATCAAACACAAGGAACGTTTCGTTTTATTTGGTCTACGTGCAATAAAACTATCTGCACTGCAGACTGCACATGCAATAGACGATCGTTTTGTCGGCGCATTTTGTAAATATTGTATGTACACTTTTATTGTTTTATTATTATTCTCTGCACACCCTGCCTGATAACCCACCGCACGCCACTGATATATATATATATATATATATATATATATATATATGTAGCTTTTAAAAAAAAAATATTGTTTGTGGTTTAAAAAAAATTATTTTATTTGATTAACTTCGCGCTCATAACTTATAACAAATAATAATTTTTTTAATGCAAATTTTTTATTTTTTAAAAACGCTTACTTGGTAGTTCATTCAAACATTCCTCTTTAGGATTGTCACAATCCATGTAACCCGAAATGCACGTACAATCCCTACACATATCATCTGTCCAGGTTTCTCCATCATTATCACACAGAGGATACTCAACTCCTAAAAAATAACATACGTATTAAACTTACCAAAAAATATTTTGTTTTTTCATTCAGTTGTATATTTTATTATAATAAATACAAACTGTATAATATGAAATTTATTATTGCATATTTTTACAGAAAAGTTTGCAAAAAAAAGTGATCTTTTCCATAATTTTTTGCGCCAAAATTTTTAATAAAATTAATTAATTAATTAATTAGTAATTTTAATTCATCTGTTAATGCACAAATTTTAAATAAAATACTATTACTTACAAGTAACAAAATATAAATATTTGTTTAGACTTTTGATTATCTTTGACTCTTACGAAAAAAATTATTACAAAACTGATTATAATTCTTTTATCTGTTATAGATAATTAATTATTAATTTAAAAACGATAAATTTTAAAAAACAAAACTTATACAGGCTGAAATAAAACTACTTTAGGTTAAAGTTCCGTATCAATATTAATTTAAAATCGAAAATTTGACTAAACTAAACGTCCGTCTTTATCAGGACAAAAAATAAATAAATTATTTATCCTGATCAAGACGGATATTGAGTTTTGTTGAAACATCAATTTTAAATAAATATTAATACTGAACTTTATTCTAAAGCAGTTTTAT
Organism: Clivina fossor; assembly: GCA_963966155.1. NCBI lineage: Eukaryota > Metazoa > Arthropoda > Insecta > Coleoptera > Carabidae > Clivina > Clivina fossor. The sequence continues at coordinate 12,381,773 of OZ014553.1, read as the reverse complement.
TTTAATATAATGAGTTCTGTAAAATTTTTTTACTAAGTTATACAGCGTGTTTACGGTCTGCTGTATATCCATTTAGGGGACGATAGTACACTTAAAAAGAGTTGATTACCCATAAAACGCCTTACGAAGTAAACTTCGTCTCGTAAGCGAAATAATAATTCTATTAGTTTTTACTGGAAACGATTAATTTGTTTGAAACTCTAGTCATCTACTACTTAATCAAAATATTGTTCAATTGTTATTACGTTTTTTATTTGACAGGTAAAGTTGTTATCTCAGAATTCACTTTTACTATCACCTTTGTTTGACTAAAAATGTTATTATTTTTATCTAGTTCTTTAAAAATCGCAACGGCCCATTCTAATATCGAATTAGTCGATATGATGGAGAAATGCATCATAATACGGCTGCTGCAAGTCGGCTTTACACTTTTATAATGGACAATGCTGATTAAGCACTAAATTATACTGGAGTTTGAAACACATTAATCGTTTAATGTGAAACTAAACGAATTATTGCCTCGATTAGGAGACGACTTTTACTAAGACGTTTCAAGGTTTATCGACTCATTTTAAAGTGTACTATCGCCAATTAAAAATATACAGAGAAGACCATAAACACCCTCGATTATGACCCTATTCAGTATAAATAAATAAAACAAAAAACAAATCTTACATATATATATATATATATATATATATATATATATAAAAATTATTTTACAATAGAAAAAAATTGTGAAAAAATTTTCTCTTATAGAAAATTAAGTTTTGTTTTTCGAATTTCTTAAATTTATAGTGAAGAAAACCTCAAAACGATTGATCGAAAATTTTAACTAAAAATTTGTTTTAAATAAAAATTGTGACTCATTAGACAATTCTAACTACATCGTTTTTAAATTATTAATTATCATAGTCAAATATAATCAAAAGTATCAACAAATAATTAATATTTGTTTCTAAAATTTATACAGCAGAGAACCATTATAGAATAGAAATCTAATAGAAATCAAATTTTAAAACAAACAAAATAATAATAAGTAACAGTATAACTATTTTAAAAGATTTGTATACAATTATTTTCTATTTAGTTTGGAAATATATCATGTTTCTAGAATAAATAACTCGTATTCTCACCACACTTTTAAAAGTGATTTTTATCAAAATTACTTTTGACGTTTACATAAAATAACTTATTAAATCATTTTAATTAGTACATTTAAATTTTATAATATTAGATATAAGAAAATATATCAAAAATGGAAATACTATTTATATTTGATAAGAGGTAGAAACAAAAATTTATTTTAAAACTGAAAATGAAAGTACTTTTTCATAAGCAAAAGAAGTAGGAATATATATAGAATGTGTGTAAAAGTTGGCAACAAATAAGCAATCTTTTTTATTATTGATTTTACGACATAAAGTCATTCTTTATAAAAAAGTTCTGCTTTACCTGTTTACCATCAGAAAATCTAAGATTAAATGTACAGAATGTCCCTAAATTAAGATAACATGAAAAGAGGAGTACCATTTATTAATTTTCAATAATTTTTCTTGCCAAACCAGAATGAGTGAGTACTTAGCTATTATGTAGCTAACTGATTTTTTTCAGATTTTTTTGATAAAATTTTGAAAATAATCTGATTTTGAAAAAAATTCATTACTTTCAAAAATTAAAAAAAAAACAGTTTTTAATTTTTTTTTTTTTTTTTTTTTTTCGTCTAAACGATGCATCCTAGAACAATAGTCTTTTAGAATAATTTATTTTTGATGAGTTTCTTAATTGATTGTAATTTTGTATTTAAACTAAAAAAATGAAATAAATGGTACTTTTCTTTTTATGTTATCTTAATTTTATGGACATTCTGTACATTTAATCTTATATTTTCTGATGGTAATCTTATCTATTCAACAAGCAGAACTTTTTATAAAAAAATAAATTTTTGTCGTAAAATCAATAATAAAAAAAATTTCCATTTGTTGCCAACTTCTTCAAACATACTGTATATATATATATATATATATATATATATATATATATATAAAATTTCTAATATTATTAAATTAAAACATAAGTTTATAGTTTAACTGGTTTATTTTTGAGTTAAAAATGAGAACTTCGCATCTAAAGCAATATTTGTCTCAGTGCAGATAAGCACAAATTAGGCTTACAGTAACATCTCAACTAACACAAAAAAATATATAAGAGTTTTAATAATAATTACATGACATTTTTTAAAAGATGAATTAAAAGTAATTGTAAAAACAATTATTCAATTAAAATACAATTATTATTAGACCAAAGCAAGCACAAACTCTTTCTTAATTTTACTGTAAGAATATTTTACAATAATAAAAAATAACACCAAAACGCTTAAACAGCAATTTTGAAAAAAAATAATGAAACAATTATAGAACAAAAATATTATATATAAATGAATTTATAAAGAAATTTAAAAACAAAACTTCATTAACATGGTAAAAAATCTTTCAGAACCTCTTCATATAAAATAATACTGAGTTTCGACGTTTCGACTCAACTCTCGTCTTCATCTAGAAAAAAAACTGATAAAAATGACATTATCGTAAATTACAGAACATAGAAACAAGTTACCTAGTAGTTCGTTTCTACGTTCTATGTTCTTGTTTTATGTTCTATGTCCTATATTCTATATTCGTGTATTTTCTGTTATTTACTGTAATGTCAATTTATCAGTTTTTTCCTGATGAAGACCAGCGTTGAGTTTCGTCGAAACGTCGATTATAAATAAATTTTAATATAAACCTTGAACCTAAAGCTGTTTTATTTTAAAACTTAATTATATATATATATATATATATATATATATATATATATATATAAGAAAATTAAAAATTTGGTTCCTGTTAATTAAAAATTTATAAAAATAATTTCAATTTTTATGATCTAGTTACTTATTTGTTACCTACTAACTTGTTTTTATGTTCTGTTTATTTACTCTAAATGTCATTTGTATCGGAACTTATATAATGAGTTCTGAAAGATTTTTTACTATAAGTATAATATAACTATAAAAACAATATATATATATATTGTTATGTATAATAAAATGTAATATATATTTACTAGTATACCGAGCCGCTTCCGTGCTTGCAATAATGCCAACAAATAATAATACTGATAGAATTATTAAGTTCATTATTGTTGGATTTTTTCGTCGAAAACTAACTAACTGACGTTTGTGCTCAAAGTGTATCTATCTTTAATCGACACAGTTATTTTATACTATCGTCAATAATTAGTTCATTGTGAAACACCAATCCAATTTGTTTTAATTCATATTTTAATTCATCTTAATCAAATTATATGCATTTCCAATTTAAAATAATGCAAAAATTTTATAACAAAATAAAAGTGTTCTTATCAAAAATCAAGTTGCACTATTAATTATATTTTCTTAATTTATTTTTTTAAATTAGTTGTAAAATTTAAATTATACATGTAAAATGGCAACATATTAATTTTTGACTTCGATAAGTTTCGTAACATGATTGTTAAATTTTATTTAATGTTTGTATAAATGATTTTACGTATTAATTTTAATAAAATTGTTTTAATATCAAATCGAATTTCGGTTTGTATTAAGTGCGAACTGTGGCAAATATTTTTAAAGAAAATAATAAATATATTCAAATCATGAAATAATAATAATCTTTATTGATATGCTTTATTGTTATTGAAAAAGACAATGATATATCATATTTCATAAATGTCAAATTAAATAGTTATTAAAATTATTTGAAAAAATATCAAGTTGTATCAAATAAAAGTTGTTAGCTCTAACTTGTATTGCAACTTTTATTAAATGATTTTATTTCGAAATATTTGTCGGTTGTAAAATATTCATAAATCACCGTGACTCCAGTAAACTCATCTCCAGTTGACGGATTTATACCAACACTTCATTAAATTGAAATATTTACCTCCGAAGCTTAAAAATATTTTATTTCAAATCCCTTTAACCGAAATATTCATAAATCACCGTGACATCAGTAAGCTCATTTCCGTTGGACGGATTTATACCGAAGCTTAAAAATGATTTTTTTGTTTTAATTCTTTTAACCAAAATTTGCTTTATATGTATCCCCAGATACACTGCCATTACGCTAAAAACATTAAAACATAAATGGTTGGTGCATAATTATTGCAACTTTTTTGCGATTTTCATCTTTAAAAATTGGCGTTTTCTGTATTTTTTTTTCATAAAACTAATCCTCTCTTTTCAGTTATATTAGTGAAAATGTGTATCGAAAATCATATCCATATTCGCCATATTACGGCTCTACCATTTGGAGAAAGGTTTTCATGCAGCACAATCATTTCGCGATCTCAACGAACTTTTTGCCGAAGAAGTTCACATCGAGCGATACAAATTTCGCAGATGAAGAAGGACCATCAAATTTCACCGAACAAGCAACAAGCAACCAGCACGTTTGGTATCCGTGGAAGGGGACAAAAATTTGACAACGAAAATGTTGACCAATTTGGACCATTCGACCATCGTTCGCTGTGTCAAGAAGATGGTGAATATACTCTTGAATAATCATTTAAAGATGTTTTCGTTAAATGTTGTTATTGTTTTTTTTAAATAAAATTTGTTGAAATATAAATAGACTTTATAAATATAACATTTATCTACAATAATTGTTCCATATTTTTTAAACAGCAGTTTAAGCATTTTGGTGTAATTTTTGTATTATAAAATATTCTTACAGGAAAATTAAGCAGAGTTTTATAAATTTGTACATACTTTGATCTAATAACAATTGTATTTGTAACTGAGTATTTGTCCGTACAATTAGTTCTAATTCTTCTTTTAAAAAAAAGTCATGCAAATATTATTACAACTCTTATATATTTTTTGTGTTAGTTGAAATGTCACTGTAAGTCTAATTCGTGCTTATCTGCATTGAGAAAAGTTTTGCTTTAGATCCGAGGTTTCTATTTTTAACTCAAAAGTAAACGAGTTGAATTGTAAACTTATGTTTTTCTAATAAAAAAATAAAATTTTAATAGAAAAAAATGATAGTAAGTAATAGTATATATAATAGTTTAAAAATAAAATTACATTTGAACTAAAACTTATTAATAATGTTATAATAACTTTGATCCATATTCCCACCTCTTTTGTTTATGAAAAAGTGCTTTTATTTTTCTTTACTTTAAAATAAATTTTTGCTTCTACCTCTTATCAAATATGAATAGTATTTCTATTTTTGATATATTTTCTATACGGCGTAAATGCACGAAAAATTCACTGTAAAAAACAATTTTCAACGCCAAAAATATTTAATTAATGATATATTTTCTAGTATCTAATAATATAAAATGCAAAGTAACTACTTAAAATGATTTAATAAGTTATTTTAAGTAAATGTCAAAAGTAGTTTTGACAAAAGTAAACATGTTATTGAACTGTAAACTTATGTTTTTCTAACAAAAAATTAAAAAAAAAATTAATAGAAAAAATAATAATAATTATTTTCAAAGTTTTTTATGAAATTAGTCAGTGCAGGATTTACCTATAAGCTAAACAAGCTATAGTGAAATTTTTATTCAAATGGGATTCCAAAGCCAATTAGGAATTTTTAATAATTGAATTACGTCTCTACATACTAACTGCTTTTAATCCGTTCCGTTGAACGATGAAAACAAATTACGTGTTTCGTGGTTTGATTCAACCGCACTAGCTTGTTGCTTTCAACGTGCTACGTTTATGCATAGTTTTCCAACGTTTAAAAATTATAACTGTCAATCAATATAAATGGTAAGTGTGCTTTTATTTTTTTCCCCATATCTGACAATCCTAAACTCATATCCTAGCAACGAAACAAAAAATAAATAATGTTTGGTTTTTCTAAACGTCAAAGCCGTAAAAGTTTCGAGATTTTGTGCGATTTTGTGAGGTGAAAATTTTTACAGGATATCATGTAACCGTAGTAAATGACTCATAGCTTTGGAATCCTATTTGAATAAAAATTTCACTATATAGCTTTCTTGGGGGCACCCAAAAAAATTGTCCGAGTTAGCAAGTGTCATACAATCAATGGTCATACTCAAATATACTGCTTACTATAAACACGGGGATTCACCTATATTGTTCCATATCTCAAATAGCTTAGGGCCTTATCAAGTCTAAATCCGGTCCTGAAATTAGTTAATGTTTAGTTTAAAAATATAACTACATTATTATTTTTTCTATTAATTCTTTTATTTCTATTAGAAAAACATATTTTACAGTTCAGAAACACGTTTACTTTTGAGTTAAAAGTAAAAACCTTGAATCTAAAGCAACATTTTTCTCAGTGTGTAAAAATCTCAAAAAGTTAAAATTGATATGGTTACAATATCATTTCCTCACTATATGTGACGATCGGTAAAAACTCTAAAAAGTTTCTTTTACGTCAGCTAGCGAATTATCCTTACTAACATAAAATTCGACTAACGAATATTTGCTTCGTAAAGTTTTTTTTTCCTCATACGACGAACTAGATTCAATACACTTTACTTCCCCCTCTGAGTGAAAATATTCTACGAAAATCATAATGAAATTTATAGAACACAGTAATCCATGATAAAATTCATTTATTTTTTATTGACTTTTAATAATTTGACAAGCTTGTTAATGACTTTAATTACGATTAACTAATTTAAAAAAAACCCAAAATATTGCATTCTTAATAATAGAAGTATGTTTTGTTTAGAAGAGTAAGTAATTAATATTAATTACAGAATTATTTATTATGAGAAAATTTTGTTTCCTAATTTCAGTCCTAATCCAGATTACGAGCCCTACGAACACAGAAATAGACCAAATGCTTTAACGTAATGTATTGCCTTTTTAACTAATGTTTACAGATCCAGCTTATATTTTAATGAAATCTTATTTAAGTAATAGTTTTAAACATTCTATTTCTAAAAATAACAAAAATTTTAGCGCGAAAATTATATTTATAATATTCAATTAGGGTGAAACTTTACTCTACGGTAATGTAATTGATTTTCTTCAAACTTTACATACCGTTAATTTTGCACATTTTATAAATGTAAATCGCAAAATTTTAGTGCGGACATGACAATATTAGAACTGATTTTGAAAATTCGTTTTAACATTTTGAATATTGAAAAACTGCTGCCATATTTTGTCCATGTTTACATAACTACTAGCAGATACTGTTATTTTTTACACTAAAAACAACTAAAAATTCTTCACTTTGCTTTAATTTTACTAAACATTAACAAATTAACCTCTTTACCTTACCTATCCTGCAATGTCAAGTACAACCAATTCATCTTACGTATAACATATATGTTAAAAACGGATTTTCAAAATCAGTTTTAACATTTGTAAATATTATTTCCGCACCAAAATTTTGTAATTTACCGGTATGTAAAGTTTGAAGAAAATCGATTACATAACTGTTTAAGCAATATTTTGAACATTATTTCTAAGAATAACAAAAATTTTGCGCGAAAACAATATTTATAATATTAAAGTTTAAATTAATTAGCTTTAGTTTTAATTCTGTATAATTTGTAATTAAAATTTAACGTTACAATATACTAAACGTATATTTAATAATATACGTTCAGTATATCGAAACGTCGAATTTTAATTAAAAATTATACTAAACTAAATTAAACTAATAGCAAAAGCTTTTTTATTTTAATTTAATGTGTTCTGAAAATTTTTTTTAACTATGTTAATATTAAAACTTATTTTTGAAAATTCGTTTTTGACGTAGGTGAGGCTCACTATTTCCAAATATTTGAATAAAATTATCCTCGAAATAACTTTAAAATTAGCCAATGAAATATTGTCATTTATTCTGAAGATACATTTTTAGTCAATCACAAATGATTTTTTACTTATCTTAAGAATAAATCAAATTGGAAAAACTGGCACTTAAATGAACTGGTTATTGTGACAAATGCGGTGGGATTTACTGCAGGTTAGATTAAGTCAAGAGGTTGATTTATTAATATGTACTATGTACAGAAATTTAAGCCACTTGAGGAATTTTCAGTTGTTTTCATTGTAAAAAAAAATGTAAAAAACAGTGTTCAGTAGTTGTTTTGTAAAGATAAAATATTTGGCTTCCTTTAATTAATAATTTATAAATTTCATAATCTAGTTACTCATTTTGTTACCTAGTAACTTGTTTCTATGTTCTATTTATTTACTGTATATGATATTTGTATCTTTTTTCTTGATGACGATGAACACAAAATACTTTAGCATTTTTACAGATTATTTATATATAAATACTAAAGTAAATAATATTACATACATTTTGTAAAGATACAAACGTCTGTAAATTTACAAACTAAACTGGTGTAAATCAGTTGCCCCAGGTTTTTATGTAAAATTACCGATTTTTTTTATAGTGTACGTCGAGTACGTGTAAATGTCGATTATTAAAAAGAATTATTACAGAAGTAAATCATAAAGCCGTTTTATTATTTTATTGTATATCATTTTCGTGCTAAAATTTTCTTATTTTCAAAATCACAATGCTTAAAACTACTGATTAAAACAGATTGCATTGAAATATAAGTTAGATCCGTATAACAATTTTTTTGCCTAAACTCTTTCCATTCAACTAGAAACTAGTTTCTGTCAAAAAAATAAAATATATATACTTATATAAAAAAAATCTTTCAGCCGATTTGAATGTTATTCGAATTTGTTTCGTGGTCTAGCAGGAACAGGATTGTTTGCAATGTGTGAAGCTTTTGCGCATTCAGGCTATATAATTGGTATTATAGGAATCTTATTTATTACGGCAATATTATCTTATAGTTTACATCTTCTGGTAAGAATAAAAACATACTTATATATTAAAAAATAGTCAAAAAATGTGTTCAGTTCGAGCATTTTATTTGGTATTAGTTTAATGGAATGTATTATTTATGTAAACGAGATCAAATGCCTGAAATATCTTACGCACGAGCTGTACAAGAAGGATTAAAAATCGGACCAGAATGTTTAAAGAAATTTATTACAATCGCTCCGTAAGTTAATTTGTAGAATATTGAAAATGATAATGTAAAAATATAATAAAACACTCGAGTATAAATTTCTAAAAATTTTATATTTGCTCAACTAATAAATATATTGGTCCGTATTACAAACTCAATTTAAAATTAGTTTTAACTAATACAGGTTTTAAAACAATACAACTGCTACAAGAGCATACTGTAAAAAAAAATTAGCGAAATTGCAGAAAAATAGTAATAAAATTTACTATAAAAAAATCTGTAATATAATTTTACTATAAATATTCTGTATTTCTATACCTCAAAATTATCTAATTTTTACATAATTCATTTAAAAGTGCTTACTTTCTGCAAATTGCATCACATGCTTATGTATAATTATGCATTGGTTGTATAACTTCTTAAATTATGTAATATTACAGCTTGCCTATTAATATCTGTAATAATTCATCAAAATAATGAAACTTAGAAACTACATATTTTGTGTAATAATACTAATAAAATATTTTAAGATGAGGCTATTTATACATACGGTATGTATACGCAATTGGCTATTTATACTGACAAAAAAAAACTTAAACCAACCTACTAACCTAACCTACCCTAAATAGCCAATTGCGTAAACATACTGTATGTATAAATAGCCAATTGCGCATATATACCGTATGTATAAATAGCCACTTTCAATATTTTAAGTGTAATTCATTCATTTCAAAATACATCCTTTATGTAAATTTAGAAATGTATATAATATTATAGAATTAAACAAATTTTATTTATTTATGGAAAATTCCTGACAGTAAATTAACTGGAGTCCTGTAAATTTATTGAAAAAAACTTTACTAAAAAACTGTAATATCACATATGTATGTAATTTTCCTTCCCGTAACTTATTACATAATGTTTGTAATAGTTCTGATATTATGTATTTTTAAACAATTATGAATAAAATGTACAGCAATTGAGTAATTATACCTAAAAATACTGGGCATCATAGTGTCTCATGTTTTGTAGGTAAAATTACATAATTTTTTTGGAGTGTAGGACTAAACAAATGAACTAAAACACCCAAAAACCGAGCTCGTAATTGTTATTATGTGTTATTTATTTGACCATAATCTAATGCCAAAAAATACATACATAACAAACTCTAACAATTTAGTTTTTCTTTTTTAATTGCAATTATAAAAACCTATTAACCAAAAATTGATAGTAGCTAGCGAATCGAATAGTAGCTAACCAGCTATAACCACGATTACTCACGGTTAACCGGTTAATCGCAGTTAACCAATTAATTGTGATTAACCGATTAACCAGTTTTTCGTTTTTGAAAAACCGTAGTATTAAGTTAACCGAATATTTTGGATACCTTTATATAACATCTTGAAATTACATAAATTAAAATACAAGGTTTTTTAAATATATTGTTAAGCTAAATATTTTATATTTGCATATTTTATAAAGAATTTCAAGATGTTATATTTCATAAAATCTATGTTATATTATGTAATATTCACAAATATAATTGGGTCGTTGCACATATTTTTTTTATTTCTATAACTACGTAAATATCTATTTCAAAGCAAACTTATTTATGTAATAAATAAGAAAATCAATTTTAAAGTCAAGAATGTTAAATGTGAATTTACTCATTGTAACGTGTTATAGTTTATCAGCAAGTATTCAGCGCCTCTTGTAGTAAAAATAAAACAGTGTTGCCATATATCTGTTAGGTCAAAATCAAAACCACATGTTTGAAAACTTATGTTCGTCTTTACAACGTGTAATTATAATATATGTATAATAACAATTAGTGTAAAACAATATTTCACAACCATTAAGTTAACACTAATTTAAATTTGAAAATGTAAAAATAACATACGGATATTTTAAACCTAATCAACTGAAGTGTTTTCCTAAGATCAATATATTTCTAAATATATTATCAATATTATCAACTTTCGATTCATCTACATTTATGAGACCTCTTATACATGTTCTTTTATATTTACATATTACTTTAAAACATTCGCTGATGCAAAACTCTCAATCATGCCAACCGATATACTCATCGGACATCCTAACAACATCCACACGCATTTACATTTTTTTTTTGCAATCAAACGTTCCTTAGATATTCTTTCAATATGGTCGAAACATCTTAATTGACTTACATCAACTTTTACATATTTCTTTTTTAATTTTACTTTCTTCATACACTAGTTCATTTTGAACGCAATTCCTTCTAGTAGCATCATATTTCCACGGAAAAATCTCATTTCCACAGTAGTCATTTTGTTTCATTTTTATTGTTTTCATTACAACTCGTGCAGAATGAACACTTTTTCACCCTTCTAATACAACTTTCTATATATTTTTTTTTTTTACAGATATATTGTAAATAGTTTCACAATTATATATCAAATGGGTACTTGTTGCGTTTACATAATATTTCTGGCAATATATTTGAAAATACTTGTCGAACATACTACGGATAGCCGAATACGTTTGAGCACAGAAGTATATTTTGTAATTCTTTTATTACCATTAATTGGCATGACCAATATGAAAAATTTGAAAATTTTAACACCATTTAATTATATAGCCAATTTACTAATGATAGCATTGTTATGTTTATTATTATATTTTGTACTTAGAGACGATGAACATTATGGTGATCAAAATTTTTTTGGACCTGTCAAGGAGGTGCCATTATATTTGGGTACCACGTATTTTTCGATTTTATCCGTTGGAGTGGTAAATTTATACTGTTATTTAAGGGGGGTAGGGACACTACCCTGAGCGCTCTGAAGTTCTGAAGCATAATATAAGTTTCCTTAGAATATCCTAAAACTAAAATAAAAAATCTGCCATGATACGTAGGATTTTTTTTTTAAATTTCGAATAATTATGAAAATGGCGGCAGTTTGAAAACCAACTTAAGCGAAATAAATTAGAAAGATAATTTTCGAGATCTCGGCGGGACAAAATTGTAAAATATGGTTTCGAGAAAAACGTGTTAGCATTTTCGATCTGTAGGAAAACCGTTTTAAAACATTATTCTACACACAAAAATCGATTTTTTTTAAAGTATCAGGATGGTGTCCTCCTCAAAAAAATTAAGTAATTTTTATTATAAAAAATGTCATGTAACGCTATACATAATTAATATTATTGAATTCAGAAAAAATAATATTTTTAGAATTGTATTAAAAACATATTCTGCCATTTAAAATAAAAAAGTTATATTCAATATTGTGTAAACCATTGATTGAAAAAAAATATTATATCATTTAATCAGGATATAAAACCGGTTAAAACGGTTAATAAAACTGGTTAACCGATATTTTAAAATTCTTAAAACTGGTAACCATTTTGCTACCAAAAACAGCATTTACGCACATTCATAATAAACAATTTTAAAGCATTGAATTTATAGAATTTTCTGTACTGGTACACCGTGGTCGATCTATCCTCGTTGCAGACGTTGCGCCATACATTATAAATGGCATTCTCAGTGCTTGGTGACTGAATCTGATAACCGAAACAAGCACTGAAAATGCCATTTACAATGTTTCGCGAAACATCTGCAACGAAGATAGATCAATCACGGCATACCAGCCCATAAAGTTCTACAAATTCAATAGATACCGGGTCATAAAAGCCTAAAGATTACTAATTTTAAAGCAGTTTGACAAAATTGGATATTTATTTTTAAATTAAATTTTTATTGTTTAAAAATTAATACTTAATGATAATTGTTAATAATTTTATTATTTGGCCACAACAAATATTTAAAAAATAAAAAATAAAGCGGCTTTAGGTTTAAGTCCTCTTTAAGTTAACGTACTCAACGTACATCTTCATCTTTTTTCGTGATAAAGGCGTACGTTGAGTACGTGAAGTATGTCAATTATTAATAAATATTAATACAGAACTACAACCTAAAGCCGTTTTATTTTAATATAAGTTCAGAATGATTTTTTACTGTGTTAAACAGAAATAAACCTACAGTTTTACAAAAAAATGTATAAAGAATTTTCACAATTAATATAAAAAAATTAGTTACGGAATAAAAACTTTTTTTAAAATATAGTTTTCGTTGGTTAAACAATATTTTTATCGGTTACATTCTCTAATTTGAACATAATTTGGATAATTTTGTTATAAATATTTCAGATATTGTCAATGCAACATAATTTAAAAGAACCGAAATATTTTTGTGGCCATTGTGGAATTTTAAACCAAACAATGTTTTTAGTAGCATTTCTTAATATAGTTTCTGGCATTGCTGGTTATGCAAAATATGGATGTTTTATAGATTCAACTGTTTTATATAATTTACCAAAAAATTCTGGGTGAGTTTCAGTTCTGTTATTTAATTATCATAAAAAAATATTGAATTTATAAGAACATTCTGAGCTGGTATGCCATGATCGATCTATTTTCGTGATGGCATCATCAGTGCTTGATGTATGGCGAAACGTCTGCGATGAAGATAGATCGATCACGGCATACCAGCCCAGAAAATTCTATAAATTCAATGTATATTGTATATATATATATATTTAATATATTAATAAAATAAAATAATTTTCCTTAAATTACAAACAATGATATTTTAAAAAAAGCTATATATATATATATATATATATATATATATATATATATATTTCGAGAACTAAATCATCAGTAGCAAAAGATAAAGTTAAAATCCTAATCCTAATCCTAAATCCTAAAGCAACACGGTCAATCAGGAAGCCCCTACACTTATCAGTCAAATTGACAGTCTGAGATCAACTGAGACAAACTGAGATCTCAGCAACCAATACTTTAGATGACTATAAATTTTTTTAACACGTTGATCACCATATGTTGACACCATATTTACCCAGAATAAATACAGTTATGAAAGATTTAATATCAGTTCGTGAGAGATTAGCGGTTACTTTATAGGATTCCTTGCGACTGGGAGAAGCATTCAGACTGTCAGAGAAAATCCGTCAATCCATTCATCAGTCCATCAGTCTTGACCTTACAATCAGAATCAATCAGAATGTCAATCGTCGGTCTGAATGTCATTCCGAATAATCGTGTATGGCCCGCTTAAGAAGCTTAAGAACGTTAAATGTTCTTTGACCACTGGATATGTTGAGCACGTTGTGTAACCTTAGATCATTGATTAGAACTTTTGCTTTATCATTTGCTACTGATGATACAAGCTTAGTTTTTGAAATACGTACATATATAGCTTTTTTTTCTAATTATTGTTTGTGGTTTAAAGAAAATTATTTTAATTTATTAACTTTTCCCCATAGTAAGTTTATATTCTAATTTATTAATATTATATTTAGGTTAACGTATGTAGCAATATCATTATCTTTAGCAACTGTTTTCCTATCAAGTGGAATTCAAAGCTATCCAGCTATGGAAATTATCTGGGAACAATACACTATGCCATTTATTCAGAACGAACATGAACAAACATGGAATCATATTTTACGAATTTCCATGATTTTATTAGTATGTAAGTTAAAAATTGTATTTTTATTCGCTATTTTAATTTTATTACATTGATGTTATATTATGCTCCAAAACTTATATTTATTGCTTTTTTGTCTAAAATAATTAGCAAAGCAGAAAATTGCAGAAAATTTCAACCAATTTCTTTCCATGCCGTTCCATGTAAACGTAGCTTTGGTCATAGGACTTCTGTATAATTATATTATAGTTTTTCCTATACGTCCATTAAGTTATTGCCTATTTTGCACATATTTTAGTAAAACATGAAAGTTACCGATCTTTAACAACAGTGTGTTATGTCATAAGATTTTAACATTTAAAATCATATTTTTGCAATTTCCTGCTTCCCTAATTATTTTAAACCAAAAAGCTATAAATAATAATAATAATAATGACTTTATTGACCAACAGTTATACAGCTAATTACAGATATATAGTGATGGGCAAATGTGTGGAGCCAAGTAAATATCTCTGGACTTTTTAGAGATATCGAAATGAAATTCGGTAGGTTGATATTACAGTAAATTATGTATTTGCGTTAAATGTTTTTAACAAATTTTTGCGTTTCCTGTTTGATCGAAAGTAGTGCCGACTTTAAAATTTGTAATGAAACACCCTGTATATTATTCTAATTTTGAATAGAACATTTTATTATTCAATAGCTTTTTTTTCGAGGCCAACCGAGATATTAACAAAAAAAAGTAGCCAATGCTACAAAGAGATTTTACAACAGACTAGTCAACTGTCAAGAAGTAAACTGTGCTCAGTTTGAACATTTAATACATTAAGATTATTTTCACTTTACGAAGTACTCCTGTTTTATTCTACTGTTTTTGTATAAATTTAATTTAGTTACTAAGTGAGTGTTATGCTTGTTTCACAGACTACTATATCACATTAGCCTTTGCCTTAAAATTACGAGTATTTTTTTGTTAATATCTCTGTTGGCCTTGAAAAAAAAGCTATCAAACTCCATATTTTTGAAATTGTAATAAAATATTCTATTCAAAATTAAAATAATATATAGGATGTTTCATTCCGGTCAAACCGGAAGCTTAAAATATTCAATCCAAATACTTAACTTGATTAGCCGTAACTTTGTGATACATTTTGAAAATAAGATAAATAAAAATAACTTTCATATATCACTAAAAAAGCTACCGATCTTTAACAACAGTGTGTTATGTCATAAGATTTTAACATTTAAAATCATACTTTTGCAATTTCCGCTTCCCTAATTATTTTAGATCAAAAAGCTATAAATAATAATAATAATAATAATAATGACTTTATTGACCAACAGTTATACAGCTAATTACAGGACAAGACATATAGTGATGGGCAAAGTTATTTTTATTTATCTTACAATCCAAATACCTAATTTACTGTAATATCTACCTACCAAATTTTTTTCGATATCTTTAAAAACTTAAGAGATATGTACTTGGTTCCACACATTTGCCCAACGCTGTATATAAAAAAAATGACAAATTATACAATAATATTAATATTTATACAAATATATTATTATGACTAACTTAATTATTTAAGCTATTATATTATAATAAATAAAAATCAGATGAACAATTGTTAAAATTTCTGCGCATTATGCTGATTGGTGTGTTATAGAAAATATTTGTTCCAGAAGAATCACAATAGTAGAATGAGACGAAAGTCTTGGAAGTGAAAAACTAAGTTTTTCAAGTAAAATAGGACAGAGTTAACCATATTATGCAGTAATTTGTACAATGTAACTATAATAGTTTTAATTTGAGTCTGATCTAAGAATTAAAAACCAAATTTAAAAGTAATATATTTCAGAAATTTTCATTTTACTGATTTTAATTCATGTATAAAATGATTAGTTTTAGTTTTTGAGAAGGGTGACTTGATGATTGAATGTAATGTATATATGATGGTGCACGTTTAGAGCAGGTAGATGAATTTGTGTATTTGGGTAGTTTGCTGTCTAGTAATGGCCGTTTTGATCGTGAAATTGAAAGCAAAGTAAATGCTGCTTGTAAGGTTTTGGGTGAGTTGGGAAATTTTGCTAGGAATGTAAATGTTTCAAAATATGCAATGCAATGTTTGAATATATGCAATGCAGTTTTGGTGCCTACGTTAATGTATGGTAGTGAATGTTTTAGTTGCAAAAGCATAAATGGAAAATGACTGCTGTAGAAATAAGATTTTTACGTGGGGTATGTGGTGTAAATACGAGCGATCGGGAACGAAATAGATTAGTGTATGATGATTGTGAAATTGAAAAAAATGTTGTAGCAAAAGTTGGTGTTAGTCAGTTAAGATGGTTCGGACATGTTGAGCGAATGTCTAATAAACGTTTGGTTAAAAAAATTTATTTGAATGATTTTGATTGCGTGGACGTCCGATGAGTAGTTGGAGTGGTATGATTGAGAGTGTTTTGCGTGAGCGAAAGTGCCCAAGTAGTAGGAATAAAAGAACATGTATGAGAAGAATTATGAATGTGGTTGAAGCGAAAGTTGCTTGTTTGGATAGGAATGTTTGGAGGCGACTAATTTCGGGATGATAAAAAAAGTTTGTGCCACACCCTTTTGGGTACATGGCGTGATTGTGTATGTATGTATGTATGTATAAAATGATTATAGACAGGAAACCAAATCAAATATCCAATTTAAATTGTACATAGCTATTATTATAATACAACATTTTTACCACGTGAACATCATTAAAATCTTTGGAATTTCTAATTATGAAACCTATCGCGATTGTGGCAGATTTTATTATATTATTTATATGAGTTCAAAATATAAATTTTTAATATTAGTTTTAGAACATAAAATTCTACATCTAAACCAATAAACTAAATTAATTTTCTATATTTTGTAACGACGGAAATCAGATATAAAGTATCGAAAATTTTCTCAAAAATAAACATAGACATGAAATTAATACAAAAAACCATTAACAACAGTTACCGAAAATTTTTCGTTAAAATAACGGTTCGTTAAAATGAAAATTCTTGGATCCCGTAAGAAATTTCGTAGCAATATACATAGAATTCTGGAATCAAAAAATTTTCGTTTTAACGAACCATTATTTTTAATGAAAATGTTTCAAAATACGAGGATTAGTTGTTTTCATATCTATTACAATAATTTAGTTATAATTTTTTCAATTATTAATTCTGTTTATAAATGTTTAAAATAAAATATTTTATTTTTATTTATATGTACTGTAAAAAATGTAATTCAAATTTATGTAATTTTACAAAGTTTTTAACTGTAAAATAGCAGCATTTTTAATTTTTACTGTAATAATTTATCTAATAATACATTTTTGTATGAAAAATATTACATTTACAAAATGTCCAATGAGTAGCTGAAACGGTATGATTGAGAGAGTGGCTTGCGTGAGCGAATGTTTGCCAGTGGTAATAATAGAAAAGTCATCTACAGCAGCTATTCTCAACCGCTGGTCCGGCGGACCACCAGTGGTCCGCGGAGAAATTTTACTAGTCCGCGGACAATTTTTTCT
Organism: Clivina fossor; assembly: GCA_963966155.1. Lineage (NCBI taxonomy): Eukaryota > Metazoa > Arthropoda > Insecta > Coleoptera > Carabidae > Clivina > Clivina fossor. The sequence continues at coordinate 12,363,692 of OZ014553.1, read as the reverse complement.
ATCCGCAAAAAAAACTTACTTATCAAAAATAATAATAATAATAATAATAATCGTAAGAGTGATATTTTTTGTTGTGTTCCTATTTCCATGAGTTTGTGATTTTTTTTATAATTTTTTGTGATTTTTGTTAAAGCTTTATAGGTACTTATACTCAATTTTTATATGTATATATAATTACATATCTTTACATTTAAATATTATTGTAAGTAAATGATAATAAAAATGTTACAATTAACTTATGTAGTAGTTCTTTAATATCTAGTAAAATTTTGTTGTTAAAAAAATATCACTGGTCCGCGAATTTTTTTTACAAATTTTACTGGTCCGCGGGCCAAAAAAGGTTGAGAAACGCTGATCTACAGGATGTAACAGAATAACTATTCCTAATTTTCAGAAATGATAAAGGGCACATAAAGAAACATTTTTTATTAATAAACTAGTGTCCGGAAATTTATTTTTTTTTTCGGCAGTCGATTGTAAAAAACACAACTTTATGTTATAACCCGAGAATTAACGGAGATTTATAATATCCGTCAAGACCATTTCATTCTACTCGAAAAAGTGCCTTAAGAATGTGAAAATTATTTTCATCTAATTTAAAAAACCATCGAGATATCGCCATTTATCAAAATACAGAAAAAGCGAACTTTTCGCCATAACTCGAAAACAAAAGACGATAGCTAATTTTTGTTTTCATAATTGAGTTTCTCTCAAAAAAAGCGATCGAGAATGCGCGGTCCATTTTTCCATATCTCTTATAGTTTCCGAGTTCCCCTATGAAAACGTCCAAATTTGCCCAGCCTGTACATCGTTACAACTTGTGTATCGAAAACGGTGGTCGTAACTTCGAACAATTTTTATAAAGTTTAATGCACTATTATTTCTAATAAAATGTTCCTTAACTTAACTACTCTTTGACGTTGTAATAATTAAAATTGTTTTTAACGATATCTAGTGTATCTTGACACCGAGAAATTTTCGGACACTAGTTTATTAATAAAAAATGTTTCTCTAAGTGCACTCTATCATTTCTGAAAATTAGGAATAGTTATTCTGTTACACCCTGTATATATGACAGAGTGTCAGTATAAATATGAATGAAACTAAAGTTGCTTGTCTAAATAGGGATGTTTGGAGGAAACTAATTTCGGGATAGTGGAAAAAGTTTGTGAAACACCCTTTTGGATACATGGCGTGATTGTGTATGTATGTAATATTAAAGATAAGACCAAAATTAAATAATCAATAATAACTATTCGGTATTCGGCCAAATATTTGTTATTCGGCTATTCGACTGAATACTATTCGTCACATCAATAAATATTTACAAATTTAATACATACACAATCACATCATGTACTCAAAGGTGTGGCACAAACTCTTTCTACTATAGTACTGTATCGTAGAAATTGGTAGTCTTAAGATAACTGTTTTTTAAAATTTAATTTGATTAGCCTTTACTTCGAGATACATATTCAGTAATAAGCAGTGGCGGATTTATCGTTTAAAGAATCTGAGGCGTTAAACAATTCCGGGGCCCCATCGCCTTATTAAAAAAATAGTCGTAAACTGAGGATCGCATTTCCGAGTAGGAAATTTTGAAAAAATAAACTACATATTAGCTAGTCGAAAAGACTAGCTTATAAAATCGTCAATACGGCTGGCTGGCTGGCTGGCTGGCTGGCTGGCTGGCTGGCTGGCTGGCTGGCTGGCTTGCTGGCTGGCCGGCCGTGTCCAAAAAATACGATAAATATGAGTGTTAATTATAAGTATAAAGGAGAGCTCGTAGAAAGCTGAAACTTGGTAATTAGATAGCTCATACCAAATAAAAAATTAAGTTCAATTTTCAGACCGCAGTGTTGCCAACTTTCCGAGAAAAAAATTACTAAAATTTTTAATACGAGTGTTAATTATAAGTATAAAGGAGAGCTTGTAGAAAGCTGAAACTTGGCAATTAGATAGTTCATACCAAATAAAAAATTAAGTTCAATTTTCAGACCGCAGTGTTGCCAACTTTCCGAGAAAAAAATTACTAAAATTTTTAAAAATTTATTACGGCCATGTTGTTTAACCGATTTTGTTCAAATTTTCACAAAAGATTCTTCTGGTATCCATATAAATTAGATAATTTCAACAAAGTACAGTGCTGCCAACTTTCTGAGAAAAAAATTACTAAAATTTTTAAAAATTTATTATGAGCACGTTATTTAACCAATTTTAATCAAATTTTCACTAAAGATTCTCCTGGTGCCCGCATAAATTATGCAATTTTAACAAAATACAGTGTTGCCAACTTATTGAGAAAAAAATTACTAAAATATTAAAAATTTATTGTGGCTACATTATTTATCCGATTTTAATAAAATTTTCAGAAAAGTTTCTCCTTGTGCCCACGTAAATTATAATTTTATTAAAATACGATGTTGCCAACTTTCCAAAAAAAAAAAATTAATAATTTTCTAAAAATTTGTTATGCCCGCATTATTTATCCGATTTTAATGAAATTTTTACAGAAGATACCCTTAGCGCCTATAATATTATATATTAGCAAAATACAATGTTGCCAACTTTCGATAAAAAAAAAATTTATCCCTCTATCTTATCATTTATGTGATAATGTCAAAGTGGTATATGGGTTTACCCACATACTTCTAATCTTGTATTTTGGCTAGTCGAAAAACTAGCTTATAAAATCAAACCACATTCGACTAGCTCCATTCTCGCTTTGCGAGAATATTATTATAATTTTAAAATCGTTTTTAATGTGAACAAAAACTTATATTTATCCGAAATTAAATTTATATAACATGGTAGTAAACACCAAAAAATTAATGTAAGGTAACACAATTACATATTATATAGTAGAAAAGTAATATAAGAGTAACACCATATTATTTATTTCGAAGTTAGTTTTCTTTATAATGGAACTATTCTGCTTTTAGATGCAGAAAATTTATCAATAAAGTTTTCGAAGTTTAAATTTTGCAAAATGTCATTTTCCATAAACATCACTGATAAATTTCGCAAATGATCCTGACCAAGACTATTCCTTAAATAATTTTTTATACGTTTAAAAACGGAAAAAATCGTTCTTCTGTTGCATTACATATTAGTAGTGTTAAAAAAATTTCAAAATGGTTTCAACATTAGTAAAAGTCGATTGTAGACCATCGATTATTATATACATCTTAAATGAACAAATTATTTTAAAGTGTAAATAAATACATATAAGATAAAATTCATTACATAGGAGTATAATTGTAATAAGATAAAGTAATTGACCCGTATTATGGGCTCAGTTTTAACTATTACTTGTTTTAAGAATGTGTAACTGTCATAAGAGCAAAACTAAAACAAATGAACTAAAACACCGAAAAACCGAGCTCGTAATACCCAGCCATAGTGTTTTATTATTTTATCTGATTTTTTTAAACTGTTCTGTTGCAGGGATTCTAGCAATAAGTGTACCTCGAATAATTGTAATTTTGGATATTTGTGGCTCTCTTTGTACAGCATGTCTCGGATTACTATTTCCACCTCTCCTAGATTTCTGCATACACTGGTCTTGTCCGATGATAAATCTACATAAAAGAAGATTTATTTTATGTAAAGATATCGGATTAATATTATTAGCTGTACTATTCTTTGCATGTTGTATATACAGAACAATGTTTGAATTCAGTTTAGATCGACTTTATTTTGTTAGATAATTTCACATTTATATTTCTTAGTATTTGTATAAATAAGATTATTTTTAATTATGTAATGTAATAAAACTTTTTTTCAAAATTATAAGATGATTGTAAAAATTGTTTTGATCCTTGATTTTATTAATAAGAAGATTTGTAGGCAATAATGGATCATTAATGTACCTAATTTTATAATTTCTTTTTAATTTGGGACGATTCGGCCGCTAATTACAAACAACCTCAAGCATTATTTTTGTTTTTAATCTTTTCTTTGTCACATTTTATCTGATAAATTAAGTAAATTTTTTTAAATATTATCATAAGTTAATTTGTTCAAATTTGTCGACGAAGTAAATCCAATTGTTTTGATTTATTTTAACGCTATATTTTAAATTTTACTTAACCTATAAAGATAACATGTGATAGAGAAGATTAAAAATTAAAATAATGCTGAAGATAGTTCGTGATTAACGGCCGAAACGGCCAAAATAAAAAAAAATTATAAAATTTCATCCATTATTGCCTACAAACCATTTTATGATTGTAAAAAGTTTTAGAATAAAAACAATATGGGCAGGTAGATGAATTTCTATATTTGGGGTAGTTTATTGTCTAAGGAAGATCGCTTTGATCTTGGGATCGTAAGAAGAGTTAATGCTAGTTGTAAAGGTTTTGGATGCTTTCGGTACTTTCACACTCATCATACATCGATCATCAAGTATTTGTTCGAAAAGAAGAAAAAAAAAATTGTTTGTATTTAATTTTTTTAATTTTAATTTTATGCTTGAAATAAATTTATTCTAATTCGATTTAATACTGAAACAATTTTAATAAAATAACAATAGCAAAAATAATATTCAAGCGTACAATCCGTAAAATATGAAAATAATTAAATTGCATAAAATTTATTTAAACGATAAATTACACGAATGAATGAATTATGTTATCAGAAGTTTGTATATTAAAATATTTAATTTGTTATAAAATATTTATGCTTAAATAAAGCAAAAATATTATTCATGCAACTTAATTTGATAAAAGTTTATTATAAAAAAAATTATTCACCTATTTCTAGTTTTTTTTTTTTAAATATTCGCAACAATTCGCATTAATATAAATCGAAATTTAATTTAATAATAAAACAATTTTAATATAAAAAACAGCAAGACCAATATTAGACCATACAATCCGTAAAATATAAAATAATTAAATTATGGAAATTAAATTTGATTAAACGATAAATGATGAATGAATGATATTATCAGATGAATAACCCAATAATCGATTCAATGATTAAGTATTAAGATTAAGATGAGAAAAAAACCCAACATTAGAATATTATTATATTAATTTCAGAATACACTTATAAACTTTTGTTTAATGTTATTATTATAAATGCTTAGTGCATTCTTTTGGTGTTAGTGGTATTTATAGCTTCTCAGCTACATCTTTTTAATTTACTTGGCATAAAAGCCTGCCCAATGGTTACACCTGCATCAGTGTCTTCGGACATTGATCAAATCACCATACTGATGAGCTGCTAAAAAGCAAAACACTTGTCTATGGTTAACTGAACAGTCATTGTTGCATAGCCTAATAGCCGATTCAATGATTGAATAACTTGTAAAATTTTTGGGGAAAAACATTAGAATGTTATGTTATATAATGTAATTTAAATAACGATTATAAGAATAATTTTTATTTATAACTTCGAAATTACATGCAAAGTGTAAATTAACCCAACAACCACGTGTGAGGCTCGTGGTTAGATTTTCAAGCCAAAACTGTTTATCACGTGCCTGGCCCGTGATACAATGGGTTATATATTATATATAAAATTATTATAAATAATAAAATAAATTGATTATTAATTATATCTTTCTAACAGCTACGGCACATCGTGTAAGACCTGTGCAATTGGTTTAATTTAAGACAAATTTGCCGATTTGTGGAATGGCTCTAAAACTTGGCATTTCTGTTAAACGTTTTGGGACCACGCTGTTGCATCTTGAATGGTAGGTCAAGGGAGAAAAATATTACCAAATTTATTTTCATGTTTGAAATACAAACGAAATGCATTTTTTTCTCAAAAGAAAACTCAGAGAAAAACGTTATAAAATAACTCTTTACGAAACTTTATCGTTATATAAGAGTATTGAAATATCGTTTACGTTATTGTATTAGAAATTATAGTTTAATCGATATTATAACGATATTGAGTATTATTACGTTACATTTTTCATCCCTGCTTAAAATTGTAAAAATGCAATAAAAACAATTTCGACGACCATGATGACCAAATAATTTTAATAAAGTCGGGACAAGATAAAAAGATAGGGACGTCATCAATTTTTGTCACTAGGCAAATAACGTTACTCACTACTATGTTTATATGAGCTTCTCGCGTACAGCAGACAGGGGCATTAATAGCCCATTATTTTCCTTTTTTTGTTCAAAATATAAAATTAAATTGCCTACTAACTGTTGACATCGCCTAGACCATTTTTTGCCATAATAAATTACAAAAATACAACAAAATATTCAAATGAAAATTCAAAATATTCAAAATATTAAAAATATAACAAATGAACTAATATAAACGTACTGTGACTTTTGACTTTAAAAATCAATGCTGTCAAATATAGCAAAAATAAATAATTTGTTTTCAATAAAAAAATCTAATAATATACGATATATTTGTATATATTACATTTTAATTTGATTAAAATAGCATACGTAAATAGTTACATAAAGATTTTGTTCATTATATGTAGAATAGAATAAAATTAATTTTGTTCATTAGTGAGTTTCATGTTGTTAAGTTTTATCACGTGATTATGACGTCCCTATCTTTTTATCTTGTCCCGACTATATTATATCATTTTCAAATACCCTAAAAGCAGCACAAATATTTATTTTGAATCAACCTGTATAATAAACCATAAAAATATATAAATAGAATTATAACTTAGCAACAATAACAGAAATAAACAAAATACTATTTGTTTATTCTGCTTGTCAATTAAAGAGGAATTGTAATATTTCTTTTAGTTAATAAGTTAAATACGAAAATTACCATCATACAATGGCAGAGTAAGTACTTTCAAATAAATTTTCAAATTTTTTGTATCAAAATGTATTATTTTTGACAGATTTTTAGATCAGAAAATATAAAAAATCATTGTATATAAATTTATCTTCATATTCATTTAAATCAAGAATGAAATAACATTTTAAATCGATACGTTATTGTATAGCGTTAGTTATTATTTATTTTCGATACATATCATTATAAATAATATTTAAAAGTTAAAATAAAACGGCTTTAGGCCATAGTTCAGTATTAATAAATCTTAATACAGAACTATAACCTAAAGCCGTTTTATTTTAATATAATGAGTTCTAAAAGATTTTTTGACTTTTATTATAACTATGAGACAAGAACTAAAAAGATTTTTACATATTAAAAATTGTGAAAAAACAACCGATTATGTAACATTAAAAAATACTTGGTGTAAAAACTAAAGTGGTGATGTCAAGTGTTTGGATTAGTCAAATTCTTATGTTTGTGCATAAATCTAAAACTAAAATGGCAGTCTGAATGATACACTTTAGGCTTAACAATTACAATCTCCTTCATTGTATAGTATATTAAATTTAACTTATTTCCATAATATTTTCCAGTGACTATGATCCATATGCACATCGAAATAGACCTGGAGCAACGGGGTAAGACTCATTCATATGACTTAAATCGTATCTAATCATTAAATTTTAACATAAACTTTTAGTCCAGTTAATACGTTGATAAATTGTGTGAAAGGCATATTAGGAACGGGAATTCTTGCTTTGCCCGAAGCATATATGCATGCTGGATGGCTACTTGGATGCGTATCTACTGTACTTATTACTGTACTTATCACTTATGGTCTTCATATGTTAGTAAGTAGTTCTTATTTACTATTAACTAGTGTTGTCAATATTTGAAAAACAAAAAATTGGATTTGCATATCCAGCTGCAAAAAATTCGGATATCGGATAACCGAGCCTCGAATAATTTGAAATCCGGATCTGATATACGAATCTGAAATCCAAATCCGACAACCGCATCTGAGATCCGGATTTTAAATTATATAATATATTAAAGTGGTCCAAAAGAAAAATCGATTTTTTATGCAACCCCTAAAAAAACTTCATTAAAAAGAATTTTTTTTTTCGTCAAAAAATATTGATATTAACCCGTGCCCCACTCAAGCAGAACTTTCAAGAATCCAGGCAGTTATAACGCGCCATATATGAAACTATCCAAAACCTATGTTAAACTCCATTTGAGTAAGACGGGTAAATATCAATATTTTTTGACGAAACTTGGCTCAAAAAATTTCTCTTTTAATAAAGTTTTTTTTTAGGGGGTGTGTAAAAAAAATTTTTTTTTGATCGAGGCAGTTATAACGCGTCATATATGCATGAAACTGTCCAAAACCTATATTAAACTCCATTTATATTTCAACTTGAGTGTGGCACGGGTTAATATCAATATTTTTTGATAAAAGTTGGCTCAAATATAAATAGTTTCCTTTTTAATGAAGTTTTTTTTAGGAGGTGTATAAAAAATCGATTTTTTTTGGACCACCCTAATATATATATATATATATATATATATATATATATATATATATATATATGATTTTTAAGACATATTACATATATGATTCTTTAGACACATTGTATATAGCTAAGTACTTTTATTTCTGAGTCACACTGCATATTTATAAAAACATATAAAAAATTTATAAAACATACTATATATAAAATTCTTCAGGCACATTGAATATATGATTCACATCGTATTCGATTACCGTCACACACTTATTTCGCATTTCGAAGAAATAATACAGCTAATGAAATATCTTTTCACTATCCATTCCATTTAACAAACATTTAAAAATGTATTATTTCTTTAAACGCATGATATTTTAAAAGAACATGCATACATATTTGTATAATGCGCGAAAAATCTATATAAAAATATAAAATACATAGACTCGATCAGAAATTAACCAATATTTTAAATTCCTTAAAAACCGATAACCTTTAATTGAAACAAAAATATACCTGTTTATTTGGGCACAAAAACAAAATAGGAGTATAAAATTAATTAGAAATAAAAATAAATGTCGCAGGAATATTAAATAATTTTTTTCTGTCAAAATTCCTCATATTTTTTAAAATTTCAATCAAACTTAATGCAAAGTAAGTTTATGTTTACAGAAAAAATGAAAACAAAAAGAAATCTTCAAAAAAAATAATAACTAATTATTCAATATCCCTGCGACATACACATTTTTGTCAGTTTAAAGGTAAAACTCAAAAGGGGAACATCACCCTGACATCTTATAGTGTGTAGAATAATGTTTTAAAACAGTTTTTCGAAATTAGAACTTTTGACGGGGTTACAGCGACTAATACAGAATTGTGTTGTAGCAGATAAAACGTACAGATCAGTAGCGTAAAAAACTAATTTCAAACTTTAAACGCGTTTTTCAACCTTGTTCCGCCGAGATCTCGGAAACTATCCATTCGATTTACTTCACTTTAAGACAAAATTATAAAAAAATAAATTCCCTAAAATAATACTGTTGATATCTCTTTTTTACGATTTTTATTCGCTTTAAAGGTTGATTTTTTAAACTGAAAAGAAAGAACTTTTTCAAAAACAAAAACAAGATACCATGGTAAATTTCTATTTTAGTTTTAAGATATTCTAAGGAAACTTTTTTATTATGTTTCAGAACTTCTCGGGGGACGGAAAAAGTGACCAGGGTTTTTTTTTTTGACAAAAGCTGTCAAATCCACGCTTAATGACACAATTTATAAACATTTTTTGACATAAAAATTCAAAAACGTAGCTCAAATATACCGTAATAAGATATAAAATATCCGGAACATTTACATTATTATTTGTACATGAAATAATTCCCAAACTTTGCCTGTTTCCAGAACGCTCAAAGTGCCCCCCCCCCTTAAATAGCAATTTTTTTGTTTGGGATATATCAATAATTTGTTTGTGAATAATTCTAGATAATAGGAAAATTTTGTATATTTTCACAATTTTTCTGTAAAGGATAATAATCGTCCTTATCAAATAAGATGCTTTAGAAAGTATAGAAATACTTTATGAGTCAAAGAATTGTGTCTCTATTATGTTATCACAAACTTCTGTAAAATGTACTTTGTGATTTTTACCATTAATCCGACCATATTATAAGTCCGGCACTTTATTTAAACGTGAAAAAAATTGGTATTTTCTGAAAATATATGTTTATATATAAACATTATGTTACAGTTTAGAGGAATGTACGTTATATGCAAAAGAGATAAAATTCCCGAGATAACCTATCCACAAGCATTTAAAGAAGCGTTATTAGTTGGACCGGAATGTCTACGAAAGTTTGCTAATGTTGCTCCGTAAGTCATTAAATAGTTCATCTTCATAACATACACTCCATTTATGGCTAATCATAGGCAAATTATGAATCAGTGCTCATAAAACATAATGGACACAATTTTTCATTTATTTGTTATTTCAAAAGTAAAATTCATCATAACTACCTAGGATTGCTTGCTTGCACAAAGCATTGTTAACTTAATTAATGACTTAACTAGATTGGTCAGTTGGCAGAGTTAACAAACTAGTTAACTTATAAAGGCGTTTAATAATGATGCTTTGTGTAACTGGACTGCAATCATTTTTCGAGAAGAAAACCACTTCCTCAAATTTTATACACCAGATTGTTCAAATTTTAAGTATGATTGTTGAAATTGATAGTGATTTTTCGATGATTTATTGGATTTTATATGAAATTTCTAATGTAGAGACTTTACTCGAGATTTTACATAATTTTACCATTTTTTGAAAGCCTTTTACTAAGATTTAAAGTAATTTTACTTCATTTTACTAAGATTTCAATAAATTTTAGACAATTTTATAAAGACATTGAACAAATAAATGTTCATAAGTGTATCTATGAAATTAATATAATAATACTCAAATTTTGAAATGTTTTCCCAAAAATTTAACAAGTTACTCATTCATTGAATTGGCTTGTTAGGCTATATATATATATATATATATATATATATATATATATATATATATCAATGACTGGCCAGTTAACCATAAACACGTGTTTCGCTCTTTACGAGCTCGTCAGTATGGTTCTTTGATCAGTGTCCGAAGACAACTGATACAGGTGTTATTGTCTGGCTGGCTTTTATACCAAGTAAATTAAAACGATGTAGTTGAGAAGCAATAAATACCACCAGCGCCATCTATACAATAATACACTATAAATTAAACAAATAAATGTTCATAAGTGGCGTTGGTGGTATTTATTGCTTCTCAACTACATCGTTTCAATTTACTTGTCATAAAAGCCAGCCAGACAATAACACTTGCATCAGTTGTCATCGAACACTGATCAATTGCATCATACTGACGAGCTCCTAAAGAGCAAAACACGTGTATATGGTTAACTGACCAGTCATTGATACATATAGCATAACAAGAAATTTTTGGAACAAAATCTCAACTCCGCTCGTCTTTTTTTACACTAATTGAGATATTCTTTATAGTAAATAATATCTTAATATTGTTTCAGATATTTAGTAAACCTATTTGTAATACTATATCAAATTGGAGTATGTTGTGTCTACCTCATATTTATCGTTTCAAATGTGAAACAAGTTATCGATCAGAACGTAAAAGAAGAGCATCATTATAGCATTGAAGCATATTTAATTCTGCTCTTAATACCAACCTTACTATTAACCTATATTAAAAACCTAAAATTACTCGCGCCCGTATCGAATATTGGTAACTGGGTAACGTTAGCCGGACTGATTTGTATCTATGTTTATATTTTCAAAGATTTCAAGATTGAAATGATCAAAGAAAGAACACTTTTTGGCTCTCCACAAGATTTTCCTCTATTCTTAGGCACAGCCATGTTTTCCGTTTTATCCATTGGTTCGGTAGGTTAAATTATTTCAACAAAATTCAACAAACCAAATAGATGATGTTTCTCTATCTCTCTCTCTCTCTCTGAATATTGTGTCTAGTTTCTAACAGTCGAGTTGAATCAAGAAAGACCGGAATTCTTTCTTGGATGTTATGGCATTCTAAGTCTGGCAATATACATCACAACAACTTTGAATATACTTACTGGCGTATTTGGTTATCTGCGATATGGTGAACTAATTGAAGCTAGTGTTACACTCAATCTGGATATTACTTCTCCGTAAGATTTTTTGCTATTTTTATTCATATCTGTAAATCGGTTTCAGAGTTTAGATTTTATAATTTTAATTTCTACAAGATTTTATAATCTACAACCGCCATAGAACGGTACATAAATGTAACAAAATTAGAAGTATATGGGTAAACCCATATGTAGACCACTGATATTTCTCGGAAAGTTGGTAACACAATATTTTTATTAAAATTATAATTTATGTATAATGTAGCCACAATAAATTTTTTAAAAATTTGTGATTTTTTCTCAATAAGTTTGCAACACTATATTTTTTAAAATTGCATAATTTATTTAAGCACTAGGAGAATCTTTTATAAAAATTTAATTAAAATCGGTTAAATAAAGTGGTCGTAATAAATTTCTAAAAATTTTAATAATTTTTTTCTCGGAAAGTTGGCAACACTGTATTTTGTTAAAATTACATAAACTATATGAATACTAGAAAAATCTTTTGTGAAAATTTGAGTACAATCGGTTAAATAACATGGCCATAATAATTTTTTTTAAACTTTAATAATTTTTTTCTTGGAAAGTTGGCAACACTGGATATTAGTAAAATTATATAATTAATGGAACCATTAGGGAAATCTTTTCTGAAAATTTGATCAAAATCGGATAAATAATATGGCCATAATAAATTTTTTAAAACTTTAGTAATTTTTACTCGGAAAATTGGCAACACTGGATATTAATAAAATTATATAATTAATGGGAGCATTAGGAAAATCTTTTCCGAAAATTTGATTAAAATCGGAAGAATAATGTAGCCAATATGAATTTTTAAAAACTTTAGTAATTTTTTTCTCGGAAAGTTGGCATCACTGGAAAAACGTAAAACCACATGACCATCTTGGGTACTAGACAAATTTATCCTGAAAATTTCATTAAAATCGGTTGAACCGTCTAGGAGGAGTTGCGACCACAAAATTTTGACTTACGACCGAACGAGCGAGCGAGCTGACGACTCACATCCATACACCCACATAAACTAAGAAGGATTTCTATACAATTTTTTTTGTTTTTAAAATGTTACAGACAACGTACCAAACGCTATACCACTTTTCCTTGCAGTCAAAGTGGTAAAAATAATAGATTAAATGGGACATGGTTGGTGTGGACTGGAGCTTTTCTTTTACGAAAAAATTACATTAACCAAAGAATAAAACTAGTTAAACTACATTCTAAACAAGATTAGAAGTATATGGGTAAACCCATATATAGACCACTTTGACATTTCTCGGAAAGTTGGCAACACTGTATTTTAATAATATTATAATTTATGTAGGCACTAGGAGAAACTTTTCTGAAAATTTGATCAAAATCGAATAAATAATGTAGCCACAACGAATTTTTAAAAAATTTTGTGATTTTTTTCTCGATAAGTTGGCAACACTGTATTTTGTTAAAATTTCATAATTTATTTAGGCACTAGGAGAATTTTTTATAAAAATTTGATTAAAATCGGTTAAATAGTGGTCATAATGAATATTCTAAAACTTTAGTAACTTTTTTCACGGAAAGTTGGCAACACTGAATATTAATAAAATTATATAATTAATGGGAGCATTAGGGAAATCTTTTCTGAAAATTTGATCAAAATCGGATAAATAATGTAGCCAATATGAATTTTTAAAAATTTTAGTAATTTTTTTCTCGGAAAGTTGGTAACACGGAATATTAATAAAATTATATAATTAATGGGAGAATTAGGAAAATCTTTTCTGAAAATCTGATCAAAATCAAATAAATAATGTAGCCAATATGAATTTTTATAAAATTTAGTAATTATTTTCTCGGAAAGTTGGCATCACTGGAAAAAAATAAAACCGCATGACCATCTTGGCTACTAGACAAATTTATCCTGAAAATTTCATTAAAATCGGTTGAACCGTCTAGGAGGAGTTGCGGCCACAAAATTTTGACTTACGACCGAGCGAGCTGACGACGCACACACATACACCACATATACTAAGTTCAGATTCGTCATCTAGGGACTATATGAAGGATTTCTATACACAAATTTTTTTTTTTAAAATGTTACAGACACCGTACCAAACGCTATTCCACTTTTCCTTGCAGTCAAAGTGGTAAAAAGCACTTCTTTTATGAGAAAAAAATTCCCAAATTTCACCCAATTTTCAGGCTAAAGTATAGCACCTCCCCTTAATTTAGCGAACTGGAGATTATCATAAAAACATTTGACATTTGACTATAGTCTATAGGTCCCATATATCTGTAAACAAATTGCGCAAACTGGTATTGCACAACAAGTCGTTGTGCAAACAAGGCCGCAATTATACGCAATTTTATGCAAACTCCAGTTGCTTTTGTCGTGTACGTACAAAACATGCCGTCTGAGGACACAGTCTGTTTAGCAATCATAATTGCTGATGCTTTAGATAATGGTGTAAAAAGAAAGAAAAAGAAAGCAGAGAGTCTGGACGAAGGGGTGGTTAAAGAAACGGTCTCTTTTTAGCCACGCAACGCCGCCCATTGTGCAATTAATTTCAAACATGTTTGAACTTTTGCAACTCGTTACGCAGCACGTCAAACAATAGCATATAGGTACTATACAATTGTTTGCACAACAGCCTCTGTTGCGCAATTTGTTTGCAGGTGTATTGGGGCCTATACAAACCGGTGGAAAATTTTTTCTAGTAAATAAATAATTTATTTATTTCAGAATAGCATGGGTGGTACGATTGTTTTTTTCTCTAGCCATATATTTTTCGTACCCGCTTCAAGCTTATCCAGTCGTAGAAATTGTTTGGGAACAATATATGCTAGAATACATGGAAACTAGTGAATATCCTCAACTCTGGGATTATATTATGAGAACTATTTTCGTATTGATTACAGGTAAGTGGCGAAAAATTCATGTTATCTGTATTATAAAACATGACAAGTAAAGTCTTTTGAAAATTTTCTAATTTTTGATAAAAATGAAAGCAAAAAGGTGTTATTAAATAGAAATAAATTTGAGACCAAACAAATCAAAAATAATACAATAAGTATATGTGACAAAATATTACTCTGTATTAAAATTTCTGAGCAATGTTTATAGTTTTCAATTAGTAAATAAATAAAAAAGTAAAAAAAATAGTAAATAATTGCACTTTCAATAATAGTATCTATAAAATTCTTTTCGTATTTATCTTTTCAAAATGAGAAATATATATTAGCTAGGGTTGCCAGGTGTTCACTATTTGAGCTGACTGTCCGCTATTTTCACGCTCTATTCACTATTACTAAAATAAAAATAGCGGACATCAAAAAAATTTCTTTCTGCGAAAACAAAAATGACCCACTCACAAAATATTTGCCATGATATTCGGTTTAATAATATCTAGGAACATTATGGATTATCGTAAAAGAATTATAACAAATGTTACCTTATTGTAAAACAATATATACAGAGTGTCCAAGATAACTCTGTATGCATGGGGATCTCCGGAACTGTTAGAGATACGACCTCGGTTAAATTAGATAAAAGTTACCTCATTAGTAGGCGAGTTTAGTCATCTTTTGTTTTTTCCAAAAAATTCCTTAGATTACTAGATATAGACAAAAATGCAAATTTTGCTGTTTTATATTTTCGCTTATAACTCTCGTATGCAAAATGATACATTATTTTAGTTTGCACTTTCTTAAGACACATTTTTTACACAGAACTTCCAGGAGTAACCAAAAATTTTGTGCCATGTACCGTTTTCGAAATTTATGATGCAACTTTTATTTTTCTTATGTAAATAGTATTTCAATGTAGTGTCATTAAAAAGATTTTTTTTCTCTTTCCAGTGATATAACATAGTCCTACTTTATTTTAAATAATAACATGGAAAATTAAAAAAATCTATTTTGCAAAGTAATAATTCATCTTTTTAGTTGAAAACTGAATAGACCATGTTAAAACAATTTTATAAAATCTAATTTGAATTTGTTGTAACCCCCCCCCCCTCCTTCACCCGCTTGTTCACTATTTTGTCCGAAGGCACCTGGCAACCCTAATATTAACGTGCAAAAATAAAACAGCTAGTCCTAAAGAATTTTCTTTAATAGTAAAACTGTTTGAAATTTTCAGTACTGCTTGCAATAGCAATACCACGTTTGAATTTATTCATATCACTATTCGGCGCCTTCTGCCTGTCAATATTGGGTATGGTATTTCCTCCACTAATGGATATATGTTTAAAATATCCGGATAGATACGGTCGATATAATATATTATTAATTAAAAACATATTATTTATAATATTTGGAATTATTGGTTTCTCGTCTGGTACGTATGCGGCTATGCGCGCTATTATTCTGTCGTTTATGCCCGATAAATCATTGGAAGAAATGGTTAGTGCTGCACCTGATGAAACTTCATAGTTATGGTTATTTTTTTCATTATTTAGATTTATATATTGCTGTATTATTGTTAAGTTAATAAAAATTCTTTCTGATTTAACATATTCTAACCAGTTTCTTATTTCTTTTTAAAATCAAAACTAAACTTTTATAATAACGATTATACTATAGTTTCTAATACAATAACAAAACGATATTTGAATAACGATATAATAACCAGTAACGTTTCGTAAAAAGTTATTTTGAGAAAAAGATATATTTTTGTTTGTATTTCAAACATGAAAATTAATTCGCTAATATTTTTTTTTATTTTACACTTTAGATAATTTTTAAAATTACAAAGAAAAATTATTTTTATAAAGTTATTTATGTAACATTATATAACACGTTATGTAACAAAAACAAATAATATATAACATACAATAACATAACGATTTGAAAAGTTATTTCATATTAAATTTAATATTTATTAAAATGAGTACAAATTTTAAATTTTGATGCAGTTTGTGAACAATTATTGATATAATATTTTATTTCATTGAACATAAAGATTTTGTTAAAATAAAATATATACCTACCGAATTTAATCCTAGAGCTTTTTTATTTTAATATGAGTTCTGAAAGATTCTTTACTATGTCCTAATATGTTACTTATTAAGATGGTTTTTCGGTAAATGTAGTTGAAAATAAGCCTATTTTCGTAATTTTTTTTTTATTGAAAGTACGAGTATAAAAGATACAACTCGAGGTTGTCGTTATCAGTTAGTACATAATTTGGACTATATATACGAGTTTTTTCAGTCAAAATTTTTTTCATGGTACCCCATAGCATTCGTCAACAGCAGCGCGCGTGCGACTAGAATGCTCTATTGTTCATCAGTTCAAAAGTTCATCTCCAATTAAAAATGGAATGAAATTCCATCCGGGAGCTTGACGTAAAAAAAAGTAGAAAAAGTAGATTTTGTGGTCAAAATGACGGCCTGTGGAGAAAAGGCATTTTTTCCATGTTTTTTTAGGTTTGAAGTGCTGTAAAAATACTTAAAATAAACTTTATAGAAATTTTCCTACGTGAAGCTCCCGCTAAAAAAGTTCTCTACAAGCAAGTTCAAACTGCAATACTGTATGTTAATTAGATCGACCGCAATCCTGCACGCCAGTTTGAAAAACTTAACTTCGAAAAAAACCCTTTTACACTTTTGTCAGTGTTATTTATTGATGTGACTTTTTTTTAACTTACAGCTAATTATATATTATTGTAATATATATATATATATATATATATATATATATATATATATATATATATATATATATATATATAATATATTAATATATATTTTATTATACATTATTATTATATGCGTTTCATCTGGCCGCTGCAGCTGTACCTTCAAAATGCGATTTCACTCAAAACTAATTTGAATATCGAAAAACTGTTTCAGGGGCATATTCTAGACCCTTCAAAGATTGCAAAAAACAAAAAAAATTGTGATATTTGATTCAAATTTACCGAGAAACTCCCTTAAATCAATAAAGAGTCTAATAATTACATTTTCTCAATTTTATGATTATAGTAAATTATTATATAGAATCGAATATTAAATCGTGTAATACAGAAAATTGTGTATAATCATTGTAAATATGCAAATAAAAAATTTAATTGAATTTTGTTGATAAACTAAATTTTTTACCAATGAAATCAATCATTATTATTGGAATTAATGATGAATAAGAGTCACTTACAATACCTTTCGTATATTTCCTTTCATTTTTCGCATTGAAAAACATTCGCACCTATTATATAATAATACACACTCAATCACTTTCGTCCACTTAATCATTCAGTCATTATCAATCGTCCTCAATCTCACTTAATAGATTCTTTTCATTAATTCATTATCCATTCAACCATATTACGAGAAATAATCGATAATATTTCCGTAGTTATCTATGTTAGTTAAAAAAAATAACGTAAATAAACTGACTTGATAAATTATACGTATTTCCATTATTTAAGAGACAGTTGAAGTAAGAAATTAATCAATATATAAATATTAGTAAATAATTTATTTATTGTATATACAAATACACAAAAATAACTCTTAAATTCTATTGCTGTATATATTTAAAGACATCACATTTTATTTTTAAATATAAGTTTAATCAGTTTTCCTGTAATAATAAAAAATCAACCAACTTAATTTGGAAAAAATTACAAATGTGCCGTGGTATTGCTACCACATAACCTAAAATCACAAACAAGCGAGAAATGATCGCTGGGATATTGGAAAGAAGGTGTTCTACCCTCTCCGATTTCGTCACCATTGGGAAAATCAAGTACTGCTTCCACTTTTAACGCATCTTTGCTGTAGAACACGTAATCGATCGTATGACAAACTTCGCCCTCGTCACGGACTTTCCACGTCGTATACTTAGGTTCTCTTTCGATCGATTCACCAATCGTGTGTTCGACATCGGCGTAGGCACTCGCAAGTTCAAGCCGTTTGTGATTCAGCATGGTGGAGTAGACTGGTTCGGTTGGTTCCGCATTGAAATCGCCGCAGAGAATGACGGGTCGCTCCATATGGTGCTGCGACACAAATTCGAGTAGATCTTTGCCCTGTTCGTTTCGTAACGTGGACAAGAGAGCACCGGTACGTGCTTTTAAATGTGTGGTGCCTACGCAGATTTCTTGGCCGGTTTCACGTACTCGTAGAAGAGCTAATACCGCTACCTGCAATTATATAATTGTCAATTAATTTTATTTTTTAAAATATATAGTAAAAAAAAATTAGCGAAATTACGGAAAAATAATAGTAAAATTTTACTGTAAAAAACTTGTAATTTCATTTTACTATAGATATTCTATATTTCTACCTCAAAATTCTGTAATTTTTACATAATTCATAATAATCACATAAAGTAACTGAAAAATGTCCTAACAAGTATGTAAAATTGCTTACTTGCTGCAAATTGCATCACATACTTAATGTAGAATTACATATTGTTGGTATAATTTCTTAAATTATGTAAAATTACAGCTTGCATATTAATTGTAAAATACATCCTTTATGTAAATTTTCAAATAAATGTAATTATACCAACAATACTATTACTGAACTAAACAAATTTTAACAATTTATAGAAAATTCCCGACAGCAAATTTACAGAGATTTTACTAAAAACTGTAATATTACGTACATATGTACTTTTCCATTCCGTTGGTAATATCATATTACATAATGTTTGTAAAAGTTCAAATATTATGTATTTTTAATGAATTATGTATAAAATTACAGCAGTTGAGTAATTACGTATACCTAGAAATGCTATAAATACTATAGGCATTATAGTGTCTCATGGTTTGTAAATAAAATTACATATTTTTTTTAGAGTGTAATTTGTAATAAGATCAGATTCAAATCAGAAATTTATTTTGACACTTGAAGAAACTTTACAGGTGTTCCGAAGTTTACTTACGGCCGGTATTATAAACACTAAAAGTTGGGTATTTTATCTCAATTTATGTGTTTGTGTGTGCATCTTTATAGATTTCTATATTACAAAGGAATAAATGTAATCTAGTGGTATTAAAAATAGTTATTAATAATAATAAATAATAATAATAATAATAATATGGCAGCAAATTCTTGAAACAATATTTGTTATTTAGAAGGAGAGTAAAACGTACTTGTGAAGTAAATTTAATTAGCACTTATAATATCGGGCCTTAGTAAACGTACTATTAAAAATTTACAAAGTTAACAAAAGCTTTATTCAAGCCAAAATCCATGATAGTACGACTAACTAGTAAAACTAAACTATCAGAAGCATGCACAGTTTAAATTGAAGTGTCCACCAAGGATCAAAATCGCACGCAAAAATCAAACTGCACATGCTTCAGACAGATTCGTAGTACCAGGGATTCTGGTTTGAACAAAGCTAAACAAGCATCGTTTTATTAACAGCAATAATATGATAGTAGAATTTAAAATATATGGCCCGTATTCCCACCTCGTTTGTTTATAAAAAAAAGTGCTTTTATTTTTGACATTAAAATTAATTTTCACTACTATCTTTTATCAAATATGAATAGTATATCTATTTTTGATATATTTTTCTATATCTAGTATTATCAAATTCAAATAAACAAATTAAAATTAAATAAACGTCAAAAGTACTTTGACAAAAATCACTTTTAAAAGTTTGGCGAGAATACGGGGCCTATGCTTTCACGTCAACATAAAATCGACTTTAGTTCAAATATTCAAATTTGCGTGTACTGCATTAATTATTAATGAAATGTATACATACTTGATTACTCTGTACTCGCCAAAGTTCCAAAATACGACTCTCCTTTCGCAATAAATCGAATTTATTCTGTCGAAAGAAGATGGCGCAACCATCGGGACCATTATTACCATTTATATAAAGACATGGTGAATCTGGTTTCGGGAAAAACATTCCCACATAGCCTTGAGTACCCAAAACTTGAGTGAAAAAATTGAAATGATCCACTTCCTAAAACAAGAAAAAAAAAAACAAATCATAAAATTTAAATAGAAATAATAAAATTGTTATTTGCATTAGTTTTTATTTATTCCTGTAATTTTGCAAACATGTAAACAATAGTTTTCTTAGAATTATTTTGTTGATTTGATAAGCGAACCGTAAAGATAATAAAAACTGTTTGAAACTAAAGTGAGCTAGTTCATTTTGGATATATTCCAGATAAGTTTATTACTATGATAAGTGTAACTAGTTTTGTACAAGCTTATTATTAAAATTGAAATATATTTTATTCTTACTGTCTTAATGACAAATGTATATTATTTAAATTTTACAATGGCTGATATTACAAAGTTCGATTTTCGGGTGTTTAATTGTTTAGATTTGGTCTTATGACAGTGTCATTGTCTTAAAATCTATATTAGTTAAAATCATGAATAGAAAACGTAACGTAACGATACCCGATAACGTTATAATAACGATTAAATTATAATTTCTAATACAATAACGTAACGATATTTCAATAACGTTATAATAAGCGATAACGTTTCGTAAGAAAATATTTTGTAACGTTAGTTTCTAGGAGTTTTCTTTTGAGAGAAATATGATATTTTTTTTGTATTTTAAACATGAAAATTAATTTGGTAACATATTTCTTCAATTTACAGTTTACACAAAATTTTAAAATTACAAATAAAAATTATTTTTATTACGTTATTTACGTAACGTTATATAACATAATTTATTAAGGTTCAAGTATTTTGTTTTCGCTTAAATCGCCATTAATTAACTAAAAATAATAATATAATTAGTTAAACAAAATAAATTAATGGCAATTTAAGCAATACCAAAATACTTTAACTTAGTATAATACGCCATGTATAATTAAAAAATATATATATAAACATAATTTATTTTTTAAATGTTATTTATAACGTTATTTAAGGAAAACAAATAATAAATAACGTTATACAATAACGTAATGCTATAAAACGTTGTTTTATCCCTGGTTAAAACCGAGAGTAAAATCGTGTTTCTAGTACCAAACAATGATTTAAAAATATGGTTTAAAATCATTTTTTAAAATATAAAATTAAGCAAAATATATCTTTCAATTCAAAATATGAAAATTACTCGAAACTTTTCATTTTACCCCACCATTTTACAGTATATTCTAGTTTTAATTTCATAATTATTTATTATTAAAATTTTAAAACATATACTGTAATTCGATTTGTATCTCGTAAGTTTCGTAACGATACTATTGGGTTGGTGCATCAGGCGTTCTTGTAAGGTTATTTGTTAATAAAATTGCTACTTTGTTTACTTTTTGTAATAAAAATAAAACCGTGACTTCTGTGCCCGTGGAATCAACCATCTTCCAAGCATAAATGTGAAGCAGTTATTGAAGTAGATGGTGACTACGCTCCGGAATATTCATTTAAAAATGTTATTGTTGATTTTTTATGTTTCTATTTTCATAATAAATATTGTTTAAAAAAAGTCTGATAATTATACACCAACCCTGTAGATATGTATGATTTATAGGCCAATTCTGAGTAAATCTGTAGCGTTTTGTAAGGTTATCTATAACACTCGTAATGCGTAGTACGTGAAATTGGAATTTTGAGTATATCTGTAGCTTTACGGATAAACCGTTCCATAAGTACAAGGTTATCTATAAGATTGTCACATTACAGATGCACGGGTAGAATTGCCATTTTTATATATTCGTAGTTTTCAGAATTGGCTTATTAATTTGCTACAAAAATACGAAATATGTCTATATAAATCTTATGAGATTTAGCATTAGTCTCGTAGTACTTATCTATAAATGTTTATCATAAAATAAATAGAATAGTAAATTTCGCACTTTGTCCTGTATTTCTTGGTATTATTAGCAATGTTTGTAACTGATAAAAAAAACAAAAAAAAACTTACTTGTAAGCATATAACATCAGGACAGTATTCAATAATTTCTTCGACTATCCTGAACCGTCTTGTCTTCCAATCAAGTGCTTCTTCGGGGCAACAAACGAAGTTGTCATTATATAAGCCAAGTGCTATAATTAAAAAAATTAATTAATACCATTTTTCTCAATAAAAAAAAAAGTTGAAATATTTTCTTACATTGTGACAAAATGTTCCATTGGAAGACTCTTAAACTATATGGACTAGATACGAAATCGCTACATGCTGCAACAGAAAAGGAAATTCAAATTAGGATTTTTTTTATTTAATTGACTTATTGGAAGTTAGTGAACAAGTTTACTAATTTTATGGTATATTTAAAAATATATTTTTTTTATTGCAAATATAGATCGATATTTTGAATACCAGAATTATACGCTTTAACGGTAATATAATACAATCAAAGCTTGCACCCAAGTCCACCTCTGATCACATCATAATTTTTCAAATTCAGAACAGTTTATCAAACAATATCTAAATGAATAATCATATTTTTTATGTCCAAATTATAATATGTATCAGAAAATTGTACTACATTGTAATTGACATTGTTCACCTTCTAAAAATAATTCAAAATCAGTGATAACAGACAATGTAAAGTACATTTTTTTCTTGTTTTCGAAATTCGGTAGACATTCTTATCTAATCGTAAGACATTTAGTTTAAGGTGTATGATTAAAATATTTGCTTATCGTCTGGACATGTTTTACATGTTTCTTAAAAATGTTATTGCAACATTGTTGACAACTGATAACTGTTTTACGAAAATATATTTTCGCGTTTTATGGAGTTTATCTGGTATAAATTCTAAAAATAATATACATATTTGTCTTTCCGGAAAGTTCTAAGTAAATATAGGCAACCGTTATAGCGAATATGTTTAGCGTATGACTTACCTTTCGATATGGAGTTAATATATTTCATACCCAAATCGGTATTTGAGTGAGTGGTGGCTCGTTTGAAGGACCGTTTGACAAGGGTGGGCAGATGTGATAAATGTTTCTGACAATGTTGATGCAATTCGTGTCGACTTAGTTGATCGGGTAATGCCAAGTCATTGTCTTGTGTATCGTCATTTTGAATTTTCACGGCTGACGTGAAACTTCCCATCCTGCAAAAAATAAAAAAAGAAATGAAATGTAATATGTCACCGTATAAACAAAAAAAAAAGAAAATTATAACATAATAATTATTTCTGAATCTAATTACTTAATGCTGCTATTCTGTATTAATCTATACGACCTATAGTTACTATAGAAACTTTTGTCTTCTTTTTACATGTGACATTTCCTTTTTAACCAAATGCGCATTAAGCACATTTTCTCTACGAGTAGCATACAATAAAATGACTTTAGGTTCTACATATTTTGAAAAATAGAGAAAAAAAAAAAATAGAGAAAAAAAAATATTTTTTTTTTTGCTTTTTTTGGCCAAACTATAAATACGAAAAAATTCAAAATATATATATATTATTCTACATAAGATATTATATCTCAGGTATTTTTTCGGTACATTAATTATCGTTTTTGTAGCAAATAGAGCAAGTTAAAAAATATACTATTTTTTATTTTATATAAATCAATTAAAAATGATAAATTTATTATTGAATTATTAATTCAACATTCATTATGTAATTTTTAGACCAGTCACTTACAATAAATAAGTTGTATTAAACGAATAAATTCAATATGAAAATCAATATATTTTATATTTGCGCTACGTGTCTGAACTGAACATAGCAATTAGATACGTGGTGCCTAACATTAATAAATCAACGTTTCAACGAACTGAACGTGCATCTTTATTAGAAAAAAAGATAGAAATGACATTTATAGTAAATAAACACAATATGGAAACAAGTTACTATGTAAACAAATAAGTAACTAAATCATGAAATTTATAAATTTTTGATTAAAGGAACCAAATTTTAGTGTGACGGCACTGATTTATATAAAATTTGACTTTCTTTATCAAAAATTTATTAATTTCACGATCTAGTTACTTATTTTATTATCTAGTAACTTGTTTCCATGTTCTGCTTATTTACTATAAATGTCAATTCTATCTTTTTTCCTAATAAAGATGCACGTTCAGTTCGTTGAAACGTTGATTTATTAGTAAATTATTACAGAACTAGAACCTAAAGTCATTTTATTATAATACAATGAGTTACGAGCAGTAGAAAGCGATGATTATTGTGTTGAGCTCAGATATTTATGGCCGAGGCCAATCAACCTGGGCGAAACATAAAAAGAGCTTTTCTAATCCGAGGCAGACATGTAAATTTTTTTTTCTTCAAGCGTTCTAAACAAGAAAGTAAACTAAAAATAAATAAAAATACATGCTAAGTAACCTTAACAAATTACTAACAGTTATAGAATAATAATATGTATATTGCATATGCATATTAGGGTGATCTTTAATGAAGTAAAATTTTTATTTTTCTGCCGACACCCCCTAAAACATTTCCAAATTTGACAAAAAAAAGCGGAAAACTATTTTTAGCTCTTAATTTTAACAATAAACCGTGCCTATAGAGCCCTATCACCCACGCTATAACATGTTTGGAGGCGACGTTTACTAAAATAACTTTAACTCAATTTTTTGCGGTTTTGTTGAATTTGGAAACGATCTAGGAGGCGTCGGAAGAAAAATAAATTTACGATCTAATTAAGGATCACCCTAATGTGTATATTATTTATATTTGTTACGTGACTTGTAGAAATTAATTTTTCTTTGGTCGAATATACAATTTCTGACCACCGTGAGAAACTGTTTTTAATATAATAGAAATACTACAACACAACACAAACTTTGATTCCGCAACTTTTGTTTACATGAATGACATTAATACACATATATTTGTATTTATTTATACCACTGTCCTTTGGCACATCTATGGAAAACAGGCAGTCTTTGAACTTTTCAACAAAGTAAACAAACTATATAATTATATCAACATGATTTTCATAATAAATATTTTGATATAAAACGTGACAAAATTAAATCATGTTTATATAACATTTTTTTTTTTTTTCATATTTACATATTTTATTATATATTTTTTTAAATTTCATATAGGTCTTACAATTAGATGCCGAACATACTAGCGTAGATGTACGCTAGTGTGTAAGGCCTCCTAGACTTTAGTCTATTGAAAGGGAGCTATTTGTTAAATGTAAATTTATACAATACAAACATCCATGCATCAAGTGGAATTCAAACCGGAGTTTGTATATTATATTATTAAAATTTTCAATAAAAATTTCTTAAAACTTCGATCGTTAACTAGATTATAAAAATTTGATTCAATTTGATTCGGAGTTTGATGTGGTAGTTTATCTAATATGATTAGAAGATTAAAACTCATCTTTTTTTGTTAGATAAAAGTATAAAAGTATTAAAAAAGTCATTTATTTTTTTCTATATCTAAAGATTTTTTCCTATGCATCAATAATAAATTTTTCTACAACCGTTTTTAAAAGCCTACTTTTTTATTGTTGTTTTAACTAAGAAATAATACTCTTTTAGTAACAATAATTTAAATAAATCAAATCAAATTTCAATTTTTATTAATTTAATTAATAAACATAAATTGTTAATAATGCTATCATCTTTCTTTAACAAATGAACAAAAAGATACTTAGAAATATCGCTTTTTTGAAATTGAAAAAAATGTTTTATATATATATATATATATATTAATTTGTAAAATGCGTGAAAAATCTAGATAAAAATATAAAACACAATAAATTTGGATAGACTCGAATCTGAAATCTGTATCTGAGATTTAGATCTAAAATTTAGATCCGAGATCCGGATATCTAAATTTGAAATCCGGATATCAAAAAATCCAATTATTCGGATAATTTTGAATCTGGATCTAAAATTATCCGGATTCGGTTACCAGCACTAACCGCAATATTCAAAAAAACTAACATCTCGACTCGATAGAAACCCACCAAAATTTCACTATATTTTATATATTTTTCACAATACGAGTAGCATTTTACCTCAACGAGAAATATTTGTAGAATATACAACTGGTTTGCAATTGTAAACCGGGATATCGTCGCAGTGCGAAACTGTACTAGACTAGCACGAGAAATTGATTTTTCATCGCATATATATACGCGAGCGGTATGGCCGAAAGTATAAAATGCAACAAGTGGTTTATTTCGATTAATTAGGTAAATTATTGCTAGGTATACAGACAGCGAAATGAAGTGGATGATAACAAAGAAAGCCAACCCAGATCCCCCAGCCATGCTCGTATTACATTAAATATCATTTATCCGTTCGATATTATTAAGTAAACAATCAACAACATGAACACACTATTATAAATTAGTATGGATAATGTTATTAATACATAATATTGTTTAATTGAAAAGGTGACACATTTAATCAATCGTGTTATCGGAATATTATAATATTTAACAAAATGCTTATTCAGTTTATCCTATAGTATACCTATCATTTGATGTTATAGTATAAGACCTAAACTGTAAAAAAAAGTTTGCAATTTTCATAAAAACCATAGTAAAAAAATTACATATTACAATTCCAGCAAAACTACTTCTAAAATTACTGTAATGCAAAACTTTTAAAAATATCTTATCTATTAAACAAACAACTCTTGTTAAAGAATTCAGATCCTTTTTAAAAAGCTAATCTTGGTCTTTCACACTATAAAAAGTTGCCATTTTACATAAAAATCATAATAAAAAAAATTATATATTATTTCAGCAAAACCGATGGTTTACATAAATGTTTTGTAAAAATAATATAATTTTCTAATTTTAAGTAAAATAATTAATTTAGCATATTGCATCTGTTTTTTTTTTTGTACCGAAAAAGTAAGTACGTATTTTATATTTATATAACGTAATGTTTTTTCTGTGATGTCTGTAAATTTACATATTTAACTGTTGTAAATTAATTGTCCCAGATTTTTATGTCAAATTACCGGATTTTTTTTTACAATGCAGATATGAATATACATATTGTACAACGAATATATAATGATGATTGTACCCCATTTTCTCCACTTCATTATTTCCACCAATTCTTTTTTCCACTATACATTTTTTCCACCAATTCTTTTTTCACTATATATTTTTTCCACCAATTCTTTTTTTCACTAATTTTCTTACCAAATTTGAGTAAACCCTAACCTAACCTAACCTAACCAAACCAAAAAATTTGGTGGAAAAAATGTCTCCCTACCTGTAATGATAGTTATTAGTTAGTTATAAGAATAAAATTTTAAATAATTTAGATTCTATAATATAAAATTGCACTTTTCAGTCTACCAGATAGTATATAGTACAAACAAACGTGTAATAACAGTTAGGTATTACTCATGAGAATAAAATTTAAGGTAATAAGACACAATACAAAATTGCACTTTTTGATCTGACATGAACAATAATTTAGTCACAAATTTTAATTAGAAACTAAACGTAAACTAAGTTCAGATTACTTAAAACGAAGTAAATATGTACGTCATTTCCATTTCCTGTCAATAGTCGAATATACTAGAAATATATTAAAAGATAAATATTGAACAAAAATATAAACAATTGCATAATACAAATTATTAAAATATCGAAAAATATGAATTCACAATCTAGGGTCAAAGTTAAAAAATATATATTTTCATTTCAAAGACCAACAGTAATACTATAATTAAATAATGATAGTAAATAAAAAGTAAGCACAAATGCTGTTATATATATATATATATATATATATCTCTCATTGATTTTGTTTTTTAATAAAATTGTATATCTATTGATAATAACACAGTATATCTTTACGTAAACCATTAATAATTTTTATACTTATAATTGTAATGTTCAGACTTTCACGGCCGATATCTATTGAACTTATAGAATTGTCTAGGCTGATATATGCTATGATCGATCTATCCTCAGCACAGACATTTCGCCATACAACGTAAGATGGCATCCTTATCGATTGGTGCCTGAATGACAGTTTCTGCTCAATAATCTGATATATATATATCCTGTAGCCCCACCATTCTGTACAGGTGGGGTTACAGGTATATATATATATATATATATATATATATATATATATATATATATATATATATATATATAGGTTGATTCAGAATTAAACAGAATCCTGTATATGGCGTGTTCCTCTCACCAAAATAAAAAGAAAAGTTCCTAGAAAACAGGGGTCCTTAAAAGCAGCGTTACCAAGATATAGAAAGAATAAGAAAAATTAAAAATTGAATTTTCTTAACTATTTTTTTTAAGAATGTGGTATTGTAGTAACAAATAGCGCTGCATTTACGAACCCCTGTTTATAGAAACTTTTCTTCTTATTTTGGTGAGAGGAACACGCCATATACAGGATGCCGTTTAATTTTGAATCACCCTGTATAGAATTAAGAATGAAAATAAGTCAAGTCACTGTTAGCTACACTGTAGAAAATTCAGTAATTTTACATAAAAACCTGGGCCAACTTATTTACACAAGTTTAGTATGTAAAATTTATAGACGTTAGAATTTTTACAAAATATATGTAATATTATTTACTTCAGTATTTATATATATATATATATATATATATATATATATATATATATATATATATATACATATATAGATATATAAATAATTTGCAAAAATACAAAAATATTTTGTATTATTTGTATTTATAAAAATAATACAAAATATTTTAGAATTTTTACTAATTATTTATATAGAAATACTGTAGTATAATATAAAATTGTTCCTAAAATACCTGTAAATAATATTACATACATTTTGTAAAGATACTAACGTCTGTAAATTTACATATTAACTGGTGTAAATCAGTTCTCACAGGTTTTTTTACAGTATATGAAAGTGTTAAATTGAGAAATTTCAATAAGAAAAACAGTAACTTTTGCTGCACTACCTGTACGTACCCCACAATCTAGTTATTTCCGATCCGTTCAATGCCGACTCTTTCTCTATTCTTACAGTCTATAGTGTTAGTGGTAGGTGCAGTTACAAAAGCTCTTTTCTCCATAACTTTCATACCTCATGTCTCGACAACAGATACAAATTTTACTGTATAAAGAATCCGTTTAATGTTTTTTTTTTAATAATTAAATATAATTTGAAAAAAAAAATATTTTTTTTTAAATACTGAAGCAAGCAATTATATGCAAATTACAACAGTTTTTTGTAAAATTAATTACGTTATACATAGTTAAATAAATCTAACTGTAATTGAATTATATATTATAATGATGGATTGAATATTTATAAGTCAAAAATCCTTGAAAATAAATATAATGCAAAATGATTTAAATTGCAAATTCATACAATAGCTGATATCATATGATTCATTTCTCAATTTATTAATTTTTACAAATTAGTGGGAAAATACGTACATATATTTTGCAAGTATGAACTTTATACTTTCAAATAAATTCTGTTTTAGAATTCATTTTAGATTATTTATTATCTTTATTGGTATATACGTCAAATTCTAATACGTTCATTGTCCTGTTTCATTTCAAAGAGCATTTCTACTTTATTGAAAACATATTGTATGACTCTATATATATATATATATATATATATATATATATATATATATATATATATATATATATATATATATATAACTAAAAAACCGCCTTAGAACATAAAAAAATTAGTTCCAAATATTTGGTTAATTTCAATTTATCAAATGCGTGGAGAGACATAATTACCGAACTAAATAACGAACAATAACAATATAATATTAGATCAAAATTGTAATCTTAACCTAACTAACCTAACCTAATCTTATAGCCTCCTACGTTCCATACAGTTCTAATTGGTGAAACCTGTTTATAGTTGACCATGGACTCGTAATAAACTATCTAAACTTTATAATAGGAAGTATTTGATATGTACATTTAACTTTAATTATAATCATTTCGATGTAGAGAGACAAATTTGATTTAAATTTATTTACGTTATTTATTACTCTTACTATATGTATACCTACCAATATCATGAAACTATGCAAATGAAATATGAATAGATTATAATTGCTAATTATTTAGAATTTATTAGTCATAATAACTTGTTTGTTGTTAATTGTTAAATTAGCGAAAAATATATTTTTGTTTGTTTCCAAATGTAACGTTTTTATTTGCCAAGACTTCTTTTTTAACGTATGTAGCTGAGCTTAACATTAAAATTTATTTTATTTGTTAATATATAATAAAAAGTAAAAATAATTGTCAATTATTTTAAATATTTTGAAGAAAAAATTCAAATAAAACTTACAATATTTTTCAAAGCCGTTTAATTATACTGATTTTAAAATAATTATTTCAGTAACTTTTCCTTAAAATTTTTATTATGGAAAATAATAATTTCAATGTAATGCAAATTGACGACACCTTAATGCAATTTGAAAAAAAAATATATTTGGCTGTATATTTTGAATCCACAAAAATAATATCCTTGCAGAATTTCATGTTAACTTAATTTTCAGATTCTAAACTACACAAAAAAAAAACTTTAGATGATTTAGTTGCTTTATCTAAACAAAATAGATGATATTTTCAGTCTGTTAATTATATTAGATGAAAATTTGTTTGTATATTTATCAATTCTTGTTTGCTTATTTATCTAAAGTTTTAATTTATTTATCTACTTTTATTTGAATTAACAACACTATAAAAAATGCAATCTAAATTTATGTAATTTTAACATGTAACATTTGCTAATTTTTATTATAATAATTGACGTAATATTACATTTTCTTCTGAAAAAATACATTCATAGAATGTGTAAGTTTACATCAATTTATTACAGTGGATTTCACATCAACCATTTGTATGTGTAGATGAAATAACTAATGTTATTGGAAATATCATCTAATTAAATAAACAAATCATTCTATAAATTAGCCAAATATCTTGAATTAGATGAAATAACTATTTCATTAAGATCATTCGAGAATTTATTATAGTAAAATAAAAGGCTACAAGTTGTACTTCTGTATTAATATTTATTAATATTCGACGTACTCAACCGTACATTTTTATCAGGAAAAATGATACAAATGACAATTACAGTAAATAAACAGAACATAGAAACAAGTTACTAGATAACAAAATAAGTAACTTATTTTTTAATTCTTAATTACACATGGCATATTATATATTATTACGTTATAGTATTTTTGTTTTGCTTGAATCACCATTAATTTATTAGTTCATCAAAATAAATTAATGTCGATTTAAGCAAAAAAAAAAAATACTATAACCTAAGTAATTTATTATTTTGTTACCTAGTAACTTATTTCCATGTTCTGTTGAAGACGTACGTTGAGTACGTGGACTACGTCGATTATTAATAACTATTAATACAGAACTACAATCTAAAGCCGTTTTATTTAATCTGTGTTTTACCCAAACATTATTGCTTAATACACCAATGCTTTTCTTCCAAATACAAAATTGAAATATTAAATACTGCAAAAAATTAATTACCGATAGAGCATGCACCGCTGTAATGGATGTCCTTTTTTCAAATCACATT
The DNA here is from genome assembly GCA_963966155.1 of Clivina fossor. Taxonomy (NCBI): domain Eukaryota; kingdom Metazoa; phylum Arthropoda; class Insecta; order Coleoptera; family Carabidae; genus Clivina; species Clivina fossor. The sequence continues at coordinate 12,331,285 of OZ014553.1, read as the reverse complement.
CACGATTTCCCGTAAACATTTTTCCAATTAATTCCGAAACAATCTCAACTTTACTTAAACTAATATATCTTTCTGGAGTCGAACTATCTCTTACAGCTACCGCAAGTCAACTAATAGTTGTTTGTGTACCGTAATAGTACCTAATTGAAAAGAAACCTTTTGAAAGCTAAATCAAACGAAATGATCTATCTTGTGATAGACAATGTATTCTCGCCAGACTCCAGCAAAATATATTCCAAAACGCAGAAAAAAAAAACACATTTCACATTGCTGAGAGCAAAGGTGTAGCGGCTATTGTTTAGTTTGAAATTTTAAACGTGCGTTTGACACGTAAAAAAAATCCCAGTTTTTTTCTTCAGCTACAGACTTATTTGTTTTGCATAAGAAATGCTAGTCTATATATGATTGCGAAGGCCTTGAACGATTTGTAAAATGGGTCGGATTTATTTCCATATGTAATGTAAACAGTTTTGTATTTTGGAAAAATTAAATAAATATATTATCTATTTGGGTTTTTCCACTTATACTGGAAAATCTTTAGATAATTTTCTTAATATATTTTTTTTCATTCAATCTTCTAATTATGTGAGATGAAACATCTAATGCAAATAAAATAAAAATATATAAAGAAAAATTGGCTTCCTTTAATTAAAAATTTATAACATAGAAAAAAAATCTTTCAGAATTCTTTATATTAAAATAAAACGGCTTTAGGTTCTAGTTCTAATAAATTATTATAGAACTGGAACCTAAATTTTATAATCTAGTTACTTATTTTTTACCTAGTAACCTGTTTCCATGTTCTGTTTAAGTGTTTATTTACTGTAAATATCATTTGTATCTTTTTTCCTAATAAAAACGTACGTTGAATACATCGAAACGTCAATTATTAATAAATATTAATACAGAACTACATCCTAAAACCGTTTTATTTTAATACTTTTGGTATATTAACAAGATTCTGGAGATAAGAGGATGTGCAACAGGAATAAAATATAAGGGTTAGAGAATTAGGCAATAACTTTTTTACTATATGAGATATTTGTAAATTTTAAAAACTAGTTCATAGTGGAAAGCTTTTTCTAGGGCTGCAAATTATTTTCTTTTTCAAAATTTTTATTTTCTGTATTGATTTTATTAGGTTAATTATTTTCAATATTTGAGCAAATTTTTCAGTGATATTTGTTGAGTATTTGTGTAACATTAAATTACTGATTAGGATTTTAGCTTTATCTTCCGCTACTAATGATATGAGTTTAGCTAAAATTTTATTTAACTCAGTGCCATCAATCTGCTGCTAATAATAATTGGTCTAGCAATTATTATATTTTAGTATCTTCGAATTACATCATAAAGATATTTTAACGTACGTTTAGCAATAGCAGATTCATCTGCTATTTATTTTAATATAATGAGATCTGAAAATTTTTTTACTATGTTAATAAAAATATATTTATTATTTAAATTATTTCATATTCGATTAAATGTTAAAAGCAGATTAAACATAGATTAAAAATATTTATCACGGAAAACGTCATTGTTTGTCGGTGATGAAAAATTATCATCAAATGATATCTACACAATTAACACAAAATTAAAGTATTGAATAACATATATATGCCACACTTTAATGTTAATTATATACAGAGTGTAAATAAGTAACGAATATTGCTATAACTTTTTTATTTGTTGTTACAAAAAAAAAAATTCTCGATTTTTTTTGTAATATATTATGAAAAATAATATGGAATAAACAAACAAAAATATGCTCTGTTCGAAAATGGATAGAAATAGGTTCCATTTGATAACAAAGTTGGTTGCCATAGCAACGAGAACAAAAAAAAGATATAAGTAAAACAAAATAAGTTAAACCAAAACACTTTTATTTAATTTTTTTTATAAAACAACAAAGAAATTATTCGTTACTTTATTTACAGCCTGTATATACCGGGTGTACACGAAATTAAGGTCAATCTAAATAACTATTTTCCTTTTATAAATATAATACTATAAAAATAAAACGGCTTTAGGTTAGTTTAATAGAAATTTATAAAAATAAAATAACATCAATCACTGATTTAAATAAAATTTGGCTTCTTTTAATTAAAAATTTATAAATTTTATAAACTAGTTTCTTGTTTCAGTTTTCCTGATGAAGACGTACGTTGAGTACATCAAATCGTCGATTATTAATAAATATTAATACGGAACTGTAACCTAAAACCGTTTTATTTTAATATAATAATTTCTAAAAAATTTTTTTACTATGTTATAATTGTAAGTCAAGTCTTGCATTCCAAATGAAATAATAAATTATCAAATCTTTGAAACGCCTGAAGTATAAATAGCAGATAAGTAAATGTCACTAGAAGTAGAACAATATTTTTGTTTCATTCAATTTGCATTTACATTGGTTTTACACGATGCATTTTTCTATACAAAAAAATTTATAGTTTCCTCTACAAACAAAATTTTCTATGTTACACGATCCAATATTCGATTCTATATAATAAATCTGTACAGAATATTTTATACACGCGCATGCTCAGTTTGTCCGTGACAGTCTATATAGAAAAATATGTGAATTAGAATAGGTCCTATATTTTCATGCATTTTCCACGCAAAACTGAGCAAAACGTGAAACTCTCATTTAAGTATTATCATCAATTCATATTCATCAATTCATATTTATGTGCACAGTTTTTAACTAAAAAATTCTTATATAGTTGAAGCAGTAATTATTATTATTGATGAATATGCAATTTTCAGATTAAATATATAAATAAATTGTCAAAATGTAAAATATTATTGCGCATGCGTCTGTATATTATATTCTATATCGTGAAAAAGTATTAATTTTGTTTATTTTCTACATATAATTTTGTTTAGAAAATTGCATAAATTTTTGTATAGAAACATGTATCGTGTAAAGCCAGCATTAATGCAATATGCTGTTTTGACTAACGCTTCGGTTGCAAATATTTGGGCTCAACATAAAAAGATCACATTCTACTCCTAATAATATAAATAATAATAAAATGAAATAAAAACAAAATAAATCAAAATTTAAAAAAAATCAAATCAAATCAAATAAAATAAAAACAATAAAATAAACAAAATAAATAAAATAAAATCAATTAAAATAAAAATTAAAAAAAAAAAAATTAAAATAGAATTAAAATAAAATTAAAATTAAATTAAATTAAAATAAAATAAAAAGATTCTGTTATAGGTTATAGCGCGCAATCGCAGTAACTCTACCTATATTACAAACACTGCGCATTCCTAATACAAATTAAAATTGATAATTTCATTGATAACAAATAATTCATTCGCACCAAATAACTATTGCTAAATAATTGCAATAAACTTAGATATAAAACAGTATAAATTTCATACAAAAAATTTGTAAAATGTACAACACATTTGACTTACATAAAAATAGTAATATTTTTATCGTCATACAACAGCACATTACAATAGAACTTCACAACACAAATATACTGACTCACTGCATTACTATATCAAAACTATAAATATGTATATTATACATGTACGTATATAATAGCTAGTTTAGTTACATCATGCTTATCAGACGCCAACTATTTTTTTTTTTGTAATTAGATTGTATCTTAGTAGAAACAGTAAAAGTTTTAAAGTACACAACGGTTTATTACTTTTTTCTTAATAAAATAAAATAATTTCCCCAAAACCACAAACAATAATTAAAAAAAGAAGCTATATACGAATTTCGAAAGCTAAGCTTTTATCATCAGTAACAAAAGAAGCTAAAGTCCTAATCAGTGGTCTAAGGTTACACAGATACTCAAGGTACTCAGTGGTCAAACAATACTCATTTGAAACTTTTTTTAAGTCTAACACCAAAAAAAAAATATTTTTTTTCATAAAAATTTAAACCTATAACATATAGTGATAAAAAAAAAATGTAGCCACCTCAGCACCGACCCTTATCTACTATTGTACTAGTCATGTTAACTAAATTAAAACTGTCTTTACATAACCTATTTACAGAATTATACCATAAAAATATGAAAAATTATTAAAAAAATATTTAGCCGTATCGAAAAATGTTCCAAATAAAAGTTGTTAGCTATAACTTGTTTAGCAACTTTGTTAAATACATTTTTTTCGAAATATGTCTATGTTGCGCAATAACACCTAAAAGTGATATCAATAAATTACCACTTCCAGTTGGTAGATCTTTACCAAAAGTTGAGATATTCACCTTCAAAGCTTAAATATGAAATTTTATCACAATCCGTTTATCCGAATTTGGTCTATACGTGTCCACAGATAGACTGACAGACGGACATCAGTCTAAAAACAGTTGATTCATGTTACTATAACACTAATTCGTGTTTATCTGTAATAATCTCGATATGTTAAATTTGGTATGATTACAATACCTTCCTTATCATATGTGTTATGACGGTCGGTAAAAATTGTAAATGTATTAGACAAATGATTTAATATTTAATCTTTTTTTTTTTTATTTACAAAAATAATTAAAAAACGATAAGTTATAACCATAAAATTATTATAAATAGAAAATTATATAACTATATATAGATACATATATCATTTTTTTTTCAAAAAGTTATTTTAAAATATCTTAATTATTATTTCAATCGATAATTAGTTATTAACTGTAAAATAAACACTAACAATTTATTTTTAGAATTAAATTTAAATATCAAATATATAAAAAGATAAAATAAACTGTCAAATAAATCACTTTAATTTAATTAACATGTTTCCCATTTTTTTAAATATCATTTCTAATTTCATTTATATAGTTACTTATAATTAGAAAAAAAAAAAATGTTTTTAAAAATGATGTTAGACATGTGTATGGAGATATTTTTATTAATAAAAATTATATAATAAAACTTAGAAACGATTTTAAAGAGAAAATTTTTATTTTTTATCTAATTCTATTTTAGGTAGCAAGATACAAATCATGTGCAGAGCACGTGATAAGTAGGCGATGAAAAAACAAATGAAGCGTGCACCAAAAATTACAACACATGCACATATACAAGATGATTGATTTAAAGGGAATCACTTTTTGTATTCGATGATTCAAAAATATTTACTTTTTTACTTATGCTGGTATTCTGAACAGCAATGTCACGTAACAACGTGTTCTTTTTTCTGTCGAATGTATAATTACATTTAGTATAAAATTATTTAAATTAAAAAAATTTAATATATGACGTTTTTATAACGGACAGAAAAGTATAAAATAATTTCTCCTAGCCCCATACAGATTTATAACCCCATACAGTTTTAGTTTAGTTTTATTTGGAACGCTTGAATAAAAGTAGCATATGTCTCTTGGAGCAGAATGTTCTCGGCTCCGCAAATAATTGACTTCAACACAATAAAGATCACTTTCTATAGCTTCATATATTAGCTATAGCTTAGATAACATCAATCAGTGTGAAGACACCGCTGATTTCAATAAAATTTGGCTTCCTTTCATTAAAAATTTATAAATTTTATGATCTAGTTACTTATTTTGTTACATCTAGTAACTTTTTTCTATATTCTATTTATTTACTCTAAATGACATTTATATCATTTTTTATGATGAAAATGTACGTATGTCGATTATTAATAAATACAACCTAAAGCCGTTTTAATTCAATATGAGTTTTAAAAGATTTTTTTTTGTTATAATAGAATATTTTGTATTTATAGTAAATAAAATACTGACCAGAAAATATATTTCTTTTATTAAAGCTGTTTCTATTGTATATTTAGTAAAACAATAATTAATGCTAATAACAAAATGTAAATTGAAATATGAAGAAATAAGAGAAGTGGTTTGAAAACATTCAAACGAACGTATGTGTTTTACGTTTATTACATTCATGTTTTATGTATGCATAACAATTAACATGATTTGTTAGGTTATAAGGCAATGTTAAGGTTAACACTTAAACAGTTTAACATTTCCGGAATATAATAATTTACGTACGTTATTGACTGTTCAAGCAATTAAATATTAAATTATATTGTTATTATCATTTAGTTTTGTTTTTTGCAAGTTAAATTAGTTTGTTTTTGAAAGTCTTATTGTCTGTGCAGTTGGTCAGGGTTCTTGTTTATGAAATATATAATATTTTAACGAAATTTCAATTAAAGTCGGTTCTACGAGAATAGATAAGTGATCATTGGTTTATGAAGGGGTATATCCATTCTTCCATCTCAAGTACTAATGACTACGTTTATATTATCTTATATATAAGAGTGATATGAATATTTCGAAAATTAGGTTTTGCACATACAGAGAAAAATCTTTTGATTTGTGTAATGTTTTAGTTGTTTTATCTAAACAAAATAGATGATTTTTATAGCCTTCTAATTTAATTCAAAAGTATATGATTACGTTTGCAATATTCATAGAATTTAATTAGATATTCTTTCTATTATGTTGTATATTTAATTCATCTAAAGTTTTAGATAATTTATCTAAATTTTATATAAAATAACGATTTGAATGGTTTAAATTTAAATTTGCATTAGTATTTGAATTTGAACGATGAAATAACTAACTTTATTAGAAATATCATCTAATTAATTAGACATAATCATTTAAAATTTTGCCATCTAATTCTAATTAGATAATTATTATTTAAATAAAAAAATTTAATATATCGCGATTTACACACAGACTAAAAAGTATAAAATAATTTCTCCTAACTCCATACAGAAAAACGTGAGGCAACGACAGCTACTTCCTACACTCCTTTTCTCTACAGGGTTATAAATGTGTATGGGGCTAGGAAAAATTATTTTTTACTTTTTAGTCCGTGATAAAAACGTGGTATATTAAAAATTTCTTTTTATTTAAATAATTATTTTCTGCTTTTTAGTCTTGTTTAACTTTAACTTTAACCTAATTAATTAATTTAATTAATCATAATTTAATAATTATAATTTTATAATTAATTAAGTTAATTAACTTTAATTTAATATTTCTAATATTATTAATTAATTAATATTGCATTTTCATCCAGTTCTTAGCTATGTTTAAAGTTTCAAGTTTAAAATCTGTAGCTCATCCCTCATCGGAAAGTTAGTTTAAAATCAATTACAAAATTTGTACGGAAGAGACAAACGAACAACCAAACAAATAAACAGACACACAAAAAACCGTGTAAAATAGCTAAAAAAAATAGCTAACATCGCTTATTTATAAATATTTTTGAAACAATAACAGTTACTCGCGGTGGTCAACATTAAGATATTTAAGCATCATAATTAGTTACAATTATTTGACAAAACATTACGAACACAAATATACGGTTTGATTAAAATTTCTCACCTGGGTATCTTGAGTACAAGGCCATACCTTCGCACAGGAAGGACAAGTAATGTATTAACAGCGAGCAGAACCATTTTTACTATATTCGATATAGATTTGTTTGTTGTTTTGTTAACTCCAAAGTAAAGGTTAAGTTTTCGCTTTCTTAATAAAAGAGAATTTATTTTTGTTATTTTTGAAAAAAACGGCGTATACTACAAGCGCGATAAAAGTTCAAAAAATATACTGCACTTATTGTTACTATGTTCAATACGTTGGTGACGAGGATTAATTGAATATTGGCGTCTTAATCGATATATGAGCATCCTGACCTAGAGAGAGAAAAAGAGTAAATAATATTAATTATTATTAAAAGTTAATTAAGTTTTTGATTCATTTTCATTGTCAGATGTTGAACTTGATTACTGATTTATATTGTTTTTCTATGTTCATTAGGATGTAGTCTGTTGGTAGCACATTTTAGTGAAATCGAAGGTTTTTTAAAACAGTCGGAAAGAGCTGTATGGCATACTACACATGATGGTGTCTTAGGGCGAGTATTTCCAATTTTATTTATTCTTAAGATAAGTAAACAATCATTTGTGATTGGCTAAAAATGTATCTCAGTATAAATGACAACATTTAATTGGTTAATTATAAAATTATTCCAAGAATAAATTTATTCCAACATTCACAAATATTGAGCTTAAGTTTCCCCATTCTTTTAAATTTCTTAAATCTATATTTTTTTTCTTGGAAAGTTGGCATCAGTAGAAAAAAATTTATTCAAAGGTTATTTGAAAGATTACTATTTAATTATTTTTTATTTTGGAAAACATTACAGATACCGTACCGAACACTATATCAATTTTTCCTTCCAGCCAAAGTGGTAAAAAGCAGAATTTTCTAGAAAAAATTGTTCAAAAATTATAAATTGTTGAATCTTATATAACAAGTCAAATGCTACGAAAGAGAAACTATAAAAAATGTTTCAAAATAATTTAAATATCCTAAATTGTTTTATCTAATATCAGAAATTATATCATGGAATATATATTTTTTCCCAATAAATTTTCCGATTGATTTATTAAAGTTTATCTTAAGAGGAAAGAACATAATGATAAAAAAACGAGATAAACATATTTTTATATAATAAAATAATGAAATGCACAATTTTTGTGATATTAGACATTATTATCTATATTGTTCAAATTTATATCAGATGATTATGATACAAATATTATAAAATTTTATCTAAGTATTAAGATATATATAAGTATATATATATATATATATATATATATATATATATATATATATATATATATATATATATAAATATATATTAAAATAAAATTTAATACTTTATTTGAAGAATATGGTGAACACATTTTTCTAAAATATATTTCGATGTTACTCTACTTAAATGATAACGACTATGTTTCAGTAATTCGGAATAAATAATAAGCTAAAAGATACGTTTCATACTAATTTAAAACTATTAATAAATGAAAACATTCTGAAAGACAATAAAATAAAAAGAAACTTTTGATGAAATGATAAAATCAGAATGCCAATGACATCTTCGAAAAAATAATCAAACAAATAATGAAATGTTACTATCAAAAAACTTGAGTGCAACAACATTAAATGTTCAAAATTATTAACTCAGTCTCGTCATCGTCTCATCATTTTTAATCATTTCGTTTTGAGTCCCAATGGGATATACAGGGTGATTCAGGACTAGTGTAACAAACTTTAACAGCTTATTCCTAAGGTCATTTTAAGCCAAAAATGTCATATGAACATAGGTCCTATTCCTTCTAGTTACCAAAATACAAGAGGTTGAAGTTCTATAAATAACACGAAATTTTCTAATTTCTAATTTCTTCTTCTAATTTCTAATTTCTAGTGTAACAAACTTTAACAACTTATTCCTGAGGTCATTTTAAGCCAAAAATGTCATATAAACATAGGTCCTATTCCTTCTAGTTACCAAAATACAAGAAGTTGAAGTTCTATAAATAACTCGAAATTTTCTAATTTTTGTAATCTAGATACTTTCGGAAAACAAAAGTTTTATTGAAAAGTCATACTTTATTTGTCATTACCTTACATAATCCATAAATAAAAATCATATCTGCATATTCAGCAGTACTATAACCATCCATTATGAAACAAAAATACAATCAAAAGTATAACAATTTTTAATTAAGACAAATAAGGTATGACTTTTCAATAAAACTCTTGTTTTCCGAATGTATCTTGATTACAAAAATTAGAAAATTTTGTGTTATTTATAGAACTTGAACCTCTTGTATTTTGGTAACTAGAAGGAATAGGACCTATGTTCATATGACATTTTTGGCTCAAAATGACCTCAGGTATAAGCTGTTAAAGTTTGTTACACTAGTCCTGAATCACCCTGTATACGTCCCAGATAATGTTTTGACATCTTTGCAACTGTAACTAACGGTGCATTTTTTTTAATAAAACAAAAAAAAAATACTAATTGAAAGGTTTAAGTATTAATGATAAATCTGCTATTGTTCAACATGCGTTAGAATATCTTCATAATGTAAAATTCGAATATACTGTAATAATTGCAAGACCACAATCAAAATTAACAGCAGATTGATAAGAGAAGTAATATAAAGAAAAAGAGTTAAATAAAATTTGGCTTCAATTAATTAAAAATTTATAAATTTTATAATCTACGACTAGTAACTTGTTTCTATGTTTTGTTTATTTACTGTATATGTTATTTATATCATTTTTCCTGATGAAAACGGACGTTGAGTTCGTCGAAACGTCGATTATAATTAAATATTAATGCAGAACTTTAACCAAAAACAGTTTTATTTTAATATTAATAATTATATTACAAGTATAATGGAAATTTTTCAAGACTGAAGTGATATATTTCATTTACACTGTAAAAAATGTAAAATAAATTTATGTAATTTTACATAACTATTAATAGTAAAATAGCAGCATTGTGTAAATTTGACTATAAAAATTGATGTAATACTAAATTATTTCTGAAAAAATACATTCATGAACTATATAAATTTACATCATTTTTTTGCGGTGTATGATTCATGATATACCTATTTATTGTTTTCTATAATAATTATTTATTTTCGTAAATTATTCACACTGGTTTTCAGTTATTTAATGACTCTTCGTAAAACTTTCTCTTGTAAAAACAGGAAAAAGAAAAAGAAAAATAAAAACTGAAAAAATCATCAAGAAATTTTCACTAACCATCATGTGACTAAAGTGACGGCAATATAACCTTTTATAAGCGCGAATTAAAATTATTAACTTATCATGTGATTCTCATTCAGGAAAAGAGCAACTAAAGTTAATTTATTTTGTTGTATAATATCTATGTGTTTGTAGAAATATCTAGAATTAACTAAACACAACGGCCCGTATTACCAGATTTGTTAAAATTGGTTTTAACTAATATCGGTTTTAAGACAACGTAATTATCATAAAAGTTGTAATAAACAAATAAACTAAAACATTTATGTGTTAAATGTAATAATTTTTTTTTAGTAGAGACTTTAAATGAAAATTACTTTTTTAACACGTTTTTATCAACTCGCTTTCTTCTCTGTCTGTTTGTTTGTTCATTCGGTACAAATTTTGCAATTGATTTGAAACTAACTTCCCAATAAGCTAGAGACTTGAAACTTTAAATGTAGCTCAAAACTGGATGACAATGCAATATTAACTAATTAATTATTATAAATATTAATTTTTACCTTGTGCCATATTTACGAATTCCGTACATTCGTATATTTAGCAAATTTTTTTTTTCAAAATATAGAAACTTCAAAAATACACACGATGAAAAAGCAAAAAATAATTATTGAAATAATAAAAAAAAAATTAATATACCACATTTTTAAAACAAACTAAAAAAGTATAAAATAATTTCTCCTAGCCCCATACAGATTCCTGGCACCAATACAGATTGTCCTGAAAATTTGTAATTATAAATTTTTAATGCCTATTACTAGGGCTGCGCAATCCGGAAAATGTATGATCGATCTTCGATCCTTTTTGTTTAATCGATCAGATCGATTGATCAATTTTAAAAACCAATCCGGATCAATCTTGGCCGATTTTAAAGATCGAAACGGGTCGATCTTGGTCGATTTTAAAGATCGATCAGGATCGATCAAAAATTATATCGTTCTAATTATTATGAAACATTTAGTTTGTCTATATTTACGTAAAAAAATATTTAAGTTCACTATAAAAACAAAATTTTAGCATAGGGGCATAAAATCGGATCGGTCCAACGATCGGATCGATCCAACGATCGGATCGATCCAACGATCGGATCGATCCAACGATCGGATCGATCCAACGATCAGATTGATCCAACGATCAGATTGATCCAACGATCAGATCGATCCAACGATCAGATCGATCCAACGATCGGATCGATTCGATGGATCTTCTCTTTACTTGGATCGTTCGGATCGATCAGTCGATCTTTTGATCAAATCGATCTGATCGATCTTTTTTCGCAGCCCTACCTATGACAATACTTGTATTTAAATCGAAAAACGTGGGGCGCAACGACAGCTACTCCCTACACTTCTTACTATTATCTATTGCATGCGCTCTATGTATTTACGTAAAGAAATCCAATTAGTTTTATATAAATTTAAGTCGTGAAAAGTATAATTTCAATGACAGCAATAACTATCGATTTTGTTTTATTTATCGGAAATTAATTTTATGCTTTTATTACCAAAAAAAAATTTATTATTACTTTCCACAAATTAAATTTAGTGCAGTGAGCCAAATTTAATTATTTCCTCATTCGTTATAAAGGAAATTTGATATAAATATTAAAATTAGTCAATATATTATAATAATAAATATAAATAAAAATAATTAACGATTAATGAAAAAATGGAATAATATGGAAATTCCGTACATAGTCATTTTTATAAATTAATTTAAATTGTCTTATCATCTTGCGTAAACCTATAGTGATATTTTAGAAATAAATCTAGAACTTATACTACGCAGCATCAAATATAGTTAAGCAATAATCTAGATTACAGAGATTTCAAGATATATGTGTCAGCAGAGAGAAAAAAAATGTACGTAATTACTATTCGTTCAAAACATTGTAACTTACGACATAAACATTCTAGAAAATAGTTTTATTTTAGTAATTAATTCTTTTATTAAAGCTGAAGTCACTAGAATACTTCGAACCGGTTTAATTTGCGGTTTTCGGTATTTTACCGGATCCGTTTTCGGTCTGTTTAAACACACACACACAAAAAAACTGAAATGATTCCAAACTAAATTCCGTTTGGTTGCATTCAATACATTAAGTTAGTGTGCTATTAAATTTTTATTTTTGAAATAATTTTTTTTAGAAAATTATTTAGTATAGAATTAATTATTCAGGAAAGAAGTCGGGGCAAAGTTTAATGTGCATAGTATGACCATTAAAATTAACACTAACTCAAATATTTCTCTCTCACTCCTCACATATAATGTGCAATAAGAGGTCGACATTTGTCTAATAGGGTAGTCAATTTTCTTTTTCTAAATCGTTTAAAATCTTACTTCATAAAACTCCCATTGAACTTTGCCCTCGACTTCTTTCATGAACAAAATATGTTATATTATCCAAATTTTAACACGCACTGTTCTCATAATTATGTTAATAAATATACAATAAATATCAATGACTGTGAGCGCACTGATTTAAATAAAAAAATTATGATCTAATTACTTATTTTGTTACCTAGTAACTTTTTTCTATGTTCTTAATAAATATTAATACAGAATTTAAACCTAAAGCCGTTACATGTTTTGGTTACTTCACACCGAAAAGTGATTTTTTCTATTGTATAATCGTAGAAAAAATATAGTTTTCTACTCGCATGTTATGGCTACAACTTAAATGATTTACGGTATTCATTTATGGCTCGTGTCGTAAACCTCATGTTCATGAGTTATAGCCATTATAAAATAATCATTAAACAATATACTATATTTTAGTAGTAAATAAACTACTTTTTTTGTGTAAATATTGTTGTTTTTCTTTTTTTATCGGAACAAGAATAAAATCATTAATTTTTAACAAACGTAGTAAAAAAATCTTTCAGAATTCACTATATTAAAATAAAAAGACTAGAGAACTAGAACCTAAAGCCGTTTTATTCTTAATTAAAGTTCTTTAAATTTGAAGATATAAGTTAAATTTAATAACCAGAATAGCGGTATTAACCCTAAAGCTTTTTCATTTTGATTAAAAAATTGATAATACAATAGCAAAATAAAATAAATTACCTAACAAGATAGATCAATAACTCCTTGGGAGGTATATATTCTTCAGAATCATGGTTATATTGTCCTAATTCATAACTTCGCGCCATTAATCTGTTCTTAACCGAGGTGGGTGTCATCAAACTGGCCCTTGCTAGCGATTCGGCAACTTCTAATTCAAATTTAATTGTGCCCAAATCGGGCATACATGCCAAACTATCGTCTCCGAACATATTATTTATCTTTTCCAAAAAAAAACTCAAGACGAAAAATAAATACCACGTCACAAAACACGAAACATTAACTCCGCAAGATAACTAATGTCAATTGTTTGTTTGTTTTTTTTTAACACTGATAACAGTCAAATGTTTTTTTTTTGTGCACCTATAAATTATTTTATAATAATTTATATTTTTATTCACAGTGAGAATTTTTATATTAATTTTAATGTCAAACAGAAGTATGTGATTAATATTAATATTTGTCAATTGTTGTAAGTCGACAATAATTATTTTCAACAATATTTTTAGCTTCAAACTTCAATATTATTACTTATTTTAATACCAAAAATAGTAAATTTTACATAAATTTCTTTTTTTAGTATTGATGACAGTCAAATATTTTTTGTGCAATATATAATAACAGTCAATTATTTTATACTAATTTGTATATTTTTATTAACACTTTTATCACTGATAATTTTAAATAAATTTTAATGTCAAACAGAAATACCTATTTCTTTTTGCACTGGTAACTTGTTTTAGGATTAATATTTGTCAACTGTTTTAAGTCAATTAATTTTTTCGACAAAAATTATTTTTAATTTCGAACATCAATATTAGCATCAAAAATAATTAATTTTAAATAAATTTCTGCACTGGCGATAGTCAATTGTTTAACATTATTGTCAATTGATTCAATTATTTTAATACATTTAATTTAGTTACTCTTTACACTAGTGACAGTTAAATATTTTAACACTACACAACAACTTTTCAATGCACTTTTTAAATGTTTTAGCATCGATGAAAAATAATAAATTTTAACAATCTTTTTTCAATGTTTTTAGCATTGATGACACTCAATTGTTTCAGCAAAGTGACAGTCAATTACTGTAGCATCTTTTCAAATATTTTAAACACTAAAATTAATTAATTATTATTTTAATATAATAATTATTAATTATTTCCAATGAACTATTTTTTTATCTGTAGCACATTAACTGATTGTCAGTTATTTATAAACAGTTATTTCAATAATTTTGAGGACCTGTGACAGTCAATTGTTTTATCACTATTTTTGGTACGATCGGCTAACTATTTTTTTTTTGTTCTCTGTAACACTCTCACTGAATGTCAATTATTCTAACACTATTTTAAACTTTTCTTAACATCAATGATAGTCAATTGTTTTTACCATATCTTCAACTATTTTAAACATCAAAAAATATGTAATTATTTGTAATATAATTATAGAACTAAGTACGGCAGTATGTGAACTATTTTTTTTTTATTATTTTTGTCTATAGCACTCACACTAATTGTTTTAAAATCAGTGATAGCTAATATAGTTTTTAGCAAAATATATTCAAACATAAAAAATTATACTATAGTATATTGTTGTATATTTCTTGATACTATAATATACGATTGAGTGTCAATTGTTTTTATTATTATCTGTAGCACCCGCGCGCTGATTTTCAATTGTTTATTAGCACCGGTTAACGTAAGACTGCGGTCAATTCAAGACTGTTCTTTCACTTTTAATAAGAGCGGGCACACACCGAAACAGTTCATATATATGTGTGTGACTAATGACGTTTGTATTAATGTATTGTATTTGTATAAATGTGTGTGTGTGTACGGACCCGCGCCCTTCCCACATCGTGAAGATGACCTTTGCGTTCAAGGTCGACAGCACGACACCTGTTATCGGTGATTGATACTATTCGGCTATTCATAATTTTCATCCATTTTTTGCTTTCATTGACGTAAAATAAACTAAAATTATAACTATTATTAAAAAAAATTGATTTTAGTTGAAATACTGGTTTTTCAGTCTGCTACGATTTTTTTTAGGATACAATAAAAAATTAAAAAATAGTAAAATGATAAAAAATAAAATACGAATTATGATCAAAAAATTAATTATTTATAGATTTTGGTTGAACTACAAGTTTTTCAGTATGAATATTTTTTGTTAAACTGCTTTTTTTATATATCTACAATAAAAAATACAAAATAAATAAAATTTAAAAAAAATATATATTCTGACAATTTTTTTGTCATTTATGGGTATTTATGGGTATTTATGGGTATTTTATATAAAAATCATATAAAATAATAAATAACAAAAAGTAATTCTTGAATTTAAGTAGAAATACCAGTTTTCAATTTTTATTGCCTGTTAATTAATATTTATATGACAAAAATATGCATTTTTTAATAATTACTTACAAAAAAAAATTAGACAAAAATTTTATCATTTATTTCTACAGTGTGATTAATTTTAATGGAAATCATACAGATTTTTTTTTATTATTGTTTACTGAAACATATTTAACATGGTAAAAAGTCTTTCTTTTTATATTAATATAAAACAGCTTCAACATAGTAAAAAATCTTTCAAAACTCATTATATAAAATAAAATTGCTTTAGGTTTAGGTTCTGTATTAATATTTATTGATAGACGTTTCGACGAACTCAACGTTTGTCTTCATCAGAAAAACTGATACAAATAACATTTACAGTAAAATCATTGTTCCTGATGCAGATGTACGTTGAGTACGTTGATTACTAATAAATATTAATACAGAACTATAACCTAAAGCTGTTTTATTTTAATAAAACAATTTTAATATAAGGTAATTCTTATTTTAGTTCGTATCTCAAACAAAATGTTAGAATATCAAAATTTTGTGTATTTATAATTTCAAGTAAAGTAATAACATAAATGTAGATAATATTGAACAGATAATGTACTAAAAATAAAAACTAAAAATAGAACCAAAGTAATTATTTGGTAAAATAATAATAATAATTTAAAAAAGCTATATACATACGTATTTCGAAAGCTAAGCTTTCATTAGTAGCAAAAGATCAAGCCGAAGTCCTAATCAGTGATCAGTTAGTTTTTCACTCAACGATTCATATATCAGTTATATAAAAATTAAAAATATAATAACATCAAAAAGAGTAATTTTAAAAATATCAGAAGGTCATATTCACTGCGGTCATTCTTAACAAAATTTTGCAATATACGGAAATTCAACATTATAAAGTGCATTATCCTTGATATAAAATGTCTATTATATCTATTTCTGTTCTTAGAATTTTATTATTTTCAATTGAATTAGAAAAACGTGCTGTCATCCATTTGTAGATGCAATTATGTTAATCGACACAATATTATAAAAGCAAAGAAAATTTATTCTTGTTTTTATTGAAAAAAAAGTCGACTGTAATTGACTTGTTACTATTTATAGTTAATTGATTATCGGATTATCGCATGTGGAATACAAATTAGATCGATTTGTTTTCATTTTACCATCTTTGAATCTATTTAGTTTACATTATCATGAAATAAAATAATTAATCCATTTTTGGAACTATCATTGTTTATTGAAGTTATAGAATTTTCTGGGCTGGTATGTCGTGGTCGATCTATCCTCGTCGCAGACGTTTCGCTATACATCATTGATGGCATCCTCAGTGCTTGGTGACAGTCACCAAATACTCAAGATGCCATCTACGATTCATGGCAAAACGTCTGCGATGAGAATAGATCGACCATAACATACCAGCCTCGAAAATTCTATAAATTACTATAAAGTTTATTGAATTAGTGTTAAAAATATAAATAGTTTATATAATCAATGTCCAATTCAGTTTGCTATGCATGAGGATCTCAACAACTATAAGAGTTAAGAGATTAAAATATTTTTACAAAAGATAATTGGGCTGTTTGTGATTTTTTTAAATAAATCAAAAAATCTAATGTTTTTTAAAATCATAAAAATATGATAACCATTTTCGAAAGTAAGAGTTTATTAATTATTTTTATGTACCTACTTACTATAGGGTATACAAATAAGTCTCCGCCGTTTTCTATCAAAAATTAGGAATTTATTGTGCAGGAACCGTACATTACTTTTTATTCAAAGTATTGTCCATCACTAGCCACTACTTTTTCCCATCTTTCTGGCAGCATTCGAATACCACGTCGAAAAAATTATTTATCTTTTGAGGCTATCCACGAATCGACCCAATTTTTAGTATCTTCATATGATGTAAAGCGCTGCTTAGACAGGCCATGTGCCATCGACCGAAACAAGTGATAATCTTAAGAAGCAATGTCTGGTGAATAAAGCGGTTGGGGTAGGACTTCCCAATTAAGTGTTTCCAATTCGATTTTGACCGGCGCCGCAAAATGCGGACGAGCATTATCATGTTGAAGAATATTTTTTTTTAATTTTTTTTTTTTAACAATTTCAAACGATGCAAAATTGCTTGTTGAGTCACTTCTAATGTAAGTGCAAGTTCTTCTTGCGTTTGGCATGAATTTTCCTCCAGTAATGCTTCCAATTCCTCTTTCGGCCTTCCACTACGTTCTTTGTCTTCCACGTCAAACTCATCGTTTTTAAACTTTTGAAACCAGTCATGACAACTTCTTTCACTTAAAGCAGTCTCACCATAAGCAATCTATGCGCCTCAGCTGCAGATTTCTTCAAATTAAAGAAGTAAATCAAAAGTTCCCGCAAATGACGCTTATTCGGAACAAAACTTGATATGTTTGCACAAAAAAAATTATGTGATGCTGATACAGAGTCACTAATACTTTAACGTAATGTTGTTACCAAATGTCCAAACTTATGATATTACGTTTTACATCTGACAATTTCAACATATTTTTCTGGTGGGGCCATATTTTGACAAACGGCGGAGACTTATTTGTACACCTAATATAACATATTTATATAATTTTATACGTGTAATATTTAATTATACATGTCAAAAATATATGTATATATTTGAATTCCAATGTAGAACAAGTAAAAAGCGACAATGTATCAGATTTACATTTGAATAAAAAAAAATCCAGTTTGCATTTTTCTTCATATAGTAGTAAATACGCATACAATGCGATGTTAGTTTTAATAACATAAACAAATTTTACAATACTATATACTATATATACACTTTTATCATGAAAATTTGCAATAAAACAAAGCAGGAACACACACACACACACACACACACACAAGTCAAAGACGCTTCCAGAAATGTTCATTTGTAATGTTTATTTCAATATTTATATTGTGCTAGATATATCTAGACATTTTAATTAAGCAATTATTAAAACAAAATTTAGTTAAAAAGTAATTAATTAAAATATTAAAAAATAAACAAATGTTTGCAATTGTGATTTAAATCAAATAATTAAAATCAGTCCAAGCCTGGATAATATAACAAATTATTTATAAAAATTATTTCATTTATTTAAATTTTTGTGCGAGATCTATCTCTTATATTTGAAACATTTTCTAATAAAAATATCTGACCAAACTCAGATTTTGTGCTATTATTTTACCAACCTATGAGAATTTCTATGCAAATTATGGCATATCTAAAATTATCATTTAACAAATAAAAAAAATTTATTTAACCAAAGTTATATCTGTTGTGATTTTGAGAATCGCAATAGTGACAAATAAAATTGGAATCATTTACTATATATACAAAATAAAAAAATACTCTAGGATTAATAGATATTATCTTATTCTCCAATTAGTTATTCTAGGAATAACCTGTTCCTTTAGGATTGAGCGATTAATGTAACACTTAAATTTATTCTCAAGTTAATAATTAATATCTGTTTATTATTACCAGAGTTATAGTGTGGTACATTTCATTTTTAAATAGACACAAAATATTTATATTCAAAATAAATATTTAACAAATCCATATGACATTGTTCTATATTCAGAATTAGGGCACCGGTTTAAAAATTGAAATTTAACTAGAAAATAATTCAAGGTAAAATTAACAAATACCTATAACTATTTTTAAGACTGTATTTTGTATTTTAAAACAATTATATTTGTATCATCATTTCATGACTATATACAAGGTGGCCCATGGGTGTTGATGAAACTAATCAGCTGTTATTTTTAAATAAATGCGGTCATTAAAAAATCATAAGATTTCAATAATTATAAATAAAATTTTGACTATCAATTCAGTTTTGAGATATGTTTAAAGTTTCAAGTCTCTAGCTCATCGGAAAATTAGTTTAAAATCGATTGCAAAATTTGTACAGAACAGTCAGACAACCAAACAAACGAACAAACAGGCAGAAAAAAAAGCGCGTTAATAAAAACGTGTTAAATAAAATACAACTTTATACACTTGTTGCATAAATTACTATTGTGTTGCTATTCTAATTACCGTAAAATCAACATTTTAAGACGATTTCCAAATAAAATTAATATTTATGTTATGATTTAGTATTAATTAAATTCGTTTTGATATACATATATGTATATGAAAAAGCTAATTAGCAAGTATCCTTTTGACATTCGCACGAGTTAATTTAATCTGTTTTATGTATATACAATGTTTCAAAAGATATTTTCGTTTTCAAGGGCATCAGACATTGAACGAAGTTCAAAATATATTTACTTTATATCAAAATCTTATCTGATTTATTATTCAATCAACACACTCTCTCTCTCTCTCTCTCTCTCTCTTACGTTTATTTATCAACATTATAAATTATATTATTTTTTTTAAGGTATTATATTTTATAATATACCGGAAATTAAAATTAAAAACTAGATTCAGCCACCAAGAAGCGACGAGACTAGATCGATCACGGCATACCATCAGCCCAGAATATTCTACAAATTCAATGAGTACCGACCGTGAAAGCCTGATGATTACTAAAACTAGATATATTATGCATTCGAAAACTGATTTGTAAATTTACTGTTCTAATTCATCTCATGTAATTATATTATTATATGTAAAATTTATCGAAATTTAATCTAATTATTATTAAATCCAGTCAGATTTATTGTCTTTTTTACCACGCTTATATTAGCTCACTCTGTTGTCACGGTCAAACTATTGTCACGGTCAAATCTTGTAACCAATTTTTAGACCTCTTCCCATCATCTGATCTCACTGAAATTTTGCATGTAGTTCTTTATTCCAGGAGACAACACGATAATAATAAAAAAACTTGACAACAAGACTAAAAGCGCTTAATCATCATTGCGAAATATACAGTTTCCTGGCGCTCCACACTTTTATTTCTTTCTAAAAATTTTGGATAACCAAAAAAAAAATTATTTTCCTCTTTTTAGTGCATTTAAATATAAGCGTGGCTTTTAAAAAGTTTTTTTTATATATTTTATTATTATTGACGACGCGTTTCAACCTCCGTGTTTTGTTTCGTCTGTGTGGTTCGATTTGGATACATTGAACGCGTCGTTAATAACAAACCAAAAAACCGGAACAAAAACTGGAACAAAAACCGGAACTGAATCGGGAAAAAATATCGGTTTATTTCGGTTCAATACATGTTGAAATATTTTTCATTTTTTGTTTTTTGTGGATGAATACTTAGCTATTGAAATTGAAAATGAAACTAAGGATCACTTTGATTTAGGTGTATTTTTTGATAATAATTTTGCTTTTAATAATCTTTAAATAGTTTAAATGAAAATACATTGGAAAAATATTTTAATAATTGAAGGTAATTTTTATTTTTTCTAATTATAAATAAATAAAAATCCTATATACAAGCATTTGTTACGTTAACATATATGTTATCTAATTATTATCTAATTAAAGCATACATACGAATTATATAAGTTTCGAATAATAAATTATATTATTATTATATATTACATACTTCTAATTATTACACCTTTAATTAATTAATAATTATTTTTATTTATATTATATTAATGTATCAATTTATGCAGTATGCTTATTATAAAAGTACGAATAAAATGTCCTAAATTATGGCAGAAAATGAGTTTTTAATACATTTAAAAATTAATCACCCGGAACTGAACCGAAAACCGACAAAAACCGATATATATATATATATATATATTTTTAATTGAACCGGAACGAAAACCTAAACAAAATATATAACGGTTTGAAGCCCCGGTAAAAATCAATTAACAATTTTCTTAAAATCAAATAAAATTCATTTAATCTAAAAAACTTTGTGGTAAAATCCGTAAAATCAAAAATTTGTACAATCTGGTGTACAAAATTTGAGAAATTTGTACAATATTTTGGAAATTTTGCTGCGCAATTTCGGCCTGCGCAGTTAATAATACTGTGCAATAAAATGAGCGTGTATGGCGTCCGCCTAAAATCAGCATTACTAAATAAATCCGTAATAATCATTTCTTAAGAAAGGAAAATAATACTACGTCGTTCCTGACACGAGCAATTGAAAATAAGTATAATTGTTTATTAGCGATTTTCATTATAACTATAATTAAAAAGTATAATTTTTTTTTTAATTAAACTTTGTAAACAAAAATGTTCATTTTTCCAATATGAGTCAATAATTTTCTAACAGTAAACACATACATATTTACAATCCATAAATTATTGCAACAATTTTTTTCGAAACACACAAATAATGAATAATTCTAATTAATTATAAACAATATATTATCAATAATAATTAATTACAGTCTAGTGATCTACTTATAGTATAGAACAATAACACAATAATGTTTCAATATTATTGATAAAATATAATAATTGCAATTTTAATAGATAAAAATGTATTTAGATCATAATCGTACAAACTCGTTAATAGAAAATGGAATTTTTTCAACAAGTTACATTGTTTGAATAATATTTTCTAATGATTATTCGTAAACTCGACTTAATAATAAACAAGTGTGAGATATATGAATGTTTAGAATAAATTTCCGTTAAACAATTGATAGTGGATACACATTTATTTATGGTTTGAAGGCAATAATCGATCGTAAAATAATAATTATTTAAATAAAAAACATTTTTAATATACCACGTTTTAACACCGGATTAAAAAGTATAAAATAATTTCTCCTAGCCACATACAGAAAAACGTGGAGCACCGACAACTACTCCCTACACCCCTTATTATTATCTATTATTTTATACTTTTTAGTCTTGGTATATTAATTTGTTTTTATTTAAATAATTATTCATATTTATTTTTTCAAATATTTTTCAAGTACTTATTATTTAAATTTATCCACATATTTTTTCAAAATTATATAATTTTTTAATTACGTACATACATAACAATCACTCACAAAAAATGTGGCACAAACTCTTTCCATTATTAATTATAATTAGTTTCTGCGAATCTAGACAAGCAACTTTTGCTTAAAACCTCTTAAATCTCGGCCAGAAATTTGAGTAATTTTTTTTGTTGCGTCTCGTTAAGTTTTAAGCTGCTATTCTACACTGTAAAAATTTATGTAATTTTATAAAATGTTATTTTTACCGTTAAAACCTATGTAAATAAATTTGAAATATATTTTTTACAGTTTTAAATTTAAAGATCTTTAGCTTAAATGAGACTTTAACTTGACGACTTAAATAAATTTAAATAGAGCAATTCTGAACATGCATGCCATTTTTAAATTTAAAGGAATTTAAATTTAAAATTAAAATTAAAAATTTCGTAAAAAATGTATGTAATTTTACATGAATGTAATTTTTCATAAAAAATTTAATATTACTTAAATTATCACAGTAAAATTTCAAAATGTTGTTAGTTTCATTGTTAAAAACCTATGTAAAATTACATAAATTTAGAATATATTTTTTACATTGTAGCGACCAAAGTTCTTTAAATTTCAAGATTTAAGCTAAATTTAATGACCAGAATTGCGCCATTAATAATTTGGTCATCTTCTATTATTTTTTCTAAACTATATCGAGTTCCGCTAAAAACACTAAAACATAATATTAAAATTCAAAAATTAAATTTTTTCAAATTAAATATCTATAAAATATATATCTATATTTAATATATCCATATTTAATATATAAAACTTTAATATATTTTTAAAATTCTAGCATTGAAAAAGCCAAATAAATTTAGTTCTATAATTAGAAGTAACTTTAATTTTCTTACATCGTACCAACACAAGGTGATTAAAAAGTCCTAATAATTAAGGTAAACATCCCAAAAAAAAACTTATAAGTAACCGAATATTATCCAATATAAAAATACCGGAAGGAACTAACAGAAATATACATATAAATTGTTTATGGCACAAGGGCGCTAATTTGTTGTCGATAAAAATAGCGGAATTAAAATAGCAAGGCCGTCTTCAATCATTTCTCGAAAATCGGAAGATCACAGCAGAGAGGTGAAATTAACTATCGCTCTTTGATTAAGTATACCTGTTGATGGTCATATTCTGGTCATGAACTTTACCAACAATATTATAATCAACAATCAAGTTCAATTCAATTCACAAAGCCGTGAACCTTGTTTTACACACACACATGCAGAAAAATCGAAAGTCATTGTTCGATTTTTGTTTTTGTTCCGCGGTTAACAGGTAGTCGGATAAGATTGCACTTAAAAGCTCATAGACTGACTTAAGTATAATTTTTTTTAAAAATATATCATTCGATTAGAGTCAATGATTATATATACCATTTATGTCAATCAAACAATATATATATATATATATATATATATATATATATATATATATATATACAGGTGTTCGTTCGCTTGGTTGATATAGGGCAATAACATGGGATTTCGATAATATGCAGAATACTACTTTCTGAAGTAAAATTCAGAGAAATACTTAGAATACTTTTCGATAAGGAATAAAAAGTTATATAATTTGGTTTTAGTTTTAATTTGCTAGCATGTACCGTTTGGGCGCTAGAATTTTTTTTAAATGTTTTTTAGAATTTTCAATAATTTTTCCTGCTAAATCAATATGAGTTAGAGAAAAAAGTTACATATCTATTATGTAGCTAATATTTTTCTCAATTTTACTGAATTTTTTCAGATTTTTTTAGCAAATTTTGAAATAAATCTTTTTTTTTTTAAATAAGACTTTCTTCAAAATTTGCTCAAAAAAATCTGAAAAAATTGAGTAAAATTGAGAAAAAAATTAGCTACATAATAGCTAAGTAACTTTTTTCTCTAACTCATATTGATTTAGCAGGAAAAATTATTGAAAATTCTAAAAAACATTTAAAAAAAATTCTAGCGCCCAAACGGTACATGCTAGCAAATTAAAACTAAAACCAAATTATATAACTTTTTATTCCTTATCGAAAAGTATTCTAAGTATTTCTTCGAATTTTACTTCAGAAAGTAGTATTCTGCATATTATCGAAATCCCATGTTATTGCCCTATATCAACCAAGCGAACGAACACCCTGTATATTGTTTGCTTGACATAAATGGTATTCTCATTTTAAATGTATTTAATTTTTTTAAGTAATAATTAAAATTCATATATTTAAAAAAAAAAGCTTTAAGATTTAGTTCTGTATTAATTTAAATTAAAAATCAACGTTTCGACGTACTCTATGAAATTCATCATTAGGAAAAATGATACAAATGACATATACAATAAATAAATAGAACATAGAAACAAGTTACTAGACGTAACAAAATAACTAACTAGATTATAAAATTTATAAATTAATTATTACAGAAAGCCAAATTTTATTTCGATCATTGCTTTCACACTGATTGATGTTATCTTTTTCGTTATAACGTTATTTCTCTTATCAATCTAATGTTAATAATTCCTTATTATTATAATCTAATTACTTATTTTGTTATGTAGTAACTTGTTTCTATGTTCTGTTTATTTATTGTACATGTCATTTGTATCATTTTTCCTGATGATGACATGCGTTGAGTTCGTTGAGGAGTTGATTATTAATAAATTTTAATACATAACTACAATCTAAAGACTTTTTATTTTAATATAATGAGTACTGAAAGATTTTTTACTAAATTCATTAATTTTATTTCAATAATTTTTTATAATATTGTAATTGTAAGATTGTAAGGTCATATCATTCTAATCTTGAAAAAACAAAACTAATATATTATTTTTAAAATATGTAGTAATTGCTATAAAAATGTGCTCGTAATGTATATGTTACGGTATAGGTAACTAGTGGGATGATGTGTATAGATTTGCTTACAACTGAAGTAAAAGTAAATTGTAAATAATGAAATATAAACTATATCCAGATTGAATTTAGAGAATTGCCTCGGCTGGTATACCGTGGTCGCAGACGTTTCGCTATACATCGTAGAGGGCATTCTCAATGCTTGGTAACTGAGGATGCCATCTACGATGTATGGCAAAACGTCTGCGACGAGGATAGATCGATCACGGCATACCAGCTCAGGTAATTCTATAAATTCAATGGACACTAGCCATAAAAGTCTGAATATTACTATGTATCCAGATTATCCGGAAAATGTACACAGTAACTTGTCTGTTTTAGAGAATGTGACACATTCGCCAATCAGCTACGTTCAAAGTAAATATACTTTTTCCTAATTTCCAGAGGCAAATATGTATTGAATGTACTGTACATACAATGTACATTTTCCAAATGGTGTGATAAAGATATACATTTAATTTAAAAATTTCGTTTAGCCAAAAACTTTAGAATGATTTTGTATCAAATTTTAATTTTATTAAAGTTATTAATTTTTATAATAAATAATTCATTATTCCGAATATGCATTTATACCGTAACACTGTATAATAATTAATAATAAATATAATTAATTTACAATTTATATACCAATTGTTTCAATGAATTGTTATATTTAACGAATAGTTTGATATTGAATTATTATTGAAATTTAATATTTGCGTAATTAAAAGAATTGATTTTATATAATACAGACATGTTTTAATAAAAGTATTTGTATTTAGTATTTATAAACCAACTATTTAAATACTTTTCAATTAGTATTTATATTTAAATATTTTTATTTAAAGAATTCAGTATTTTATATTGAAATACCTTTAAAGAGTATTTTACCCACTTCTGATATATATATTTTAAACTACGAGTGCTTCTAGTTATAAATACGTACCAATACGATTTTCTTGCTATTATCTACTAGAACTTGGAATAACTTCAATGATTAACTACCCATTACGTTGTTAACAAAATTACGTAGTTAGATTAGAATGATATTTTATAAATCTCGTTCAATATTTATTTTAATTAGAAAATAATTTGCAATATTATCATACTTTAATCAGTCCGAGAACTTTTAATGCAAACCGAAATGCATGTGAACAAGGTCAAGGCATCGATTTGAAACTTACATAAAAACGAGAGAAAAAAAACCGTCAAATAAATAAACTAAACTAAAATAAAATACGATACTCACCATGAGAGGTGCTCAAACTGGGTTACAATGTTCTTGAAAACACAGCAAAGTTCTCGCGTCGTAAGGCTATATAATAATAATAATATCGTCCTTGCTCCGAATACAATACAATTCTTTCGCGAATTTTCGCACAACGAAAATCTCGACCACACAACAATCTTAAACGAACTGATTCACAATAATAACTAACTCGGTATCTTCCCAATACCGTGTTTGTTGTTAAACTGAATAGTCAAAATTGTCGGAACTTGCCAAAACCATTACAAGCACAAACCCACATAGTTACATAGCTATTTTCGGATGAACATCCACCAAACACGCGTTCTATCTTCGGACGAAATATCAAATGAACAATATCGTATGTATTCGCCTCTTATTTATACGAAATGATAACAGAACTGTTTTCTTTATCTTTTAGACGAATGACCGAATAAACAAACTTATATTTATACTTATACACTTACACATAATGAAATTTTTACAAATTGTAAAGTCGAGAGTTGTTTCGATAAGGAAAAACGCTCGCTTTTTATTGGCTACGAATCCGATACGATTGTCTTGTGTTTTAACCGAACACGTGACACAGTTTAGACACAGTCGGTAGACGGATTAACGGGGGTGCGGAGTAAAGAGCACGGATTAATATTATAAAATATATAAAATTATGCAGAGGTCAACTCAGGGACTTATTTGTTTACGTTTCCGTAGTTACAATCAAATTAATTATTCACGTTCAAAACGCAATTTATAGTGAAAGCAATATTGTATAGGAGCTTCGTCAAGTCAGTTTATTTATGTTATTACAAATAACAATTACAAAATGCAAATGGTCTCTATTCGTAATACTTTTTGTGATAAAAAAAAGTATTTTGACATTTGTTTCAATTTTTTTACAAAGCTAAATAAATCTTTTGAAAAAAATGTACCTATATCAATAAATGTTTTTTAGCTGTAAGAGCTTCTACAAGTGCTTGTGAATAAAAACAAAAACTTTTTGAGAAATAGTCTGCGGCCTAAATAAGTTCTAAATAATCTCTGATCAGTGCCTCAGTGCCCAAATTCTATAGCATTTTCGAAATATTATTCGTTCAAAAATGATGTCACTTATGGCTGTGTGACCAATCTCATCAGCTGTAATTGTAGTAAATGACGTTATTTTCGAACGAACAACATTTCGGAGATGCGCATTCGACCTTCACACGCATTTTTAATATTTTAAATATTCATTTTGACAGTATCTGATTGTATTTGTTTTTTTAGTGACGCGTGACAATACTATACCACCCAATGTCATCAACCTTTGCTATATTTATATCGTTGCATAAGTTAGAAAATAAAATAACACTTTTTTTTAATTTAAAAATGTAAAAACAAAGACATTATGATAATTCATATTACATTAATAATAAATAACTAACGACCAGTTTTATAATAAACATTTTCATAGAAGTCGACTTGAAGCAAACAAAAAAAGCAATGTTTTATTGCAGCAACAAATAATTTTGCCATTACGTGTTTGAAAAATTGGCAAAAAAGAATAGTTTTATTGAAAGCAATCATACTTATGCCTGTAAAAATTAAAATCGTCTTTTTTTGCATGCTTAAAGTCGACTTTAGTTAAAGTATTTATTATGAAATAAACTATATAAGTAAATAAATAAAGTATTCTTATTTTCCAAAATTTAAATAATAAAATTCAATTTAAAGTTTACTACCACTGTTGCTAATCGCTAGAAATTAAAATTGAGCTAATAATGTTTTCCAGAATTTTCCGGAAATGGTACAAGTTTCCGGAAATTGGTATTCGTCTCTGATTGTGAAGTTATTTATAGTTACATAATTCTAAAATATATACACATACACAATACACAAAATGTAACTTTTAAAATTAATTAAAACCATCATAATAATTAAAAATAACAATATCTTGCTTATTTTTATCTAAAATTGTAATAATATATATATATATATATATATATATATATATATATATATATATATATATATATATATATTTATTGTTTCTTTCATTAAATAAACTGCAGTAAAATAATTATCTACATTTTTCTGAGAGAGTAATGTATTTGCCTTCTATATTTAATATTTCGAAAAATCATGAGTGTTTGGTTTGGAAAAATTTTAAAAATTATTTTTATAAGTTTCGAAAAAAATATTAGATATTAAAAATGTAAATTACATACTATGCAGAATTAGATTTTATGTAATAGGAATCCAGCATTAAAATTGTATATAAAAATAAAATAAAATCTTACTTGTATGACTGCACTGACTCCTCACATAGTTGGCTTTTTCATTATCGAAATGTTTATCAAACCTTATTTCGTGTAGTAAAATATATTCTTCATATTCACACATAATTTATCAATATATTTTATATAATTAAAACTTACATTAACTTTATAAAATATATAACACTTGAAAACTAAAATGTATTCGCATTTTTCCAAAACAAATTCCTAACCTAATTTCATAAATTCATTAAACACTAACGTATTAATATTTATAAATGATTCATTGTATAAATTATTTCTATTAGATTAGCATGAAATAAACTATGAACGAAAAATACATGTCACTTTGCAAACTTAAATAACCGTAAACGTCAAGTGTGCCTTTGACTAAAGCCAAGTCTAAAAAAATCTTTAAATATTTGTGCTGACGTAGTATTGTTCGATTATTTAATTTTAGTATAACGTAAATTATTCAATCACGAATTAATTTGTTTACGTTTCGTTGCGAGACCATCAAATATCAACTATGCAAAAAAACAGGTTAAGAATGCAATAAACAGTGAAAGGTAGATTTACACAGGTAAATAAATAAAACGCAAATACGTAGTTAACAGGTATAATACATTTATTTATATAAAAAATTCAATTAAATAATAGTTTGTGAGCGTAGTAAGTAAACAAGAATTGATTGTAAACATAATAATCATACATAGACCAATTAAATAAATATACATATGCGAAAATTCTCGAAATAAAATCATGACAAAGTGCAGTAAATTAAAAATGGTGACTGAATTAAAATCGGAGGGGAAGACACTATTAGACACCACATTTAAAAAACAGCTCATTATTAAAATATTTGTGGTTTTTTTTTATCAATATTATTTATATCTTATTAGACTAATTAGAATTATATTAAAAAATAAATAATATCATATTACGGGACTATTATCATTCTTCATCAATATACAAAAACAGTTCTTCGATTCATACAGAATTAACAATATTATTTTCTTTTTTAAAAACCTAAAAATACTAGAAAAATTAATTAAATAAAACCGAATTGGGATCTTCGTTATCCATTTGTTTTACGTGACGTAAAACGTCTTTCTTCGTTATCACGCCTAGTAGTCGACTAAAATATAACAAAAACAAAAAGTATGGATTAAATTCTAAGATATATTTTGAAAAACTCATTCTCAATAAAATTAGTGCCAAAATTATGAAAACTGCAAATTTTAGAGCCAAATTTTTTCGTCAGAAAAGCAAATAAAACTATGCAATAATTGTTTAGAATTACGTCATACTTTTAAATTCATTCACATTAAAGTTTATTGCCAATGTAGTTTTACCAAAATTTATTTTTCTCGAAAAATAATATTTCAATGAACAAATGAAACAAATTTAGCTTTTTGATTAAAAAATTTCAAAAAATTATGTCAAATACATATATGAAACTTTCATCAGATAATTTTTACAATGTACGATAAATCGTAATAAAAAATTTATAATTTAAATTAGATTACTTGTGTTGTGCTACATCAATAATGTATATTTTTAAAAGATAAAAGAATTACTATAGACATAAATTTATTATAGATATTTTCTTATGTAGCAAAATATATCGTGGACTAAAGAATTTCTTGTAGCTTTTATTTAATTGTAACTATGATTTGTATAGTGTATGGGATAAACTAAATTGTATGTGAACTGCGTGAATTTCGTTAAAAATTTATTGCACAGTTTAAACTGTACAGTTAAAACTGAGCGTGTATGACTCGTCTTAAACAAAGTTCAATTTTTTTTTATATTCTTAATTACACATGGCTTATTATATATATATATATATATTAGGTAATAGTATTTTGTTTTTGCTTAAATCGCCATTAATTAGTTTTGATGAAATAATTAAATCATTAGTTAATTTTTGAATGATGAAAAATGCATTGACCTTGCTTGGGTTTGTACCCGGGACCTTTCATGAGTTTATCATGACCAGTCAAAATATAGAAAATACCTTGTCGTTGAGATTTTGTGGTGCAGTGGTAGCGCAGTTGCCTGGTTTAAACCCCGGCAAGGTCAATGCATTTGTCTTCATTCAAAAATTGACTAATTATTTTTTTTAGTTCATCAAAATAAATTAATGACGATTTAAAAACAACAACGGAAAAACAAAATATTATACACTTCAATTTTGTTCTTTCAAACAAAATTCTGTAGGAAATATTATGGGTGAAAAAAAAAATACGTACCCGTTATGCGTGACAAGTGTTTGTCGCAGTCCCAATTTTCGGAACATATCAACAACGGTTTCCATGGGCGTTTGATCTGTAATAGTAATTGGGGCCATGTCGAGGATTTTTTTGAGTTTGAGTGGTGGCGGGCCCAAGGTCTGAACGGGATTTCCACTCGTGAATAGAACCAACGATTGACCGCATATACCGTCTACCATTCGGCGGGCATTCGCTGTTAAGAGATGAAAGAAAATTTCGAATGAGTCAAATTTAAATCGGGACATTTTGGCAAACGGCCTAATACGCAACACAACTGTGTATTTACAAACATTCGGTGACAACATGTTCAGAAAAGCTGTGTTCGAAATTAGAAGTTTTAGAATGATTAGTTTGTTTTACTGTATTTTTTTTTTTTAAGTAAATATATACAATTTAGTTCCTGATATATACGAATAAATAACAGATAGATATAAATATACAGCGGTAAATTTATAATTCAAAATCTTTTTTATTTTATTTTTCTAAATTTTATCAGTTTTAAAATAATTGAATGTAAACTTGCACAATTTTATTTACAACTTCTAAATTGTCTTCTACTTATGTGTATATATGTATTTAAGTTTTTCTAGTGTCGCAATTCATATAAACCTGATCTTATTATAATAAAACATTTTTAAAATGTATTAGTTTTTGAGAAGGGTGACTTGACGACTGAATGTAATGTACTTGATAATGGTGCAAGTTGAGAGCAGGTAGATGAATTTGTGTATTTGGGTAATTTATTGTCTAAGTATAGTCGCTTTGATTTAGAGGAGAGTTAATGCTGATTGTAAGATTTTGGGTACTACGGGCACTTTTACTAGAAACTTTACTTTTATTAGATACATAGCATGAATGTGTGTGTATATATGTATTTTTAAATAAAAGTGAACATTTAAAATTCAATTCGCATTTATACAATTAAAAAAAAAACGAAACACATTTAATATGCATGTAGTATTTAAACATATTTATTTTATGCCGAATCTGATTATATATTAAACTATGTCATCAAAAATGTCCCATTTTATTTAAAAAATAAACAAAGATAAAATTGTAACTTATTTGCATTTTGTAGAAAAATGCTATGTATAATCATATTTTAATACTATCAAATTTCTTTATGCAAACGTATAGTAAGTAGTAAGTTTCATATATCATAAAATTTATAATATTGCATCATTAATAAATTATTATATTTATTATTCTTATTTCAAACTTCCTGTTTATATTTTTAAATATTTTATACTTCTTACATATTAATTATTATTCTAAGAATCATTTCATGTTTAACGAAAAGATGTATTGTTTTAAATTCATTATTATTATGTTACTTTAAAATTTATATAACTAAAATATGTATTTCCGTTGAAATCTCGCCAGAAAAAAATGATCATAGAAACTATATTTATATATAAAACAGAAAAATTAAAGTTATCAGCTATTTGTCAAATGCTTGCAGATAAAATTAGAAAAACAAGAAATTAGCGTCTTAAATAACCAAGTTCCAACACATCAAACGACATCCCAAACAAAAACAAAAACAAAAACAAAAAAATATCCTCTACTAATAATTTTCCTACTAACCAATGGCAAGGTTAAGATCACGTCTGAGCACAAATCCGACCAAATATTGTGATTCTTGCGACACGACAACTGGATAGCCATTGTGTTCGGTTTCTTTGAGTAAAGCTTCGACATCGTCCACGGTCATCGAATCCTGGGTGATTACGCTCAGATTTTCATTTCGTCTGCGAAAAAGAATAAACAAATGTTTCGCTATTATTACACAAATTTATCGTTAATTAATTTAAAACTCATTTCTGGTAATTGTGAAGTAACGGTTTATTTAAATTAAAAAAAAAAATAACACTTAAATTAATCTCGTCTTCACAAACTTTTCATTAAAATTCTACCATCGTCAGTACAAGTACTTGCACTGACGATGGTAGAATTGCTGTCGAACAATTTTAAGGAAAAGTTTGTAAAGACAAGATTAAGTGTTATATTTTTCGAATTAAATTTATCGTTAGTTAATGTTTTTGTTTCTGATTTAGACAAAAAACAAAAGTAAAAATAGATATCTCATCGTGTGTCTCTTGTCACGAGACGTCGGAATGATTAACACGTTTCTAGTTTTCTAGTGTTTAATCTTTATGTATGTACACGTCAGTTGTATCAGTTTAGTTATTGTGTTTATTAGATATAATATTTACCCAAAAAAAAAAATGGGAATGTTTATAATTGATAAGTAATTTGTTTAATTTTAAACATTAATACTGATATTTCTTATTATTCAGTTTATTAAAATAAAGACTCGTTCAGACTACTCTACTTATCACGAAATTAGTGTTCTGTTTTGTGGCAATGCTCATGGTTCTGAATTAAACAATGAAATAGTTTGCGAAAACTTGAGAAACAATAGTTAAATTTCTAAGAAATATAATATTTCAATTTTGTAATATTTATATTTGAAAGATATACATAATATAAAATTAAAAATATTTTAACACAGTAAAAAAAATTCCAGAACTCATTATATTAAAATAAATACAAATGACATTTACAGTAAATAAATAGAACATAGAAACAAGTAACAAGAACATAGTAAATTGGTTTATATGTTCTGTTTATTTGCAGTAAATGTCACTTGTATCATTTTTCCTGCTGAAGTTGTACGTTGAGTACGTAGAGTACGTCGACTATTAAGAAATATTAATACAGAACTACAACCTAAAACCGTTTTATTTTAGAAATATTTTATTATTTTTAAATCAATTATTTCAATCAACATTATAACTTACATAGAAAAAAATCTTTCAGAACTCATTATATTAAATTAAAACGGCTTTAGGTTAAAGTTTTGTAATAATATTTATTAATAATCAACGTTTCGACGAACACAACATACGTCGATTATTAATACAGAACTATAACCTAAAGCCGTTTTCATTTATTATAACTTACTTTTACACTATTTTTACAAACATAAATCTAATATTTTTAATTTATACTATATTTAAAAATAAGGTTAATATTGTCTAAATAACTATTACAAAATTATAATATAATTTAAATTGTTATTTAAAAATTGAAAGTAGTATTTTTGCAACTATATATCGAGATTATTATAATTTTTCCTTAATATTTTCCATTGAAAATAAATATAAATAGAAATTTTCCTGTAAGTGTTTATTGATTATACTAAATTTATCAGTTTAATTAAGAATTAATGACAATGTATAATTTAAAAAATAAATAGTTATAAAGATATGTACGATAATAATTTTTAAATAAACATATTTGTCATTTTAATGTTCCTTGTTCACTATTCATAAAACTTTCCGTTCAGTGAACTAGGCTATTGAAATAAAAATTATTTTTATATTTTTAGGAAATGTGCCTGTTTTTATAGAGCAGTAATATCCCGGCTAACGAATGAATTATTTTTTTACCGCGGTTAACGAACTGCAATTAGACTAACAAATTGAATTTTTCAAACAACTTAAAAAAAAAATTACAATTTTTCAAAGTAAAAATCGTAATCCGGCTAATGAATAATTCGTACTACAAATCATTTCGTGAAACGAACTAAATTCGGTAGCCGAGTTACTTTTTTAGATTATTTCATCAAATAAAATAAACAAAATTTGTTAATTTTAAATTTTTAATACATGTTTGAAATAAATTGTTTGTATAATCCGTAACAGAAATATTTTCTAATGATTCCCTTAAAATCAATCACACTATTATAGTATATCTCTTCAGAACTTAGATAATATGTACTCAAAATCCCACCATTAATTTTGGGCCAGTCCACGCCTGTATATTTTAATCATTTATTTTATTTAACTTACATAACTTTGGGTCAAAACAAAAATACTTATTTGATTTTAATCTTATTTACAAGAAAATTAAAAAAAAATTATCTATTTTTTTCGTAAATAAATTTATCAATTTTTTTTATCACAGACTACTTAAATGAAAAAATATTATTATAATAATTATTATAATAATCTTACAAACATATTTAAACAATATTTTATAAAAATGTTAATACAGAACTTTAACCTAAAGCAGTTTTATTTTAATATAATGAGTTCTGAAAGATTTTTTACTATAGTAACGTACGGAATAATTACCGTATTTTACGGACTATAAGACGCACTTTTTTCTTAGAAAAATTGCCTGCAAAAATTCAGGTGCGTCTTATACTTCTTGAATATTATACTTGGTAAAAAGTTATTTTTTTAAAAAAATAGCTTAGAAATTAAAGTGCGTCTTATAATTCATAGCGTCTTATAGTCCGTAAAATACGGTAATTTACAAATATATTATATACATATACATACATCATATACATGCATACGTACAAAATCACGCCATATACGCAAAAGGGTGTGGCACAAACTCTTTCCATTATCTCGAAATCAGTTTCCTCCAAACATTCCTATCCAAACAACCAACTTTAGTTTCATTCACATTCATAATTCCTCTCATACATGCTCTTCTATTCCTACTACTTGGAAACTTCCGCTAACGCAAAACACTCTCAATCATACCACTCCAACTACTCATCGGACGTCCACGCAAACGTATACCTTCAATATTATTCATATAAATCTTTTTAACCAAACGTTCATTAGGCATTCGTTCAAAATGTCCGAACCATCTTAACTGACCAACTTTTGCTACAACATTTTTTTCAATTTCACACTCATCATACACTAATCTATTTCGTACCCGATTTCTCCTATAATATATTATTACAATGATAATAATAAATAATAGGTGTGAACTTTAAAACATAAAAAAAAACCTACAGTAAACAATAATATTTATTTGTAAAATAATAACATTGACATTAAAAGTTCAAGTATGTATCATTTTTATACTTTTGTTAAATGCAAAGACGAAAAAAAAAAAAACTCTTTTTGGCCAATATTTACCAAAAATATACGGAAATAAATGAGAAGCGTTTTTCAATATATAAAATTACTTACATTTAGATAAAAACTTAAAGTTCAAGGTTAGAAAAACTCAAAGGTCATATATTCTAAGTAAATAAATTATGAATAAATTAAGTTTTTTTCTCAAAATTTAAGACGCAAAATATTTCGTTTCTTAACAAATATATTGTAAATGTAGGTTATTCCACTGTTTGCTTTTTTTTGATGTTATGTCATATCATTTATATTAAAATTAATTATTGAATATTTTAAATTACATGAATAAACTTGAATAGATTTTATTAATGGTAATTAAATAAATTAATTTGTATTTTATTTCTTTTTTAATCTGTGTGGTTTTGATTGTAGCTTAATAGCTTTTAATTAACTATATCTTGGACATGAATTAAATTTCAATTTTATAAATTTTGTGTTGTTTATACACAGAATAAAATAAAACGGCTTTAGGTTTAAGTCCTGTATTAATATTTATTAATAATCGACGTTTCGTCGAACTAGACGTCCATCTTCATCAGCAAAACTGATATAAATGACATATACAGTAAATAAACAGAACATAGAAACAAGTTACTAGGTAACAAATAAGTAACTAGATCATAATGTTGGTTATAATAATAATAATATATTATTATTATTATTATAATATAATATTAATATATATAAACGAGTGGTATGTCTGTTTGTCCTTTATGCATTACTACACCATTCATCCGATCGCCATGAAACTTTGGGAAATTGTTGAGTATACTCCCGCGAAGGTTTTTGGAGCGTAGGGCGCGTAGGGCCCCAGGAAAAATATTAAAAAGTGTGAAAGAAAATGATTCCAAATAAATTTAAAACTTTGGGAAGTTGTTGCATACATTCCCGCGAAAGTTTCTGGAGCCCCCCCCCCCCTCCCGGCCCAGAAAAAATATTGGACAGTGTGAAAGAAAATGATTACAAATAAATTGAAAATAATTATAACATGAAAAATGTAATTGATTTTTTTTTTGTAATACAAAAATAAAGGCAAAACAACGTTTGCCGGGCCAGCTAGTATAATATAAATATTAATACAGAACTTCAACGTAAAGCCGTTTTATTTTCATATAACGAGTTCTGAAAGATTTTTACTATGTTATATACAGAAAGTTTACTATAACCTGTTTCACTATTGCTACAATTTTATTTGAAGAGATAGATTATCGATTGAATTAAGACAGAATACTCCAAATTATTTAAAATTTTATCGATCTAATGGAATATTTATTTACAACAATAAAATATAGTTTGCTTATAACAAATATCATAATACTAAGTGCAAATGGGCATTTGTTTTTAATAAATAGCTAAATGTGTATTTGCTAAATAATTAATAACATTGTCGTTATTTACTTTTTAAAAAACCCCCAAAAATAACTTGATAAAAATATCTATTTGATGTAAATAAATATGTTTATTATTTGTTTAATTTAGCGTGATAAATATATTTTTTAGTTTTTATATTGACCATTTGTCAAGGTAAATTAAATAAAAATAGATTGAACAAAAAAATAATTGAATAATTAAATTCTAAAACTTTTTTTAACAATACATTATCTACTAATACGTAGATTTGTTCGAATATATTTTGTTTTGTTCTAAATCGAAACTGAAGAGAAAAATATGCATATGACCAGTTCCGATAAATTACAATATATTAGAAATGTAAATAATAACATTTTAAAGTAAAACGGCTTTAGGATTTAGTTCTGCATTAATTTTTATTAATAATTGAC
Organism: Clivina fossor; assembly: GCA_963966155.1. Lineage (NCBI taxonomy): Eukaryota > Metazoa > Arthropoda > Insecta > Coleoptera > Carabidae > Clivina > Clivina fossor. The sequence goes on along the minus strand of OZ014553.1, from coordinate 12,292,941 downwards.
GTACTCTTACGTACATCATCATCAGGATACATATACTTTAAATAAATAGAATATAACATAGTAAAAAGTCTTTCAGAACTCATTATTATATAGGATGTAGTTTTGTATTAATTCAGCAACTGATCAAAGCACAATACTGACGAGATCCTAAAGATCAAAACACGTGTCTATGGTTAAACTGGCCAGTCATTGATGATTGAGCTAGCTTAGCTAGCCGATTTAATGAATGAGTAACTTTGTGAAATTTTGAGAAAAATCTCAACTTTAGTTTATATTAGTTTATTTCACAGATATACACTTATGAACATTTTTCTTTGTTCAATATTAATAACAATATGTTTATTAAAGTTAAAGCAATACAAAAAGTACAAAAATTAGTTCTATCTTGTTATGCCCTACCAAGTTAAATTTTCAATCTCTGAAAGCGTTCTTATATTTCTATTGAAGATATATCAAATTCAATTATTAGATACATAATTTGTTGGAACTTTATTAAAAAGTAAATATTAAGGGCCTAAATTAAAAACGATATAGCAATTTGTCGACTCTCGATAGACGTATTAAATTAATGGGTCTATTTGATTCACATCTGTAAGATTTTTGTCTTTTTATAGTAAATGAAACGCTACAGATCTTACAGAAATAATCCGAATAGACCAATAGCATTCTCAACTTCCAGACTAAAATAACTAATAAAATTAAATATATAAAAATGTATTACTTACTTTGGTTGCATAACATCAGCTGCTAGCGAAGTATGAGCGAATTCATCTTTACTATCGAGGAAAGGATATCCGTTGAGTGCAATATGTGCATCATAGATACCCTGTCGGCCAAGAGCATCGCCTACCCATTTACTGGCCATCGCTGCTGCCATTAACGGTACAATGTATCGTACACCGCCCGTTAACTCAAACATTATCACTACCAGCGATACTGTCATTCGCGTTACGCCTACAAAAACAACAATCCAATTTTAATAGCTCGATTTTAAAATTACTCAAGGGATATACCTTTTTCAATCTAAAAAAAAATCGACTAATTTATGAATTTTTATCTGCAGAACTATAAAAGATATCAAACCGCTTCGAAGAAAGGGTTAGAACTCGAACGATTTCCTGCAAAAGTAAAAATAAAAATTTCTGAAAGAAATTCAAAATCTATTCTTTCACCCTCAGAAAACCGCGGTTTGATATATTTTATAGTTTCGCAGAAAAAAATTCATAAAATTAGTCGATTTTTTTAGGTTGAAAAAGGTATATACCCCCTTAATAGAAATCACATTCTTCAATGTCAATTAACACTGACAACATGAATTAGGTTCCAAAACTTTTAATAAACTAATTTGTGATAATCAGCTTATAAAAATGACTAAACAAAATAATCTATATTAAAAATGTGATTTTCGCCACGATTTTATTTACTTCGACGATATATTTAATACAAATTAACTTATGATAATATTTTAAAAAATTACTTAACATGTCCTTGCTAAATAAGTTAAAATATATAACATTTCAATTGGCGGGACAGTATTATGTAAACATACAATTATTGCGTAATGCAATTAGCTCGTGGTGTAGACTATAAGTGAATATTCTATAAACAAAAAATTATTTAATCCTTTAACTACGGCTGTCGTCAATAGACGACGATACTAAACTTTCGTGAGACACGGCTATCGTCAATAAGTGATTTGATGAATTCTGCTGGAAACGGGTGTCGCTAATTGACGATTTTATTTATTATTTCAATTTACTGTAATTGATGAATTATTTTATTTTAAATAACACAAAATTGTTTTTGAAGTAGATGTACATATTCTATATTGCAGATGGAAAGGCCGTTATACAATATAACAGTTTATTGCACAGTATAACTTCTCAATTTTTTGTTTTGCGCTTATACAGACAGTTTTGTGAATATATACAGGATGATTCAGAAATAAATGGCATCCTGTATATGGCGTGTTCCTCTCACTAAAATAAGAAGAAAAGTTCCTATAAGCAGGGGTCCTTAATATACTTTTTATTTGTTACTACATTACCACATTCTAAAATAAAATAGTTAGGAAAAATTTTCAACACCCTGTATCTTGGTAACGCTGCATTTAAGGACCCCTGTTTATAGGAACTTTTCTTCTTATTTTGGTGAGAGGAACACGCCATATACAGGATGCCATTTATTTCTGAATCACCCTGTATAGAAGAGTTAAATTAATTAAATTTTGTTAGGCTTAAAACATTTTTTTATGTTTGTTTATTTCGAAATTCGAAAAACTTTCGAAGTTATAGCCAAAAACGTAAACGCGTGCACAGTTGTCAAATAGGGATTTAAAAACTTTAAAGCTCGTTTTCTCAAAACGTACTTTTTCTGCACGGCTCCAGCGAAAACTCCAACAATTCTTAATCTTTTTCAACGATGGAAAATTTTTGTCGATATCGGATTTTCGATATTTTTGTTTAAAAAAAAACCAACATTTTTATAACGAAATTTTAGATAAAAATATTTTTTTTAAAACACCATAATTTTAGTAATTTTCAGAAAAAAAATCCGAGATCGACACCTGATAGCCACACTAATAATCTTCAAGGTAGTTAAGGGAGAGTGTCACGGGAGCCAGTAGGCCACCTTTTTCCGGAGGACCTTCGCCCGACGCCATTTTGCACAAACGCAGGAGGGGTAAAAAAAATTTTGCGATGATAAATTGCAGCTGAAATGTCATCCAATAAAGTGCTTTTTACTGCATTCCAAAATATTAATTCCCCTTTGAGATGTGCGCGTTTGAAAATGACCGTCTTAACAGTTCACTTGAAAACGTATTTGGATGCACAAAATCTAGCTTAATATTGTTTACTAAAGTTTTGCAAAACATAGAAAATATTAATTAGTTTGTCGAAATTACCATTGGTTCAAATCCCGTTACGTCCAATCTGTATAATCACCTTCTAAATTATAATTTAGAATTTAGTACTGTTAAAATAAAACTAGATCTAATCAATTATTTTATCATAATACATTTCATAATAATTACTGTAAAAACTCAATATTAAATAGACTAATGTTTACGTATAATTTGCACTTTAGTGAATCTGATATTTTTAATATGAAATTTAGTACATTTAAAATAAAAATTACGAATTTATTGTTAAACAAACAATATCAACAACTACGGTATTATAGAACTTTATATTATTAAATCATGTATTTTATATAAGTAATTACTGCTTTTTTGTATCCTGTTATTTCAACAACAATTGTAATGAATTATTTTAAATTCATAATTGATTTAGGCCGTTGAATTACTCAATAGTAATAAATAAATAAATAAATATAACAAATTTCCCAACTTACCTCCTAGTACCGCTGCTGCCCCAACCATCGCATACAACCCGGGCGTGATACAATTCTCGCCCGTCGAACACTCCCCGCTGAAGAACCAAATCTTCGGATAATGGTAGGCGAGCTGTTCGACACCGATACCGACAATACGGCCCATAATCGCACCCAAGCACAACGATGGAATAAACAGACCGCATGGCACTTTCATGCCGAAAGTAAAAATAGTCATTACGAGTTTGAGAATCAGGGCGAGCATAAGCAGCCACATCGCCTGATAGACGCCCGGACCGGCTTCGGCGATTTCAATTGCTGATTTCACGTCGGTGAAGTTGCGATCATAGTCACTGCAAAAGAAAACAAGAAAGAATTTTTTAATATTCACGGTGTTCAGATTAACAGTAAAATATTAAAACAGATGGTTCATGTATAATAGAGTCGTTGCATTTATGATACTATTTTTAATGGGGTACTTGCAAATTATAACAAGAAAAGAATTTCACACATTTTCAATAATCAAATTCAAATTGAGAAAATAAACAATGCAATTGTCAATTAATTTAACTTTATAATTTTCAATCTAACCATCGGAGATGTCAAATTAAATACACTTGACGGTGTTTCTTTGATCGAATATTAACCTGACTTAACAATTTTTAATATAACCGGTGAACAGTGGTATGAATCCGGAATCAAGCTGGACATAACTCCCAAAAAAAAGTTACATTTAATCGCTTAAAACTATTATTTGTTTATCCATCTATCCCAAAAGAGTCCAAATACGCAACTTATAATGTTAAAAATATTATTCATATGAATGGAAAAGTTAAAAAGAGTAACAATTTTTGTAAAAAAATGCAGACAAAAGTGTGTGTATAAATTCCAGGGAAATTCTGAAGGCATGTTACATCCATTATTTGTGCTTTGATATTCAACTGGTCTGAATTTTTAATTGCTTTAAAATAAATTACATGACCATATAACTTTATAGCTTTACAAAAGTTTATAACTTTTTTATATCGACTTGTATTAATAATCTGGATAAATCTTCGAATTCCTTGTGATTCTGTCCGTTTGTTAAAACAAAAATCTTTTGCTACTTTTTGCTACATTTCTATCTATGTTTTTTTTTCTTTTTAAGTCAAATGGGACTTAATAAAAAATTGAATTGAACAAAAACGTAAATTAAATACATGGAAAACTTCAAAATGTAATTCCGAATCCGATAATACCAAAGTCCGGTTTTATATTGTAAAGTTTCCAAAATAAAAGCCTCCGAAAAGTTGCTATGAGGCCATACTGTCAAAGATAGTTAGTACATTGTAATAGATTGTACACTGTAGTTATAAAAGCACTAATTAATTCCATTTTTAATAATATGACGAAAAAATCATAATATAAGATCAAAATCACTTTTAGGAACCCAAAAAAACCAAACATTTTACACAATTTTTCGTTTTATATATCATCTGAAACTTTGTACATGTAAAATGAAATACACTACACCGTGTTTCTTTGGACGAATATGCAGTTTCTGACCACTCTGTACTGTGTACATTGGATTTCTTTCACTTCTTCACACATTTTCAATAATCAAATTAAAATTCAAGCGAAAATAAATAATGCAATTACCAATTAACTTAATTTGACATAATAATGTTTAATAATAATGGCCAAAGATGGTAGATTATATAGACTTGATGTTGTAGTTATGTTTGGTGCTGCTACCAATGGTTTATATACTAATTAACTGCTGTATAATAATGTCATTATTGTACTTATAACATAATGACTATTTTCTACATAGGCAATATGGTAACGTAATATTAATATTATGATACGCTTGAAGAAAAAAAATTAATATTAATCTATATACTCAATCTTTCATAAAATAAAATTAAATAACTCCAAAAATATGCAAGTACTCTATTGAAATATGAGATAAAATTGTATCTTTTATACATTTCAACTTCGTTTTGATTGTAATATAAATTTCATCATACAAATATGCATAAAACATTTAAAAAAATCTATATCAATTTATAGTATTTAGTTTAATTTTCTAGTTAATTAAACTCAAAATAAATATTGTAAAAATTAGTAAACATTGCAAAAGTTAATAAATTTTTCATTTCAACTAAAAATCATCAGACTACTTCGAAAATATTACATCACCAACCAAATGAAATAATCATTAAAAATTCACTCTAAAAACAATTTTTATCAGCTGCACACGTTTTACAAATCAACAATATATCTTCCTTTTTTCGATAATTTTTTGTTTTCTCAGTGCAGGGGGGGGGGGTCTTACACTTACCATAGGTTATCAGAGTTAGAAATCCCGCATTGACTGAACAGCAAATAGATCAATTGACTAGTATTCATTCGTGTATAGGGATTCGGATAGGCAATAATTGCTGTAATAACTGTTACCACCAATACTTCGGTGACTGGATATTGACCCAATTTCGAGAATTTCCGATAACGACACCAGTACAAGTTCCCTTTGATAAAGAGTGTTGCGATAACCCCCTGCAAACACAGACAAAGAAAACATATCTTAAAATTTTGTTATTCGTAAATTGTAATCATATCATTTTATAAACGTTTTTTTTCTTTGTTGTTGTTTAGTTTGTAGTAAAAGAATAAATAAATTGTATTATTAATGAAATGAGATTATGTAATATTTAATATTACAGAATACAAAATAATGAAATATTTCATGTCAATAGTTTTAGGAATGAAAGAAAACTCTTCAAATAATAATAATTTATGCAACTGGTGCGTAAAGTATTATTTTATTATGAATGGGATAATGAAAAACGGACACTTTATGCAATAGTTCCAAACAATATTTTTTCGACGACTATCTGTAATCAGAACTTACACAAACAGAAAAACACATATTTTAAAAAAATATTTATATAACGCCACAGTGAAAAAATAACACTTTTTTAACACTTTATTGTTTTTAGATATTTTAAAAATTAATAATTTGTTATATCGTTCGTTTTTTTTTTCACAATACAAACTTATGTTTATTTTATGTTAATATTTATGTCTCATACTGGCTTTACACGATATATTTTAATATACAAAAATCTGTACAATTTTCTGTACAAAATTATATATAGAAAATATACAAAATTAATACGTTTTACACGATATAGAATAAAATGAACAGACGCATGCGCAATGATAGTTTACATTTTCATAATTTATTTATATCTAATTTAATTTAAAAAATTGCATATTCTTTAATAATATTTATTACTATACTTATTTTGCATAGAAAAATACATCGTGTAAAGCCAGGCATTTTCACGTAAAATATTTATGCATTCTACAATACATAAGTATATAAATGGTTGCATATTTACAGGATAAATTAAATATAAATATTTTTAACACACATACACAATCACGCCATGTACCCAAAGGGGTGGTACACCTTTCCACTATGTCAAAAGTATTTTCCGCCAAACATTTCTATTCAGGCAAGTAACTTTTGCTGCATCCACATGTATAAATCAGAGGCGCACATAGGGGGGACCAGGTGGCACAGTTTGCCCCAGGCCCCACTGAAAGAGGGGTCCCCATTATCGAGTACAAAAAAAGCGAGAGAGCTAGATTTTAATATTATAATCCAAGAGGTTTGTTCGTGTTTGTTCTGACTGAATTTCTGGAATTTTGTTTGTAAAAAAAAAAGAATGTAATTTATTACAAATTTAATTACTACTGTGAATATTTTTATTTTTATACCAAAAAAATTGCTTCTCTACAAATTACTTTAAATTAACAAAAGGCCCCTCGTCCAGTTTTTGCCTCAGGCCCCTCAACCTCTCTGGGCACCCCCTGTGTATGATGCTTCTCATTCACGCTTTTCTCCGTCCACCACTTTGGAAATATTCGCTCATGCAAAACACTCTCAATCATACCACACCCATCAACTTATCAGACGTCTACGGGCAGACGTATACCTTCAAAATCACTCACCTATATATTCTTACCAAACGTTCATTAGACATTCGTTCAAGATAACCAAACCATTTCTTGCAACTTTCGCAAAAGTAGATAAAATATTTCTACTTTTGTAATAAGAAATAAATACAAAAGAAACATACCCCAATAATACCTAGGCCCACAAATGGTATTAACTCGAAGAATATCCAAGGTTTACTATATTCCACGTAAAATAATACAGAATGTTCGTTGCCGAATGGATTTATCGATCGCAGAATAAATGCTGCGATCAATGCACAGAAGAATGATCTCCATAATGTCTTCAGAGGAAAGTAGTAACTCACCTACAATACACCAAACACAATAAATAAAATTCTATAAATTTGTTTAAAAAAAATAATTATTATTTTATAAAATAAATCATATATCTTTAACTTATTCGATTTATAGAAATACATACAATTCCAATTAGTAAATTATTACACAAAAATCTGACATTTATAAAAGAAATTTTTCGAATTTTTAACAAGAACAAATGCTGGTAATCTGAATAAAGTTTCGAATAATCAACGTCCTACAGAATTACGGTAAATAATAAAAGATATATTTCCAATTTACGTAAAAATTATTTAACTATAATTTTTATTATTTTATTTTTATTATTTAATAAATATATAATTAATTTATTTATTTAATTTCTTGGACGTTTCGGTCATTATATAATGGCCATCATCAGCAATAGTTTTGATTAATTTTTCAGTCACGTGTTATCATTGTAGATTAACTTTATTAGTTAAATTTTGCAAAGTCAATTGTTAAAAAAAATATAAATTTGAATTAAGAGAAAATGTTGCGATTAGGTTGTTGAAAAATTATTTTTTACATCAATTTATTGTTATTAAATCATGTTGCTACTGTAGATTAATGAATTTTAATAGATTAATATGATATTTTCGAAACATTTTCTCCTAAATGAAATTTATATTTTTTAACAATTGATTTTGTAAAATTTAACTAATTAATTTATCCTATAATGATAATGTAATGATGTAATGATCAAAACGTCCAAAACATAAATAAATATATTAACTTCATATTTATTAAAACCTTGAAACCTTCCAAAGTAAAATTATTATCGAGGATCAATATAAATTTTTCACATCTTTAATTTATTTACATTATTCAATGTTTTAATTCGTACAAAAATAATTATTGATTAACTACTTAAATCAATATTTCTACAGTGTATATAATTATAATTAGCACTACATAAATAAACAATGTGTAGTAAGTTGTAAATTAATTTGACTTGTTAGTTATTTCAATAAATAACTTCTACTTATAAATGTTTGAACAATATTCTATTAACCGTTATAATTTTTATTACTGTAACTTTTCCATTGTGCAATAATTCAATTTAAATGCTAGTGTTGTGTTTTATTATAAAATTTATTGATGTTTAAGAAACATCATTATAAGAAAACTTAAATTTAGAATATGTAGTGTCATTTATCAGTTGTAATATGCTTCTACCAATTATTCAAGTTAAGCATGGTGCATGATGAACGTATTTTATAAATTTAAGATTTAAAATTTACAAATTTAAGTACTGGTATATGATGCATTTAGAATATGAAAATTCAAACAATTAGAGCTTAACTTAGAAATCACGTGAATGTATATTTTTTGACGTTTTTGACCAATGGCATCATGTGAGATTATATGGAAACTGGATTCCAAAAATAGATTTTTTATATAATTATCTCAGAAATGATGTTATTGTTAATAACAAATTAATTTTTATTGAAATTTAACAACTCTGTTTCCTCTATTCACTGAAACAAATCAGCTATGTACATGTGTCATATGTTTAAAATACTATAATATGATTGGTTAGATTTAAAATATAAAATATGGAGATATTTTAAATCTAAATTTTAAATCATAAATTTCTTAAATGCAATATGGCATTTCATATCGTTTATATTTGAAAATTATATCCATCATACATGAGGCTTCAGTTTAAACTCAAACAGAATACATATTTGCAACGTTGTTGTTCAGTCATTGTTTGGTACTTTTTGATATTTTTTATAGTTTCGCAGAAAAAAATGCATAAACTTAGTGAATTTTGTAGGAGAAAGATATATACTCCCTTGAACTACTATTCTACTATATTTAAACCAAATACATCAACAATAATAATATTTTATCAATATATATACCTCTTCTAAACTGAAAAGTACACCACCAATAGGTGCTCCGAAAGCGACAGATACTCCAGCGGCCGCAGCTGCAGATAATATCTCTCTTTTCTTTGCTTCATTCCTACCATATTTAGGAAATAGATATGATAATATATTACCTTAAAAAAAACAACAAACAATAGTTATTATATACATTCGAAATCAAATTATGAATAAGTTAACTTACCTATACAACATGCTATATGTACCATCGGTCCTTCTTTACCCAGACTAAGACCGGCTGATACTGATAATATCAAACCAACAGATTTGATTATCAACGTCCATTTGCCTAGATAACCACGGATTATAAAACCACTTAATATGGTTTTAATCTGAAATCATGAAAAACCTTCTATTATTACAAAACTGAAGTCATGGGGTGCGTTCCAAAAATCATTGGACATTCGGACATTGATCAAAGCACCATACTGACAAGCTCCTAAAGAGCGAAACACGTGACAATAGTTAACTGGCCAATTATTGATGCATAGCCTAACAAGCCGATTCAGTGATTGAGTAACTTGTGAACATTTTTGGGAAAAATAAAATCTAAACATTTTGTGTATTATTACGTTAAGTTGTTAAACTTTAGACAGGGTGGCCACTATTTTTCAGGAACAAAATTCCCTGACTTTTCCAGGGTTTACAGAGGACTAAGAATTTTTTTCCCTGACTTTTTGAGCAACAAAATTTCAAGATTTCCGTAATTTATTTCCTAATTGGTATACATTTTAAACTCTAAAAATTTGTTTCACTATATAAAAAATGAAATTAAAATATGAATGATTGAAACAGTGTTTTCGTCATTGATTTTAATTATTTATATTTGCTAAAAAAAAAATTCTATGACTTCTGAAAAAATTCCTTGACTTTTCCCTAACCAACAAAATTCCCTGACTTTTCCAGGATTTCCAGAAAGTGGCCATCCTGTTTAGGGCTTGTTTTCTCAAAAGTCAAAAAATTTTACTTGGCCTAGTTTTCCACTGAACCCAAGATACCAAATAATTTTATTAAATTACCGCGTTTTATGAATAAACTTTTATTTAAAACTTACATTAGAGAGGAATTATGAATGTGGATAAAGATAAAATTGCTTGTTTGGATAGGTATGTTTGGAGGAGGCTGATTTCGGGATAATGGAAAGAGTTTGTGCCACACCTTTTTGGGTACAATGGCATGATTGTGTATGTATGTATTAGCCTATTCTGATTATATAATTAGAATTTTCATTTCTTACCTCAGGAATACCAGATCCACAAGCATATGGGGCAAACATACGAACTAGGGATGCTGATAGTGCGGCAAAAAGAAGGCCCCACATAATATAAAATAAATATGATATTATGTAGGGCCCCGCGCCTTCTCGACTTTGACCAAATACTTCGGGCCATGTTAACCACTGAAAAAAAACATATTTTATAAAAATTAAAATTATGATTAATTAGGTTATAGTATTTTTAGCTTAAATCGCCATTAATTTATTTTGATGAACTAATTAAATTATAAGTTAAGGGACCGGCCCATGAAGTATTTCTATACTTTTCTTCCATTTTTTCAAATGTAAAAATAATTATTAACAAATAAAGGTGTAAAAATAACATTCGATATAAAATCAATTTGTTACTTATTATTAAAGTTTTCAATTTGATTAATGTGTGAAAATGTAAACAAATTTAAGAAAAATGCATATTAAAAAGCAATAACGTATAAAATACGCTGTTACAACATTATAAAGTTATCGTTAACTGACTATAAATATAATTTATTTTCTGATATAATTTAATAATGATTATATTTCCAAATTATTAATTCTGATATTTTCAATGTGCTCTAAAATACATAATTTAATTAAATAATTCAATTGAAACTGATAGTTTCCAATCATTCATATTAATAAATAATATGGCAAAAAATCTTTTATAACTTATTATGATTTTTTTCTTATATACGAAAACAAAATCTAAAACTTTTATTGTATTTTATATTATTTCAATATTCCATTCAATTTTTTTTTAAGCTTATGATAAACTATACAAATAAAATATTATAATAGAGAATAATAAAAGTTTCTAATTATGCTAAATTTGATCCTGCAGCAATTAAAAAAATTAATTTTGTTCAATTAAATTAATAGTAATAACAAATTTCAAATATTTATTGAAATAGCATACAATAGTTTTTAGAAACTGGTACTAAGCCAATTCTATACTTTTGTCCAGATTGGTATAAATGAATGAATGGAGTAGAGTTATTTATAAATAATTTTATATTCCAAGAAAAATGTTTTATATCAAATTAATATGGTAACAATTTTGGTATCTAATTACTACCTTATAAGATTTCACTGAACTATATAAAAAGAGCTACTTTAATTACATACCAATACATTAAAAAGAAAGTTGTTCTCAATTTACGGGTTGTGAATATAATTTAAAGTATGATTTTTTATGTAAAAATAATAATTAGTTTTAATTTAAAAAACAAAAAAAAGAAATAAACAGAAATGAAATATTTTTTGTGCATGCTATGTATTAATGTATTATTATTTTAAGATTATGTATTAATCTAGATCTAATGATAAATATATTTACATATTTTTGAAATTTTTGTTAATTTCCGAAAAAATTCCTCAAAATTATTTTGATATAAAAAAGTAAATGTAAATATAAATATATTAACCGTTTGAGTGCCACGGGTTTTTGCTGTTTCGCCGAGCAAAAGTGCCAAGGAGCGCTTTTGCGCTTGTCTTATTTTATATTCTACATTATTTAGTTAATTATATTATTATAGTAATAATTGTTTATAAGAATAAATGTGTACACCTACAAAGTGTAATATTACTCCAATTTTAGTTTTATTTAAAACGGAACGGTAGACGTATAGTCGGACATCGACAGAAACCGCGCTTGCTAGAGCGCTGGTAAATTTCGAGCGTAACAGAAGAGCGCAAAATCGCTGGCACTCAAACGTTTATTTTAAAATATTTGATAAATGCACTTTTTTTACAATAAAGTAAGGTGATTATTTCATAAGAAAAATAATATAAAATACAAAAAAAATTGTTGACTTTGTTAGTTTTTCAGTAGAAAATACATTAAAAAATTTTTAAAATCTAATCAAATTAATCGACTTTATTAACTGTTTTATTGTAAAGTTAACACAAAAAATGTTATAGATTTATTTCAAAGACGACTAATTTTATAGTATTTTTCATTATTGCAATTTTTATTTACATTTTGTTTATAAATATTGTTTGAGAAAAAAAGTAATATTTCTAATAAAGCTAAATTTTGTTTATTTATGTTTGTAAAAATTAAAAAAAAAAACACGATTAAAATTCGAATATGTTTTAATTTTCATTGTTTTTAAAAATTTTACAAACATATCGTCGACATTTAATAACTAATAAAATTTTAAATAAACAGACTCATTTCGTTATTAATTCCGGAAATATATCATTTACGAGTCAAAATACATATTTTAATCAATCATTTTATTATTAATTCTAATATTATTAAATTCCCTGTCAGGATTGTTTTTAACAATATTGTTAAAAACAATAACGAACCTGACAAGGCATTTAATAATATTAGAATTAATCATAACTCAGGTTTAGGACCTAAGAACAAAAGTTTATCTTTTGACATTAATATTAATTTTATTATATTAATAAAATTTCTTCTTTTTTAACATATTCAATTTATTTAAAAAAAAAAAAAAGACAAAAGATTCTATAGTATTATATAGCTTATAGAACAATACAGAATACTAGTATAATCCAATCTCTACTTAATATATATATATATATATATATATATATATATATATATATATATATATATCTCCGTATTCATTTTCCTATCCAAACATTCCACTACAGTCCCCCGCTTACCTGTGAACAATTCGTCGAATCAAAACTAGTCTCATTTGATGACCAACAGCATTGCTCCTGATTGAACCAGAACGCTTGCGGACAGATTCCATACTTCAGATCGGCCATCCAACTCGCGCCGATATCGATAACACCGGCGACTCCGCCCGTAAACAAACCGACGAGCAGTACACATACCCAGCCCGACCAGGCGTCATGAGCGCCCTTAATTAGATCCCACAATGAGTCTTGCTTCTTTTTCACGATGTACCGATGCCGCATCCGATCGCGTGCAATGTCCCGCTGCCAGTCGATCGTGTGAAAATCATCGTATTGACCGATGCCTGGAATATCGTCGGTTTCTCCAACGGCTGTAAAAATATTATTGCCAGAGAAACATTAGATATTCATAAAGAAAAAGATAACATCAATCAGTGCAAAAGCACTGCTTTGACTTTCTTTAATTAAAAATTTATTAAAAAAAAATAAAACGGCAAGAAGTTATAGTTCTGTATTAATATTTATTAATAATCGACATTTAGATGAACTCAACGTACGTCATCAGGAGAAAAGATAGAAATAATATTTACAGTAAATAAACAGAATATAGAAACAATTTACCAGACGTAACTACAAGTAACTAAATTATAAAATTTGTAAATTTTTAATTAAAGGAAGCCCAAATTTTATTTACATCAAAGTGCCTTCACACTGATTGATATGTGTCTTTATAAATTTATATTGCCTGTCTTATCAATCTACTGTTAATATTTATTAGCAATAGAAATTTAGGATGTGGCTATTTATACATACGGTATGTATACGCAATTGGCTATTTATACATACTAAAAAAAAAAAACCTAAACCAACCTACCCTAAATAGCCAATTACGTAAAAATGTATGTATAAATAGCCAATTGCGTATATATATATATATATACCGTATGTATAAATAGCCACTTTTTCAGAAATTTATAAAGAAAAAAATAACATCAATCAGTATGACTAATAACTGAGTTAAATAAAATTTGGCTTCCTTTAATTAAAAATTTATAAATTTTATGACCTAGTAACTTATTTCTATGGTCTGTTCATTTACTGCATTAATTTTTCTGATGAAAACATTAATACAAAACTATAACCTAAAGCCATTTTATTTTAATATAATGAGTTCTGAAAGATTTTTTACTATATTAAGATATTATTAAGTTTGGTGAAAACTAATTTCTGCATAATGGAAAATATTTATTTTATTATTGCATTTTATATACATGTATTAGATTCGTCATTACTTAGCTTGTATTCCAAAATAAAACCGTGATTGTGATAACACTAAAGAAATGGAATAAAGAGTTTTTCGTTTTTATTAGGATAGGTGTTCATAAAGTTGCTTTGCTCCTATATAAGCAAGATTCTTTTCTCGTATTTCCTTGGTGTTACCACAACCATGGTTTCATTTTGGAATTCAAACTTAATATAAGTGTGAAATATAAACTTAATTATATAATATCAGGGTGTATAACGGAAAGTTGAAATAAATTTCCCGTATAATTCCTGCTTTTTCCCGTATATTTAAAAAAAAATCCGTATGTAAATATACAAGTTTAACGATAAAAGAAGTTACAGAAATGTTAAATCGATGTTATTGCATATATTATATTTATTTATCAAAATTACAGCATGGAACATGAACTATCGCAATCATCAAATTATAATTGCATCTTCTTTTTCTTTATTTCTTCTGAAATTGTATATGAAGATCTTCCATTATCGATCGCTTCTTTCGTTCTAAATCCTTAAATATTACAAATTTTTAAAAAATTCACAACGAAAAAATTCCTAGCATAATTCCCGCTTTTTTCCCGCGTAACAAAATTCCAGTATAATTCCCGCTTTTCCCGTTTTTCACGCCCGTTAAACACCCTGAATATGAATCAGGGGTATAACAATGTGTTAATATATTAGTAATTGATTATTTCGAAAAAAATTCTTTAAATTTATTTATATCTTAGAAACACTTCGAATGTAATAAGTTTTTATTATTTTTTTTATAAAAAATTCTATAGTAAACAATCTTTCAGAACTCATTATATAAAATAAAACGGCTTTAGGTTTAAGTTCTGTATTAATATTTATTAAAAAATCGACGTTTCGACTAATTCAATGTTCGTCTTCATTAGGAAAACTGATACAGTTTTCTTAATGCAGGACGGACGTTGCGTTCGTCGAAACGTCGACTTTTTAATAAATATTAATACAGGACTTAAACCTAAAGCCGTTTTATTTTATTTTTAAGAAATACTATATTTGTGTGTTAGATTGATATAAAATGAGGATGTTCAGCAAAATTTTTAATATCATTTTGTCATTTTTGTCAAAATGTTAATAAACGTGCCACCAATGTTACAAAAAAATAAAAATAATTGGACCTAGAATTCACGAAATTTCTATATAACCTAAAACTAAATATTTTTTAAAATAGTAAGATGTTAAGATGAATCAAGCATCAAGAATATATGTCAGTAATATTGAAAAAATACATTTGCGTGGCCGTTTGATGAGTAGATGGGAAAGTATGATTGAGATTGATGATTGCATAAGCAAATGTTTTCAAGTGGTATCATGAATGTGAATGAAGCAAGTTTGTCTGTTTAGAAATATTTGGCGGAAACCAATTTCGGTATAGTGGAAAGAGTTTGTGCCATATCCTTTAGGTACATGGGGTGATTGTCTATGTATGTATGTATCGATTTCATGAATGCATAATTACCATATATTTCTGTTCTCGTCATAATAAATATGTATAATTAAAGAATATATAAAAATATAATGAAAGAGTAAAAATGTTCAATTTTAACAAAAAATACACTTATTCAAAATAAACAATAACACAATGCACAATAGAAAAATTACATGATTCATTTTTAACGAAAATTATTTAATCAGAAAGACTACAATGCGACATTTAACTTTCACTGTTTTCAAAAATAACTGCAAAATTTCTAGAATAAATTAGCTTATTAAGTTTGAAGATACTACTTTTTATCTACAAATTTTATTAGCACTAATTTCTCCATACGTATTACCTTGAGAAGATTAAATTTTTTTATGTCACTTATAAAATGTGTAATAAAATCAATTTTTAATTTTTAAATCGTAATAAAAACTACAGTATCTAAAAAAAAAACATTTGAAAAGCAGTTATTATTATACTTTGTACATTGACTAACTATGACAATTTTCATAATATTATATCGTATGCAACTCTAATTACGAGAATTGCACCAGAATCGCAGAAAATTTTTAAATTACAAAAACGGGCAGTAGGAATACTGCTTCAATCGGGATACAGAGAGTTCTGCAAAAATAGATCTAGAAAATTATCACTTTTAACAATACTACGTATATATATATACAGGCTGTAACAGAATGACTATTCCTAATTCTCAGAAATGATAGAGTGCACTTAGAGAAACATTTTTTATTAATAAACTAGTGTCCGGAAATTTCTCGGTGCCAAGATACACTAGATATCGTTAAAAACAATCTTAATCAAAACATCAAAGAGTAGTTAAGTTAAGGAACATTTTATTAGAAATAATAGCGCATTAAACTTTATAAAAATTGTTCGAAGTTACGACCACCATTTTCGATACACAAGTTTTAACGATGTACAATCGACTGCCGAAAAAAAAAAAGAAAAAAAAAATTTCCGGACACTAGTTTATTAATAAAAAATGTTTCTTTAAGTGCCCTTTATCATTTCTGAAAATTAGGAATAGTTATTCTGTTACACCCTATATATATATATATATATATATATATATATATATATATATATATATATATATATATATATATATATATACAGGGTGATTTATTAGTAATTGGAAATATTTTAACTGTAGTATCCTGGGCTCAGAATATGAAGATTTAACGCAAATCACTTAGATAAAATGTGGCTCCTTACTGAGCTACAGGGTGTTTTATTTAAAAATTTAAAAACAATTTTTGCCCAGTACTTTAAAACTATTTGACGTATCCTTATCATACTTGGCAGAAAGTGTAGGTACTATACACCATACTAAATTATGTTAAATAAAAGTTTCTGGCTACTGCCAGTGGCATACAACAGGGGCAAGTGAGAGGTTGATTCTTCCTAAATTCTACGCCACAGGTGGAATTGTTATTTTAGCACAATTTTTCGATTCTCCAATACTTTAAACATAAACTGCACCTTTGGGATTTTTTCAAAATTTGCTCAAAAAAATCTGAAAAAATTCAGTAAAATAGAGAAAAAAATTAGCTACATAATAACTAATAACTTTTTTCTCTAACTCATTCTAATTTAGCAGGAAAAATTATTGAAAATTAATATTTTTTTCATTTTAATTTTTTATTTTCAAATAATTTTCAAACCAAAATGAGTTAGAGAAAAAAGTTACGTAATTATTATGTAGCTAATTTTTTTCTCTATTTTGCTGAATTTTTTCAGATTTTTTTGAGCAAATTTTGAAAAAATCCCAAAGGTGCAGCTTATGTTTAACTTTAAATATCTCGCAAAATAGTGACTTTATGGTTACGAAGAAAGAGTATGTTTTTTACACAGAAAGTATTGGAGAATCGAGAAATTGTGCTAAAATAACAATTCCACCTGTGGCGTAGAATTTAGGAAGAATCAACCTCTCACTTGCCCCTGTTGTACGTCACTGGCAGTAGCCAGAAACTTTTATTTAACATAATTTAGTATGGTGTATAGTACCTACACTTTCTGCCAAGTATGATAAGGATACGTCAAATAGTTTTAAAGTACTGGGCAAAAATTGTTTTTAAATTTTTAAATAAAACACCCTGTAGCTCAGTAAGGAGCCACATTTTATCTAAGTGATTTGCGTTAAATCTTCATATTCTGAGCCCAGGATACTCCAGTTAAAATATTTCCAATTACTAATAAATCACCCTGTTTTAGGTTAAAGTTCTGTTTAATTATTTATTCAAAAACGACGTTTCGATGAAACTCAACGCTCGTCTTCATCAGGATAAAAAATACTAATAACATTACAGTAAATATGAGTACATGGAAACAAGTTGCTAGGTAACAAATAAGTAACTAGATCATAAAAATTATAGATTTTTAAGTAATCGAAGTGCATCTTCAAATTTTACATCATAAAGATATTCTAACGGATGTTCAACAATAGTAGATTTATCTGTACGATTTAGACGAATTGACCTCTTATATTCTGTCAATCTAGTAGAAACACCGTAGAACACCGTAGAAACACCATCAATTAGGTTACTAGATTCATTTTGCCAATTTAATTAATTTTTAATATTTGAATTTTAAGACTATTTTTCTCAATTTTTTTCAAATGTAACATATCGAAAATTTTACATATGGTTGAAACAGAATAAAAAGTACTACAAAAATCAATATTAAAAAAATATAGGTTGTCATTTAAAAAAAGTCGATGACGTCATAACATGAAAAACAAATGGCATAAGAAACTGAAAATAGGCTGAAAATATACTGTAGTCAAAATCGCTATACCTCTTCCAAAAAAATAATATCAAGGGAATTAGTGAATTTATTCCTTACTTAATTTCCACACTGTATATACGTATTTAATAAAAGAAATACTGTAACTTATTTTTGATTGAAATTTTATTACTGCATACTTAAAATGTGATAACAATACAATCACTTCATCTAAATGTTTATCTACAAGATAATTTTAGATAAAAATTTCTAACAACAATATTTACGTCAACTGATAATAATAATAATTACTTTTATATCAAAATTTAAAAAAAAATCATTTCAATAATAATTTCAAATTTTATTATGAAAAGCGGAAAATTGAAGCTATAATATAAGTAAAGAATCTTTCAAAATATTAAAATTGAAAAGCTTTAGGTTTAAGTTCTGTACATTTTTTAATATCGAAACGTCAAATTTTAATTAAAAATTATGCAAAACTTAAGCCTAAAACACTTTTATTATTATTCTTTTTTTCGTTTTCGTTTTTCTTGTTAGTTAAATAGTGTTATTTGAAATGATAGATGTCGCGTGATAATTTTGTTAATAAATTCAGCTGAATCGATAAATAATAAATAATGTATCATATGTAAAATTTACTCCTAAATTCAATAATAAAACTAAAAACGAAATATTCGAATCTAAAAAATTGAAATATATCAAAAACTGTTGAACTAAAATAAAATGTTATTAATTTATCATATGAAGCGTATAGATGCAAAACTCACTATTCGACAAAAAGTGAAAAATGAGATTTTGCGCGATTTGGACGTAGAATTTTACAAGGAATACGATATTTAGGTTAGTTAGAAAAAAACTCAGTATTTAATATGAGAAACACTCTTTAAAGTTTAGTGTCGGATGCAAAACTCACTACTTTCGTTGATAGTTTAGATGCAAAAGTAACTGTTTGCTTTCCACCAATAAAAATTTTATTGGTGGAAAGCAAACAGTTACTTTGTATGAATTAATGATGTATAAAACCAATGATTCACGATTTTAAATAAGTATTGCCATCTAGTAACAAGATTTTATCATCAAAATACAATTACACTTAGCTATAATAGTTTTTTGCAAATATCTCAGAACTTAAAATTTGCAAATAGTGAGTTTTGCATCTATACGACTCATATGTAAAATTTAATTCTAAATAAAAAATGGGGTATTCCATAAAAATCGGAAGTGGTATCTTATTGCCAATATTCTAATGAGCATATCGAAATACACCTATCTAGCTATATACCAAATTTTGTGACATATAGAGTTTTTAAAATATGGATAATGTAACGCTCATCCTGGGACACACTGTATTTGTGCAGGTTTTAAGTGATTATTTTTCTGTTGCCTAATATGCAGATAAAGCTCTATTACTTTCTGTATAGCTTGTAGAATTCATACACATAGATTTTTTTGCACATTTTGACAAAGAAAAATTATTTCTCTAATTTAATTATTTCATATTACAGCCAACATTTTTATTTTTTCTGTGAATTTGAAATGCTTAAATATATTTAAAATTAAAAGTTTTATTTGCACTCTGACAAAATGGAACATATTAATACATAAAATTTAGGGAATTTTCTGGGTTGGTGAGAATGCCATCTACGATGTATGACTTAACGTCTGCGACGAGAATAGATTAACCATGGCATACCAACCCAGAATGTTATAAGTTCATTATTTTTTATGTTCTATAAATTAAATAACAGAACTGAAACACACACAGAATCTCTTGATAAATTATATAAAACAGTTAAACAATGAATTTATATAAAGTAACAAAATTATCCAAATTATGTTAAAACCAAAACATATAACCGATAAAAATATTGGTTAACTGTCAACCAACGAGAACTATATTTTAATAACAGTTTTTTTTATATTAATTGTGAAAATAATTTGTATACTTTTTTTGTGAAACTGTAGGTTTATTTATGTTTAACACAGTAAAAAAATCTTTTTTTTTATATTTTTGTTATGCTACATGTAGTCGTATTAAAAATTAAAAAATAAATAAAAACATTCATTATTGTATTTCTGCATGACTCATTAGAATATGTATGTCCCCCATATTTAATTCAATGAATCACTTTTAATCTGAGTGTGAAAAAAAAATCTTTTATTTAATGAACCCGCATAAGTCACAAAAGTCTATCAATTATTCTGTTACTTTTACTGCTAATACGATACAAGTTGTGGCAAAAGTATGGAAACGGTCGAATAACTCTACACACACACGCTTTCACTCTATTCTGAAACAACATGTAACTTCTGTTATATCGTCGGTATTGCCGTTACCCGATGTACACCACGGGGAAGTTGCCCGATCAGATTTTGTACATTATGCAGCCCTGAAAATGGCTAATCAGCAGAATAAAAGCGATTGCAAAATGACAAATTGGAGTCACATTCTTAGATCCCCGTATGTTTATGGTTTGGTTTTATTTCTCTCACCACCCGCGTACGGTTGGTGGGGGGTGGGACGGTTTTTCATTAACCCTAAACAGTTAAAAATAAGTTTAACATGCCTGACATTATTTTTAGATACCGAAATTAAAATTTCCCAATCTTAATTTCTACGATTACAGCGCCATCTATCACGAACTAAAAAAAAAAGTTTCAGATAAAACCCACATAATTCAGAGTGTGGAAACCGAATCTGCAATTAAAATTGGGTGTTCCTATTTAATATTACAAAGTTGCCGCCTATCCCACCCCCTGGAGTTGGGAGAAGGGCATTAAGTATCATTGAATAGCTTTTTTGAAAACATGAAACACGTATTTTTGTTTTTACATGTATTTCTAGACGCAGTGTTTCTCAACCAAGAACGCACCGCGGACCAGTAAAATATCTAATTTTCTTACACGGACCACTAATAATAATTGTTGATTAATTTTTTTCAAGAAAACAAATATATGTAACGTACTACTAAATACATTTATTCAGTTGTAGAAAATCACAGAAGGTTCACAGAAAATAAACAATATATTTTCACAAAAATTGTGCATAAAAATATAACAATAGAAACTGCAAAAAAAAACACATAATAATATTTAAATAATAAAATGCAACACAAAAATAATTTTAAAATTACACAAAACTTCTGCATTTCCAATAAATCACGGAAAATGCACAATAGATAAATAATTTTTGTTAGCAAAAGTATAAAATTATAAAAATTTTCCTGCGGACCACCGGTGGTCCGCGGACCATCTGTTGAGAAACACTATTCTAGAGTTATTCGACCGTATCCATACTTTTGCCGCAGCCTGTAAATTGTATTTCCAAATGGTTAGTCTTTGCGTTAACAGGTGTTTTTTACACCTAATAATAATAATAAAAACAATAATAAATTAACAAATTACAATCAAAAAAATATTTTCTAAAGAATTGCACTTTACATTTTTCTTTTCATTTATAGTAACACGAGAGGGGAGGGGGGACAGTACTTGTACTATCTGGTGTACAAATTCATTAAAATACCTTAAAATCTTGGTAAAAAATCTTTTAAAATCATGGTAAAATTAATTAAAGATTTTCTTATCATATAAAATCTCGAATAAAATCTATAAAATAAAATAAAATTTTGTATAAAATCCATAAAATCAAGGAACAATCACTACAATCTCAACAATCATACTTAAAATTTATACAATCTGGCGTGCAAAATTTGAAGAAGTGGTTCCCTAGAATTATTCAAGTCTGAAGACCAAATGAGAAGATTGATTGATAGAATTAATGTTGTAAGTAAGAATATGAATCTTGTGTTGAATGTTGATAAGTGCATAAAGCATTAGTACTGGAGAAGGATATGATTTAATGACTGACTAATGTATTTGTTGATGGTGCACGTTTAGAGCAGGTAGATGAGTAAATGTATACTTAGATAGTTTCTTGTCTAAAAGCTGAATTACATTATACTTTTTTCGTCTAAATTCATACTAGGTTTCTAGTTCAATTTTCATACTTTTTTCACAATCGGTCGTGTATTGTCGAGTTTCTTCGATTTTTTTCCGATGTGTATGACAGCTACATACGCAGAGTATAATTACAATTGCGTGCGCATGCGTATAATGTATCTAGTATGAAACTTGAATAGGAAAATAGAGCATGTTGTATATTTCTATACTAGGAAACTTGAAAGAAACTTGGATGCAAATATCTGATTTACATTATACTAGAACTGACTATATGTCCTTGAACGAAACTTGAACTAGAAACCTAGTATGAATCTAGACGAAAAAAGTATAATGTAATTCAGCTTTAAGAATGGTCGATTTGATGCTAGTTGGGATTTATGTACTTTTGCTAGAAATGTAAATGTTTCCAGAGAAACCCGTTTCAGTATATACAAAGCTGTTTTGATGACTACATTGATGTATGGTAGTGAATGTTGAGTTTGGCCGCAAACGCCAAAAAGGAAAAATGACTGTTGTGGAAATGAGATTTTGACGTAGCGTATATGATGTAACTGATGACATGATGTAACTGATGACATGATGTAACTGATGATATAATGTAAGTTGATGTTAATCAGTTAAGATGGTTCGATCATCTTGAGCGAATGCCAAATGAACGTTTGGTTAATAAAATATACGTGAATGATAATGAAGATATATGTTTGCATGAACGTCCAATGAATAGATGGAGTGGTATGATTGAGAGAGAGAGTGGCTTACGTGGGTGAATTTTTCCAAGTAGTAAGAATAGAAGAGCATGCACAAGAGATATCATGAATGTGAATGCTAGCTAGAGTTGCTTGCTGCATAGGAATGTTTGGAGAAAACTAATTTCAGGATAGTGGAAAGAGTTTGTGCCACACCCTTTTTGGGCACATGGTGTGATTGTGTAATATTGCAAATTATTTGTCATATTATTATTTGATTGAATTTGTTGAATAATTTATGATATTTA
This sequence comes from Clivina fossor, assembly GCA_963966155.1. Lineage (NCBI taxonomy): Eukaryota > Metazoa > Arthropoda > Insecta > Coleoptera > Carabidae > Clivina > Clivina fossor. The sequence goes on along the minus strand of OZ014553.1, from coordinate 12,269,065 downwards.
ATTCGTGTTAATTGCTAAGCAGATTTATTTGATGATAAAATAAATGTGAAATTTAGTTGATTATAAACAAAATCTATAATATTTGATCGCAACTTACCATGCATTCCATTGAATGTAACAGCACCTTTAATCAAAACAAATACAATGTAACTAATTTTCTTTGTATAATTTATGCATAAAAAAAGATTGTAGCAATAATTTCTCCAAAATTAAAATCACCGATTGAAATAAAGTTTTATAAAATTCTTTTATTATTGATTGAACAAAAAAAAAAACAAAAAAAAAATTATTTTATAAAAGGTTTTGTTCACTTATTTTGAAATGGGAAACTAGAAAACAAAATTATGTAAGTTCTTTTGTGTAAATTACTCTTTAAAAAAATTCGAGTTAGATGACTAATAAAATAGTATATTATACTAGGAGTAGAAAGCAATGATTATTGTGTTAAGCTCAGATATTTCTGGCAGAGGCGAAGCCGAGGCCAAGCAATCTGAGCAAAACACGTATACGATTTTTTCTTCAAGCGTTCTAAACGAAACTAAATTAAAAATAAATATAATACATGCCATGTAACCTTAACCAGTTATTAACAGTTATACAATAGTATGTATATGTATATATTTTTTTATTTGTTAGGTGATTTGTGAAAATTAATCTTTCTTTGTTCGAATATACAATTTCTGACCACCCTGAGCGGTATACATTGCATTTCTTGCACTTCTTCAAACATTTTCAATAATCAAATTTAGATTGAAGCAAAAATAAACAATGGAATTGTCAATTAACTTAACTTTTAATAATTTTTAATATAGCCATTAGAGATGTCAAATTAAATACACTTAACCGTGCTTCTTTGGTTGAATATGCAGTTTCTGACAAATCTTACAGTGCACATTGTATTCCTTGCATTTCTTCACACATTTGCAATAATCAAATTATAATTCAAGCGAAAATAAACAACTCAATATTCAATTAACTTAACTTGACGTAATAATTTACGAAATACAGGGTGGCTAAAACTTAGTGAAAACCAATTTCCCTGACTTTTCCCGGTTTTCCAGAACTTTTTTTCATTTTTCCCTGACTTTTATATTTAAACAAATATAAATTCCCAAGTACTGTGAATCACAAAATATTGATTAAAATCGGTTTAAAATTAGATAAAGATGAGTTACAACCTTGAACTTAATTAATTATAATGATTTCTAAGTCTAGGTGTGAAAAAATTGAGATAAGATTAATTAGAAGTATACTAAAAGTGAAATTCATAAAATTTTTGCGAATTTTATAATAATACAATTACAAATTTGCACATTTGCTCAAAATTTGTGTTTGTAATTTTGTAACTTCGCCAAACAAATTTTTTCCCTGACTCCAAATGAAATTCCCTGACTTTTCCAGAACCAACAAAATTCCCTGACTTTTCCCGGTTTTACAGGTTTTGGCCACCCTGGAAATATGATCGCCGAAACGTATTCGGAAATTTCACCGACCACAATTCACCGCGGAAAGTTCACCGTCTACAATTCACCGCACACACAATTCATCGCGTACACAAATCACCGCGTACACTAATCACCGCGAAAAGTTTACCGTTATTATACTACAATAGGTTTTGCGTTTTGTTTTATATTATGAAAATATATATGATATAGTATTAAAGAAAGTAAGTACGTGTTTTATTATGAAAATATATATGATATAGTATTAAAGTAAGTAGGTGTTTTATTGAAATTTTAATTAATGTACGCAGCATTAATATTGATATAATGGTATTGATATTTGCTTCAAGGCCCAAAATTAGTAGGTTAGGTTAGGTTACTTTATATTTATCAGTTTCACTTTCAAAAAATGACGAATAATCTTCCCCGTGCTGAATTGTGGACGGTGAATTGTGCGCGGTAAACTTTCCGCGGTGAACTTTTCGCGGTGAATTGTGGGCGGTAAATGTTCCTAGATCCTCGCCGAAGATGTCAGATTAAATACACTTGTGTATTTAGTATATAGGTATATGTATATTAGAGTGTCCGCAAAAAAAAATTCCAGTAAGGCTAAAATCGATAATTTTACATCAAAAAAACATCAGAAATAATATGTTTTGCATGTTTTTACGAAAGTAACAGGTTCCTCCACACAACTGAAATTTTCGGAAAACGCGTGTTAAAATACATATATCGTTTATAACGTGTTTGTATTTACACGAGTTTTCCGAAAATTTCAGTTGTGTAGAGCAGTGTTTCTCAACCAAAAACGCATCGCGGACCAGTAAAATATCTAATTTTCTTACGCGGACCACTAATAATAATTGTTGGTTAATTTTTTGCCAGAAAACAAATATATTTAACGTAATACTAAATACATTTACTTCAGTTGTAGAAAATCACAAATAGTTCACAGAAAATAAACAATATATTTACACAAAAAAATTTGCATAAAAAAATAACACTAGAAACTGAAAAAAACACATAATAATTTGAATGAAATTAAAAAAAGTTATTCAATTGTTTAGTTAAAACTTTTTATTAGCAAAAGTATAATAATTATTAAACAGTTTAGTTTTTTTTTTTTTCGCGGGCCACTAAAATTTTCCTGCGGACTTTCCTAATAACATGCAAAAAATATTATTTCTGATGCTTTTTCGATGTAAAATTATCGATTTTAGCCTTACTGGAATTTTTTTAAGGACACCCTAAATGTATATAGTAACTAACTGTTGTATAATAATGTCATTATTGTACTACTAAGATAATGACCTCTTTCTACATAGGCAATATGGTAACGTAATATTAATATTATAATACGCTTGAAGAAAAAATACACCATTTCAATTCACATTTAATTACAAACATTACTAATTATGCATAACTGATTTCAATAAAATATTTTTTAAAATTTTAATATAATTTAAATTATTTATACAAATGCTATCAAAATTTAACTTTTTCATTATATACACAAGCTATAAAACTATCACAAAAATATTTATTAACACAACAACAGAAACTAGAAATTTTTCAGATAAACACAACTACTGTTACAGTGCGAATAAAAATATGCGATTGAAGATCACGCGCTGCAATCGATATTTTCCCACTTGACGTATAGCAGGATAATAATACCTTGCATGTACAATTACGGGACAGCAGTAGGCTGTCCGAGAAAAAACAAAAACTTGTGACCTTCAAGCGCATATTAAATTTATTCGCACCAAAATTAAGCACATGCATCGAATAAAAATCTACCATCAGTTTATTTCATTACCACTTTTTTACAATAGCAGTTAATTTAATTTCGATAATGATACATAGGACATTTTTATTTACCTAATGATTTTTTTTAATTATTTTGCAAATGTGATTAAAGTATATGAATTGGTATTTCCGCATAATAACCTAATCAGTTGCGTGGCTTTTTCGAAAAATAAAATTAATTATTAATTTGCAGTTAAACTTGACGAGCAGTGATAATTTCCGAAAAAAATTACATTATATCAATGAAAGATATCGTAGTAATTATTATTTCAACTATGATTTCCAAAATTTTATTTCCTATGAACACACACACACACATATTTAGCAGTTTTACTTTGCAAAAATATATAATTAAAAATTATATTATTAGTATTAAAATTTATTTATAAGACGAGCTTTGAGTTTCGTCGAAAATAAATTTTAATACAGAACTAGAACATAAAGCAGTTTTATTTTATATAATGAGTTCTGAAAAGTTTTTTTACTATATAATTACTTTTGTATTTTTTATATACTAAAATTTAATCTTATTATTATTAAATCCCCTGTTAAATTCGTGTCTTTTTATATTTCTAAATATTCATTAAAATAAAATACATTTCAATATAAAATATGAAAAATAGAGCATTTGCATAAAATTAATAATAAAAACAATAATTACACTTAAATATTAAAAGGAAAGAAAAAAAAATTGTTAAAAGCCAACTGACGGTGGCCTTACACGATGCATTTTTATATACAAAAAAATTATTGTTTTCTGTACAAACAAAATTTTCTGTATTACACGATCCAATATTTGATTCTATATAGAAATAAATGTGTACAGAATATTTTATATACAGGGTGATTTAAGACGTCGGGGAAAAATTACACCGGATGATTCCTATGAGTAATCTAAATAAAAAACTTCAAATAAGCTTATGTCCGAAAATGCTTTCTAACGGAACTGTAGCCGTTAGAAATTTATTACATGTAACATCAATCGCGTTAGCCTAATTTATTATATCAGTAAAAAAAAAACAAGTCATAAACTTCTGAATAATTGTAAAATTACTGATTGATTTTCTAACATTTTCTTTAAACACTAGTAAACCAATTTACTAATTTATAAATTTTTGTACACACATAAATAAATATTTAATAAACAATTTACAATAATTAAAAATCGAAGACAATTTTTGTCGGAACCCAGTAAGTCATAACTAGTAAATTGGTTTACTAGTGTTTAAACAAAATATTAGAAAATCAATCAGTAATTTTACAATTATTCAGAAGTTTATGACTTGTTTTTTTTTCCTGATATAATACATAAGGCTAACATGTTAAATAATGTTACATGTAATAAATTTCTAACGGCTACAGTTCCGTTAGAAAGCATTTTCGGATATATGTTTATTTGAAGTTTTTTATTTAGATTACTCATAGGAATCATCCGATGTAGTTTTTCCCCGACGTCATAAATCACCCTGTATAGTATAATGTATGAGATAGAACACGTCCTATTTTTTATGCATTTTCGACGCGAAACTGAATGCGCATCGGTATTAGAAACGTCAAACTCTCATTTAGGGTATAATGTATTATGATCAATTCATATATATTTGTACAGTTTTTAAAGAATTTCTTATTTAGTTAATGAAGCTGTATTATATTATTATTGATAAATATACAATTTTCAGATTAGATATAAAATGTCAAAATGTAAAATATCATTGCACATGCGTTTGTATATTTTATTCTATATCATGTAAAACGTATTAATTTTATATATTTTCTATATATAATTTTCTATAAAAAAATTTATAATTTTTTTGTATAGAACAATGTATCGTGTAAAGCTAAATACAGCCAAATACAGAAAAACACAATATATTCTATTCTAGAACACGTATGTATTTTATAATAACAGTACAAAACATGAAATTATTAAAATAAATTGACTAATTTATTTTAAATTTAAGCTCATTTTCATCAAAACGCTTTTATTAAAGACATCTTGAAAAAAAAGCATCAATTTTAAATTCGAATAACATAATTTTATTGTTGTCAATAAAACGATGCTTTTTTTTGTCGGCTTAAATACGACTTTAAGTAGTGTTTATCATAAAAACGGGCTTTATACTACTATTCTAATCATCACATTTAAATTTAAAGATTTTTAGCTCAAATGAGACTTTAACTTGGCGACTTAAATAAATTTAAATAGAACAAATCTGAACATGCATCCTATTTAAATTTAAAGGTATTTAAGCTAAAGATTTCACACTTAAACTAGTGACCAAAATTGAAATTTACTTAATGTTCTTTAAATTTAAAGATTTAAACTAAATTTAATCACCATTAATCACTAATTTAATAAATTTATATAAATGATAGTTCTTGAAAATTAGTAGTTATTTTTATCGAAATAATAAGTTCTTATAAGTACATAATATATATACAGCTAATATAAAATTAAACCAAATTTTTAATTATATATATATATGAAATTTATAATCAAATACTTTCAAATATAAACTTATTATTCTTTCGAAAATGTATTTATGTTTTGAATGAAGAGTTAATGTCAATTTTATGAAAAGATATGAGAAAGCAAAAAAATAGAGTAAAATGAAACTTACCCGGAGAATCACCCGAGTACAAAATGGAAACTTGAAAAGGAAAAAAAAACAAAGGATGGATGAAAAATTAAAACTATATATGCATTCAAATTAATCAAAACTTATCTAACGAGCAAACATATCGAGTTGTTTACAAGCCGATTTACATGAGCTTCAGGTATCAAGTAGAACACTAAAAACTGAGCGACAGGTTTTTTTTTACCACGCTTATATGAGCTCACTCTGTTGTCACGTGTTGTCACGGTCAAATCTTGTAACCAATTTTTAGACCACTTCCCATCATCTGATCTCACTGAAATTTTACATGTAGTTTTATTCCACAATATTTTAACAAAAAAAAAATAATTTGTGAAATGGCATTTAAAACCGATTACAAGATATGACAAGACGACAAGACTAAAAAGCAGATAATAAAATATAAAAAAAATTTTTTTAAAAACCACGCTTATATTTAAATGCACTAAAAAGAGGAAAATAATTTTTTTTCTGGTTATCCAAAAATTTTAGAAAGTAATAAAAGCGTGGAGTGCTTATCATCATTGCGAAATATATAGTTTCCTAGCGCTCCACGCTTTCATTTCTTTTTAAAAAATTTGAATAACCAGAAAAAAAAATATTTTCCTCTTTTTAGTGCATTTAAATATAAGCGTGGTTTTTTAAAAGTTTTTTTATATATTTTATTTTATCAGTAACCGTCAAGGTTTAGGGGGTGAAAATCATCCCCAAAGTTAAGAATAAAATTGGTTTTTTTTTCTCGAAAACAATGCATCCTAAAACAATAGTGTAAATGTACGAATATCTTCTTTCTTTAAACCTTGACGGTTGCGATAAAAAAAATACGTGTTGCTTAGTTTTTAGTGTTCTACTTGATACGTGAAGCTCATTTAAATCGGCGTGTAACACTTCGATATGTTTGCTTGTAAGTACTATATTATATTATATTTATGTGCGTGGCGTGCAAATTTAATCTCATTAAACAGTAAGCGAAAGAAGAGTGAAAATTTGTAAAATGTGCAAAGCGTAGTGTGCAACAAAATATAGGCCCATCGTATGTACAAGCATGATACACATGAATTACATATTTTAATTATATTTATACACACTGTAAAAAAAAATTAGCGAAATTACAGAAAAATAATAGTAATATTTTATTTTTAAAAAATCTGTAATTTCATTTTACTATAAATATCCTGTGTATCTTTCTCAAAATTCTGTATTTTTTACATACTTCATAATAATCACATAAAGTAAGTAAAAATGACCTAATACGTGTATAAAATTGCTACTTTCTGCAAATTGCATCACATACTTAATGTAAAATTACATATTGTTAGTATAACTTTTTAAATTATATTTATCTGTATATTAATATCTGTAATGTAAAATTACTGCAGTTTAGTAATTATACCTAAAAATACTGCAAATTTTATAAATTAATACGTTTTACACGATATAGAATAAAATGTGCAAACGCATGCGTAATGACATTTCATATTTTGACAATTTATTTATACTTAAACTAAAAATTGCATTGTCATCAATAATATTTACTGCTTCAACTAAATAAGAAATTTTTAGAAAAACTAAATATAAATATGAATTGATGGTAATACATAATCTAAATGAGAGTTTGAAGTTTCTAATACCGTCTAAAGTGGCCTTAAAAACTAATTCCAAATATTTTTTAATATAATAAAATAAACAAAAACGTTTGAAAAAATTTCAAATAATATTTTGATTAGCATAGAATTTTCTTTATCCTATTTGGAAAACATTACTTTTTTAAATATGGCATAAAAATTTATTTTATTAAAAATAAATTTTTGTCAGCATTAATATAATTTTTAAACACGTACTAGCTAAACCATTACAATATGGATAATATTATTGCATTAAAAAAAAAAAGTAAAAGATATCATTTTATGTGTTTTAACAATGTTTCTAGAGTTTACGCAAATACAAATATATAAAAATTATAATAATTTTTAAATTAGATTATGATAATATATTAAATTTCAAAAATAAAATTTAAAAAATTAACACATTTGATAATGTAATTTTTATTATATTTGCAAAATAATATTTTTTAAATAAATTGTGCTTCATACATGTTTTATAATAAAACATATTTGGCTTCTATTCCCAAAATATATAATAAAAGTCTACGTAATACTAAAGGCATTAATTAAAAAAAAAATATGTACTGTTTTATTTCAAATAACTAAATAAATATAGTGAAAAACAAAATTAAAATTTAACATGGGAATTCATCAGTTAAACTTTACACAGAAAGATACCTAACCATTTAGGCTTATATACATAAGAACACTTAAAATCTTTTCAAAATCTTTTTTTTTCAGAGCTTTTTTTCAGAAGCAGCATGATTTTGTTCGGAGCAGAAGCGAAATCGGAGCTGTGAAAATGTGGGCTGTTTCACTGCTCAATTCTTAGCAACATATGACATTGGAAAAATCTATTTTTTTAAATTTTAGAATGGATTTTTAAAAATGAAATATTTTGTAAAAATATAATGGCCCGTATTCTCACCTCTTTTGTTTATAAAAAAAGTCCTTTTATTTTTAACACTTCAAAATAAATTTTTACTTCTACCTCTTATCAAATATGAATAGAATTTCTATTTTTGATATATTTTCTTATATCTAATATTATAAAATTTAAATAAACTAATTAAAATTGCTAAGTAATTTTAAGTAAACGTCAAAAGTAATTTTGATCAAAATCACTTTAAAAGTGAGATGAAAAACTGATTTTTATAATTTAAATGGGATCGCAAAACGGAGAGCAGTTAAAAATTGGACTGTTCCAAAGACGTTTCTTTTGACATAAGTTTCAAATTTTCAATTAGAGAAACTTTATATATACGAGGGCAGTTTGATAAGTCAGTGACTTTTTGAATAAAAAATTTTTTTTTCGGCAAATAAGAGTTTTATTTTTCAACATAATCTCCTTTTAGCTCGATACATTTAGTCCACTGTTTTTCCAAATTTTTTATTCCTTCCAAATAATAGGTTTTCTCAAGTCTCTCAAAATATGCGTTCGTTTCAGTTATGACCTCTTCATTCGACCCAAATCTCTTACCGCCTAGCCATTTTTTTAAATTTGGAAATAGGAAATAGTCGCAGAGGGGTAAATCTGGTGAATATGCTGGATGGGGTAGCAGTTTGTAGCCCAATTTATAGAATTTTGTTATGGTGACTACACACATGTGCACTTTGGCATTGTCCTGTCGGAACAGCACTTTTTTCTTCGCCAAATGCGGTCGTTTCTGCTTCAAATCAATATCGAATCTGTCCAAAAGCTCTGAATAATATTCGCTGGTGATCGTTTTACCCTTTTGATGTGAATGACACCGCTTGCATCTCAAAATACTGTAGCCTTGACGTTGTTAGCCGACAGACCCATCTTGGCCTTTTTTGGTGCACGTTCACCCAAAGAAACCCAGTGTCTTTATTGTTCCTTGGTCTCTGGTGTGGTGTGATGGATCCATGTTTCGTCTACGGTAACGAAACGGCGCAAAAACTCGTTCAGATTGCGGCTGAACATTGCCAAACACTCCTTTGAAATGGTCACACGGTTGCACTTATGGTCGAGTTTGAGAAATCGCGGCACCCATTGCGCGGAGGGCTTTTTCATGTCCAAATATTCATGTAAAATGTGATGTACCCGCTCAGTTGAGATGCCTACAGCCTCAGCCACCTCACGCACTTTTATTCTCCGATCGTCCAAAATCATTCATGGACTTTATTGACGATTTCTGGCGTGACGACCTCTTTTGGGTGACCAGAACGTTCGGCGTCAATTGTGCTTGTACGACCACAATGGAATTCAGTAAACCACTTCTTAACCATTGAAATTGAAGGTGCAGAGTTCCCATAGTATTTATCAAGCTTTGGCTTGGTTTCGGTGATAGTTTTTTTTACGCAAAAAATAATTCTTATCAGCACACGAAATTCACTTTTTTCCATTTTCGTGAAAATTCACAAGGTTGTCGGTTCTAATTGGCTGTCAAACACAAACTAAATGGTGTAGCATACCCAAAATTGTACAGTAGTCTATCAATAGATAACAATTGACGAGAGCAATGTTGCATTTAAAGTTACTGCACGGGAAATTCAAAAAGTCACTGACTTATCAAACAGCCCTCGTATATTATAGAATCATTTTGAAATGCATTTAATGGAATTTTATTAAAATTATTATTATTATTTAAATATATATATACAGTGTGGTGATAAAGTATGGAACGAAATTAATAAATTTCGTTATTTAATGTTTTCAAGAAAAACGATCGGACACGACGATTTTATTTTTTAATTAACCACCTTATGGTATAAAAATTTTACTTATGACATCCATGCATTTTTGCACAATCACGTCATTATTGGTTTTTTTTTAAATGGCAACCCCAATTTTTTTTTGCTGGTTTTTATAAATGGTCCAACTACTTAAATGATGGCGTAAAAAAATTGGTACCTTAGATAACGATAGATTGCTTTGAAAAAAAAATAAATAATTGTTATTTAAATAATAATAATAATAATAATTTTAATAAAATTCCATTCAATGCATTTCAAAATGGTGCGATTTTATAAAATACCGTAAAACATAATATAATTATATATATATATATATATATATATATATATATATATATATATATATATATATATATATATTGCATTTTGCCTTCTTGCAAAAATGCCAAGAACGCATAAAGCAAACCAATATTCGTCAATATTTTTCAAAAAACAAGCACATAGAAATGAAATGTTTATATTTTTATTACATAGATAATTCATTTTAGTTTGTTAATTCAATGTATTAAATTTTATTTTTATTAATAATATTATGTTTCTGTCAAACTATACTTCAGAATCATAGTCATGTACTTTTATCCGGCAAATTTAGTTATCCGGAAACATGCCGACCCGTTACAAAACCAACACTTGAACCTAATCCAGTCTGTCTCTGTTTACTAAAATAATTCGGTAAATTTTGCGCAAATAAAACTTATTTTCCATGTTAAACAACTATTTAAAAAACTACAATATAATTTTTAATACTATAATATATTTAATATGAAAGCATATTAATTATTACGCACAACAACAACAAAAACGAAATCTGACACCGACATATATGATGATTGGCACAAGGCACAAAAGCACGTTTATCTAATAATAATATATTTAAACAAAAATACAATTTTAATATATAATATAGCAGCTTCTATTATGTACCCAGATATACAGTGTGTTGACTTGGACTGTAGTACATAGGGATTTAGCATGTAAAATCAGACATGTACGATTTCCTGCTTCCCAAATTATTTTACAAAAAAAACTTTGGGATAAATATTATAGGGCATACTTTTCTGCATGTAAATCAATTACTAAAAAAATTTTTGGAACCTTCCTAACGTCAAGAATTAGGTCTAAAGTTGTCAAAAAATTGACTGGAAAATGGCAGTAGCCGTGAAATTAGAACAAAAAATCAAACAAATGCTAATGCACGGCCGACTAATGCCATTTTCAGTCAATTTCTTAACAACTTTAGGGCTAATTCCTGACGTTGGGATGGTTCCAAAAAAAAATTTGTTGATTGATTTACATGTAAAAAAGTGTTTCCTAAAACATTTATCCCAAAGTTTTTTTTGTAAAATAATTTGGGAAGCAGGAAATCGCACATGTCTGATTTTACATGCTAAATCCCTATGTACGACAGTCCAAGTCAACACACGGTATATAAGAGTCATTTGATTAATCTAATATTTAACCGAAAAATAAAACTTATTACGTGCTATCCAGTACCGTAATTAGGATATTTGTGTGCTCTTGTCATCCTTGGCGACACTGAAAGTCGAATTATTTCTTTTTAACTAACCACATTTCTTTTTTAATACACAGAATGTTCGAAAAAATTGGACCATTCTAAATATCTAATATTCTAAATAAAGTCGAACTTCTTTTCAACGAAAAGACTTAGGAAAGATAGTTATACAAATTTACAGACTGTTCGAAAAAATTGGACCATTCTAAATATCTAATATTCTAAAGAAAGTCGAACTTCTTTTCAACGAAAAGGCTTAGGAAAGATAGTTATACAATTTTATGAAAGCAAGACAAACATAACGAATATAATAAAAAAAATTTACACTACAAATTATTTCATTTGTTTTAATCCTTAACATTTGAGTATCATGGACAATTTCATACAAAAAATAATATACAGCCGTCTCTGTATCTTTTTCGGGGGCGATAGTACACCTCAAAAGAAATTGATAAACTTTAAAACGCCTTAAGGGGGTAGTACTCTTTGCAAGTTTTAAAAAATCGATTTTTTTTTTTTGCTTAAAAAATTCTTTGGAGTGTCTACTTTATCGTAAACTTTATCCAAAGTTCATGAGACATTCCGTTCCAAAGTTACAGGCCGAAAAGCGAAGCCGTGTAGCAGACTGAAGGTATGTAAACAAATTTGATGAAAGACTGGACTTAAAACTTCAACCGCGATTATCTCGAAAGCATGTTTTCAAAGTTGGCGGACATCATAACTCAAAAACGGTTAGTCCGATTTGAACGCGGTTTGAATTTTTGAATTCTACGCAATTTTTTCTGTCATCGTACGTAGCCGTTTTTCTTTATCTTTAAAAATGGATTTTTGGTGCAAGCTTTTATGTCCATTTTTGCTTCCGAAAACCTGATTTTTTTTCAAAACGTTGTCAATTTTTCATTTTTCAACATAATCAAAAAATCCTAAGTACGATGACAGGAAATATATCGGAGATTAAGGGAAAAATATCGATTTTGTTCTAGCTCCAACGGTGCGGCCTCTATGATGTCCGCCGATCAGCAGGTTGCCCTCATAGGTGCCACGCTGCACATGGTGTAGCGGCCGAAGGAGTTGCCCAATGTAAACCAAAAAATTAATTTTTGTAGCCGGAAAACGGCAGAATAAATATATGTATTCCATTTTTGTCATACATTTATAGTTATCTTTTAAAAAAATCCCGAAATTCACCTTTTTTTCAGGCCGCCAAAGAGTACTACCCCCTTAATAAAAGTCGTCTCATAAGCGAGATAATAATTTTTTTAGTTTTTACTGGAAAGATTAATTTGTTTTAAACTCTAGTAATCTACTAAATACTTAATCAGCATATTGTTCAATTGTTATTACGTTTGTTATTTGACAGGTAAAGTTGTTATCTCAGCAATCACCTATTATTTTTATTTTATTATGCCGATGGCCTATCGTCAACCAGATTTGGACCTTGAACAGTATTGTGAAGTCGTTGGTACGCCGAGCGAGATTTTGTATACAACAACATGGTGATAACTTCAAACACCTTTCGTAGTGAACAATGTTGATTATAGTAATAGATGACTAGAGTTTAAAACAAATTAATCGTTTAATGAAGTAAAATCTAAAAGAATTATTATGTCGCTTACGAGACGACTTTTTCTAAGGCGTTTTAAGGTTTATCGACTCATTTTGAGATGTACTATCCCCCTAAAAGGATACAGAGAAGACCGTAAACACCCTGTATAAATATATGTTTTCTATCTCTCTTTATCCTATGTGTTTCTCTTCCATGTTTTCAGGTTACATTAAGCATGCGCATTACATAATGGTGCACATTGTAACGCGAAATTTCACAGTATTTATTTATTTATCAATAACCATTCTAATTTCTAGCGACTATAATTTCAAGTGCCGTCATATCGAAGTAACTTTTCTATATCATTAACAACCAAACTTTATTAATTGCTTTCTAGCAATTACGGTTACTAAAAATTAGAATTAAGCTTAATATTAAAATAGCTATACGCGCTAATAATCCCATTACAAATATTTCGAACAATCCAAATTTTACGAAACACTCTGTATTATTCATATATTTTAATTTAAAATAAAAACAGATGGTTCCTATATTTTATCGCAACACTTAAACGCAATTACTCAAATAATAATTCCTATTATAAATTTTACTAGTGGTGTTTGCAGTAAAATATTAGATAAAAAATAATTTGAAAGAAAATAGTAATAAAAAAAAAATTGTAATTCATTTTTATTGCGAATTTATTGTGAAATAAATAAATATTTAGTTATAATTTTTATTATACATAAAAAAATGCTCCAAGGTCAAATAATGTGAAATTTATATTATAAAAACATTCACAAAAAAAAAACATGATGTAAAAATTTTCAATATACACACAAATGCATAATATTAACAACTAGATAAAAATAATAAATTTGCACGACTCAAATAAATTAGATAATATATGTAAAAAGTGTCCATAAAGTCTTGGATAATTTTAATAATTTATATATATATATTTAATACACAAAAAATAATGAAATAGTTGTCTTTTGCTTAGTGCTGACAATATTTGAAAAAATTTGATCCGGTTACCCGAATCCAAGAAGATTCGGATATCTGCATATCCATTTCTCGGATAATTTAAAATTCCGATCTGAAATCAGGATCCGATATCTAGATCTGAAATCCGGATCCGATATTCGGATACAAAATCCGGATTTTAGAAATCCGTATCTTAGATTCAGATCCGGATTTAAAATTCGAATCCGTCATTTGAAATGCGTATTCTAAAAAACAAATATGAAAAGTATTGTATTTTGTACTTTTACTATAATAAAGTTTATAAATTTAGTAAGTTATATATATATATATATATATATATATATATATATATATATATTTATATATATATACATAATGTTTAATTAGAAATGTTTTGTCTATAACTCCATTATGTAGTAAGATAATGATGTCAAAGAACTTACATTAGATACATTTCGATCTCAGATTTGGATCCGTAATTTAGATTTAAAATCTGGATCTTAGATCCGGATCTGAAACTCGGGTCCGAGATCCGAATCGGAAAATCGAATCCGAGATCCAGATATTCAAAAACATAATTATCTGAATATTCGTATAATTTTAGATCCAAATCTAGAATTATCTAGATTTGGTTCCCAGCACTACTTCTGCTACAGGAAGTGATTCTGTATATTAGAAGGCAACCTTTTTGTTATTTTTGTAAAACCAGGTATAAAACTTAAGATACACAAGACATTATAGACACTAGTTAAAGCATATGGTCAATTAAATAAACATTTTTCAGTGATCTATGAATATTTATGTAATTAAAAAAAAAACTAACAATAATTCATGTATTGTTAATGTACAGAATTTCCTATAATAAACTAATGATTTCTAAGTTGTAATTAAATAAATTAAATAGAACGCATCGATGATAAAAAAAAGAATATTTGAAAATCTTCAAATTACCCAGTTGATAAACTGGACAAAAACTTGCCCAGTCCGTAAAACTGTTTTATCACTAATCATTTTATTCTCGAAAAAAATGTAGTGGGGCTTACTGCACCATACATTAGGCTAAAAAAAGTTTGTTTTTAGTTATGATTTCGGGATGATAGAGAGAAAGAGTTTGTGCCAAACCCTATTGGGTACATGGCGTGATTGTGTATGTATGTTATTATTTAGAGAAGAATAATACAGTGAATATTTTACTTTTTTTTTAATTGTGGCGTTATCAATCATCAAAATAAAACAACTGAAGACACCAGTTCGTAAACTGAACAATTTCATGATTGAAAAATCATAAATGTTTTGCTTAAGCGAATGTTTCCAAATTATAAAATTTGGAATGTGAACGCGGCAAAATAATGAGCCATGACAAGGAATTCGTGACGTAAAAAAATACTGATTAAATGGAATACGAATTTGTATGTACAAAGATATGTATACTTTAATATGTCAAAGTTATATTTAAATTACAGTAACGCTACTTGGACAAATAAAATTATTATTATTAATAAAAAAATCATATTCAACAATTCTTGTCAAACGATTTGGTATTAAACAGTATAAAAACAGTGTCTAAACAAATGTTTTAACATTCACATGATACAGCATCTCGTGTCCAAAACAATGTTATATGCCATATTAAAATAAAAAACTACATAAATATTATTTTTATTATTGCTTCCGCTAGTATCATTTTTTTTTTAATATTTTCAAATATTGAAGACCAAAAAATCCTGATATACTTAATTGAAATTCATCGTATATTGTCATCGTTTTATCTTATATTTTTATCTTACTGTTATCAATTTTACATGAAAATCTATTTATAAAAATATATTGCTAAAGAAATTTAAGCAAAACATGCAACACATCCCACAAGATTAGAAATCCACTATAAATGTAATATTATTAATTAAAAACCATTTTTGTTTATTTTAAGAAATCCTATATATAACCACAAATCATGCATTTTACACCAAATTTACTAAAAGACAGAAAGATAAATAGTTTTAACAGATAAGAAAATAAAATAAATAAAAAATTAAACATTAACTTCGACAATAAAGTAATACACGATTATTAAACATTGGAACAATATTGAACAAACATAATTTAATATTAATTATTTCCTACATATGAAAATATTATATCATAATTAAAATTGGGTTATAATAAGCATAGATCGTAATAAATATAATTTCAAACAATTATTATAAATATATAAAAAATATAATAACAAAATAATTCATAATAATTTTATCATAAATAGGTTATATTTCCGTATTGTTCTTACATAAAATAAATTTTAAAAAAGAAAATTAAAGCAATAATGCAACTTTTAATAATAATAATAAAAATAAATAATTAATTATAGATTTATTATTATTATTATGTACAAATATTATTAAATAAAAAATGTTTGACAGATCATCATCTCGACAAAAAAAATAATGTATTAAAAGATAAATTTCGTAAAACATTACAAGCAATAAAATGAAAAACAAATAAATTAAATTACAAAACGTGTCCAATGCTTTTTTCTGTTCAATATTGTTTGACAAAAACGAATCGTGTAAAGTAAGGTTAGGTCATGATATAGATCACCGAAAAAACGCACGTAATAGATAGAGAATTCTAATAATTATCACAATAAAAAAAAAGTGACAAATAATTTACTTACAAGGTGTATTTCCATCATCGTGATGTCCGGATGAGGGACGTTCATCGGCCGATGTACTTATGTCAATCATATCCTCATCGGAAATGACAGATGACGTGCGTTGCGATACAGTCGCCGTATTCTAACAGATCAAATACAACCGAAACACTTAATTCCCAGTTACAATTAATTCGCGCAAAACAATATTTTCTTTCCGACACAAGTATTCGCCTGTCACACAAAGTCAGCTGAACCGAGCAACAATAGATTAATTCTGTGAAGTGCGCTTGCCCATCGCACACACACAAATCGATAATATTTATCAGGTCACTAAAACGCCCGCAATTATTTGATTTTCCGAGAAATATTTACGAATTCACACTGTTTACATTTCGCAAATAATTTACGTTAAATTTATTATTGTAATAATATTTTATTAATACCAAATAATACACTTAAATAACTACTTAATTTGTTACTTAGCATTTTAAATTAGATTTATAAAACAATTAAAACACTAACAAAACATATCAAAATTAAGTAATAAACTTAACAAGTTTTTAGTAATCACAAACAAAAATACTAACATTTTTATTTATTATACATTAACATTTCACATTAATTTATAATACTTGAAAATGTGTCACAATTTTATATAATAAACTGAATATTGCAGTATCACAAAAGTAAATTAAAATAATAATTACGTGAAATGTGAAAATTCAAAATAAAAATATATATTTAGAAAATAAAATACAAAAATAATTGTTTTAAACATCAGTTTAAAAATAGAAGATTTCAAAATATACGTGTCTACATAACATATTTTTAAATGCAATCAGCAATATTTGTGCGACAAACACGGAAAATGTATTTTTAAAATATTCATTATTAATATTTACCTTTTTAGCAACAGTTTGATATGAAGGTGAATTTAAAGGTACAGAGGGATTGCCTTTTAGCGGAAATTTTTCCATGTTTCTTGCAAAAATCTGCAATAAAATTTATTAGAAAGTACTTTCGCAAACTACTTAAAATAACTGTAATTAAATTGAGTCGTACAAGAAGTTAATTTCTAGGTTAATTTAGTTAATATTTCAAAATAAAATGTATTTGAACACCTTAAATATCATGAATGAATATTATTACTTACAGGTGGACAAAAAATCTCATAGTAAAAACTGAGTACGTATTGAAAGTGGTAACTGTCAGAAACAGTCAATTTCTAATTTCAATCCATTTACACTAGAATACATCACAACCACAACTACACTAACACACTAACACAACAGCATTTGCACAAACCACAAATACTAGTCCGACTTGAAGTCGTTGAAATTGGTTAAAATATAACCAAAAACTTTCGTCATGTGATACGGGAAACGTCATTCATTCCTCGAAAATTTATATTGGCAACACTGTTTTTACCACGCTGTCATCTACCCTATCGACATTACAGTTGCCATTATTCTCCATAGATGTGACTAGTTGTACTACATAATATTTAATAGCTCATATTTTAAATATTTTATAACTATTTATCGTTATGCTGTTAATAAATAATAGTATTTATTTAAAATAATATTAATCTAAAATAAACACGAATACTAACATAATTATTCTACTATACCAGCATTATAATTACAATTGTTTTCTACAGGTGTCACTAGTTACTCTAAAAATACCACATTTTGAAGTAAATATTTTATTACTATTTGTATTCGAATGAATATTAGCATTTGTTTTGAATAAAACTAATATAAAGTTCTATTTTTTATTTTTGAAATGGTAAAAACGTGAAAAGACCCCGGAGGCGAGTAAAATACAATCTTTTAGCGAAGGTTCGGGATCTACATCTCATTAAAATGCAATTTTTAATCGACGATAGCCCGCGGTGTCTACATTGGCGTTCAGTTACACCTTACGTACCAAAGCGTGGAGTGATTTATTAATGTGATATATCATTAAAATGGCAGTGGAATTTCGCAACAAAACGAAACGAAATACAAAATAAAATAGGAGAGAATGTTATCTTTTTTAAAAGCAACCTCGACGAATGAACAAGTTAGCCAGAAAACAGTGTTTCTGAACTGGGGTTTTATTAGACACCTAGAATCGATATTAATTATGAAGATGTTAATTTAATAAAATTTAACGAATTTTCTTAGTTAATATTTTATAAATATCTTTCTTAAAATTATAAATAAGATAATATACAGTAGAACCTCGATTATCCGGGCCAGCCGGGACCGAGCCTTCGCCGGATAATTGAAAACACGGATAATTCAAAGACCTCATTTTTATTTTTTTTAATAATTTATTCAGACAGATACATGTGTCAAACGAATGTCTGTTTACGTTTAACTAACAAGTCGGTCGGCAGTTGGCGAAAATAATAAGTAAACACATAAACGGAGGATTTCTCGAGCCGAACTCGGGTATTCCCCGATGCGAACGTCTAAACAGTGCAGCCACGGTCAGCAACGGATAATCCGCGCACGGATGACATTTTAAAAATGCCGCACGAAGAATCCGCCGCCCGGATAATGCGCGCACGGATAATCGGGGTTCTACTGTATATGAAAATAAATTTGTTTTTACCAATAACAACCTGCAGTTCAAAGCGTTTGAATTTGCATCATGTAAACAAGAAATTTAAGATCGCAGTAAGCAAAATAAATTTGTTTCATTTTTATTCTGGATAGTCCGGATGGCTCACTCTTTCCAATTATAGACTGTACATTCAGTTTTTGCTTTCTCTATTGAACAGAAATGAAGACACGAGAGTTATTAGTACAGCGTTTGAATCATTACTGCAAAAGAGACAGTCCAAGTCATCAGGAACGGTGCAGAGAATGAACCAACCAGAATTGATCAATGGTATGGCAAAAACTTATACCGGAAACTCGGAAACTGAAGGTACATTCCGATTGAAAAGGTTGGGCCAGTTAAAATCGGCCAATGACGCAACTGCATCTGTAGAGGACGGTGGGGGTACAGGTATATATACCAGATTGAGGAGTAAAAACTGTCATTTAATCAACAAGCATTGAAGATGCCATCTACGATGTATGGCGGAACGTCTGCGAGGAAGATAGATTGACCACGGCATGCCAGCCCAGAAAATTCTATAAATTCAATGGATACCGACCGTAAAAGCCTGAAGATTACTAATAAAACATATTATTTTATAAAAAAAAATGTTAATATTGACTTAGAAATCATACTTATTCACAGCTGCAGCAGAATCTAAAATTTCCAACAGGGAATAATTATGTGAATATACTTTTAAAAAAATTATGTAATTTTACCAACAAACCATGAGACACTATGATGCCCAGTATTTCTAGATATAATTACTCAACTGCTGTAATTTTATTCATAATTGTTTAAAAAATACATAATATTAGAACTATTACCAACATTATGTAATATGATATTACCAAAGGAATGGGAAAGTACATATACGTCGGGGAAAAACTACTCCGGATGATTCCTATGAGTAATCTAAATAAAAAACTTCAAATAAACATATGTCCGAAAATGTTTTCTAACGGAACTGTAGCCGTTAGAAGTTTATTACATGTAATACAGGGGCGGATCTAGAAAACTGCCAGGGGGGGGGGGGGGCATTTTGCCTTTTTTTTAGGATAAAGGTAAATAGTTATTAAGAAGTTTTAAGCCTACAAAAAAATTATTATCCCACCTTATATGCATAGCTGTATGCAAGGTGGGTTAATAATAATTGTTGTGTGAAATATATATTTGTATGTATTTTGTATTATGTTCTTAGGCACCACTGATGTAATATCAATCGCGTTAGCCTTATTTATTATATCAGGGACAAAAAAAAGTCATAATCTTCTGAATATTTGTAATATTACTGATTGATTTTCTAACATTTTGTTTAAACACTAGTAAACCAATTTACTAGTTTATAAATTTTTATACACACATAAATAAATATTTAATAAAAATTTACAATTATTAAAAATCGAAGACAAATTTTGTCGGGACGCAGTAAGTCATAACTAGTAAATTGGTTTGCTAGTGTTTAAACAAAATGTTAGAAAATCAATCAGTATAATTTTACAATTATTCAGAAGTTTATCACTTGTTTTTTTTTTCCTGATATAATAAATAAGGCTAACGCGATTGATGTTACATGTAATAAACTTCTAACGGCTACAGTTCCGTTAGGAAGCATTTTCGGACATATGTTTTGTTTGAAGTTTTTTATTTAGAATACTCATAGGAATCATTCGGTGTAGTTTTTTCCCGACGTCATAAATCACCCTATATATATATATATATATATATATATATATATATATATATATATATATAAATATATGTAATATTACAATTTTTTTTAGTAAAGTCTCCTTTAGTAAAAACCGAACTTCAGTAAATTTGCTGTCAGGAATTTTTCATAAATATAGCTAAAATTTCATAAAATACATAAATGTCATAAAATACTAAATCTCATTATTTTGATGAATTATTACAGATATTAATATGTAAGCTGTAATTTTACATAATTTAACAAGTTTTACCATCAATACGTAATTCTACATTAAGTATATGATGCAATTTGCAGAAAGTAAACAATTTTACAATACAGAATATTTATGGTATTACAGATTTTTATAGTAAAATTTTACTCTTATTTTTCTGTAATTTTGCTATTTTTTTATAGCATATGTATTGATTAAATTAACACCTTGTTATGCAAATCGCTCTTAATGTACTTGATTACTGGGCAATTATTATACATTTTCTTTCCGAAAATATTCTGCAGTATTTAAAAAGGTTAAGAAACACTGTCCCGTAGTGTACGATAGCTAGCTCGCGCGTATATACATATAATACACAGTCATGGAGCATGTCATACAGCGCCGTAGCCGTAGCCGTAACGCAAGAGAGAGCATAGCGTCCCTCCGGCAAACATCATTATCTATGCAGATGGGCCCTCGGGATTATAAGTCTCGACTCTTTGTCTATGTGCTCCGGTTCGTTCGTCGGTCGTGGCATCGTCGTTCCGAAAGGCGAACTACAGCGTGCCCGTGGGCAGAGATCAATAGGTCACAACCTCGACGAGAGCTGGTGCGCGCCGAGAGATTTCTTCTATGCAGAAGATGCCCGCCGGCAACTGGAATACGGCGACGGCGGCGTCGTTTGCGCGTCGCCTCGAGGATGCTTGCAGCAGAGTCTGTATACACAAACCGCGCGCTCCAACCTTGCTCTCGCTGATTATTCTTCCTTCGTTTCCACTCGCTTCATAATTCAGCTGTTTCGAGTTTTGGTTTCTCTTCTTCTTTTTTTCTTTCTTTTTTCAGCTAAGAAATAAAAGCAAAAAGAGGTTAGTTTAATTTTCATATCAGAAAAATTCACATTTTTTGTGAAATTACATATTCTTTCTTTTTATGATGGCACGATAAATGTTTATACAAATTTCTATTGTAGTTCCGTATATCGAATTTGATTTAAAATTATAATGCATATTAAAAATTTTCAATATGCTTATAAATTTATGTATTATATTATAATAGATCTTGCAATATAAAATATTTATAATATTATGTTGTCTACATAAAAATATACATACACACATACATGCATACACAATCACGCCATGTACCCAAAAGGATGTGGCACAAACTGTTTTCATCATCCCGAAATCAGTCGCCTCCAAACATTCCTATCCAAACAAGCAACTTTCGCTTTATCCACATTCATAATTCCTCTCATACATGCTCTTTTATTCCTACTACTTGGAAACTTTCGCTCACACAAAACACTCTCAATCATACCCCTCCAACTACTCATCAGACGTCCACGCAAACGTATACCATCAAAATCATTCAAATAAATCTTTTTAACAAACGTTTATTAGACATTCGCTCAACATGTCCGAACCATCTTAACTGACTAACACCAACTTTTGCTATAACATTTTTTTTCAATTTCACACTCATCATACACTAATCTATTTCGTACCCGATCTCTTCTATTTACACCACATTTCCCACGTAAAAATCTCATTTCCACAGAAGTCATTTTCCGTTTATGCTTTTGCAACCAAACCCAACATTCACTACCATACATCAACGTAGGCACCAAAACTGCAGTGTTTATACTCAAACGGGGTTCTTTGGAAACATTTACATTTCTAGCAAAAGTTCCCAAAGCACTCAAAACCTTACAACCAGCATTTACTCTCCTTACAATTTCACGATCAAAACAGCCATCTCTAGACCCAAATACACAAATTCATCTACCTTCTCTAAACGTGCACCATCAATATACACATTACATTCAGTTGTCAAGTTACCCTTCGCAAAAACTAAGGTGAAAAATATAATTTTCTAATAATATAATTTTGCTTTAGGTACTTTTGCTAAGAATGTAAATGTTTCCAAAGAAGCCCGTTTGAGTATATACAATGCTATTTTGGTGTCTACGTTGAATTATGGTAAGTGAATGTTAAGTTTGGCTGAAAAAGCATAAAAGAAAAATGACTGCTGTGCAAATGAAATTTTTACGTGGAGTATGTGATATATAGAATCGGGTACGAAATAGATTAGTGTATGATGAATGTGAGAGATGGTTCGGATTTCTTGAGTAAATGCCTAATGAACGTTTGGTTAAAAAATTTATATAAATAATTTTGAAGGTATACGTTTGCGTGGACGTACGATGAGTGACTTGCGTGAACGAAAGTTTCCAAGTAGTAGGAATAGAAAAGCATAAATGAGAGTAATTACGAGTGTGAATGAAGTTAAAGTTATTTGTTTGTCTGGATAGGGATGTTTGGAGGAAACTAATTTCAAGATAATGGAAAGAGTTTGTGCCACAGACTTTTGGGTACATGGCGTGATTGTGTATGTATGAATATATGTATTTGAACATGAATCAATAAAACTATAATGCATTTTTCGATATAATATGAATGACATTTCAAAATAATTATAAGTCGACAATTAATTGCACGACATCCCATTAAATATTATTAGAAAAATCATTTGAAAAACTCTTTCAAATATATTATAATACATTAGTAGAATTAGTAATAAAGTAATACTAAGCATACTTTTTCTCCAAATTACTCTACTCTACTAATTTTAGTAGAGTAACCAGCACATTCCTACTAATTGTTGAGTAATATTTTTGTATTAGTTGTTAAGAGGAATCTGCAGTCGTAACTATTGTATTATGACTTTACTTACCTAAGGAGCAGGTTTTGACTGGCCTATCGGGGCACCGGACTTTTCCCGGTGGACCGTCATCATTATGGGTCGTGGCCGGCGATTGTCAAAAAAATAAAACCAATCTCTGGACTTTTACAAAAATTTAAGAACAAATTATACCAAAATATATATTGAATGACTTTTATTGGTTAGATCTTAATAACTTTCCCAAAATCAATAGTGGTAATCAGTGGCGCAGTCAGGATTTTATTTTGGGGGAAAGAGTAAAAATTTTATCTTGGAAAAGCAAAAAAAAGCAAATACTAACCAGATTTCCACTTTATCTTACATGAATCGAATAATTACTAGTTTAAAATAATGAATGTTGGCTCAATATTTTGGGGTAAATAATTGTAGCGTTAGAAGTGACTGCTGAATATATGACGAAACGAATAAAAATTGTGCTAATTCTGCTGGCCTTGGGAGGGGGTCCCCCCCCCTTTAATTACGCTATTGGTGGTAATATTTTCGATAAAATTTTTGAATTAATAACAAATAACAAATAACAAATATTAAAAAAAACAATTTAAAATCTGAGTTATTAGATTTATTCGAAGAAACATTTATTAACATCTGAAATGATAAAAATAAATATTTTATTATAATGACGAACAAATTGAAACCTGAAAAGAAGATGAAATCAATGTAACAAACTGTAGTAATACTTGTAGAAATAGCGTTTCTGTTGTTTTTCAGTTTTACAAAAATTTAATCTCCACACATTGACATACGCTAACATTATTTTCCACTCAAGTATCATGCGAACGAACATTTTCAAAATGAAAGTACAAACAGATTGCGAAATTGTTTAAGCCAGGATAATTTGGAGGGGCTTTCATGCTCATGTCGGCGAGAAGAATATTTTGGAAAAATTAGATAATGAAGATATCATTAAAAAAATTCCGAAAAGTGTTATTTATTAAATCGCGTTTTAACATAGATTTAAATAAAGAATTATATTTAATTTTACATGTATAATTTTTTTCAATTCATCTTTATTTTTCTGTAATGTCATTTCCAAAAAAATATAAAAACATAACGTATTTGAACAATTTTGGGATGTAAGGTGGACCTATCTTGCAACTTTTCCCGGGCCTAATATTTTATCCAGTCCAACTCTGCTAAGGGGTCTATTCGGTTCACATCTGTAAGACCTGTAACTTTACAAGATATTTTGTGTTTTTTTATGAATAAATGACATCATTTATAGCAATTACGTCTGATGCGATTGGTTGTACAGCCATAAATAACGTCATTTTCGAATAAACACCATTTCGAAAATGCTATAATATCCAGCCACAGGTCTTCTAGATGTGAACCGAATAAACCCATAAATTTCCTAGAAATATGATAAACAGAAAAAAATATGTTGAAAATCACAAATAAAAGTTTTATTGCTTCTAAGAATTTTGAAAATTGAAGAAGGTACTGGTCATAAATGAAGGGATTTCTGCAGCAATATACATACTTGTAAATATTGCTGCAAGCGAAATCTAACAAAAAGTACACTGTAAAAACTGTATGTAATTTTACATATCCTATGCATGTAATTTTTCATAAAAAACGTAATATTACGTAAATTATTATAATAAACTTACAAAACATTCTTATTTTAATGTTAAAAGTTATGTAAAATTATATAAATTTAAGGTAAATTTTTTATAGTGTATTATGTCTGATAAGTATTATATTGAAATTATTTTATTTTTTTCTGTTGCATCATATCTGCTTAAATATTACTTATTATTAACATAGTAACAAATCTTTCAGAAAACTCATTATATATCAAAGCACTAATTTAAATAATATTAGGCTTCCATTTATTTAAAATTTTTCAAAATTTTTATAATCTACTACTAATTTGTTATCTAGTAACGTGTTTCTATGTTCTGTTTATATACTGTATCAGTTGTATCAGTTTTCCTGATGAAAACGGACGTTGAGTTCGTCGAAACGTCGATTATTAATAAATATTAAAGAACTTAAAAACTTAAAACTATTTTACTTATTATTATTTAAAAATCTACGTTTCGATATACTCTACGTTAGGATAAAATATACAAATGACATAAATAATAAATAAACGAAATATAGCAACAAGTTAGTTTTAGGTAAGTAATGATATACGTAAAGTAAATCGAAATGTCGATTTTTAAATAAAATATACAGAGAACTTAATCCTAAAGATTTTATATTTTAATATAATGAGTTCCAAAAGATTTTTTTTACATTACGTATTATTATTTACATTTTAATATATAAATAATTTTTGATATATTTATTTCACAAAACTGAAAATTGTTCGATTTTTGCTGTTGTTTACAAAAATAAGCAGACAATTGTTTTTTTAGATATTAATTAAATTAGTAAATAAAAGAAAACACATATTTTAAAAGTATCACATACCATTTCTCATATAGTTTCCCATATGAGTCACGCAGTACAAATACATACATTATGAATACATAATTTCATATATGATTTATAAGCGTACTGATACACATTAGAATAGAAAATCAGACAGCGAACAACGCAACCACTAATTCACTAAATCTTTTTCATTATCATTTTCGAACAGAACACGACCTATAAATATAAATAATTACTATAGCTGATTAAAAAGTAATACCTCTGGATCTATATTATTGTTAAATACCAACAGATTGTGTTAAAATTCTGTATAAAATAACGAATGAATTTTGCAATTTTATAAAACAATTTTTTAATGTAAACATTCTTTGTTGGTTATTTTTTGGGGCATAAATATCTGATAGCTTTTAAAATACAGTGGTATCTCGGTATACGACCTTAATCAGTTCCTGATGTTTGGACTTATACCGAATAGGACGTATACCAAATCAAACTTTTCCAAAAGAAATAATGTAAAAATGATTAATCCATTCTCATGTAAAAAAAAATCTCCTCTTGATATGGTATATTAATGGGGTTGTAAAATATTTTTTTAGTTTTCTGTTGCTTTTCATTTGTCTTTTTGCGATTCATGATTAATGAAAATAATAAAATTTTATTTAAAAATTAAAATCAGAAGAAATTTAACAAAGGTTTAGTCTAATCGTCTGGTCTAGTACACCGAAAGAGCAGTACATACACCGACCAACGATTCTCCACCACCAGAAATTACATAGTTTCAAAGCAAATAAAGTCAATATAAATTCGTGAATAGTGCAAATATCATAGTGCTATTAGTACTCATAGATGGGACGTATAATTGAATTAAGTCGTATACCGAGAAAAATTTGTTTCGTCCAAACAGGACGTATTCCGAAGCAGACGTATCACTGTATTAATAAAACTTTCAGTTTGCTCAAAGATATTATTTATTGTTACTGGTGCCTACATTGATGTATGATAGTGAATGTTGGGTTTGGCTGCAAAAGCATAAAAGCGGAAAATCACTGTTGTGGAAATGAGATTTTTACGTGGGGTATGTGGTGTAACTAGAAGGAATCGTGTACTGTACGGACTAGATTTAGTGTATGATGAATGTGATTGTGCTATCTATATACTCTACTACTAACTCTACTGATGTAATCTAAGCTTAAGAGTATCCATCTTGAAGTGTAAAATTAATACTGTTTGGATTCGGAGACATTACTTGTGCGCTCAAACCGCTCATAAAAATATCACAAGACATTTTGCGTGGCGTGTGTCATGGCACTCTGTTGTGCTTTTTATTTTCGAACCAGCCAACAATCACAAACGACACAATAACAAAGGCGAGTGTGGGATCAGTGTGATTAAACAGAGTTTTAAGAATTGGCCAAGCCTTCTCTGGATACAATACAATGAGTTTCGTAGGTGTTGATGTACGAAGAGAAAGAACTATATGCAAAGAGTGCGGAGATTAACTCCGGGTTTGATCTGTCACAGTAAACTGTTGACTAGCTAGCGTGACTGAATTATGGCAAACGTACGTCTTTATAGCGTAAGGAATTTGGAAAAAAAGCAGAGACGTGATTGTGGGTCTGATGTTGGATTTGTGCACGAGGTATACATAAATTTTGTCAGCCAGTAGCGGCGATAACATTTTTTCGTCATTATTTGTTTGAGTTATTCAATAATAAAATAAAGTAATTTCCCTTAAACTACAAATAAAAATTTAAAAAAGCTATATACGTATTTCAAAAGCTAAGCTTTCATCATCACTTGAGTGATCGTTGACCACTGAGTACGTAGAATATTTGTGTATTTTGAAAGAAAAATACTTCGTACTATTTTGGGACCGATAAAAAAATTCCATTCAACACATCAACAGAATCAAAGCAGAACGAAAGCAATAATAGCAAAGCATCATACACTCTAAAATAATTATGTAATTTTACCGACAAACCATTGGACACTATGATGCCCAGTATTACTCAATTGCTGTTTATTTTAACATAAATTTTTAAAAATACATAATATTAGAACTATTACAAACATTACGTAATATGATATTATCAACGGGATGGAAAAGTACATATATATATATATATATATAATATTAAATTTTTTTTTTAGTAAAGTTTTTTTTTGTAAATTTATAGAGCTTCAGTAAATTTGCTATCTGGAATTTTTAAATTTACATAAAAGATGTATTTTGAAATGCATAAATTACACTTAAAATATTTTATTAGTATTATTACACGAAATATTTACTAAGTCTTATTATTTTGATGAATTATTATAAATATTAATATGTAAACTGTAATTTTACATAATTTAAGAAGTTATACCAACAATATGTAATTGTACATTAAGTTTGTGATGCAATTTGCAGAAAGTAAGCAATTTTAAATACTTATTAGGTCATTTTTACTTACTTTATGTGATTATTATGAATTATGCAAAAATTACAGAATTTTGAAGTAAAAATTTAGAACAATTATAGTAAAGTGAAATTACAGATTTTTATAGTAAAATTTTACCACAATTTTTTTGTAATATCGCTATTTTCTTTACAGTGTGTGTTATAAGTTGTCCCGTGTTTGTTGTGCGAATGCAGCTAATTTTCCTTATATTTATTTAACGAAAATAACATCACCCATATTTCTATGACAAACAATTTTCAACTAACCTCCTTTATCATATGCTTTTTCTTTGTCTCAGAGCATTATGTGCCCCTGGGCAAACTAATGGACCACTCACAGAAATGGAATGTAAATGGCTTTTTATTTCGTAAAATTAATTTAAATGTTATAAATATATTTTTATTAATGGCAAGACAATTGATATACACAGATTAGCATGGAGCTCCTATGCTCGTGGGGGCCCCTAGGCAAGTGTCCAATGGACCCATACGTTAAGACGGCGGGTAGGGTAAATTACACGCAGTGGTTGGCGGTTTAATCTGTTATCGAAATTTTCCATAGCGAAACTGCACGCCTGTTATTTCCAAAGAGATTAAGAGATTAAGATTTCAACTTAAAACCAGGTACTAAATAATTTGTATATATTTATTATTATTATGTAAGTTACAGCTAACAATAAAACTATATTTCTTCTTATTTAATACACCATTGCTATATGATCATATACCTAATTTATTGCCTATATTTTGTGCCACACCCTCTTGGGTACATGGCGTGATTGTGTATGTATGTATGTATGTATGTATGTATAATCTTGCTTATTATTGACAATACAATTTCAATTTCACATTTAAAATTGCTATGTCAAATAATTTGATAAATATGTTATAGAATAAACGGAAATATATTCCAAGATCCTTATAATCCGATAATCCGCAACCGGCGTGCAGTTTCATTATTCAAACTTACGATTTCCGATCGCGGTGTGCAGTTTATGTGCTCCGAAGACGGCACCGTAGAGTGATTCTCCTTTATTATGAGCATCCCTTGAAAATCTGTTACCGCCGGCACTGGCAATGTATCGAGTATTGTTAGGTCGGTTGGGCATATGTTGCATCGCACCATTCTCTACCGTACTCTCTGACACCGAGAGGAGACAAGCGCAGTGCGTGTGAGTCAGTGAGCCCACGCGACAAGTACGCCGCGGGCAGTTGACCTCGCGGCTAGCGAACAAGGACTCGCGACAAGCGACTGGCCTCGGTCAAACTGGACGCACCGCTTTCGGCCATACACGCACGCACACACACACACACAAATATTCACTGACTACTTTTCAACGGTGACCAACGACAAATCTTTGCATTTATTTATACCGTATCGAATAAGGCTTGTGCTTGTGAGATTTACTGTATGTGACTGCGTTTTCATGCTTATAGATATTAGAAATTAAAGCCTATAGGTTATGTACATTAGTAGAGTACAGTGGTAGAGTACGTACTATCTCATTATTAGTATAATGTAAATATTTTGAGACAGTGAAAATCGAGTAGATACTAAAGATAAGAGCGGGTAGAGTAAACTGGGGAGCACATGTAAAATAGTATACAATCTACTCGTTCTTTACCCACTACAATACTTACGTACTCCTCTCTACTGATATACTATCAGTATATTTGAAAATGTTTATATTATTTTATGCTAATATAATGAGATAGTGCGTATACTAGAAGTGCGCGAATCGACCAGAAACGTACGTTTTAAAAAATATTCAACTGTACTAGGTCACTACCCATTCGACTATACCTACGGCATAGATTAACTATATCGCTTACCTACGGTGACCATTCGTACTATATTATACAGTTCAGTACAGTTCAATTACTTAATGTTAGCACAGCCACAACTAAAAGTCAAATCACTTTTAATTATAAAATGTAATTACAATATGAATTGTCTAGAATTTAATGAGTATATAAAAACCAAAACTGACATATTAAAAAAAAAAATACATAGAACTGAAAAATATCATCAGCAATAATTTAATAATTCAGATCATTTTTAGTAAGGTGACCAATCTTTCTTCTTTAGGAAGGATAGTCCTTCTTTTGTAGGTTCTGTCCTTCCTCGAAAAGTGTCCTCCTACCTGTCTTCCTTTTCGATATTTTAAAACTAATATCTGTATTCAGAGATGCAGCTTACCGTAAAATTCAATATGAAGGATATTTCTTGCTCCGAAATTTCCAATATATTATCAAAAAATGACATTTTGACAAAGAATATTCATTCAATAGAAAAATACTCGTTTAATTAAATAATTAAAAGGGATGTAAGCATAATTAGTGTATTTTTGTTTGAATTAATACAATGTTTCATTTAGTTACGTTTTACTTTTTTCTTAAATTTTTTCGTCCTCCTTCTCATTGTAAAGAAATTGGTCACCTTATTTTTAGATTAAATATATTGAAATCATATTTTTTTTTATTGAGCTTGAGAGTTTATTGAGTTTAACACTTTTAAAGTTTGTGTAGCAGAGAAAAATCCTACTGACTGCTTGTACGAAATATCGTTAAACGCATTGTAAGTTAATTCTCTCGTTCATTTGTCAACCGACCAATAAATGAGGTGCTTTAAATTTAAAAACATTTGACAATTTTAAATAAAATTGCATTAATTTAATATTTGTGTAGCAGAGAAAAATCCTTAAGACCGCGAGCATGAAACATTGTTGAACACATTGGAAGTTAATTTTTTCGTGTTAACTTGTCAACCAACCAATAAATGAAGTGTTTAAAATTTAAAAACATTAATCTAATTACTTAATCATTTAATTGATTAAGGCACGATTTTATAAGCGAAAAAGAAATTTACTTCACATGTAAATTATATTGTTCTCCTAAATAAGTTTGAAAAGAAATGTTATTTCAACAATTTAATATCAAACTATTATTAATAATAATAACTATTTTATTTAATACAGATTAAATTTATTTCCTCTTTTTAATATAAAAATCTATAATATATTTACTTCTAATGTAACTATAAACTAGCATATATGAAACCGTTAATAACGTTATACGTAACTGACCCGCAAAATAATATCTGATTAATTCTCTGCAATTTTGACATTGCTGCTTATTAATAAGAAATTTACAAAGGGGAGTAGAACCAATTGTACAATCTAGTGTAAAAATTAAAAGTCCTTAAAATCCTTCCCTGAAATCTTAGAAAGATTACTATATTCTCAACAATCGTACGTAAAATTCGTACATTTCAGTGCATAAAATTTGAAAAATTGGTTTTTCGATCCAATATTTATCAAGAATTCTGCATGTAGAACACCATGTGAATGCGGTAAAGTTTATTGGAGGTCAATAGGTCTAAACCATTCAGATAAATCTGCTATTGCTCAGCATGCGTTAGAATATCTTCATGGTGTAAAATTCAAAAATACTGTAATAATTGCAAAACTAATTAATATTAACAGCAGATTGATAAGCGAAGTAATAGAAATATATAAAAAAAATAACATCAATCACTGTGAAGGCACTAAGTTAAATAAAATTTAGCTTCCATTAATTCAAAATCTATAAATTTTATGATCTAGATACTTCTTTTGTTACCTATTCTGTTATTTACTGCAAAAGTCATTTGTATAAAGTTATAGTATTTTTGTGTTAAATCGCCATTAATTTATTTTCATAACCTTATCAAATCATTATTATAAAGAAAAATGCATTGACCTTGCCGGGGTTTGAACCCGGGACCTTTTGCTTTCGCGGCAGACACACTAACCAACTGCACCACAAGATCCCAACGGCATGGTAATGCATTTTTGACTGGTCATGATAAACTCATAAATTTCATTCAGTCAAATACGTCATCACATTATGTGTATATAGTATAAATCTAGCAACATTAGTATATATTTATATTCCTAATTACATATGGCGTATTATATTAGCTTGTATAATAATAATAATAATATAATTTTTCCTGGATAAATCGAACGTTGAGTTTCGTCGAAACGTCAATTATAAATAAATATAAATACAGACCTTTAACCTAAAGCAGTTTTATTTCAGATAGAAACCAGCTTTAAACAAAATCAACAAAATACCAATTAGTGATCCAAAATATCGTCGCACCGTCTAACAAATTCTCTACGTATATCCTAGGGCAAAGATCCTGTTCCATCTCCACAGCGCATTGTGTTCATCTGCACATATCCTTCGGCTACGGCACATATATATCCTTGGGGTAGCTAACAACGCCAACACCGTCGTCCCGAGCGGCTAGCGGCCGGGCGAAGCACCCGCGGGCCACATTGCGATATTGAGTTCGGCGCTATTACCATGGCAATGCAGCCCTCGGGCACTAGAAGCGCGCGGGCCGTCAGTTTGTCCTCCGCGTCTTTCTAAATATTCGTACAATAGAAGAAGCGGAGCCGGAGCCGAAGCCCGGAGTCGATCTTTCTTTTACGCGCTCGAGGTGAAATAAAGCGCTCTGTTTTACCGTATTCATTTTTATTTTGATTGGAGACGGTGTTGGATTAACTGGATATAATGTGGAAATAAGAGAGTCATACTATGTTGATTTCGTAGTCAAATGATATTTGGTGTTAGTTACTTATTCATTTATACACAGGGTTGGACTGGATAAAAAATTAGGCCCGGGGAAAGTTGTAGGTTAGTCCCACCTTACATCCCAATAAGTTTTGTTTTTATTATTTTTTTAATTTCAATAAACATGGAAATGACATTACAGAAAAATAAAGATAAATTGCAAAAATGACACATATAAAATTAAATATAATTCTTTATTTAAATCTATTTTTTTTTAATGATATCTCTTCATTATCTAATTTTTCCAAAATATCCTTCTCAGCATGAAAGCCTCGAAATTATCACGACTTAAACAATTTCGCAATCTGTTTATAATGTACTTTAATTTTAAAAATGTTCGTTCGCATAATACTTGAGTGGAAGACTAATTTATAAGCAATGAATAAATTAGTGTATGTCAATATGTGGAGATTAAATTTTTATAAAACTGAAAAACAACAGACAATGCAATTATTACTACAGTTTGTTTAATTGATTTCATCTTCTTCTCCGATTTCAGCTTGTTCGTCATCGGATTCATTGTAAATTTTCATTTTCATCATTTAGGATGTTAATAAATGTGTCTCATTTTCTTGAATAAATCTAATAACTTAGATTTTAAGTTGTTCTTTTAAATATTTATGTTTAATTTTCTATTAACTAAATCTGCCATAAATTCAATAGTTTTATCGGCAATATTACCATTATCGATTTTGGGAAATTTAATAGGATCTAACCAATAAATAACATTATATATACCGTCATTCAATACATATCGATGTTTTTGGAATAATCTGTTCTTAGATTTTTGTAAAACTCGGAGATCGGTTTTAATTGGTTAAAATTGTAATTACGCAATATTAAATAAGTGATTCGAACGACATACGTAATTGTAGATGTGTCATTTGCTTCAGAAGTTATCGAAACTGTTTATAACGTTAGGTACGTTGTAATTCTGTTCAGAAAATAATTCTGAACTGCCCACAAACTACGTTAACATTGGTATACATGTTTTGTATCGCAGTACTCTTGATGTATCGCTTGAGCTGAATTGAATATAAAACGAACTGAAACATTTTCGAACTGAATGTTAACGGAATATTATTGCGCAATCACAATCTTAGCTGAAGAATACTATATAGTTAACTAGTACTGTAAATGTAATATCTGTGAAGACACTGATGTAAATAAAATTTAGCTTCCTTTAATTAAAAATTTATATTTTTCTAAACAAGTTACTTATTTTGTTACGACTAGTAACTCGGTTCTGTGTTCTCTTTATTTACTATATAAGTCATTCAGTTTTGTCTTTTCCATAAGGGCACAAGCTCAGGGCCCCCGGCTCGATGAGGGCTCCAAAGTGCCGATGTCGTCGTTTGCATTGAAAAAGAGGAGCTCAATTTTGTGTATTTTATTAAGAATTACCGTTAAAATTTCTAAATTTGAATGTAAATCATAAACCCGATTAGATTTCTAAATATTCTTTAAACAGTGAAGAAAATTTTACTAAATCTAAAAAATATTCAGAAAAATAGGTACATAGCGTAAAATTTCTTAGCGAAAGTTCAATTCAAAACAGTAATCACTTTACTTATATTCGATTTGTGTAAAGCTAACCATAATAACCAATAAAGTCACTAAATAAAAGTAAATATTGATGCTTTCATTCACATTTTTGACTTTCTAAAAAAGGCCCCAAACTTTATGTGCCCAAGGGCCACTGCATGGCCTAAGACGGCCCTGATGTCATCATTATTCCTGATGAAAAATATACGTTGAGAAAGTCGATTATTAATAAATATTTATACAGGAACTGCAACCTAAAGCAATTTAATTTTAATATGAGTTCTAAAAGATTTTTTACTATGTAATATCTGTTCTTCAAGAAAAAATTAAAATTAAAATAATTTTTAACAGAAATTACTAATAAAAAAATATAATACTAGATCAAATTACATTGACAATTTCAGGATACGTATTTATAATTTACCATAATCATGAAAACGTACCTACACATATGTGAAAATAAAATCGTAAAAATTCTTATTTCAAAAATGTTTTGTTATAAATATGTCTTTATTGTAAAATAAATAAATAAAAAACAAATAAAAGTGACATCAGTACAATATCATTTTTTCTAGATAAATCTGTACCAAAAATTGATGAAATTGAGATATTGGTTTAATCCAATTTGCTCTCTACTTGTCCACAAACAGATAGACCGACATCCAGGATTGGACTGGATAAAAAATTAGGTCCGGGGAAAGTTGCAGGATAGATCAAATACGTTATGTTTTTATATTTTTTTTATTGTAATAAACATGGAAATAACATTACAGAAAAATAAAGATGAATTGTAAAAATTACACATATAAAAATTAAATATAATTCTTTATTTAAATGTAAGTTAAAAGACGATTTCATTAATAACTCTTTTCACAAATTGATATCTTTGGGATAATCAATTCTTAAAGTTTTGCAAAACTCAGAGATCAGTTTTAATTTTTTGACAATCGCCAGTCACGGCCGACTTCTCCCTAAAACAGTTGTTTCATACTACAAAGAGTCTAATTAAGAAAATAAAACAGCTTTTAGTTTAAATTCTGTATTAATATTTATAAATAATCGACGTTTCGACGAACTCAACGTCCGTCTTTACCAATAAAACTGATACAAATGACATTTACAGTAACTATAAGTAACTTGTTACTATATTGTTATTTACTGTAAATGTCATTTATATCAGTTTTATTGGTAAAGACGGACGTTGAGTTCGTCGAAACGTCAATTATTAATAAATATTAATACAGAACTTAAACCTAAAGCAGTTTTATTTTATATAATGAGTTCTGAAAGATTTTTTTATGTTTATGTTTGTCTGCAAAAGTATCGCAGTCAAATTTGGTATTATTATATCTCCCTCACTACCTGCAATAATCGGTAAAAAAATACAAAATTATAATAAAAAATAATCTGATATTTACATAAAATAACACATTGTCCTTTTGTGCAATCACGAACGTATATACAAAAAAAAAAAAACTATAAATATTTCTTATTCAAACATTGCCTTCAATTTAGTTTTATTTTACAAACATCATATACATTACCCAAGTATTATGTTACTGACGAACGAAGAACTGTACTGTACCGAACAACAAGGTATAAGTTTTGTTTTATATATTTACGACTAACTAACCAAACCTAACTAACGACTGACTGACAGTGAATGTACGCAAATACAACGGTGCATTTTGTTCGCGGCTACATTCACTTCAGTTCGATTTAGTTTCGTATCGTTGCGAAAGGCATGCAAAGAAAAAAAAGCCCTCATTTTGAATGATGTATTTTGTGTTTACGTCGCGCTGGTGCAACTGATAGGCTGCAACACATAAACTATATGTATAGCTGCACATTTTGCATTGTTATTTCTGGATGCAAAATATTTCTTCGGTCGTGTTTTCAAGTGAAAACAAAAGATTTAAATATGAAATACTGTTTGATATTATATGGTGGCTATACTGATTGCAAGTTATAGTATAACGAGTTTTTTTACACAGGGTTGTGCAAAAATTTAGAACTGGTTTAATATTTCAAAAATAATTTTATAAAAATAGTCTGCTGCAATCGTGGTATTTCACTTGAATTCCATTGAAGGAGGAAGTTAATTGTAGTTTTTAACACTTGTAGTTTTAGTTTTACAAGAATGATGCACTAAAATTTGGATTAAATATTTCTTCACCGCAATAATTAAAAATATTATTAATAAAATTCAGTTTGTCCATTTTCATATATCATTTATTATTATTATTTAAGACTGTTAAAATTATTGATAAAAATTTTAAAACATTACTATTTTAAAACTAAAAGTGTAGGAATTAAAAAGTGCAACCAACTAATATATATTCCAGAGAACTTCAAGTAAAATATCAGGACTGTAGTAGAATACGACAAAACTCGAAACATTTTTTATTTTTATATTTATAGATTCTTACATAAAATATTTTTTTTGGCTCATTTTCTAACATCTACCCGAGAATATATATAATATTATTGTTAGTAAAATAAAACGGCTTTAGGTTATAGTTCTGTATTAATATTTATTAATAATCGATGTACGTTGAGTATATTAAAAAATCTATCTAGATAAATCTAGATGAGTAAAAAAAACATTACACATAGATAATTTTGGTCTTTGCGGGTCGGATAAAAAATATTTGCAAGCTGCCCACTGTTATATTATATACTTAAATTAATTGTTGTTATATCAGAAGATTTATGAAATAGATTTATTTGCTACTACAAAATAATAAAAATATAGCACTTACCTTATCTAGTCCAATAGTTAACAAATCTGCATCAGCCAACAGGTTCATACAAAGAGAATAATAATAATAATCAATAAAAAAAATTTTCATATACGAGTAACGTTATTATCGTTATTATTAATATAATTATTATTTATGTACATAGTCATAAAACTTAACGTTATTATTTATAGGAAAATAGGAAATACAACAAGTTAGAAGTAAAATTAAAAACTGTAAAACATATATATCATCGATTTTCGTATCAACACTATAAATATCATCAATATGATTCATTTCACTTAACTTAACGGATGAACATAAATAGATCATGAATTTCGCGCGGAAAATAATCTCCAGTCAGTTCATATGATTGTCGAATAAATTTCCCCCAATTTTCCCCCTCAACCAGGAAAAGCTTTTCTAACGAAAAGATATTCGGAAAACTGCTGTCCCTCAACACCGCCACCATTACTTGCCGCTACTCGAAATCCAGAATTTAACAATCTTGTGATCGCTTGCACCGAATTCAGTTTACAATATCCGTTCAACGGGAACCGAATAACATGTCTAGCGTCGTGTAGATTCCATGATACTCCCGATCGGGCGTCCATCAGAGCTTGATTCGTTTCCGGAAAGACTTCGTCGAGTAATGCCCGGTCGCCGGAGAGCATAATTCGTTCGCCGAGATCGGGGCTGATGTGTAGTGCAACGCATTCGAAGCTCTCGTGACTGGTGCCGTTTCCTGGAGCGGAAGACGGAGGTTGGCCTTCGGAGCGATATGAGCTGCCGCCTACGAGATGACGAGATGATGAGTTATATGTGGAGGCGGTGATGTTTGTACCGTTTTTGATTCGATCCTTTTTTAGTTGTTCCAACTGCCGGCACATTGCTGTAAAGAAATTTTTTCATTGACTTAATGTTGCTAGGCTGTATGTTTAAATTGTCAAATATATAAATGCTAAGAAAGTCTAGAATAAAACAAAATTAAAATTAATAAAAATACTTGCACAAGTTTTTCTGAGATTTTAAAATATATAACCTGTCTAGGGTGACAGCATTTTATTTAAGTTTAACCTGGAGATATTTTAACTAACTCAACTTATCATAGAAATAAATTACTCAAAAATAGTAGAAACAATTTAAAATTAAAACACCTTATGTAGAACGCAAGAAAATCATATTACAAAATGCTAAAGATCAACAAAATATTATAATTCATGTTGTTAACCAACCTGAAGAAATTATAGCAAAATCTAGAAATGGGAGAGTAATGGTTGAAAACTGGAGACTCCAGGTGAAAATTGGTAAGGTGGTTACTCTAGACCAGTCACAGTAAAAGCAACCTTATCTTCATCGTCAAGATTGAGTTATTAATATCACTGAAAAATGCACACTATTTTGAATAATTTGATATAAAATTTGTTTAAATATTCCAAAAATTGTTGAAGTTATTGCTATTTGAATTTGCAAGTTTGTTTTGAGCAAAACGAGCAAAATTTGTGAATTTTTAATAACAAATCGTATAGTAACCAAAAGGTGTAAAAATCCAGCTTTGAAAAATAAACCAATATAGGTTTTAGTTGTACAGAAAGAGTGTACATAGGTTTAAAGGAAAGAATAATCTAAAAATAAAAATTTCTGAAAAACTTGCTTTATGAAGTTAAGGTTCCTTTTCCTGTGACAGGTCACATATATAAGTACAATAATTGTCAATTAATATTATGATAAAAATAAAGGCTAAATCAAAACTTTATGGTTAATGTGCAAAAATGATATTTGCATTATAAAAACTTATTTTAGATATATAGAAAATAAAATTAAGAAAAGTAGGATACTAACGTGCAATGTCAAAATAACGTGCTTCTTCCAAAAGTAAGTCGATATCGGTGAAATTATCGGGTATGAGTAGTCGTGAATTTCGCATAAAATTAAGAATGTGTCGGAACATGCTGCCGTCTCGGTCGATAAAGTAGTGTTGTTTTAACGAATCCAGCACAATGGGAATGCTGCCGTTAAACAGTTTTGCCAGTCGAGATTCAGGATATCTGCAACAAAGAATTTCATATACTTATTGTAGATATATAACACAGTAAAAAATCTTTCAGAACTCATTATATCAAAATAAAACGGCAATAAGTTGTAGTTCTATATTAATATTTATTAATAACCGACGTTTTGACGAACTCAACGTATGTCTTTATTTTTACAATTGATAATATTAATAAAAAAATAAAACCTAAAGCCGTCTTACTTTAATATATTTTGTTTTAAAAGATTTTTTTACTATACTAATAGATCATTAGTTTCCTAAGTAAATGCATATTTTTAACGGTTATAATTTTATGTTATACAATTACAGATATTTATTTTACATTTTGAACAAAGTAGGATATATGGAAACGATTAGAAAAAGTACTAAATATTATATAATTTCCAATGGTTTAATAAAAATAAAGTTACAGTATTTTGTT
The DNA here is from genome assembly GCA_963966155.1 of Clivina fossor. NCBI lineage: Eukaryota > Metazoa > Arthropoda > Insecta > Coleoptera > Carabidae > Clivina > Clivina fossor. The sequence continues at coordinate 12,228,717 of OZ014553.1, read as the reverse complement.
TTTGCTTAAATCGCCATTAATATATTTTAATGAACTTATTAAATCATTAATTTATTTTTAAATGAAAAAAATGCATTAACTTTGCCGGGATTTGAACCAGAGATCTTTTGCTTTCGCGGCAACTGCGATACCAACTAATGCATTTTTCTATATTTTAACTGGTCATAATAAACTCATTAATTTAATCCATTCGAGTACATCATATGATGTGTCTATAAATCTAGCAATGTTAGTATATTTTTATATTCTTAATTACACATGACGAATTATATATTATTATAATATAAACTTTATTTAGCTCATTGCTATACAAACACAGTATAAAAGTAATATATCTGATATTTTCTTACATCTAATATTACAATCTATTATAAACGTGCATATATCAAAAACTTAACTATTTCTAACTTGCTGTAAATAGTATATCTTTAGGTTATAGAATTTGTTTAAATCGCCATTAATTTATTTTGATAAACTAATTAAATCATTAGTTAATTTGTTAAATGAAGAAAAATGCATTGACCTTGCCGGGATTAATGCAAATATAGAAAAATGCATTATTTTGTCGTTGTGATCTTGTGACGCAGTTGGTTAGCGCAGTTGACGCGAAAGCAAAAGGTCCCGGGTTCAAACCTTGGCAAGGTCAATGCATTTTTCTTCATTTAAAAAATAACTAATAATTTAATTAGTTCATCAAAATATATTAATGGCGATTTAAGCAAAAAACAACCATGTGTAATTAAGAATATATAATAAAAAAGTTACACAAACAAATTTTTTTTTAAAAAAACCTCTAATTATTGATAAATGTGCGATAGGTAAACCCATCATCCAAATCATTGGTACGTGCTTGCGTAGTTTAGACACATTAAGTGTATATGTTGGTGCTAGCGTGTGATGAGAGGCAAGCGTGTTCATTAAACGACTTAAATGAGTTTACACACGAGCCACGCCCGCGTCTCCACACGATATGATACCATGCAATGCATGATGCAGCTTATCCTCCCGTTTAGTTGAAACAGCGAGAGAATTAGTTGCACTGCAATAGACACCGGCAGCTGATTGCGTGAATAAGCTGACAGACTTAAATACCCCCTTACTTATACTTCTTCGCTCATTCCAAACGGCTAATATGAATTGCCTATTGTAAACGGTAAATACGATTGATTTTTTATATTGTAATTTGCTGGACGGTTAAATTTATCATCTCTACATCCTATAGAGACCTTTGTATTAGACTAAAGATATTGAATATATTAAATATGTTAAGTTTTTTCACTCGATAACAACGTATTATAAACAATTACAGGTAACAGTCCAACATTTCTAGATGATTTGTCGTTACGATAAACTAAAAAGACTAAAAGTAGTACTACCAATAATATACTTCACAATGGATTACTTGAATATAAGAAATTGCCGAAATATATTAAAAATTCAAAAATTTAAAAACGTAAGTTAGAAAAAGTTAATATAAGTTAGTAATTCAGTTGATAAATTATAATGTCATCAACTATCATATGTAAATATTATTAAATAAATTTCCTGTAAAAAAGATAATTAAGTTTGATTATTATTATTAGGTATATTATAAAATAATTTCGGCATAGTGGAAAGAGTTTGTGCCACACCCTTTTGAGATAATAAAAGGTTATTAGTTTTTATTAGGTTATGTATTTACAAAGTTGTATTAATATAATGTTAGCAGAATTTATTTTTCGTATTTTTTTGATTTCATTTTGGAATATAACTTTACATACCTCGAAATAAATTACAATCAAAGATTAAAAAAATAATTCCAATTTATTATAGCAAAATAAGTATACAATAGTTCTATGATTATAATAATTCTAATATTTGCACAATAATAAATTCCTATCACATATATCGATATGAAACAATTTATCGATTTGAAAATAAATATTGAAAATGTTCAGTTTATAGTATTGGAATGCTATAAATGAAAAACAATCGTATCAACTACATTGATTTTCAGTTGTTTACGATGTTTTATACTGATATACATACTATAACATACATAAAGTGTACTTTCACAGTGCAATATGCTAGACGCAGTGCGAGTGTAATTCTAAACTCTACGAGCGCTAACGAATAACACAAAACAATACACAGTATTATTTCGTAGTGTTTGTTATAAATTTGCAGAATTATACAAACAGAACAATAGCCAAAAGATCATAGAAACAACGGCTGGTACTAGACAAGTTTGGTTTTAAAATCGGTTTTAACTATAATACTAATTTAAACAGAATGCAACTATCATAAGACCTGGACTAAAAACAAATGAACTAAATGTTTTACAAATACTTTAATTTCCGCTTAATCGCAATGAACTAATATATAATTGGAAAATTGAAATAAATTTGGAAAAATGTATTGACCTCGCCGAGATTCGAACCAGGGACTAATTAAATTAATTCAGAACTTTTAACCTAAAGTAGTTTTATTTTAAAAAGTTCTGAAAGATTTGTTGCTATGTTAATACAATTTTACTTCTACCTCTATTATCAAATATGAATAGTATTTCTATTTTTAATTAAATTTTGACAAAATATTATTAGAAATACGGAAATATTAATAAATAAGAACATTTTTACATAATAAAAGCATTTAATTATCAGTTATTATTTAAAAAAATTGTGTTTAAAATAATATAATTTTGACATAAATATTATTGTTTAATATTATAACAACAATAGCTCAGTTGGTATAAATTGGTAGCTGGGAATCGAACCCTGGATAGCTGGACTCGTAAGTCAGTACGCTAACCATTGTACCAGCAGGACAGAACAATTGAAATAGCACAATATGTCATTTGTCATATATAGTAATATTGTCACACAGTTCATTTAAAATGTATATTTCATATAATAGTAAATAAAATTAAATGGTTTCTATTGTATTTAATCATTGTTATTTTTTAATATCTTTTTACATAATAAAAGCATTTAATTATCAGTTATTATTTAAAAAAATTGTGTTTAAAATAATATAATTTTGACATAAATATTATTGTTTAATATTATAACAACAATAGCTCAGTTGGTATAAATTGGTAGCTGGGAATCGAACCCTGGATAGCTGGACTCGTAAGTCAGTACGCTAACCATTGTACCAGCAGGACAGAACAATTGAAATAGCACAATATGTCATTTGTCATATATAGTAATATTGTCACACAGTCTAAATTATCTTAATAGTAATTTCTCGAAATTTAGCTTGAGAAAGAAGTATTTTGAATATTGCCGATTTCCCATGTTAATCGGCTACATCAACTTATCAAACAAACACCCTGTATATACATATTTATATCTGATATTATAAAATTCAAATAAACTATAATTAAAATTGCTTATGCAATAATTTTAAGTAAACGTCAAAAGTACTTTTGACAAAAATCACTCTTAAAAGTAAGGTGAGAATACGAGGAAAAGGTTTTTTTTTCAATTAATTTTATGATTTAGCACACCAAACTAATTGGAAAAATCAATAATAAATAAATATTTGCTTTTAATCAACAGCATCGACTAGATTTTAACTTCATTATACTATGAACCGAGAATCGTATCATAGTGGTATCACAGTGAATGCTCAAATATGTCAGTTCGTGAACATATTAATCGCTTATCGAACACCATCTCGTTATCTCGACACCAGCAAAACATGCTTGACAAGAATCTAGTAGGTACGCCAGATTTGTGTTCGATCTCGTTGTTTTGCGCTGTGTTCCGGAATCGGCTGCCGATTGGCTATAATAGTCGAAGTGTCGAATACTGTCGCTCGTAATTCGTGTCAGTGATCAGGTGAGACACGCTAGACTTTAATCAGATTGCAGTCGATTTTGATGATGGTTATAAATTATTGAAAGTTTTCATTTTATTCCGTGCAACTGATTACGTTTTCTATAAGATCGATAAAGATCGAAACACCTTGACACCATTTTTGACGTTTGTTTTTGTAATCAACCATAAATTTCTGAATCAAGAAATACATCTTTGATAAATTTTACATTAAATTTTAAATTTAAAAATTCAGTATCATTCAATCATTCAATTTTTTATGACATTTTTCGTAGCTAACTGAACCGAACCGAACAGCAAAATTGACACAAACTTAACCTATAGTACTAAACTGAGTATTATCACTTCATTTTGACATTATTTTGCGAGTGCAGCAGAATCGGTAAGTGGTGAAAAGTATCCAACTCAGTTTGTCGTACCTCAGTTAAGATAAAAAGAATAAGAATTATCTGAGTTGATCTGAGTTTATCTGAAGTGAAGTAAGATCTCAGTAAATTTTAGGTAAAAAGAATACAGATATTGCATACATATAATTCTTAAAAAACACATTGTATACAATAGTTTTCTAAAACACATTGTAAATAATTTTCTTAAACAAATCGTATATAATTGCCTCATACACTGCATCTCCTTAAAATATTACATAAAGTTACGCCATTTGTATATAAAATGCCTAAAAATATCACATTACCAAAAAATAACATGATGTAGCTTTGAAAAAAATAAACGTTTTGTTTTTTCGCAGATATATTGAATTTTGTCTTCTGGAAAAATGTCAAAATCAAATGAAAATGATAAAAATACCTTTCTTACAGCATTCTCGCAGTAAAACCTATTATTTAGCGGTTAGCTACAATTTAATGTGCGCCAACATAATAATATTTGTCACTTTCTACCTTTCTACCCACTCTAGCTACGCCACTGGTAACTGGTTAAGGTTACTTATCATGCATTTTTATTTATGTTTAGTTTCGTTTCATTTAGAACGTTTGAAGAAAAAATGGTATATAACAGTCGGAATAGTTCTTTTCCTCGTAACATAATATACTATTTATAGTAATAACAATTTAAATAAAGTAAATAAAAACTAAAAAAGTACGGTCTTGTCAAAGTTATACTACATAATAAAATATTTTAAGAAAAAAGCATTCATCTTAAAACACCCAAGCAACAACGCCTCGCACTTTACCTATAGTTTTAAAATAAATATAATGAAAATGAGTTTCAGTTAGGAACAATAGAAATATAAAATCCTTAGTGAATAGTGTATATATATGTATTGTTACAGTTAGTCAATCAACATTACAGTACAGAGTACATAGGGGGTCCGTTGAGATCTAGGTTTGAACAATTGTGTGCCGCTTGCGTTATTTTAAGCCCGTAACTAGATATAGAGTGAGAGAGAACTGTGTGCCGCAGGCTAATTTCGAACAGCCAGCCTAACAACACCCCTCCCTCCCCCCTCAAACTCCGTACAAATAAAACACAATGCTTTATATCGAAACCTACACGAAATATTATGCAAATAGAAGACTTTCAACATTTTCCACATATACGTACATTATTTTTCTACAGCGAAATTCATTAAATTCGTTTGCATTTTGCAACTAAACGTTGCAATTATACGAATATGTTTGTATATTATTGAAATGGAACTGGTAATTAGTTAGTAATTAAAAATAATTAGAATAAAGTTTTGATTTCATTGAGGTTTTGGAAGTGTGGCTTTAAAAGTGTCTGTTCTAATTCTGTACTTTCAATGTTATAGTATTTTGTTTTGCCTTAAATCGCCCTTAATTTTAAATGAGGAAAAATGCATTGACCTTGCCGGTGTTTGAATCTGGATCTCGGGTCAAAAGTTAAAATATTTGAATATTCAACGTCACACTCAAGTGTAAGCGGGAATCAAATCCACCAATTACATACATTATTGAATTTCACTGTTTCACACTTTCGACACCGCCATGAAAATGAGCCTTGATAGTTTAGTGATTTTGTTTATACCTATCGCACCTCCATCGAAATTGTGGCATCATTGTTACACCCTATAATCGTATAACTGATATAGTTAGTTATATTGTACTTTTGTACTATTGTACTACTAATTACTGCGTAATATGGTGGCCTGTCCTAGCTTACTTGAAAAACTAAATTTTTCAATTCCAAGACTTTTGTCTCGTTCTATTCTATTAAGTAAGGAATAAATTCAGTAATTCCGTTGATATTAATTTTTTGAAAAAATCTCGAAGGGCTATAGCGATTTTGACTACAGCGAATATTTTCAGCTTATTTTCAGTTTCTTATGTCATTTGTTTTTCATGTTATGACGTTATTGACTTTTTTTTAAATGACAACCTATATTTTTTATTATTGATTTTGGTATTACTTTTTATTCCGTTTCCAACCGTACAACATTTTCAATATGTTACATTTGAAAAAAATTGAGAAAAATAGTCTTAAAATTCAAACATTAAAAATTAATTAAATTGGCAAAATGAATCTACTTATCAGTGTATGAAACAAAAAAACATTAGCTACAACTGTCAGAATTATACAATTTATAAATGTCACAATAAAATAATACTTCCAATTCTGTTTTTCGCTCAATTGTACCATTTTTATTAATAAAGTAGATTTTCTAATTTGGAAAAAGCAAAATAATAACATTTATTTTATTGTGTTATTTATAAATTGCATAAATCTGACAGTTGTAGCTAATGTTTTTTGTTTTATACAACAATAACTAGATTCATTTTGCCAATTTAATTAATTTTTAATATTTAAATTTTAAGACTATTTTTCTCAATTTTTTGCAAATGTAACATATTGAAAATTTTATACGGTTGGAAACGGAATAAAAGATACTACCAAAATCAATAGTAAAAAATATAGGTTGTCATTTAAAAAAAGTCAATGACATCATAACATGAAAAACAAATGACATAAGAAACTGAAAATAAGCTGAAAATATTCGCTGTAATCAAAATCGCTATACCTCTTAGAGATTTTTTTCAAAAAATTAATATCAACGGAATTAATGAATTTATTCCTTACTTAATTTCCACACTGTATAAATTAATTTTCAAAAAAAGTATTTTAAGGTTTTTCTTTTAATTTCATAGAATATACTTTATACCATATTTTTTTTAAAAAAAATACACTTCAAACATTTATTTGCAATTATACCTATATTTGAGAAAAATATATCGAAAAATTTGTATAAGTTTTTTGTTTTAAATAAATAAAAATCCCAACGAGAATATTAATGAATAAAATAATTTATTCATGAAATTTTGCTTAAAACATGATAGCACGTAATCATTAATTTAAACGAAATAAATATATTAAAAAATAGCATTTCTAGTTGAAAAAATACAGAATCTATCTTGTTAATAATATAGTTGAAGCGTTAACATTATAACCAGCATTAAATTAATTCTAAAGCACTTAAGAAAGCAGAAAAAAAGAAAAAAGCAAGAAAGATAAAATGACCATCATCAACGAGGTGTTCATGTTATTCGCACCTGGTTATTTTAATTTATCTACGAACTGGTGCATGTGAGCAGTGAAGAATATTTATTTGCTTCTGCTTCTACATATACATATAAGGTAAACATTTGTTATATGAAAAATTATGACGTGCTTAATTTGATGGTTTCCAAGCAGATGATGTCCATGCGCATGCGTAGGTATATTTAAATTTTAAAATAACTATTATAAGAATTCCAATATGTTTTTTCATTTAATGGAACTTGCGACGAATTATATTATTACTTTATTTTGCATGTCGTATGTTAAAATTTCACCTGAAATTATTACAATCTCCAAAACAAGAAAAAATACAACTTTGGTAAAAAAAATTAGTGCTGACAATATTGGAAAAAATTTGTTCCGGATATCCGAATCAAAAAAATAATCAGATATCCGTAATTATATCCCATTTTAGGATAATTTGAGATCTGGATCTGAAATCCGGATCTTAAATTGTATATATAATTTTTGAAACACATTGCATAATATGATTCTTTAACTACATAGGCCCATATTACGAGTTCGATTTTAAAATTGGTTTTAACTAATAATATCGGTTTTAAGACAACGTAGCTGTCATAAAAACTGGACTAAACAAATGAACTAATACAGCAAAAACCGAGCCTGTAATATCAGCTATTATACCTATATAAAATTCGTTAGACACATTGGCTGATATTACAAGTTCAGTTTTTGGGTGTTTTAGTTCATTTATTTAGTCCCAGCTCTTATGAAAATTACATTGTCTTAAAGTTGATATTGGTTAAAACCAATTTTAAAATAGAACTCGTAATACGGGCCATTGTATATAGCTGAGTAATTTTATTTCTGAGACACATTCTATATTTATATATAAAAATATGTTGCATATACAATTTTCGAAACACATTGTATATATAATTTTGAGGCAAAATACATCTGAGATTCGGATCTGAGGTCCGGATATCCAAAAACCGAATTATCTGAATAATTTTGAATCCGGATCTAAAATTATCCGGATTCGGTTCCCAGCACTAGTAAAAATTAGTTTTATTTCTTATGGTGGTATAATCTGATCAATCCTATAGCGTAACAGAATATTTTGTCTCTTTCTGTTAAATAAAAAAAATGCATAGAAAAACAACAATAGTATATTATGGTATGTTGGTAATAATTATTCGGTTTTTTGTTTAAAAAAATTATTTATTTTGGTGACTAATGTATAGCGAAACTATAATCACCAAAATAAATAATTTTTTGAAACAAAAAACCGAGTAATTATTACGTACATACCATAATGAATTTAAAGTTTCGACAAGAAAGAGAAAAAACAATAGTATATTATATAATTAAGTAAAGAAATAACGGCTGTAAGTCCGAAATAATGAACAATGGTATGTATTTTTATGTATTTTTAGTTAAGTTTCGTTTGAAAAGCTTGAAGAAAAAATAACATATGTCATTCGAATTCGAAGTAGAACGTTCGTTTTATGTTTCGCCGAAATTGTTTAGCTTCGGCCGTAAGTATTTGGGCTCAACAAAACAGAGATAGCTTTCTGCTTCTCGTAACATAATATACTATTATATCAGGATTCAAATATTAGCATAGATTAAAACTATAATAATCTGAAAATAAAAAACCTCATATCACCTCGACCTGGGATAGAACCAGGGTCACTCCACTTGCCTACATACGCAATATAGTAATGTAATATCAATGTTTTAATACGTTTGAAGAAAAAACATTTTGTAAAGCTGCTGTAGCAACTATATATATTCTGTATATCTGTATATTATGATGATTCACTAAGAAATCTTGCTACATAGCAAAAAAATTTCGTACGGAATCTCCGAATTATTATTTAAACCGATCGCTATTTTTAACGGAAACGATACAGAATACACCCGTAGGACTGTGTAGTATTCACACTGTAAAAAAAAATTGGTAATTTTACATAAAAATCGATTTACACCAGTTTAATATGTAAATATACAGATGTCACAGAATATTTTTTACATAATATAAATATAAAATTTGTATTTTTTATGAAAGTTTACTTACTTATTCGGTAAAAATCATATATTAATTATTTTAGTTAAAATTATAAAATTATATTATTTTTACAGAAAATTTATGTAAGCCATCGATTTTGCTGAAATAATATGTAATTTTTTACTATGGTTTTTATGTAAAATGGCAATTGTTTTTTACAGTGTAGATAAAATTGCAAAATTGCCAAAAAATATGGAGATGTATAATCGAAGCGAAAAGTGATGTTAATACCCTATGAGCAAATATAGTGGTATGTAAGACAATAATAACAGTCAGAATCTGAAAGCACCTTTCCATTCCACCTACACCTATATATATATATATATATATATATATATATATATATATATATATATATATACCGAGTATAGGTATAGGTACATATAAAGAGTGGAACGGAAAAACAGCTCAAGGCCCCGCGCGCGATAACCGTGATATCTCAAAGGGATCCCACATCACGAATTATATATACCATGCCATGGGAGAAAACAGTCTCTCACGTACTCATACACACGTTTACGTTCGCATATGTATATATGTATATAGGTAAAAGTCAAAACACATACAAATATAAGTCCAGTTCGAGCTGAATTATGATTGTCCTTTTTTTGTTTGTTTGCAAAACATAATACTGCCTGGTTTACTTGAAAGGACATTCTAGTTTTATTGTAACTATTTAGGTAGTTGGTATAATTGACTAAGCCCTGTATGCTGAAACATTTTCATTAAGGGGGTATTTCCGTTTGTAGCATCGATTTTTCAGGTGTTTTTCAACTTTTTTTGGGAACTTCTACAACAAATACAGTAAACAACAATTTTTTTTCCAAAAAATTCAAAATTTCACTTAATACAAGATGGGTAAACCCATATATAAACTACTTTGACATTTCTCCGAAAGTTGGCAACACTGTATTTTAATAATATTATAATTTATGTGGGCACTAGGAGAAACTTTTCTGAAAATTTGATCAAAATCGAATAAATAATGTAGCCACAATGAATTTTTAAAAAATTTTAAAAAACACCTAAAAAAAATCGATGCTGCACACGGGAATACCACCTTAAATAAAATAGTTCCAAGTAGTAGGAATAAAAGAGCATGTATGAAAAGAATTATGAATGTGGATGAAGCGAAAGTTGCTTGTCTGGATAGGAATGTTTGGAGACGACACCCTTTTGGGTACATGGCGTGATTGTGTATGTATGTAAAATTAAAATTCCTGGAATCATTCCGTAAGAAATCGTTCTATGTATATGGCAACAAAATTTCTTAAGAGATTTCCATTTCAACGAACCGTTATATGTAACGAAAATTTTTCAGCATGGGGGGGGGGGGTGTTTAAAACAATTTTTAAAATTAATATATACAAAAATAAAACAACTTTAAATTATAGTACTGTGTTAATATTTATTAATAACCGACGTACATTTTCATCAAAAAATTGATACAAATAACATTTATAGTAAATAAACAGAATATAGAAAGAAGTTACTAGCTAATTATGTTTGGTTTATTTACTATAAATACTAGTATCTTTTTTCCAGATGAAAATGTACGATGAGTTCGTCGAAACGTCGATTATTAATAAATATTAATGCCTATAACCTAAAGTAGTTTTATATAATGAGTTCTGAAAGATTTTTTTACTAAGTATGTTAAATTTATAGAAATAAAAGTACTATCACATGTACCTAATATTTTGGAATCAGCAACTATAATGTTACCTACTCGCCAAAAATAATTAATTATATATTTTATGATATTGTATGTTACTAATGTTAATCAATTCTGTGTAAATTTTTTTTTAATAAAGTATATGTATTTAAATTTAAAAAAAATCTGTTTTATATTTCCTCTTCTGTAACCCAAATATAGAATTACTATATTGCGATATTTCTTGTATTTTAAAATGTACTATAAAAATTCAAAAAAATAATAATAATAAGGAATAAAAATTTATAAAGAAAAAAAAACATGAATCACTGTGCAGGGAGTGAGTTAAATAAAATTAATAATTTATAAATTTTATGATCTAGTTATTTAATTGTCAACAATGTAGTAACGTGTTTCTATGTTCTGTTATTTACTGTAAATGTCATTTGTATCATTTATCCTGATAAAGAGGGACGTTGAGTTTCGTCAAAACGTCGATTTTAAATGATTATTAATACAGAACTTTAACCTAAAGCAGTTTTATTTTAATATGAGTACTGAAAGATTTTTTTACTGTTATAAAAAATCAAGTATAGGTACAGTAATAATTGTACTTAAGTACTTTTAAAACTACAGTAATTGTACTTAAATATAGGTTTTTAACTTAGTATATGTACTTGTCAAAAATCCCAAGTTTGAATAACGAAAGTGCACGCCGCGCCGGTTACGGATTATCGAATTATAAAGGTCTTGAAATATATTTTCGTTTATTCTATGGTATATTTTTAAAATTGGTTGACACAGCAATTTTAAATGTAAACTTGAAATTAATATTGTATTGTCTTATCCATAAATATGTGGAAAACATAGTTTTATTGTTAGCTGTAACTTAGATAATAATAAATATATACAAATATGTACCCGTACTTGTACTTAAGTACATTTTTTTCTGTACTTGAGCCCAGCTTTGGTTTTATATACATGAAGCAGTACAAATATGTTCCCATCGAAAATCAAATCCATTGTGTATAAATCATTTATAATTAAAAAAAATATTTGATCTTCTTTTGTAAATAAATCAAAAAGGCATTATTCTATTAAAATCTAATGATAGAATAAAATGCTGCATCATCTTAAAGCATTATCTATCAGAAATGTCCGCTAACTTAAAACGATTTATGCATGTTTTGAAAATGAGAAACGTCTCTTTAATACTGTTATCGTTCCATATTCTTCACGCAGGACGTACATGAATAGAGAGAAAGAAGTTAAGACTTAATGATGAATGTATGTGGAAGGTGAAGGGTCCAAATCGTATATTATTTATACTCATTAATGTTATGCAGCGCTGTTCGTAATGATTCAAAGACTTACAGCGCCGCGCACAATTCATCTTCAAAGTGATATCTTTGTATACGTAATATTTTGTACTCCGTATAGTTTATTGCGGCTGGTATTTAATTACGATCATTTTGTAAATATGCACGCATTAGTTGCTCATTTTAACTACACAGTAAAAAAAGTTGCCATTTTATAAAAACCATAGCAAAAAAATTACAAATTATTTCAGCAAAATGATGGTTTAGATAAATTTTCTATAAAAATAATATAATTTCGGTGTTTTACGTAAAAATGATTAATTTACCATATAATATATGTTTTTTTTTTATCGAAAAAGTTAGTAATTACTCACATAAAATATACGTATAATTTAATATTATACGCTATGTGTAATTAAGAATATAATATATAGTAACATTGCTTAAAGGATAGGCCAATATGCAGAAAATGTGGAGAGGCATTCGAAACACTTCTACACTGATTTGCGACTGTGACACTCTAGCTCAAAAAAGGAAAAAACAAGTTTGGACTAGACGAGATAGAGAGAGAGACTCAGTGCATAAATAGTCGTAGACCAAGTTACTGGATTTCATAAGAGAGACAGGACTTTTTTCATGAGATAGATCAAAGGGACAGTACAATGGGCCACTTGGCCGCAGTGCTCTGGGACTCAATGATACCAACCTTATGCATAGATATATAGAACAATGCTAGATTTATAGATACATCATGTGAAGTACTTGACTAGATTAAATTCATGAGTTTATCATGACCAGTCAAAATATATATAAAATGCATTACCTTGTCGTTGGGATGTTGTGGCGCAATTGGTTAGCGCATTTGCAGCGAAAGCAGAAGATCTTGGGTTTAAACCCCGGCAAGGTCAATACATGTTTCTTCATTAAAAAATTAACTAATGATTTAATTAGTTCATCAAAATAAATTAATGGTTGCATAATGCTTGTTGAAAAACATATTATTTTAAAATAAAAAAGCTTTAGGATTAATTTCTGCATAATTTTAATTAAAAATCGACGTTTCGATATACTCTACGTAATATCATCAGCAGGAAAAATTATACAAATGATATATACAATAATAAATAAATAATATTTTATCATTTGTAATTGGCCTGAAGACGATTTTTATAACTGAAACTAGTCGCCAGAAATCAATAAAAATTCTATAATAAATTGAATAAATAATTTTTTCACAACCTTTATTTTTACTTCTAATATTATATGAATTCCACTGGTGTATCATGGATATTTTACATTTAAGAATAACTTATATTAAAAATGTGATTTTCTCCACAATTTAGTGAACCTATGACGATATTTTTTAACAAATTAACTTATAATACAATTTTAATTTTACTTAACCTATCAAGATTTCATGTGACAAAGAAATGAAAAAAATATGCTGAAAATGGCTCGTGATTAGCGGCCGAAACGTCCAAAATAAAAAAACATACAATTTACTTAATGATCCATTATTGCCTACAAGTTTTCCTAAAAAATTAAATAAATTAAAAAAAGAGGAGAGAAAGAGAGAGAGAGAGAGTGATCAACTAACTTGGTGAGTGTTTCGAGTGAGGAGGTGTATATAGTTCCGCCGACATCAATGTGAACGGGTGCCGTGTATCGGGAGGCGGCTGCAACACACGGTATTCCGGTGATTTTGTGATTGTAGGTGACTGCTGAAGCGGGCGGTGTCGGCGACGATGAATTGTTCGACATCGTCGGCGAGGTGGCTGGCGAACTGTGAGGTGAAAGCAATCTGAAACACACACACAACATTGTTTTCATTTAGTACAGTCATTTACCTAGGAAATTGCAGAGTTTTTCTTGATTCTATGATACATATACATAACAATTACGCCATGTATCCAAATCCACTATCCTAAAATCAGCTTCATCCACATTCATACTCTGTTACACACATGGCTCTTCTATTCCTAATCACTTTCTCAATCGTACCACTCCACGTTCATCGGACGTCCACGCAAACGTATTACCACTCGGAATAGATAGCTTTTTTTTGTGTTTCGTCCAGATTGCTTAGCAGCTCGGCTTTGCCACTGCCACAAATATCTGGGCTCAACACAATAATCACAACTTTTTACTCCTCGTAACATAATATATTATTTTATAGTATTAAATTATTAGTTAATTTTTAAATGAAGAAAAATGCATTGACCTTACCGGGGTTTGAATCTGGGACGTTTTGCTTTTGCAGCAACTGCGCTAACCAATCACAAGGTAAATGCATTTTTCTATATTTTTGACTGGTCATGATAAACTAATGAATTTAATCTACTCAAATACATCACATGATATGTCTATAAATCTAACAATGATAGTATATATTATATTCTAAATTACACATGGCATATTATATATTAGGTTAATGCATTTTTCTTCATTTAAAAAAAAAAAACTAATGATTTAATTAGTTTATCAAAATAAATTAATGGCAATTTAAGCAAAAAACAAAACCCTAATATATAATACGCTATGCGTAATTAGGAATATAAATATAGAATATATTATTGTTTTCAATGTTTTCTATATTATTAATCTACGTGTAAATTTTTTTTAAATCATGCAACAACTTCATTATCAACGCCAGGAACAATTTACTATATCGCACGATTTATTGACGCGCAAATTTCTCACATATCTCTCTCTGTTTCTCTCTCTCTCTCTCCAATAATTTTTTTCAAAAAAATTAAATCACCCTAATACCACACACACACATATATATATGTATAACGAAAACGGTTGAGATCTTCGTTCGCGGGCATATCACACGGCCGTCGCGCAGTCGAGAATTTGAAAAATCCTCCGGAGGCAGCGGCGGCGGGCAGCCGGGGCGTGCTGCGTTGGCTTGTGAGTGTGAGTTGAGTAGTGCTGGGGGCGGCGATGGTCTGGCTGCGATACGTTGCCGCCGTCGGCGCTCACGCGCACCGCCCCCACGCTCGAGAGTCGGCCGGTCGCGGCCGGACGGCAGCCGCGGGCATGCACGAGCCCGATCACCCCCGCCCGACGCTGTTCTAAATCACACCGAGATTGTCGAATCATGTACGCCTTGCGCTTTGGATTGGATTGGAGTTGGTTTTTATTAGTGCTGTCAATACTTGAAAAGATCCGGATCCAATATTCGGAGCTTGGATACGTATTTGAGATTCGGTTTTGAAATTCGGATTTGAGATCCGGATTTGAGATTCTGATTTGAGATCTAGATTCGAGATTATTAAGTACTGCATAAATTCAGTAATTCCGTTGATATTAATTTTTTGGAAAAATTCTCGAAGAGGTATAGCGATTTTGACTAAAGCGAATATTTTTCAGCCTACTTGATATTGGAACAAAAATAACATCGAGTGTAAAACATTCATGCGCTACTACATTAAAATGTTAGTTTGCTTTTTGATAGGGAAAGAACTGAATTTTTAAGAAAAACGAAATACTATCGTAAAAAGAATGTTTTTAAGATCTCAATAATAAAAAAAAAATATGGCATCCCATTAAAAAAAAAAGTTGAAAGTCGCCATTTTGAAATAATTCGTCCAATTGAAAATCTAAAATCACCATCGTGTAGAGAATGTCTTGAAACATATTACTGCCAAATATTTTGAAAGTAGTACCCATAATGTGGCTAAAAAAAAAATAAGGCGCTTACTCTGAAACAGGCTGTATATATATACAGGATGATTTATTAGTAATTGGAAATATTTTAACTGGAGTATCCTGGCCTCAGAATATAAAGATTTAACGCAAATCACTTAGATAAAATGTGGCTCCTTACTGAGCTACAGGGTGTTTTATTTAAAAATTTAAAAACGATTTTTGGCCAGTACTTTAAAACTATTTGACGTATCCTCATAATACTTGGCAGAAAGTGTAGGTACCGTACACCATACAAAATTATGTTAAATAAAAGTTTCTGGCTACTGCCAGTGGCGTACAACAGGGGCAAATGAGAGGTTGATCCTTCCTAAATTCTACGCCACTGGCGGAATTGATATTTTAGCACAATTTTTCGATTCTCCAATACTTTATGTGTAAAAAACATACTCTTCCTTCGTAACGATAAAGTCACTATTTTTCGATATATTTAAAGTTAAACATAAAGATGCACTCTTGGGATTTTTTCAAAATTTGCTCAAAAATATCTGAAAAAATTCAGTAAAATAGAGAAAAAAATTAGCTACATAATAACTAAGTAAGTTTTTTCTCTAGCTCATTCTGGTTTGGCAGGAAAAATTATTGAAAATTAATATTTTTTGCATTTTAATATTAATTTTAATATCAATTTTCACTGGCAGAAACTTTTATTTAACATAATTTAGTATGGTGTACGTCAAATAGTTTTAAAGTACTGGGCAAAAATCGTTTTTAAATTTTTAAGTAAGGAGCCATATTTTATCTAAGTGATTTGCGTTAAATCTTCATATTCTGAGCCCTGGATACTCCAGTTAAAATATTTCCAATTACTAATACATCACCCTGTATATATATATATATATATATATATGTCACAATAAAATAAGTGTTATTATTATTTTGATCTTTCTCTGTTTTTCGCTCAATTGTACAATTTTTATTAATAAAATAGTTTTTTCTAATTTAGAAAAAACAAAATAATTTGTTTGTTTATTAATAAATTATTACAGAACTTGAACCTGGAGCCATTTTTATTCGAATATGAATTCTAAAAGATTTTTTCTATGTAATAATATCTTTTACACTTTTCAATCTACGAATTTAAACTTTCACGACCAGTATTCACGGAATTTATAGAATTTTCTCAGCTGGTGATCAATATATCCTCTTCCCAGATGTTTCGCCATACACCATCCACAGTCCGCGTCATCAAGGACGGTGGAGGAGATGAAATAACCAGAATCGAACAATGACTTGTCAAAACCTCTATAACGGAAACTGAAGGTACAGTCCGATTGGAAAGGATGAGCCATCCAGGCTAGTCTAATTGGTCAATGGCGTAACGACAGCTGTAGAGAATGGGGTAGGGGTGAGGAGAGATTGCGGATTATGTATTTTATTAATAATTACCAACTTCAAATTACAAAAATACTTAAACGCTTTGTATTGGGTTGGTGCATATTTGTCAGGCATTTTGTAGACGGGTTATTTGATAATAAAAATTGCTATTGTTGAATTTGTATGTTTCTTTTTTCATAATAAATATTGTTTAAAAACGCCTGATAATTATGCACCAGCTCTATAATATTTGAATGTAATGAATACGGTTAATATTCGAAACTCAGTACGCATTCATGGCAGAGTACAAGTACAACTTGAAGTAGGCAAAAAATACACATTTGCTTTCAGAAAACGTTACCATTCGCCTGTATACATAAGTTGATATACATAAATTAATATAATTACTTTACAAATTTCTTTTGAAATCACAATAAGGCAATAATAATACAATTACAATATTATATGTATATAATGTATATACATGAAACTTTAATTAACAAATAAACAAACAAATCGTGAAATATACCGATTTTAAACTTACATATTTAGTTTAGAGCGTAAACCTATTGAGTATAATAATAATTCTAGCCCGCAAACATATACAACAAATAATATGCAATTATTTACTCTAAACTGTTCGTATTTCCTTCTCTCTCTCTCTCTCTCTCTCTCTCTCTCCCTCTCTCTTTGACTGTCTAGTCTATATAGGAATAGCAACAAACAATCTGTTGAAAATTAAGTGCTAAACACGACCCCATTGTTTTACTCCGCTCATAATTCATAATATCACGTGATTACGATCGTGGTGACGTCATCGCCAGAGACCAAACCTAAGCCATTCGAAGCAAAGCATACAATCCGGATTGTAGACTATATATAGGTATATATATAAAATCCGGGCAGACGGAAAAACTTCATGGAGAGAAATATATAAGCGCGAGAACGTCTCGGCGTTTTATGCCGCGGGAACTAGAAATATTTTGTGCGCTAGTCGTACATTCTTAATGTCTTTTTAACACCTTTTTATTAACTAGCTTTTTTGTTTATCTGTTTGTTTATTATTTGTTTGTCTGTTCGGTACAAATTTTACAATCAATTTTAAACTAACTCCCCGATGAGCTAGTGACATGAAACTTTAAACATAGCTTGGAAGTGGATATCAATGTAATATTAACTAATTAATTAATAATATTAGAAATATTACTTAATTTTTATCTTGTGTCATATTCACGAATTCCGTACATTCGTGTATTAGCAATTTTTTTTTTTCAAAATACTGAAACTACAGAAAGCAACTACAGAAAATACAGGAACACTCACACAAGACTAAAAAGCAGAAAATAATTATTGAAATAAAAACAAAATTTTTATATATTACGTTTCTAAAACGGATTAAAAAGTATAAAATAGTTTCTCCTAGCCCCATACAAATTTATAACCCCATAGAGATTGTCTTGATCCCATACAGATTGCCCTGAAAATTTGTGATTGCAAATTTTTAATAGCTATAACAGTACTATATAGAAATATAAAAGAAGTAAAACAAATCATTACAAAATATTCTACATAAATTTATTGTTATTGATAAGTTGATTTAACATAAATCATAAATTTATAATGACAACATATTTATTGTAAATAGAAAATATGAATAGACAAGCAGACAACATATGTATATGTCGTTCGTAATAAAACAATATTTGTTCTACATATACGCGTGCTCAATATGTATTGTTTGTATGACAAGTCTAATATCAATTGATTGCAAACTATACTATACCCTACCTTTAAAAACGAGAACATGACAAGATAGAGAAGAATATAAACTAGAATTTCTCTGACAGTTTTGATTTATAAACAAGACGCAACAAATGCATTCGACACAATATTACGATAAAAGTCATGTTTATTTATTTAATATTGTACGCTGATATAATGGAATAAGATTGAATACTTATAAATATTTCTTAAACTCTCAGAATATAAGATTAAACTTACACAGAAAAAGAATAACTTTTTTTTTATCTTATCTTTGAGAAACGCCAATTTTAAATAAAAATATTATTTCTGGTATTAAGGTCACTTTACACGGTAATACTTTGTTAATAATTTATAAATAATTATTTGAAATAAATCAATGAATAAATATTTGGAATTGATTTATTTTTACTAAATATTTAAGACAGATTTGTGAGAACATGTGCATTCATGTCATCCTACCACTGTTACCGACTGACAGCTTTATATTACCAGTCAGCTATTCCTCACCCTAAAGGTCACTTTAAAGGGTAAAATTTGATAATTTATAAAAAATATTTGAAATAAATCATGAATAATTGATTTGTTTTCACTAAATATTTAGGACACATTTGTGAGGACATATGCATTCATATCATCTACCACTGCTACCAACTGACAGCATGCTAACATTGCCAACTGACAGTCCTCACATGCTCTGTTCCAAATAAATCAATTTCAAATATTTATCCATGATTTATTTCAAATATTTGTTAAAATGGTTCCGGACGTCTTGAGCGAATGCCTAATGAACGTTTGATTAAAAAAAGTATATGAATAATTTTGAAGCTATACTTTTGCATGGATGTCCGATGAGTAGTTGAAGTGGTATGATTGAGAGAGTGGCTTGCATGAGCGAAAGTTTTCAAGTAGTAGGAATAGAAGAGCATGTATAATAATTTATATAAAGCTAAAGTTGCTTGTCTGAATAGGGATATTTGGAATAAACTGATTTCCAGATAGGGGAAAGAGTTTGTGCCACACCCGTTTGGGTACATGGCGTGATTGTGTATGTATATATATATAAATGTATATTTTTCATAAATTATTCACAAATTATTACCATCTAATGTGGCCGTTAAACAAACTTTCTGCCACTAAACTGATATCGGCTGTATCTGAGTGGTTTGGAACTCACTATAAGCTGCAAGTCCTTTGCTTCTATGTGATCTAACGACCTACATCATTAGTATTTTAAATACTAGTATTAAAAATACTTTTTTAATAAGTATTTAGTGTATTTAGAGCATAAAGTATTTGTAAATTGAAATACTTTAAAGCATTTAAAATTCTAAAAAAGTATTACAAATACTATAAAGGTACAGGTATATATATTTACGGAGCAGAAACTGACATTCAATCACCCAGCCCTGAAGTTGCCATCTACGATATATGACGATTATATTTAATTTAGCATAAGCGACATAAGATAAAGTAAATAATCAGCTGATTTAATATATTTAGTACAATAATATAAAAAAAAAACAGATTATTTTTATACATTTATTCTTAATCAAGTTTACCTAATACATTGTTTGTTATTTTTGTATAATACTATATTTTTTAAACAATATGTTAAATATATGAAAATTTCAATATAATTTCAATACATTTTTGTATTATTCAAATATAATAAAATATAAATTAATATACAATATTTCCATTACAATATTACCATACTTGCTAATATTATTTTAATTGTAAAAAATTTTAAATGCAAATTATTATAAGCAGAATAATGTTAATTCTGTGGGCATTATCTTTAATTTTATTTTTAATTTAGGTAATACTCGTATGTACATACTATGTTTATAATATTCTGAAATTGAATTTTGATAAATTTCTTAAAGACTATATACTTTTAACAGACCAGGGTATTTAATTATTTAATTTTTATTTAAATTTTATATTTGATTTTGCGCAGAGCTGGATAATATTTACAAAAAAAAGTATTTTATGTTTTATATAATTTAAAATACTTTAGTATTTTAAATACTAGTATTTATATACTTATTTAATAATTTGATTTATTATAAATTTTGACATTCTTTAACTTTTCAAAATAATCGGATACTAGCTGCTAAAATAAAATTGTGTCAAATGTAAATTTGTACGAGCTGTCCCAAAAACCAGAAAAAGTAATTAAAAATTTTCAAAACTAAGCATTGTCCAAACACGACATTCAAATACGCAAAACCAACTTAACAACAAACACTCTATGTACACTGACAACATCGCTAACAACGCCAAAATAATAATAAAAAAAAAGAACGCCAACAATTTTTATCTACGCATGTTTTGTTTGAGAACCGAGCACTCTGTGTGAACTTTACACTTCGTGACACATATCACATTTTAAATCGTTCCAGTTCTGTATATACACTCTAAAAAAAATTATGTAAATTTACCTACAAGCCATGAGACACTATGATGTCCAATATTTCTAGATATAATTACTCAACTGCTGTATTTGTAACATAATTGTTTAAAAATACATAATATCAGAACTATTACAAACATTTGTAATATGATTATTACCAACGGAATGGAAAATTACATATTTATGTAATACTAGTTTTTTTTTTTTTAGTAAAGTCTCTTTTAGTAAATTTACAGAACTTCAGTAAATTTGCTGTCGGAAATTTTCCATAAATAGATCAAATTTATTTAGTTCTGTAACATTATTGTTGGTATAATTACATACATTTATAAATTATATATATATATATATAAGATGTGTTTTAGAATTATTACAGATATTAATATGCAAGCTGTAATTTTACATAATTTAAGAAGTTATACCAATAATATGTAATTCTATATTAAGTATGTGATGCAATTTGCAAAAAGTAAGCAATTTTACATACTTATTAGGTCACTTTTTTAATTACAAACCGTGAGACACTATGATGCCCAATATTTTTAGATATAATTACTCAACTGCTGTAATTTTACATAATTATTTAAAAATATATAATATTAGAACTATTACAAACATTATGTAATATGATATTATCAACGGGATGGAAAAGTATATATGTATGTAGTATTACAGTTTTCTGGTAAAGACTCTTTTAGTAAATTTACAGAACTTCAGTAAGTTTGTTGTCGGGAATTTTTCATAAATAAATCAAATTTGTTTTAGTTCTGTAACATTATTGTTGGTACAATTACATACATTTGGAAATTTACATAAAGGATGTATTTTACAATTATTACAGATATTAATTGCAAGCTGTAATTTTACATAATTTAAGAAGTTATACCAAAAATATATTATTCCACTTTAGGTATGTGATGCAATTTGCAAAAAGTAAGCAATTTTACATACTTATTGGGTCATTTTCACTTATTTTATGTGATTAATTATAAATTATGTAGAAATTACAGAATTTTGAGGTAGAAATACAGAATATTTATAGTAAAATGAAATTACAGATTTTTTTATAGTAAAATTTTACCATTATTTTTCGCTAATTTTTTTACAGTGTATATAATGTCATCGTGTAAAACGCCTTAGGCGAAACATGGCCTACCATACCGCACCTCGCATTTCCCCTCGCCATTCATCCCGGTTTGCCTTGTCGCTTAAGCGAGTCGCGACTGTGTGTGTCCACTAAAATAAATATCGAAATAATTCGAGTTCGGTAACTTTTTAGCTTTTCGAATGTACTCGTATATTTTTGCAGATTTACATTGCATGTTTATCGTATATACACATATACAATTAATATAGGTTATTTATTTTACCTCTCTGCTTTTCGATTTTTTTGATTTTTGTAACTAGATTTGTGGTTTTTACAATTTTGTTTGTAGAGTATAGTATAACAAGTTAACAAAACTGTGCCTAGGGTATTTTAACAGGCGAGACAATATAACTAAATTCAGTGAATTTTGGTAGTGATGGGACCAAAGCCGAATAATTATTCGGTGTTTGGTCATTTTTTTTTTAATTATTCGGTCGAATATTTGGTATTAAAACCATACCAAATATTCGGTTTTAAAAAAAATAGATGAAGTACTACGCTTTTAACATTAACACTTTTTCATTTACTTGCTTTCTTTCCTGTTTGTCTGTTCGGTATAAATTTTGCTATCAATTTTAACCGTTTAAGTGCCACGGGTTTTTGCTGTTTCCCCGTCCAAAAGTTCCAAGAAGCGCTTTTGTGCTTGTCTTATTTCCAATTCTACAATATTTAGTTCATTATTTTATTATAGTAATCATTGTTTATAAAAATAAAAAGGTTTACACCTAAAAGTGTAATATTACTCCAATTTTATTTTTATTTAAAACGAAACGGTATCCGTAAAAAGTGGCGCATCTACAGAAACCGAGCTTGCTAGAGCGCTGTCACTTTCTGAGAGTAACAGAAGATCGCAAAATCGCTGCTTGGCACTCAAACGGTTAAACTAACTTCCCAATGGAGCTAGAGATTTGAAATTGTAGCTCAGAACTGACTGACAATGCAATATTAACTATTTAATTAATTATAATTATATAATTATAATTACTAAAATTATAATTAATTAAATTAATTAATTAGATTAAAGTTAAAGTTAAACAAGTAAAAAATAATTATTTAAATAAAAAATAATAATATACTACGTTTTTAATACGGCCTAAAAAGTAAAAAATTAATTTTCCTAGCCCCATACAGATTTATAACCCCATAGAGAAAAAGGTGGGGCGCAATGCAGTAAATAACAGTACGGATTGTAGGGAGTAGTTGTCGTTGCCCCACGTTTTTTTGTATGGGAGTTATAAATCTGTATGGGGTTGAAAGAAATTATTTTATACTTTTTAGTCCGTGTTAAAAACGTGATGTATTTTAATTTTTTTAATTTAAATAATTATTTAAAAATATTTCACGTCATGTTAGTAACGCTTAGCCAAAATTAACTTAATGGCGTTTTTCTCGAAACCATGGCCCGTATTCTCACCTCATTTTTAAAGTGATTTTGGTCAAAAGTATACTTGACTTTACTTAAAATTACTTATTAAGCAATTTTAATTAGTTTATTTAAATTTTATATCACTAGATACTAAAAAAATATATCAAAAAAAAAAATAGAAACACTGTTTTATATTTGATAAGAGAAAGAAGTAAAACCTTATTTTAAAGCAAAAAATAAAAACACTTTTTCATAAACAAAAGAGGTGGAATCTCGGAAACTATCCATCCGATTAACTTCGCTTTAAGACGTAATTATAGAGAATTAAATTCTCTATAATTACGTTTTCTCTTATCAATCTACTGTTAAGATCCATCTCAATATTAACAGTAGATTGATAAGAGAAACAATAGAAATTTATAAACAAAAAAAAATATTTGTAACATCAATCTGTGTAAAGACAGTGATTTCAATAAAATTGGACATCCTTAAATTAAAGATTTATAAATTTGGGATATAGTTACATATTTTGTTACATCTAGTAACTTGTTTCTGTGTTCTATATTTCTGTTTATTGTACTGTAAATGTCATTTGTATCATTTTTTCTGATAAAGACGCACGTTAAATACGTCGATTATTAATAAATATTAGGAGTAATACAGAACTACAACCTAAAGCGGTTTTATTTTAATGTAATGAGTTCAAAAAAAAGATTTTATTTTTGATATGTTAAAATTAATATCATATTCAGAAAAAAAAAACAATTTATTTTATATTTTACGTACACTGTAAAAAAGTTGCCATTTTACATAAAAAAACATAGTAAAAAATTACATATTATTTCAGCAAAACCGATGGTTTACATTACATAATGTAAAAAATAATATAATTTTGAAATTTCAAGTAAAATAATTAATTTACCATATTATATATAATATATTTTTATATATGTATATGAAAAAGTAAGTAAATTTACATAAAATATACGTATTTTATATTTATATAATGTAAAAAATTTTCTGTGATATCACTGATATCCATAAATATACATATTAAACTGGTGTAAATCATTTGCTCCAGATTTCTAGGTAACATTACCGAATTTTTTTTTACAGTGTATATTCTTATACTTATTAGTACACTTCCGTATTGCTTCATTTTAATTTATTTATTCATATTTCAATTAACCTCTAAATTCGTAGACACTCGATATATTTAGCTTATAATTTCTCTTTTTCTATATAATTTTTCTCTTACTTTAATGTAACAGTAGCTTTAATGGATTATTGTTAATTTATATGTAACAAATGAATTAGTTGTTTGCACATATAATATATATATATATATATATATATATTGTAGTAAGTGATGGCCAAGAAATAAAACACTAGACATAAGATATTAGTTGATTTATTGTTGTAGTGAAATTTAACATGTCGCGCCATTAAACGCACACCTCGCCAGCTTGCTTCACTCTGACACACACACTGTATTACCGACCAGGAACCACCATCATGCCACCTAGCTCGCAACTATAACATCGCGGTAAATTCAAATTTAAATGTTTAGCGCTATAGTTCGGCCTTCCTGACACAATGATTGCCCCTAATCATCTGTAGGTTAACAGCAAAATTCGTATATCATTGGAACACTTAACATAAATGGTTCACACATAACTAATACATGAATTCGGTTGTTAAGACATAAGTACATAAATAATCTAAGTATACATAAATACATAAATTTGTTGATAAAGACATAAGTTCATAAATGATTCATAAAATCTTAAAATACATAAGGTTGGTCATAATTTTTTTCTTAACCATAAGTTATACATAAGATAATAAGTAACATAACTAAAGTAAAATATATTCATAACAATTTGAATTCGATTAAATATGTTCCTTCCAAAGTTTCATGTTTTCCGGAGAACATATTCCTTCGAATGGTTTTTGAGTCAACTGATGTTCTTCAGGATCCGTAATTACATAACGATCATTGTCTAGAACTTTTCTAATTACATAAGGACCACGGTATTTCGGCAATAATTTTTTATTCACTCCTGGAGTAACATCGACATTTTTGATCATAACATAATCTCCAATTTTATATTCATACGGCTGTTTGTGATGTTGATCATAATAATTTTTATTACGATTAGCAGTATATTGTATTTGTTTAGAAGCATCATCCCGCATTTGAATTAAATCACGATCAACGTCTTGTTGGTCTAATAAAGCTTGGCTTAAATCATCTTTAATTTTACCGATCTGGTTTATTCCGAATAAGAGTTGTGCGGGGGTTGTTCCAATCGAACGGTTTACAGTGTTATTTAACGCGTACTCTATATCGCTTAAAGTGGTATTCCATGTGGATAAACTGTTAGATAATTTACTTAACATTGGCGTCAGACTTCGATTTATTCTTTCGATTTGACCATTAGCATGTGGGGTTGCACTAGCAATAGCAATATGCTGAATATTTTCATTGTTTAAGAATTCTTTAAATTTGTCGGACATAAACGAACTACCTCTATCCGAAATAATTTTCCTCGGTTTACTATAATGGTTAAAATAACTTTTTAAATGCGTAATTACTTCATCGACTTTAGTACTAGTTGTGGCATAAAGTTTAACAAATTTAGTAAAAGAATCTATAACCTCAAAAATGTATTTATAACGATGATTCGTTTTTTCTAAGGGACCATAATGATCTACATGAAGACAATAAAATGGTTGTTTTCCTTTATCATGACAATGTAATCTACCTTCACCTTTATTAGCTATTGTAGAATAAGTAATGCATTTCAAACATTGAGAAATATAATTTTGCACTTTTCTCTTAATATCAGGGAACCAATAAACACGCATGAGATATTCTACGGTTTTATTTGTTCCTTGATGAGCGATCTCGTCATGGGCAACATTAATAACATTATTTATCATTGATTTCGGTACATAAAATAATAATTTGTTTTTTGTTTTCCGATAAACTAATCCGTTTTGCAATTCAAAATTTTTATCTTCTCGATGTTCTAAATCGTTCTTAATTTTGACAATATCAAGATCTAAATTTTGTAAGATAGCTAAATTTCGCTCAAAGCTATTTTCCGTAATAACAAGTACTGCAAATTGTCTACTTAACGCATCCGCATGCTGCATACGTTCCGCCGATCTATGTTCCAAAGTATAATTGTAATTCCTCAAAATTAACGACCAACGTAAAATTCGCGGATTGATTTCCTTGCGTTCTAACGTTAGTTTAAGGCTATTACAATCAGTTACGATTTTAAATGGAATTCCTTGTAGATAAATTCTAAAACGTTCTAAAGAATAAATTATTGCTAAAGTTTCTAGCTCAAAACTATGATAGTTTGCTTCAGCTTTTGAAGTACGTTTACTGAAATAACAAACAGGATGAAATTTACCATCGGTTTGTTTTTGCATCAGAACAGATCCATAACCGTGCTTACTCGCGTCACAATGTAACTCGGTATCGGTCGTATGAGAATAAACAGCTAAAACTGGCTCATTAATCAAAATGCGTTTTAGATATTCAAAGCAATTTGAACATTCATTATTCCACTGAAAGTCGGTTTTAGAGTTTAATAAATCATATAACGGTTTGGCTAAAGTTGCGAAATTTTTTATAAATTTACGGAAATACGATATTAATCCTAAAAAACTATGCAATTCGCGAAAACTTCTAGGAATTGAATACTGTGTCACGGCTTCAATGTTTTCTGGATTTGGACGAATTCCGCTGGCATCAATACGATACCCCAAATAATCAACTTGCGTTAACAGAAATGCACATTTAACCCATTTTAGTTCTAAATGATTTCGCGTCAAAGTTAATAATACTTCTTTTAAAATGTTTAAATTATCATCTATAGTTTCAGTCGCTATTAAAATGTCATCTAAATAAATTAATATTTTTTCTTCGTCTAATAATTTACGAAATGCAGCATAAATATAGCGAGTGAAGAATGAAGGACCGTTAGACAATCCGAAAGGTAATCTTACGTATTCATATTGTCCTAAATGCGTGGAGAAAGAAGTAAAAGGTATTGAATTCTCTTTTATTCGAACGTGATAAAACGCGTCTTTTAAATCTAAACGAGTGTAGTATATTTTATCTTTTAATCTATCTATATGATCATCGATTCTTGGCAACGGAAATATGTCGCGTTGTGTCATTTTATTTAGTTCTCGGTAATCGACTGCCATTCTATATTCACCTGATTTCTTAGAAACCAACACAATCGGACTAGCAAACTGTGATTTACTCGGTCGAATTATTTTCCTAGCTAAAAGATCATTTATAATTTCTTTAAGAGCTTCCTTTTCTTGATATGACAAGCGTCTAGGATTGAAATAAAAAGGTTTGAAGTTATTTTTTAAAATTAATTCCATTTCTAAACTCGTTTGTGGTTCGTTTGGTCTTTCAACATCAAAATAATATTTTTTAACTATCTCACAAACCTTACCACCTGATTGAACATCAATTTTCTCATTAATGTTTAAATTTACTGTGTTATTATTTTCTGTCGCAATATGTAGAATCTCATTATCCCACGAATTATCAACAATGTTAACAACAGGTTTTTTGATTATTTCAACAGTATTACTAAAATTTATTTGAATGTCGTTTCGGATAATAAAATCTCTACCTAATAGACAGGAACAACTCATAGTACAATCTGGTACAACATAGAAATTTACTAATAATTCTATATCATTAATCATTACAGTTAACTTTAATTGACCTAATATAATAATTTTGCTACTGTTGACACCTTCAAAATTATGAGATTTTACATTTGTATTCAAATTCACATTTTTGGGCACCTTACTTTCTAATAAAAGGGATATGGGGCTACCTGTATCTAGCGTTGCACATATCTCACTTTGTTCCAGTTGAAGTAACACCGTATAACTCGGAACTGGTAACACAACAGTTGGAGCAGATTCTATAAGATGGAAGGCATTACTTGTTTCACCGGTTTGACGACCATCATTGTCAGCAGGTGCGGAGCCACGTGCTTCTCTGCCATTTTGTTTACAGTCTCTTTTCAAATGTGCGGTGGATCCACAACCATAACAGGATCCTCTGGGCCTTCGTGGTCGGGGACAAGAAGCTGCAACATGACCTAAATTATTACAGTTAAAACATCTTACATGGTTAGTGTCGGTCTTCGATTTTTCTTCGGCAGGCATCTGCTTCTTACTTGTTTCATTTCGATCAATTCCTTGCGATCGACTAATGCTTGGAACGGACGAAGTTCGTTTCCATGAAGAATGGAATGATGCGCGAATCTTTGTATAGATTTCTAACTTGTCCTTAAATTCTCTGAAGTTACGTGCACCATACAAAATACTTTTTCGATTCGGGTCGTCGGTTATACCGTCAATAACATATTGTATAACAGCATCCGTTTCAATACTTCCCCTTGAAGCTAATTCTCGCATATGTAAGAAATATTCTTGCACCGACTCATCGCGTTTCATTTTTCTATCTTGTAACATTTTATGTAATTGTGCGCTAGTTGTTTTTGACGAGAATTCTTCAATAAGTTTTTGTTGTAAGAGTTTCCACGATCGGATGTCCCGTTCACTCTGAATAAATAGTTTAGCTAATCCACTTAGGCGTTTCTTTGCAAAAATAAATTTCTGTAGCTCATTCCAGCCCATCAAAATTGCATTATCCTCAAATTCGGTCACCCATAATTTAACAGGATAGTTATTACCATCGAACAATCGAATTGTGTCTTCAATATCTCTAAAACTTATAGTGGCATTAGTATTGACAAGTTGTTGACTTACGGAACTTCGTATTTCATCTTGATCCTCGTCGATTTCGTCATCGGGGTCTTCAGTGTCGACGTCTTCGTCACTGGGGCGACCTTGTAATAAATCTAAATTGGTCAGATGTTCACACAATCTTTGCGCGATTTCCTTAGGAGTACCCGTATAGTCTATTCGTAAAAGATTACAACTGGCTGTTAAATCACCGACAGAGCAATTTTGAACTGTCCACTCAACCTTCTGTGTGAATTCTTCAGAATCCGAAGCGAATTCAAATCCCGAAAACTTACGTAACCGGCTTCGATTTAAACGATCGCCAGTCACTCCGAATATAAACTTATGTAATGCTTTAATTACCGATGCTGGAGAAGTTTTAATATTATTCGCGATCTCGGGTATATCGATCAATGTTACTGTATTCTGTTCATCCCCCATAATAAATAATCAGAAATAAAACTTATAAAATCGTTGGCAAAACAGCGCGTCACTATCGTGCTCTCTCGCACTCACTAGTATTTATATCTCACTATCCTTTTCTACCACGTGTTTAATCCACAGTTCTAAGGTTCGAGTTAATTTCACTATTTCCCCTAATACACACAAATAAACGTGGTGATTGAATTCTTATAATCCCACTTCTGAAAGCTGTAGTAAGTGATGGCCAAGAAATAAAACACTAGACATAAGATATTAGTTGATTTATTGTTGTAGTGAAATTTAACATGTCGCGCCATTAAACGCACACCTCGCCAGCTTGCTTCACTCTGACACACACACTGTATTACCGACCAGGAACCACCATCATGCCACCTAGCTCGCAACTATAACATCGCGGTAAATTCAAATTTAAATGTTTAGCGCTATAATATATATATATATATATATATATATATATATATACGTGCAGATGTTGTTTTATAAACACTAAATTATTGTTAATTATTATATTTTCCGCTAAATTACACTTTGACGTTTTGCAGTTGAGTAAGTTTTATATTCATTTCATGTGCAATTATTAAATTGATTTCGTTCTGAAATAATATTCAAGAGTATTAAATGTGTGTGTGTGTTTATTTAGTTAATTTGATATACAAAAGCTAATTGCACATTACATTATTTCAACTATTTATATTCAATTGTTATTTCAATTTCCACTATTGTTTATTAATTAAAAAAAAAAGTTAAAATTTTGTAGGCTTATACTACAAGCTTGGTTTCTGGGGGTGTTTTTAGTTCATTTATTTAGTCCTATTCGTATGACAGTTACGGTATCTTAAATCTTTTAAAATATTTTATATAGAATTATTCTCTATATTTATTTTTATATATTAAAAAACACATTGTATATTAAATTCTTTAGACACGTATAGATAA
The DNA here is from genome assembly GCA_963966155.1 of Clivina fossor. Classification (NCBI taxonomy): domain Eukaryota; kingdom Metazoa; phylum Arthropoda; class Insecta; order Coleoptera; family Carabidae; genus Clivina; species Clivina fossor. The sequence continues at coordinate 12,197,457 of OZ014553.1, read as the reverse complement.
ATAAATTTTTGGACAAATTTTATATATACATTGTATATGAAACGATTTAAAGTAATGACTGATATTATAAGCTTGGTTTTTTAGTGTTTTATTTCATTTGTTTATTCCTAGGCACTTATGACAGTTACGTTGTCTTAAAACCGATATTAGTTAAAACCAATTTTAAAACAAAGCTCGTAATACGGCCAATCAGGAATGACAGTCTGACTGAAAAATAAGACTGTCATTCCTGACTTGTTAAATTACCGTCACAGTTTGTGAATTGTGTTATACAATCAACTTAAGTATGAAACAAAAATTTTAAACTCTATCTGAGAGATCTATTATATATATATATATATATATATATAAATTAAATACTAAATACTAAATCAAATACTAAATTACTTAGTTTTTTTACTTTAAATTTATTAATTAATTATTAGAAGGTCATCAATCTAAACTTGGACATAATTTTTAATTCCTATTAACCATTTTCAAATGACATTTTGTCCTGTATTTAAATTTAAAAGCACTTTATTCTTCAGCATAAATCAATATTTTTGATGTTCCCTGTATGACCACTAAATATTTTACAAATTTGATTCTTGATTATTAATTTATATGTGATGCAGAACTTTTCATGAAGAATAATTTTTTTTTTGTAAAATTAATAATAAAAAAATTACCCATTTGTTGCCAACTTTTTCAGACATACTGTATATACAATATATCCTCATTAATGTAACCAGGTCAAATCAATTTGCACATATCTTAATATAATATTAACTACAAATTATTACAAAAAGTGTGAAACTATAAATAAATAATTTTATACACTCATAGATACATATACAAACTTATTAAATACAGTTATAAAGTAAGCGTTGAATAAAGAAAAGATTATAACCAGTCAAAAGAATTGATTATATACGAAGACACCTTAGTGGAATAGTGACAAATATGCCACATTTGAGATAATGCTGCTTAAAGATTAGAAATAATTCAATAACGAATAGGCACACAATGTTTTTAAATTAGAATAATAATTACTCGTATATGTAAAGATGTCCACAGATTTTTTTTTAATATTTTATAATTTTAAGTTTTTTTCTTCTGTAAATATATAAAATACAGTATTGTATCAATAAAAAAAAACGCATGTATATAAAAATATTTTTAAGGAAAATAGTTATCTTCAAAAATTCATAACTTTCGTCTAGGTTGATAAAAAAAGCTAATTTTTGCGGAAAAAACAGTATTTAATTAGCATTAAATATCCTGAAAATATTAGGCTTGGGAATTTTTTAACCCAAAAAAATTTCAACTGACGTGAAAAGTAAGATTGTGTTCACGCGCGTGTTTCAACATGTATCGAACCGAAGTAAACCGATATTTTTTTCAGTTCCGGTTTTTGTTCCAGCAAAAACAACATTTTTTTTCGGTTTTCAGGTATAGTTCCGGTTCAAAGTTCTGGTTTGAACAGCCGATTAATTTTACCGGTTTCAAACACTGGTGAAAAAACAAAACAAAAAAATAGTAATTTTGATCTAGATAGTGTATGCGTCATTATTCCACTAAGCTCCTCATATACTATATAAAATCAAACTAACAGATTATTATGATTTAATATCTCAATTATCTCGTCGGATAAATTCGATATAATTTGTTTACGTTTGTGTTTCACTTTGTGATTTTACAGCAATTTTTCACTTTGTAGCTTTAATTAAGAAATTTCTAGAAAATTTTTGTCATATTTCAAACACGAACACGTAATTTAGTATTAATTAAATTGCATGTGCATGCTCTGTTTAGAGAAATTAATATAATTTCTGTTGGAAGATAAAGTTTAGGTAAGTATTATAATTAAATTAACATTAACTGTACTTATGGCTGTATTAGATAGATATATTATGATGTGAATTTAACGTGTTAAATTAATAATTAACTGTCAACATAGAACAACAATTATAAGATCATAATAATTACACACTATAGACAACGTTAACGTTAAGCGGGCCTTACACGGTTAATCAGGAATGACAGTCTGACTGAAAAATCAGGGTGTCATTCCTGACGAAGCCCCATACACTTATCAGTCAAACTGACAGTTTAATAAGTAATTTTAGCTTTAGATGACTAAAAAAATTACTATCGTTTATCACTATATGTTGACACCATATTTATTCAGAATAAATACAGTTATGAGAGAGATTCAATATCAGTTCGTGAGAGATTACCGGTTACTTTAAGATTCCTTGCGACTAGGAGAAGCATTCAGACTGTCAGTCTCCTCTCTTCATTTCCCGTGATTGAAGCTCGGATTTTAAAATATTTGAAAATCTGTCAATCAATTGATCAGTTCATTAGTCTTGACGTTACACCTTCGATGAAAATATTAATCTTCGGTCTGAATGTCATTCCGAATAATCGTGTAAGGTCCGTTTTAGTAATACTGTTGAAATTTGTGGCCGGATTCCATAACATCTTCGAACTAAGGTGTTTGTTCGAAAATAACATCATTTATTTTTTATTTTATTTATTTATATTTTATATACAGATTTAAGTTACATCCATTTACATATTGTATAGAAATTGTTAGAGATTTTATATATATAAAAATCAATAAATAATTAAGACTGAGTATTCAATAGCCTTTTTCCAAACAAGATAACAGTCGACAAAAATACTTCAACATCAACAACTTTAACAATAAATATTATAATAGTATCTTAAACATATAATAAATTTCAACACATATTTTTCCTATTCATTAAAAATAGATCAAAATTTATATTATTCCTATGTAGTGTATTAATAGCATCCAGTGTGTTAAATTTAATGGATTAGTAGACCGTTTATCCGTGATCAAAATACAATGTCTTCATCTGAGGAAAATACTTGGTACATAATATATTAATTTTTCTAATAAACTAATGAATTACGTATGATGCGATTGGTTGTACATTGTACAGCCATAAATGACGACATTGTCGAATGAATACCATTTCGAAGATGCTATAGATTCCGGCACCATATATCAGATTTATTATTATTTTATAATTAATTAATTAAAGGAAAAACGTATTAGAATAAAACGAATAATTCTATGTGATTCTTAAGTGCAGGTAATTTATTAACGAAAATAATATTATAATTGGATAATTATTTGACAATTGTCAACACTGTTCATGGATATTCATCGATATTCATTTGTTGAACATTATTACAACATGGCCGCACTTTGCTCTAATTTGTTAATAATAAACAACAATAATTATTGTATTTTTGTGTTTTTGCAGTTCGTTATTTGTTGATATATTTCGTAAACAAATTAATTAAAATAATTTACATAAACTTTACAGTAAATTTAACTATTAATCATAATAATAGTGGAAAGAGTTTGTGCCACACCCTTCTTGGGTATATGGCATGATTGTGTATGTATGTATATATAATAATAGTAATCAATAATCGTAAATAGTATTTTTATATTATTATATTTTTAACATATTAGCATACGCATTCATAATAACATTTTATTTATTTGTGTAATTTGGAGCCGTGGATAAAATTTTGTATGCGACTTATAAGTAAACTAGATTTTACGACATAAAATCCATCGTTACACAAATAACTATTATTAATATATTAATATTACATATATATTTTATTGAAGAAACGATTTTTATTTAAATTATGAAATCTGTTCCAGATATTAAATTAAATACATACATACATACCCAAAAACGATGTGGCACAAACGCTTTCCATTATCGCAAAATCAGTTTCCTCCAAACATCCATATACAGACAAGCAACTTTATCTTCATCCACATTCATAATTCCTCTCATATATACTCTTCTATTCCTATTACTTGGAAACTTCCGTTCACGCAAAACAATCTCAATCATACCACTCCATACGTCCACCTGCAAACGTATAGCTTCAAAATCATTCATATATTTTAACCAAACGTTCATTAGGCATTCGCTCAATGATATCCAAACCATCTGAACTGACTAACACCAACTTTTGGTAATTTTTTTTTTCAATTTTACACTCATCATACAGTAATCTATTTCCTCCTCCAAGTTCCACCTCATATACCATGTAGAAATCTCTTTATCACAGCAGTTATTTTTCTTTTATATTTTTGCAGCCAAACTCAATATTCACTACCCGTACATCAACGTAGACACCAAAACAGCATTGTATATACTTAAACGGGTTACTTTGGAAACATTTACATTCCTAGAAAAAGCACCCATAGTTTACTAGATATAAGGGAAAATTTTAATTTTACGTAACCGAACAGGTACATATAAACTGCACGCAGTGGTTGGATTTTAATCTTTTACCGAAATATTGTATAGCGCAACTGCACGCCAGTTATATCCAAAGAGATTAAGGGATTAAGATTTCAATCTAAAACCAGCTAAGAATCGGGGACCAGCGCGTGTCACATATTATTATGTAAGTTAAGTTACAGTTGACAATGAAACTATGTACTCCATCTATTTTGTCTTATTTAATGCATCATTGCTATAGGATCACATACTTAACCTAACCTAACCTAACCTATTGTCTATATTTTCATAATAAATACTAGTATTTGATTACATTAATTTCTAATCTTGCTTATTATTGATAGGACAATACGATATTAATTTCAAGTTTACATTTAAAATTGCTCTTGCAATTAATTTTAAAAATATGCTATAGAAGAAACGAAAATATATTCCAAGACCCTTATAATCCGATAATTCGCAACCGGCGAGCAGTTTCGTTATTCAAACTTGGGATTTTCGACCGCGGCATGCAGTTTATGTGATCCGAACCGAACTGTATGGTCGGGCGATTTAAGGCATATAATTATACCCAAATCCCGCTTGGTGTATGATTATTTGTAATGTCTTTTTGTCATCGAAACAAAATTTGAAATTCATCAACATATGTGTAAATACAATCACGCCATGTACCCGAAAAGGTGTGGCACAAACTCTTTCCAATATCCCAAAATTACTTTCCTCTAAATACTACTGTCCACACAAGTAACTTTAGTTTCATCCACATTCATGATTCCTCTCATACATGCCTTTCTACAACTACCTCTTAAAAACATTCGCTCATGCAAAAACCTCTCTCAATCATAATTATCTAATGACTTATGAAAATCAATTGGTCTATAGTTAGTTAAGATGATTTGAAAATAAAGTAAATTATTTTGTATAATTAAGGTACACCTACCTCATTTTGATTTGGGCGCTAGGTAGCATTGTCCTAGCAGTTAAATCCTTTGGTTCTTTACTATCCAGGTCATTTCGAATTTCAAATTTTTTTCTGAAACAAAAACGAGAGACAATTAACATACAATCCTAACAACATTAACATTATATTTACAAAAAAATATTAATGATATATATATATATATATATATATATATATATATATATAGAGAGAGAGAGAGAGAGAGAAAGAGAGAGAGAGAGAGAGAGAAAGAGAGCACATTTGATTTCTTTACATATGTTCAAAAGATGACAAAAATTTATTATCAAAAATTAAAACACCATTACTTTTTATACAATTTTTTTAGATTTATAACATAAATTTATATATAAACTACACTGTAAAAAGAAATTTCGGTAATTTTCATAAAAACCTGGGGCAACTGATTAACACCAGATTAATGTGTAAATTTGCAAACGTCACAAGAAATTTTTTACATAATATCAATATAAAATACTTAAATTTTACTTTTTCGGTAAAAAAAACAACATAATAATAAGGTAAATTAATTATTTTACTTAAAATTACCAAATTATATAATTTTTACAGAAAATTTATAAATAATATGTAATTTTTTACTATGGTTTTTTTATATAAAATGGCAACTTTTTTTACAGTGTAGTATAATGCTCGTACTTCGCTACGAGATTAACTATTTTAAATCAATTTTAACTTAAGTGCAGTTTTGATAAATTTTTATCCTTTACAGCATTTGCCTGCATTTTCTTCATTTAAAAATTAACTAATAATTTAATTAGTTCATCAAAATAAATTAATGGCGATTTAAGCAAAAACAAAATACTATAACTCAAATTTTACCTATTTATAAAAAATTCACGACAGCAAATTTATTGAAGTTCTGTAAATTTACTAAAAGAGAATTTACTAAAAAATTGTAATATTACATACATGTATTCGTTTCCATCCTGTTAGTAATATCATATTACATAATATTTGTAATAGTTCTGATATTTTGTACTTTTAAACAATTATAAATAAAATTACAGCAGCTGAGTAATTATACCATTGAATAAGGTAAAAATTACATAATTTTTTTTAAAGTGTAATAAATACACTTATTTAACAAAAAATATTCTAAAAATATGCCATTATTTTTCAGGAAATAATTAATTTTTTGCAGAATAGTTGCCATTTATTATACTTACTACAATTTAAATTAAATTCCGTTGAAAGAAAATTCAACCTTTTAATTTGATCACTAGATATGAAAAAAGTGTGCTTTTATAAAAACAGTTTAATTAAAGTCAAGAAAATAAATTAAAACCAATTTCGTTCGCTTCCAAATCGGCAACCCGTTAATTAAAAATATAAATCTTACAGTCATATTTATAATTGAACAATTTTTAAAAGAAAAATGCTGTTTGCATTCTTAAATACATTTTGTTCATTTAAAACAAATAAAGCATATTTTTTTCAATTTTTAATCAACTGAGACGACATTCATTCCATTACTTATTCAAAAAATCTATTTTATATATATATATGTTAATCGTGCAATAAAAATTGCAACGTTAACATTTCAAATGCAGAAACTGTTTAGTAATAAGCTTCCAAAATTTTGGTTGGCCGAAAAATATTAATTTATCTAATAAAAGTACAAAAAATGTTTTTTTTTTATTGTATAAAACAAGAAATTAACGATGCATAAATAATAGAACATTCTGCATATAAATGTTATTTATTTGATTGTAAGTTAGATTTTGACATATCCGATATTTGTTAAAAGATTTATTCAAATTTGTTTTGTTTTTGTTTTAATGATTTATGCAATATTGTGAAAGTATAAATATTATAAATGGATCTCGTAAAAATGCTAATTTTTAAATGCAGACTCGTGAAATAGTTCTAGTGAACGGAAGACAGTCAATTGACATTAAAATAAATAATATATGTTTGAAAATTACAATAAAATAAATCATCTATACAACCTGTTAACAGAACCAATAATTTTGGCACCTGAGGCATGTCATAAAGGTGGCATAAGAGAAACTATACTAAAAATAAATAAAAATACATGTCAAGTAACTTTAACCAGTTACTAACAATTGTAGAATAATATGTATATGTACATACTGGGTGTTCGTTCGTCAACTTCATATGGGCGTTTAACATGCAGTTTCGATAATTTGCGATATACTTCTTTCTCGAGTAAAATTCGTAAAAATACTTAGAGTACTTTTCGATAGGGCATAAAAAGTTCTATAATTTGGTTTTAGTTTTAATTTACTAACATATGCCGTTTGGGAACTAGAATTTTTTTTTTGATTTTTTGGTTTTTATTTTTTTTTCTCAAAAACTATGAAATGTAAGAAAATAAGCTTGATATGGAAAAATGCGGAATAATGAGTACTATAATGGAGTGAAAAAACTATTATTCTAGGATGCGTCGTTTAGTAGAAAAAAAAAAATAAAAACTGAATTTTTGAAAAATTCTCAAGGGGTATGTATAGGTACCAGCTTCGGGATTTTTTTCAAAATAAGACTTTTTTCAAAATTTGCTCAAAAAAATCTGAAAAATTCAGTAAAATAAAGAAAAATATAAGTTACATAATAATTAAGTAACATTTTTCTCTAACTCATTCTGGTTTGGCAGGAGAGCAAAAACAGATTAAAATTCAAAAAATATTAATTTTCAATAATTTTTCCTGCCAAACCAGATGAGATAGAGAAAAAAGTTACTTAGCTATTATGTAGCTATTTTTTTTTCTATTTTCAAATTTTTAAAATTTTTTTGAAAAAGTCTTATTTTGAAAAAATCCCAAGAGCTGTTAAATTTTAAAAAATTCAGTTTTTCATTTTTTTTCTACTAAACGATGCATCGTAGAATAATGGTTTCTTCACTCAATTATCGTACTCATTATTCCGCATTTTTTCATATCATGCTTATTTTCTTACACCTCATAGTTTTTGAGAACCAAAAATTAAAAAAAAAAAAATTTTAGCGCCCAAACGGCACATGCTAGCAATTTAAAACTAAAACCAAATTATAGAACTTTTTATGCCCTATCAAAAAGTATTCTTAGTATTTCTCCGAATTTAACTCGAGAAAGAAGTATATCGAAATTTATCGAGATTGCATGTTAAACGCTCATACGAACTTGACGAACGAACACCCGGTATGTACTTTTCCATCACGCTGGTAATATATCATATTACATAATGTTTTTAACAGTTCTGATATTATGTATTTTTAAACAATTATGTAAAATTACAGCAGTTGAGTAATTATACCTAGAAATAGCAACTCTTTTTTTTACAGTGTACTTAAGTTTGACAACATTGCAACACAATTTTACGACATTCCATCGGCGAAAAGAAGCAAACTTTCGTGTTCTAACTTCAACCATATTTCATCTACAGATTATTTTTCAGACGAACGTTGAAGCGGAACTGTCTGTCTCCATCATTCAACTTTTACCATCAGCAGTTTTATTTTATAACACAGACATCGGCTGTCTTTTCCACGACTAACATAAATATATGCCAGGATACAAAGTGAGTTTTGAGTGAAATACGTATATATCCAACGAAAGCCTTCCAGCGTAAATGTTAAATTTACGTATTTGCTGTCTGGAAAGTCTAGCGAAAATAATTAAAAATTACGAACGCGAAACTAGAAAAATTTACGCTGAGAGAATACAAGCTTACCGAAAGATTAATCTTTCGGATTCTTTTTACTCCACTTTTTCTTTTGTAATTTTTCGTTATTTTTTTGCTCGATAGAAATTAGGTAATTGTTTGCCAGTTACAAAATTAGTTTATTCTGGAAAATAATATAGTTAAAATGCTGAATCTAAGAAAAATTAATGTTTAATTATAAATATAGATGTAGATTTTATTTGCAGTAAAATAATTTTAAAATGAAGAAAAATTATTGTAATAATTTTTTGTGTAAATTTATTTTTCTTCAAGCGTATCATAATATTAATATTACGTTACTAGTACAATAACGACATTATTATACAGCAGCTAGTTACTATATACAGGTAACCCTCCTATAACACTGTAGATACGTTCCAAGAAAACGGCGTGTTATGTGAAATACAGTAGACGCAAAAAACGAAAAAATCACAATGTTTTTTTTTTATTTTTATGTCAGCATAAGTTAACTAACACTAATATAAAGAGCTATTTTTAAGAAAATAGAACTTACTACTGTTTGCCTCTTATGTAAAGACAGGTAAAAGTAAAACCAAAAGTCGTAGTTGACAAAAACTTCTTTAATAACAAACTTTTTTTTTTAAATAGCTGGTGCACTTATTAAATGTATATATTTTATGTACATACACAAGTAAAACTCTAAAAACTGCGTTGTAAGCAGAAACGTGTTAGAACGAAACCGTGTTGTTGGATACCGTGTTATAAGAGGGTTAGTGCATTTAAGCAAAACGTATTAAAACGAAACCGTGTTGTCGGAGACCGTGTTGTAAGAGGGTTACCTGTACACCATAACTACATAACTACAACGTCAAATATATTTAATCTGGCATTTTCGGCAGCCACATTGACAAACTATTACGTCAAGTTAAGTTAAGTTAATTGACAATTGCATTGTTTATTATTCTTTAGTTTTCACATTAAACGATTAATTTGTTTTAAACTGTAGTAATCTACTAATCAATTATTATTACGTTTGTTATTTGACAGGTAAAGTTGTAATCTCAGTAATTCACTTTTACTATCAACTTTGTTGTTCTTTAAAAATCGCGATAGCCCATCGATATTTTAATATCGAATTAGTCGATATGATGCTAATTTATGGGAAAGTACCTCATAATACGGCTGCTGCAAATCGAGCGAGATCTTGTATACAACAACATGGTGATAACTTCGAACATCTTTTGTAGTGAATAATGCTAATTAATTAGTAAATTACAGTAGTACCTCGGTCTACAACCTTAATCAGTTTCTGATGTTTGGACTTATACCGAATAGGACGAATACCAAAACAACCTCCTTTTGATATGGTATATTAACCGTTTGAGTGCCACGGGTTTTTACTGTTTTTCCGTCCAAAAGTGCCAAGGAGCGCTTTTACGCTTGTCTTATTCCCTATTCTATATTATTTAGTTAATTATATTATTATAGTAATTGGACATCGACAAAAACCGAGCTTGCTAGAGCGCTGGCAAATTTCCAGCCTAACAGAAGAGCGCAAAATCGCTGCTTGGCACTCAAACGGTTAATGGCGTTGTAAAATAATTTTTTAGTTTTCTGTTGCTTTTCATTTGCCTTTTTGCAATTCATGATTAATAGAAAATAATAAAATTTTTTCTTAAAAATTAAAATCAGAAAAAATTTAACAAAGTTTTAGACCGTGGCACCGCGAAGATTTAGTCTGGTCTAGTACTCCGAAAGAGCAGTACATACCAACCAACGACTGTCCCCAACAGAAATTACATAGTTTCAAATAAAATAAAGTCAATATAAATTCGTGAATAGTGTAGATATCATAGTACTACTACTGCTCATAGATGGGGGTATATCGAAGAAAATTTGTTTCGCCCAAACAGAACGTATTCCGAATTGGACGTATTCTAAAGCAGACGTATATCGATGTTCCACTGTACTTATTGTAATACAACTCGAATTAAACAAATGAAGATAGGGTATTTCTGCTCCAAGCTAACGATATTATGTCATTGTTTTTAGCTTAAGATGACATATGAATTTCCATAATGAAATGATAAATAATCCATCCATAGTATATATGTAAGAAACAATAAATCTGTAATATTTTTGTCTCGTTCCTCCCACAAAGTATAAGAAGAAGAAGAAGAAGAAAAAACAAAAGTTAAACGTATTTCTTCGATTTGCTTTTAGGCAGAAACGGTCAATGTTTTAGCTCCAATGCCATCACGATATAGTATAGGTATATAATAATAAAGTTTTCGTTTTCTGCCTGCAGTGTCCGCGAGCGCGCACTGAGAGACAGAAAAAATATTTAAATAATATTTTTAACTTATTAACATAGGAAAACACCTCGAGCACAATTAATGACGAATCATCGGTCACGAAATATATATATATATATACGAAATCGATACGTAACATCGATGATATGCAAATTACCGATTCTATACTCTCCGGCTTAGACCATACATCGAAGGTGTGCACGCCAAAAGTAACAACACTGCAGTCAGCATTAAAGTTAGTGATATAAAATCCAAGGTCTGTATTCCCACCTCTTTTGTTTATGAAATAGTGATTTTATTTTTCACTTTAAAATAAACTGTTACTTCTACTGAGGATGACATCTACGACGTATAGCAAAACGTCTGCGACGAGGATAAATCGAACACGGCATACCAGCCCAAAAAATTCAATTTTTGTACACTTTGACATTTTAGACTATAGTACCAAAAAGAGTATAATATAGACAAAAAGTGGTATACAAATACAGTTGGGTTTTAATAATCCCTTACCGAAATTTTGCATAGCGAATCTGCACACCGGTTATTTCCAAAGAGATTAAGAGAATTAAAATTTCAATCTAAAACCAGGTAAGAATCGGGGAACATCGCGTGTTAATAATTTGTATATATTTATTATTATGTAAGTTACAGCTAACAATAAAACTTTGTTCTCCATATATTTTTTCTTATATAATACACTATTGCTATAAGATCATATACCTAACCTAACCTATTGTCTATTTTCATAATAAATATTTGGTTACCTATATTAATTTGTAATCTTACTTATTATTAATAGGACAATACAATATTAATTTTAAGTTCACATTTAAATTTGCTGTGTCAAATAATTTTAAAAATATGCTATAGAATAAACGAAAATATATTCCAAGACCCGTATATTTCGATAATCCGCAACCAGCGTGCAGTTTCGTATTCAAACTTTGGATTTTTGACAGCGGCGTGCAGTTTATGTGCTCCGACAAATACTTATAGACTAGGGAATGTGAGAGGTAAGGGCAGTATTTTCTGATAGCTAGCGACGCATGTGTTCAATAAATAAAATAGCAAAAACACAAATCTTACTGTAGTTTTAAACCAGAAACATAAGAACTGATTGAAATTCAAGAGTTTCTAGAAATTCATTACCTTTTACTATATACTCTTACTATATACTACTACATACTACTATATACTATTACATACTACTATATACTATTACATACTACTATATACTCCTACTTACTATATACTACTACATACTACTATATACTCCTACTTACTATATACTCCTATATACTACACAAATAACTTATAATTTAAAACTACAAATTAAAATATTATTAGCAACAAAGTTTTATTTAAAAAGAAAAGAAAATTAAAAACAGGAAACAGAAAAACAATTCAACTTTGCTATCACACACAAACAGGCCACTGGTAAACGTTAAAAATGTACATTTCGGCCAGTTTTGTTTATATGAAATTCACGCCATCTCTTGATAATTCACCATGCCAATCAGTTAGCGACTTTGAATATCTCAAAGTAATATTATTTTCGTAATATTGCTAGACAGAAAAAAATCGTTCTGGTAACTTTTGGCGTAGACCCCGGTATACGGTTCGGTTCGAGAGTATATTTCAAGTTTTGGTTGTGAGATGGAGTGAGTGAGAGTCCAGGTGTAATTAGACTTCTTTGCTGGGGGCGAATCAACAATATTTAGCCGCAATGCATCAATTTAACATCCATGCCCCCCCCCTCCATCATCTATGTCCGTTCGCTCGTGTTTATTTTAAAATGGACGTAACTCGGCGCTCCGATGCTGCTTGCTTTCATATGGTATAGCTACGAGCCGTACAAACGCTACGGGCTGACACCCTGTGTCAAAGTTTAGAATTAATCGCTTGCTGGGCTTTGCAGTCTATGCTAGATCAACAACTATCATCATTGTGTTTTACTAATGTTTTCGATTCATTTTATTATTTATACTGGTGCTGCCACTATTTGACAAAATTGGATCCGGATCCAAATAAAGATAAAGATATCAAACCGTTTTCTGGGGGGTGAAAGAATAGAAAAAACTTTTTTCCAGAAATCGCCATTTTGTCTCGAATGAATATTTGTGAAAAAAAATGGGTCAAAAACCATATAATACTTATATCATATTTCAAAGATGGCTTTTGATTTTTGTTACAGATGAAATTGACCATTTTATATAAATCTGTGCTTTTCTTTCTTATATTTTAATTGTATCTCTACCGAGATTAGAATTATAAGTAGATATTTATTTAAAAAATTGAGGTTTGAATTCAGATCTGTAGTAAATATTATTCATATTTATTGTTTATACTTTTATTATTTAAAAATAATGAAAAATTTTTGTTTGTAAATTTCTCAAACTTGTACTGAAAAGGACTACAAGTGATTGGTAAAAATATTAATAAAAATTTGTTTTGAATGTTTGAATGTTTGAACTCAAATGTTTTTAAATTACATTTTTATCTGAAAAAAATCCACATATGTTTTTGTAAATCTTCAATTTTTTGTTGAAATTGACCATTTTGAATCACGTATTTCTACTTCAGAGCTCCGAAGAAATTGTTAGAACTCAGACGATTTCCAAGAGAAGTAAAAATAAAAATTCCTGAAAAAAGCCCAGTCTTTTTTTTAGGTCGATAAAGATATATATAATTTTGAGACACATTGCATACATGATTTTTTTAAACACCGTGTATATAAAATTCTTGAGACACATTGTATATGTATAATTTTGAGGCACATTGAATATATGATACAATTAGGCATATCGTATATAATTGCCGTTGCACACGTATTCGATGAAATATAAAAGCTTGTAAAATGTCTTTTCAATATTTATGCCATTTAATAAACATTTAAAAAGTGTATTGTTTTTTTTAAACGCTTAATATTTTAAACAGAAAAATAGATCTTTCTCCTACATTTTCAATAGTAATTATTCTATCAGCTATTTGTTGCTCAGTTATGTTTTCTAATTACTCCAAAATATATTTTTTTCGCAAAATATTTAAAATGGGCATACATTCCATCAATATAACATCTATTAGCTAAAGAAAAATTCTACAATATGGGCGAACTATACTGAACGGGAAAAATTCACAATTTGGAATATATATATATATATATATATATATATATATATATATTTTAATGACCTTTGAAACAAATAGAGTACCTATCAAACATCCTTTTTAACAGTTATATTTTGTACAATGCATTTATGTACAAGTGGGATTTCTGGCACTAGCGGTGTTGTGCACTACACTTGAAAAATTCGATTTTTTTTTGCATAAAATTTATGATATAAGTTTGTATAATGTGTGTGGCTGAAACAGTCTTTCCAAATTGGCAAAAAAGTTATAGCCATAAACGTGAGCGTGTTGTGCACGGCCGTCAAATAAGAATTTAAAAACTTTAAAGCTCGTTTTCTCGCAACGTATTTTTTCGTCATATTCAATATTTTTGAACAATGGGCATTTGTGACGCCAGAAAATTTAATTACCCACAATCTGTCGATCTTTGATTTTCGATTTATTTATTTCAAAAATTTTTATCAACAATATTCCGGTGAAAAAAATGACGCCAAAATTTTGTTTAAAAAAAAAAATCGAAGATCGACAGTTTGTAGCCACACTTGAAAACTTTTTTTTTATTTTACAGATGGCAATCACAAGTGCTAGCAAGCCATGTTTCTTTTTTGAGAATCCTTGGGAGACGCCATCTTGCGGTCATACAATAACTATTTTTTTTACATTCCACTCAGATCAGTAAATGAGCTGAGCTGAGCTGAGTTTTTCTGAGTGAGTTGTATTGATAAATAAAACAGTTTATTTGAAAGTGACGTTTAAAATCTAAGTTCCACATATGGTATAACCTAATATATTAGATGTATTTGGGTTGTTTGCGTTGATAATTTATTGCAACTCGCCGGATATCTATTGTTTGATTTCAAAATAAAATATTCAAATATAAATGTCAACCAGTATCAAACACGTTATCAAATCTTGAACTAGGAAAATTTGAATTGCGCATGTGCGCTCACTTGAATCTCAGCTAAGAATATCAGCTACATATCAAACTCAGTATCGGTAAGAGGGGAAGCAATTCACTCACTCCGAACACAGTTACGAGACGATAAATAAAACAGCTATTATTTCAAGGTTACTGATATTTGCTGATCCGAGCTGAGTTTTTCGATAAAAAAAACACAGCTGCGTCGTAAAAATGGATTTAACACGTTCAGTGCCGGTGACACACACCGTGTGTCATCGGCTACTTCCACCGGGAGCCGGACGACACACGGTGTGTGTCGCTGGCATAAGTGACTTCAAGCATTCAGCCCCGTGTCGGCCTTTGAGGTAAGACCAGAAAAATGGACCGGCACTGAAAGTGTTAAATGTACTCCTTATTACGAGGTATACAGTGCTTTTTACCTCATTGCAAAATACTAATTCCCCTTTGAGCTGTGCGCGTTTGAAAATGACCGTTTTTTTTTATCTCTGCTGGTCTAGAATACTCCCTTAGGACATAGGTGAAAATATCCTTTTCTTCAATTAAATGAGCAATTCTTAATTATTTAAGGATTAAGGAAACCAGTTTCTGAAACTAGCGAAGCTCGATCTTCTTGATATTTTCATTTAAACAGTAAAAAAAAAAAGAATTAGGTTATTTGATAACGAAGAAAAATTCTACTTAATCCTAATATTTAAATACACAAAGTCTAATTTATTTCATATTTCGGCAAATGTATAATATTTGGTATTCATTTATTCTCTTTGTACATATATTTCATCAGAGTACGAACGAAAGAAAGACGGAGAGAGAGAGAAAGAGAGAGAGAGAGAGAAAGAAGAAGAGAATATACACGTAGTAATAAATGCTGTAGGTCCAGCAAGCAACATTTTAGCAAATATATACCACCGAAAGGTTTAATTTACATTACTTACAAACAATTTTTATTTTCGCATTTGCCGCTCGAAGGTAAAATGATGTTTTAACATTCGCTCGTTATATAAATAGTTGAAGGCGTTTTAAAACCAAACTCAGGTTAGGTTAGGTTCGGTTCGGTTCGGTTCGGTTAGCCGTGTTCTCTGTTGAACATACT
Source organism: Clivina fossor (assembly GCA_963966155.1). NCBI lineage: Eukaryota > Metazoa > Arthropoda > Insecta > Coleoptera > Carabidae > Clivina > Clivina fossor. The sequence continues at coordinate 12,181,112 of OZ014553.1, read as the reverse complement.
TCGAACGGACTACCCAATAAACATGGTACGAACGCGCAGTAAATGTGTATTGAAAGATTTTCTGTTTATATATGCGTGTTTGTTCAAAAATGATCGAGTGAATTACGTGTATAAATATATATATATATATATATATATATATATATATATATATATATATATATATATTGCGCGCACACACACACAGAGAGATATTGATATATTTGTAGGACGAATTACGTACATGAATATCTATTAAAATGTTTGCTTAATCCAAATCAATTCAATTTATTTTTTGATGTATAAATTTCAATCTAATTTTAGAAAATTTTAATTTGGAAAGTTTCACGACAATAATGGATCGTTTAATAAATATATAATTTATTTTTTTGGATGTTACGATCATTATATCATGGCCAGCATCAGTTACCTATGTAATATAAAATAATATTGTATAATTACATAAATAATATTATATTATACAATAAATATAGAGATGTGGTGCATATCAATAGTTTTGATTAATTTTTCAGTCACGTGTTATCCTTATAGGTTAAATTAATGGTGTCGTGTCACCTGCGTACGTGTCAGATGCGTACAAACATTGTTTAGTATCACTTGCGTACAAATAAAAGTTGGCTCAAGCCCAAGTAGTGAAGGTACTTAGGCCGGGTGTCAGATGCGTACAGAGATTTGGGAAATGTCGAGTTGTCATTTGTGTCAATAGTGGTATATCATTTGCGCCACGAAACCCTATCATCTGCGCCACTGTTGGCTTAGGGTAGGTTAGGTTAAGGTTTAGTTATGTTATTATTCAATATAGACGCTTATCTCATCGGCGCAAATGACGACTGGCGCAAATGATTGGCTAGGTTAGGTTAGGTTACCTTTTAATCTTGGGAGACCATGCGCGGAAGACAACTCGGTCATGACCTTTTTTTTGTGTCAGGTATAATTTCAAATTTTGGGAGACAACTCGGCCCTGCCCATTAATCTATACAAATTAAATTTAAACCACTAAATATAAACTTGGTCAATATTAAAATTAAATACTAACTTGATTATTTGTAAAATCGCTGTACGCATCTGACACTCGGCCTAAGTACCTTCACTACCTGGGCTTGAGCCGACCCTTATTTGTACGGAAGTGATACTAAATAATGTTTGTACGCATCTGACACGTACGCAAGTAAGCCTATTTCAAACTCATTAGTTAAATTTTACAATCAATTGTTAAAAAATATAAATTTGAATTAGAAGCAAATGTTGCAAAAATGCCATATTTACTGTAAACTACATTACTGAGTCATTTTTTTAAAACTGATCATCACATTGAAAATTTATTTTTTTACATTAATTTGTTGTTATTAAATCATGTTGCTACTATACTACAGTGTTCTTCATTAATCTAATAATTTTTTCTGATGTAAATAAATGAGTAGAGACAGAGAAAGAAGTGAACTGTAGGTTGCGTGTTACATGTCGTGTGCCATGTTTTAACTAAACGGTACGCATACCTGTGTAATGTACCCTATACACCTTTAACACTTTAACCGTGTATGCATTAGAAACAGTGGCATTATCATCTCATCTACTCCATCAGGTGAGAAGTTAATTATATAGTTTGTTTACATGTTTCATTGTTCAATGAGATTGTTGCACAATAATTATAATTTCAAATATACATTAATATAAGCACACTATAAAATTTTTAAGATTTATCACTTATGTAGTTCGTATTCAGTGTTAAATTATAGCATCGAAAAAGATCAAATTTATTTACATTCATATAGTGGTTTATTTTTACACCAGCCCTGTGTTATATGATACACAGGATGTTTGCGGTTATATAATTTTAGTCATTTAATATAATAATTATTTTAACGTTTAAGTATCTATTTTATTATTAATATATGTGTATCGTATTTTTAATTTATTAATCTCAAATAACTATACAAAATTCATTATTTTATTGTCAACTTGTATGTTATTTTACTAAACTATAAACTTAACAATATGTATCCATTTGGTGGTCCGTAATAACAAATTAAATTAGAAATCCTAAAATAATATTTAAATGTTATTTATATATTTTCCTCTATACTTTTAAAACATTTGTTTATAAAGAGAAATAACTCTAAAATCGCCAGATTCAAACATATGCTACAGAACAATGTATCTCTAGCGTTATTTTTGCAATTAAGTATTTAGTCAGTCTCTAGTTAGAACTCAAACTCTCAAGTCGTATGTAATATCTTAAATAATACATTAGACTATAAAATATTTTCTCTTACGTTTTATTGCAATTTATTTACCAGGGTGTATAACGGAAAGTTGAAATGAATTTCCCGTATAATTCCCGCTTCTTTCCCGTATATTTAAAAAAATTCCCGTATGTAAATATACCAGTTTAACGATAAAGAAAGTTAAAGAAATGTTAAATCGAAGTTATTTATTGCATATATTATATTTATTTATCACAATTACAGCATGGAATATGAACTATCGCAATCATCAAAATATAATTCCATCTTTTTTTTTTTTATTTCTTCTGAAATTGTATGAAGATCTTCCATCATCGATCGCTTCCTTCGTTCTAAATTCTAAAATATTAGAATTTTTTTAAAAATTCACGCACAACGAAAAAATTTCTAGCATAATTCCTGCGTAACAAAATTTCAAGGCCCGTTATACACCCTTTTTACGAACCATAGCAACTATCGCTCCCAAAAAAGATGCAAAAAAGACCGTAAACACTCTGTCTGTGTACTTTCGGTTTTTAAATTTATTAACACGGAACATGGTTAACAAAAAAAATTAAAAAACTAACCAAAAAATAATGATTAGAAATTAACACTGAATAATGTGTTGGTCCGTATATAGTACCCAGATAATTTTAATGTAGTTAAAATATTATTTATGAGTACTGTATACAATGTGTTTATTTGAAAATTTACGACCGTAAAAATCTTACAAATAAAAAGAAATATAAATATATGTCTAATCACGGTAATTAAAGGAAAAACTGAAAATCTCATTAATTAAATAGTGATTAAATATCTAATGCTGTCGTTAACATCAAATTTCAAATCTTAAATGCTACTAGCTATTTTGTAATACAATATTTAAAAGATAATTTCATTTATTTTATATACAAGACTGTTTGAAATTTTAAAATTTCATCAAAATTAATTTATGAACAAAAAACTTGATAAAATTGGACATAAATTAGAATAAACCAGCTTTAAGTTGTAGTTCTGTATTAATATTTATTAATAATTGACGTACTCAACATAAATCTTCATCAGGAAAAATGATACAAATAACATATATAGTAAATAAACAAAAGATTATAAAATTTATAAATTTTTAATTAAAGGAAGCCAAATTTCATTTATCAATCTACTGGTAATATTGATTGATAAGAGAAGCAATAGAAATTTGTAAAGAAAAAATATCATCAATCAGTAACTGATTTAAAAAAAAATTAGCTTTCTTTAATTAATAATTTATAAATTTCATTATCTATAGTTACTTGTATTTTATTACCTAGTAATAATTTGTTTCTATTTTCTGTTTATTTACTGTATATGTACGTCTGGATTTCCTTCAACGTAAAGTCATTTAATTTTAATATGAGTTCTGAAAGATTTTTTCACGCCATGTCCCCAAAAAGGATGTGTATATATAAATAAAAGATTACAAAATTTATTAATTTTTAATGAAAGAAAATCAAATTTTATTTATATCGGAGCCTTCACATTGATTGATATTTATCTATTTCTTTATATGTCATTTGTATCAGTTTTTCCTAATAAAGATGTACCTTGAGTTTGTCGATTATTAATAAAAATTAATACAGAACTACAAACTAAAACTGTTTTATTATAATATAATTCTGTTCTGAAAGAACGTTTGCGTAACACGGTAGACTAAACTAATCAAGAGAAGCTGAAGCTAGGTGATGATTTATCACGCATATGCACCTACATCATTTCAGATCAAATTATTATCTTACTAACTCTCAACGCAATTATCCATCACATCACCTGAACTGAACCATATACTTATATATGTATATAGCAGAAGCAAAACCATTTAGGTAGGTAGGTAGATAGGTACTTCCATTTTATTTCATATATATATATAGCATAATATAGGTATAACTACTTATTACCAACAGATCAAGCCATTATTATTTAGCTACTACAAATTTTTGATCAGAGTTTCTCAAACTCAATTCTTTGTAAAATAATAATCAAACGCTATTGAGCGCTATGGCTGGAATTACAAGTTCAATTTTTGGATGTTTTAATTCATTTGTTTAGTCGTGCTCTTAAGACCAGTTCACACTAGTAGAGTTACTAGTAGAGTATACTAGCATACTTTTTCTCCAAATTAATCTGAAATAAATAAATCCGTCCTCTTGCGGCTAATTTAATATAATAATAGTATATTATATTACGAGGAGCAGAAAACAATCTTTATTGTTAAAAAAAGAGCATTCTGCTTCAAGTGACATATGTTATTTTATCTTTAAGCGTTCTAAGCGAAACTAAACAAAAGGTCCGGGGTTGGAATCCGGGACCTTTTGCTATCGCGGCAACTGCGCTATCAACTGCGCCACAAGATCAACGACAAGGGGTTCAAACCCCGGCAAGGTAAATGCATTTTTCTTCATTCAAAAATTAACTAATGATTTAATTAGTTCATCAAAATAAATTAATGGCGATTTAAGCAAAAACAAAATACCTATATACAGGGTGATTTATGACGTCGGGGTAAACCAATTTACTAGTTATGACTTACTGGGTCCCGACAAAAATTGTCTTCGATTTTTAATTTTGTAAATTGTTTATTAAATATTTATTTATGTGTTTACACAAATGTATAAACTAGTAAATTGGTTTACTAGTGTTTAAACAAAATGTTAGAAAATCAATCAGTAATTTTACAATTATTCAGAAGTTTATGACTTGTTTTTTTTTTTCTGATATAATAAATAAGGCTAACGCGATTGATGTTACATGTAATAAACTTCTAACGGCTACAGTTCCGTTAGAAAGCATTTTCGGACATATGTTTATTTGAAGTTTTTCATTTAGATTACTCATAGGAATCATCCGGTGTAGTTTTTCCCCGACGTCATAAATCACCCTGTATAATTCGCCATGTGTAATTAAGAATAGAATATACTAACATTGCTAGATTTACAGACACATCATGTGATGTACAAGACTGAATTAAATTCTTAAGTTTATCATGACCAGTCAAAATATAGAAAATGTCATCATTACCTTATCGTTGTGATCTTGTGGCGTAGTTGGTTAGTGCAGTTGCCGCGAAAGCAAAAAGTCCCGGGTTCAAACCCCGGCAAGGTCAATGCATTTTTCTTCATTTAAAAAAATTAACTAATGATAAATTAATGGCGATTTAAGCAAGAACAAAATACTATAACCTAATTATATAATACGCAATGTGTAATTAAGAATATAAAAATAATATAATTGTTAATTAACTTAACGTAATAATTTTCAATACGGTAACCGAAGATGTCAAATTAAATACAGTTGAGGTTGAAGTTGTAGCAAGTAACTGCTATATAATAATATCATTATTGTACTAGTAACATAATAACCTCCTTCTACATAGAAAACATAGTAACGTAATATCAATATTTTAATACGCTTGAAGAAAAAAAATTATTATTCTTTCTATGAAAAATAAACCATATTATTATCCATAAACCATATCACTTCTAAAATAAAAAAATGAGATTGTCTAGCTGTGAATAGTTAAATCAATAAAAAATAAAGATTGAAAAATATACGCAGCAAGATAATATAACATCGAGTGTTTTCTCATCTCGTTTCATCTCATTTGGTGAGTTGGCTACTGTTACCAGTGCAGTCTATCATACTATTAACATACCTACACTACCTGAAACGTACCTTTCAGACTATATTTGTCTAAGATAATTGAATTCTAATGAGAGAGAGCACATCGCATTGCCGCTGCTCGCACCACGAAGCGAAATTATAAATTAGGAGTTAAAATGATCGCCCCGCTATGGAAGTAAGCTTGTGTGAGCTTGAGCTAATGTTTATTTTCGAGAATGAGTTACCGTATTGTGATGTGGCGATGTTTTCTTAGGATTCGTTTTCAATTTTAGTTTAGTCGTTTCAGTTGCAACTACTAGTTGAAGAGAGTATTTTTCTAGTAACTAGATTAGAAAATTAAACATCCGAAAAATAGATACAATAGGAATTTATATTTATATAACATTAGTATTTTAAAATAAATTTACTGAATTTCTTACAAGAAATAATAAAACGGCTATAGGTTGTAGTTCTGTATTCATATTAATAATAATTATAATAATAATAATATTTATTTTAAATTATATTAAGCTAATAATAATAAAAAAAATTACAGACACATTGTACAATTAAATATATATGTATATATAAAATGTGACATAATTATGTAATATATGTATTTACAAAAAATTTCTTAATTTATATGTAAATTTCTTAATTGAAACAGAATATTTAATAGTACTCGGTAAATTGTTCAATGCGACCAGACCTTTATTATAAATAGACAAACATGTTATAAATGTGAAATATATAACTTAGTCTCTTGACGAGTATTACATGTGTGAATTTCACTAACATATTTTATATTTTTGAGCAAATAATTAAGTAATCTATAATTTATTGGTTAATATTTTCAATATAAATACATTTTTTGATATTTAGCCAGTGCAAAGTATGAAGCATATCTTTAGAACTAGTACATCTATAAATAAACAGAACATAGAAACAAGTTCCTAGGTAACAAAATACGAGTAACTAGATTATATATATTTTTATAAATTATTAATTAAAGAAAGCCAAATTTTATTTAAATCAGCAGTGCCTTCATATTAATTGATGTTATCTATACTATTTGATATAGCCGAATATTAAATTGAAATTTGGTCAAATATTCGGCTAAATGCACTTATTCATCGCATTTATAGAATTTTCTGTGCTGGTATGCTGAGATCGTTCTATCCACCTCGCTGATGGTTCGCCATAATATATCGTAAAATTCAAAATTTACGTTAAAAAAAGCTTAAATTACATAAAGAAATAAAACGGCTCAACTGATCAGTTTTCCTGATGAAGATGGACGTTGAGTTCGTCAAAACGTCGATTATTAATAAATAATACTCCTAATACAGAGCTTAAACCTAAAGCCGTTTTATTATAGATTATTATTAGATAGATAGATTTTTTTACATACACCCATACATACATACAAAATCACGCCATATACCCAAGAGGGTGTGGCACAAACCCTTTCCACTATCCCGAACTAGTTTCCTCCAAACATCCCTATTCAGACAAGCAACTATTCAGCTAGTTTTCATAAATAAAAACTTTAATTAAAGTCGACAAAAAAACAAAAAAAATGTGCTATTTGTTTAAAATCGATGTTTATTGATCGATTTAAAACAGATTTTAAAAGCGTTTATTATGAAAAATGGGTTTTAAAGCTTTAAATCAAATAAAAAATTTAATTATAATAAATTGAGACTTATTTATTTTTAAAAAAATCACAAACATCTTACATACACTGTAAAAAATGTAATATCAATTTATAAAATTTTACATACTTAATTATTAATAGTAAAGTAGTAGCATTTTGTAATTTTTACCATGATAATTGCGTAACATTATATTTTTGCCGAAAAAACACATTATTAGAATATGTAAATTTACATCAATTTTTTACAGTGTAGAAAATCAAAGTCACATAACATATTTTAGTTTTATGAATCCGCGTAACATCTCTTCACATTTTTTCCATTTAACATTATATCTTTTCTACTTCTCTTTGTTTATAACTCTTATCCATTTGATTTATAGTCAATAGGCAGCCTGACAAGAAGCTATATGAACGTTCTTTTTTTTCTTTAAGTGGCATTTATGATAGTTGAATAAAGCAACCGCCTTTTTTTCACTAATGGACGTGAATATTGTCTGAGCACAGGGATGGACTACCGCTATTTCTATTCTGTGTGATTATAGAAGACCTGATTAATTTTAACATAGTAAGAAAACTTTCAAAACTCATATTAAAATAAAACTGCTTTATTTATCATTGACATCCGTCTTCATCAGGAAATAATACAAATGATATTTACAGTAAATAACAGAACATAGACGTAACAAAATAAGTAACTAGATCATAAAATTCATAGATTTTTTAATTAATGGAATCTAAACTTTATTTAAATCAGTAGTGCCTTCACACTGATTGACGTAATCCCTTTCTACATAAATTTCTATTGCTTCTATTATCAATCTAATATTAATATTGATAGGTCTTGTTAAGAGATACATACATACATACATACATGCACAATCACGCCATGTACCCAAAAGGGTGTGGCACAAACTCTTTTCATCAAACTCTTTTCGCCTCCAAACATTCCTATCCAAACAAGCAACTTTCGCTTCATCCACATTCATAATTCCTCTCATACATGCTCTTTTATTCCTACTACTTGGAAACTATCGCTCAGGCAAAACACTCAATCATACCACTCCAACTACTCATTGGACGTTCACGCAAACGTATACCATCAAAATCATTCAAATAAATCTTTTTAACCAAACGTTCATTAGACATTTGTTCAACATGTCCGAACCATCTTAACTGACTAGCACGGCAACTTTTGCTACAACATTTTTTTCAATTTCACACTCATCATACACTAATCTATTTCGTACCCGATCTCTCCTATTTACACCACATACGCCACGTAAAAATCTCATTTCCACAACAGTCATTTTCCGTTTATGCTTTTGCAACCAAACACAACATTCACTACCCATAGATAGGTCTTATTAATAGCAGATTAATAAGAAAAGCAACAGAAATTTATCAACCACTATGAAAGCAATGAGTTAAATAAAATTTGGCTTCCATTTATTAAAAATCTATTAATTTTATGATCTAGTTTCTTATTTTCTTACGTCTAGTAACTTGTTTCTATAGTCTGTTATTTACAATAAATGTCATTTGTATCATTTTTCCTGATGAAGACAGACGTTGAGTTCGTCGAAATGTCAATAATAAATAAATATTAATACAGAACTGTAACTTTTAGTCAAATTTTTATAAAATATTATTTTAGTACTCGTAAAAATTATATATAAAATTTTATTGTTATACAACGATGCAAACTGATGATACCAAAGTGATCTATACATATATGGGTTTACCCACATGTTTCTAATCTTGTTTACTTTATTATTGTATTTTGTTATAGCCATTTTGTTCCTAATCCGTTTCTGTTTCAGAGAAATCTCAGCTTCTGATTGGTATAATATTTTCTTCAGATTCCCATCTGCTATTGCGTATCATCTTATAGACAATGTTTCTCTCATAAAATCCGTTTTATTGAAATGATGAGACTATCGTAAAAATATTTTACGATGTTCCTACTAGATAGGTAGTCGTTACAAGATTTATTATCTATTTATTGATAAGCGATTATTTATAAATTTCAGTTGATGGGTTCGGGGTTCGGCTATTCAACTCGAGTCAGTGTAGCCATTCACGTACAGTTTGCCGGCCGATTTTCGTCTGACAGATGAAGGCCGGATGAACGTTATCAACTACACACGCACCGGCCGATGACAGGTCTAAGCCTGCCGGACGCCCTCCTTTGCGATTATCGCTATGTGTGTAGTGTCTCGCCGGACGATATTGGACTGCCGGTTTAATTTTAGTCTGGACAAGAATTTCATCCGATAATTACACAGCATATGCATATAAAATGGCGAATCAGCCAAGTTTTCTTAAAGAATTTATTTGTATTTATCGTAGGCATTCATATTCATGCTTATGGAAAGTAAAAGATGTTGTTCATTGTTAGATATTTTAATATTGGTAACACTGAGTAGATAGATAACCTAAAAATAGTTGTAATGATATGACGTGAAATGACAGAACCACATGATATGTTGTATATAAGTATATTCTTATAAATAAATAAGTATAAGTTTAATATAGTGATTATTACATCCTATTAAAGACACAACATTCATTCTCAAGTAATTTTTTAAATCACTTGCACTTGTATCAAGTTCCTGTATTAAATTCGTATGTGACAAAGTACTACGTTTTTGTAACCATGCCTTTATCCAAATTTTTTTTCTCTTTCTTTTTTTACGCTCCACTAATATAACAACAATTGCAGCTGCATGTTCTTCCGACATTTTAAATGAAACTGTCGATTAAATTCTGATCGTGTATGCTGAATGATGTACAGTTGACCGGCAAAAATCGTATACGATATAAAACTGTCGGCCATTACCCGTCATTCAGACTGTTCGTGTGTGTTGAGCAACGATATCGGCCCGTCAGTCCAAAGTATTCGACCACGGACTGCCGGCAGCCTGTACGTGAATGGGTACCTTCACTCCTTCTACTCTGAAGTGATCTGTAACCGTGCGGGTATTGCTTTTGGAGTGCACGGAGTGAAATTTTTGTCGTTCGGTTATTACTGCGTGGAGTAAATAAAATTAACGCCATTTATTCTATCTCGTAGAGCGTAGATTTAGAAGTGTACATACGCAGTAGTATTAAATGTTTAAATTATAACTTTTTTTCGGAATAAACTTGCCAGTTATAAGTAAAAAATAAAAAATATCGGGGCTACATTCGAAAGTGTCATTTAAATCGGTGATTTACCATATTTGAAAACATAAATTCTGCATAGTTAGCAACCTTCTCTAAAGCATTTTAAACTTTTTCATTCTCGTCGTCATCATCAAATAAAAATGCGCTTACATTTATAATACACCAATACCTCACTTTGCGTCGTGGTTACGTTCCAAGAAAACACGACGCAAATTGAAACGACGCAAAGTGAATTATGATTTTCTATAGCAAACCATGTAAAGATCGAAGATAGGTTCCAAGGTTACAAAAATACTACTTTTTCAAAAGAAAATTGAACAAAGTAAACATTTAAAAAGAAAAATAATATAAAATTTTATTACATACATACCAAAAACAAATAAAAACAAATTCAATTAAAACAAAATAAAATATTCAATTAATTTATAAAAACAAAATAAAAATTAATCACTGTCTGATGAGTCCATAGTGGCTGTTGTCGTAAGTCGTCAAAAATTAAAAAAAAAAAAATGAAAGACTCGAACCCAAAACAACGCAACTTCGAAAATCTAACGACGCACAGTGAAAATTAGTACTAATTCAGCAGCGACGCAACTTCGAAAAAACGCAAAACGAAACGACGCAAAGCGAGGTATTGGTGTAATTACTTTTCGATATGGAACATTCTTTTTACATTTGACAGATTACGTTTGGCGTTCGGCTTTCCTTAACTCCGTTAATTCTCCGTTAATTCTGTTATTACGTCACTACAAAACTACTCCAACTCCGCTCTAACATCGAATTAATAGCCGAACTCACCAAAAGTGTACGGATTTATTTTAATAGGAGACTGATATTGCAATATGTGGATGCTAATTTTATTATGATTACTGTTGTTTCTTTTTATTGCAACTCTAATATTTCGTGAGTGAAAGTTTACAAGTACCTAGTGGAAATAGAAGAATATGTATGAGTTGAATCATGAATGTGGATAAACCTAGAGTTCCTTGTCTGGATAGGGATGTTTGTTCGAAATAGTGGAAAGAGTTTGTGCCACGCCCTTTTGGATATATGGCGTGAATGTGTATGTATGTTTATAATTATTGTAGTAATACTCGTATGTGAAATAAAATCAAACATATATACAGTTTACATTATATTTTACAAAGTGCAACCAACCAACCAACGTGTTACTGCGACCGCACCATACATGGACATGAAGAAAACGACGCAGATGCAGTTCGCGTAACAGGAGATTTAAAGGTTGAGTCACAGAACGCAACGCACATAACATAACAAATAATGTCACATAATTCTCATATTTTTCTTGTATTTGCAATCATTTTAAATATTTGTTTATAACAGCTTAGATATAAATTTATATACCTATATTTATATAGTAACAAATCTTTCAGAATTAATTATATTAAAATAAAACAGTTTCAGGTTGTAGTTCTATATTAAGTTTTATTAATAAATTGACGTACTAAACGTATATCTTCATCAGAAAAAAAAAGAGACAAATTACATATGCAGTAAACAAACAGAACATAGTAACAAGTTACTAGGTAACAAAATAAGTAACTAGATTACAAAAATTTATAAATTTTTAATTAAAGGAAGCGATATATGATTTAAATCAGAGTGACTTTGTGTTATTTTTTTCTTTATAAATTTCTAGCTTCTCTTATCAAATCTACTGTTAATATTATTGGGTCTTGCAATTCTTACAATATTTTCGAATTTTACATTATGAAAATTTCAAAATTACTGAAAGATATATTTTAATTGCTATTAGTTAAATTGAGTATTTAAATTGATTTGGTTTTGTTTTTGGTTAAATTTTATTACTTACATTTTAATACATACACAATCACGCCATATATCCAAGTGGTCGGAATAGATAAACATGTATAAGAGAAATCATAAATGTGGATGAGGAAAAAGTTACTTGTTTGGATAGAAATGTTTAGCGGAAAATAATTTCGGCATAACGGAATAAGTTTGTACAATAATATTTTGATAAAGATGGCATACTGTTATTACATAGTAAAAAATCTTTCAGAACTCATTAGAATTAAAGTGTGTGTATAAATTTTATTTAAATATCAACGTTTCGATATACTCTATGTTCACTTCATTAGAAAAAAATTATTCTAAATCTTTTACATTTTTTATATTTTTATTTATATCTTATGTATAAAAATATATTGTTGTCATATTATCACTGTGATTTTCAAAATTGACGGTGAAATAAATATGTGATCTGCTACAGGAAAGGAAACCTTATCTTCATCCAAGTCAAAATGAGTTATTAATATTATTGAAAAAAGCATGCACAGTCTCAATAATCTGAAAGATTTGTTAAAATATTTCTAAAAAACTGTTGAAGTTATTGCTGCTTTTAGTCGCAAGTTTGAGAAAGTGTGTATTTTGAAAAAACATTTAAGTATATACATACATACACAATCATACCATGTACCCAAAAAGATGTGGTACAAACTCTCTCTCTCTCTCTCACTACTATCCCGAAATTAATTTTCTTCCAACATTCCTAACTAGACAAGCAACTCTAGCTTCATCCACATTCATAATACCTAGAAATGCATGCTCTTCTATTCTTACTACTAGAAAACTTTCGCTCACGCAATCAATAACACTTTCAATCATATCACTTCGTACCACTCATCGGACGTCCACGCAAATGTTTACTTGACATGCACTAAAGATTAACTAAACTAAACTGATTAACACCAACTTTTGCAATAAAAATTTTTTCAATTTCACACTCATCATACACAAATCTATTTTGTACCCGATTTCTTCCATTTACACTACATACACAACATAAAAATCTCATTTTCACAGCAATTATTTTTTTCTCTTTTATGCTTTTGCAGCCATTCAGTATATACTCAAACGGGGTGGCTTCTTTGGAAACATTTACGTTTCTAGCAAAAAATACCCAATGCACCCAAAATGTAACAACCAGCTTTCTTCTTTCAATGTCACAATCAAAGCGACCATCATCCTTAGACAATAAACTATCCAAATGTACATCATCAACAGATACATTATATTCATAATTCATTATAAATAGCTGTGAAATATAAATTGATCCAGTGTCGATTATAATAGAATGGGAATGTGTCCATATAGTTGAGATAATTTCTATTGTAATATTACGAATGAGAAAGATATTATAACCCACGCCATGCCACGTTCGGCACGGCCGCGGCCGGCGCGACGGTGCGGGCAAATGCGTGACGAACTAGCGCGCGAATGCGAATAGGCTATGGGAATGAGAATGTTGGGGCTCTAGGCGAAACAAGCCCAACGGCTTTTTCCCATAGAAAGATACAGACACACACGACGACGCCACAATGCCACAACTAAGGCTAGTTTGCTCTGTTTGCTTTTTTTTATTACAATACACTGTTAGACAAAGTACGGCTTTAATTTTACATAATTTAAGTTTTAAATTCAAAATTACTTAATTTTATTATTGCACTGTAAAAAAATTATGTAATTTTAAATATTTTGTGAATGTAATTTTTCATAAAAAATGTAATATTAGGTTTTTTTATAAATTTTTCTACTATTCAATTTGAGACAAAATATAATATTTGAATTGAAAATTATTAATAATTTTTCACTTATATTTTTTCTATAAAATACTCTTGTTTCCAAACAAAATTGTAAATAATTTCATACAAAACTTTCAATATACTTTTACTATAACTTACTTATCAATCATTAAGTTTGTGTTCTTTAAATGTAGAGAAATAAATTTAATAATTAATATTAGAGTAAGACAGCATCACCTTTCTCTCCTAGTCAAAAAAAATTTAAAATTTGCGGAACAATATTATATAATTAAATTTAAAGAACTTTAAGTACACTGTAAAAAGTTTTGTAAATTTACTATAAATTTTATAATTTTATAATTATATGTAAACTGACTTTACTTCATTAATTATATAAATTTACAAAAAATTTAAATAAAAAAACAAATTTACATACAGACATATGTGATAATATGTAATATTTCATAAAAAAACATACATTTTGTATTTTTTTATAGAAATTTACAATAAATAAAGTAAAAAACGTTAATTATAATTTTATGTAATTTTACATAATTATATAATTATATTCAGGGTGGCCAAAACTTTGCGAAAACCAGTTTCGCTGACTTTTCCAGAATTTTTTTCATTTTTCCCTGACTTTTATTATTAAACAAATATAAATTCTCAAGTAATGTGAATCACATAAATAAAGATTGGATACAATTGGGATAAGAATAATTCTAATATACTAAAAGTAAAATTCATTATTTTTTGCCGATGTTATAATAACACAAATACAAATTTGCAACTGCAAATTTGTGTTTCTAAATTTGTGAATTAATATTAATATTGAAATTAATATTGTATTTTGTAAAAAAATATAAATAAAGGGAAAATAAAAATTAATATTTTCTTCATAATATAGATATTATTAAGACGCAGTTCATATTACATATACATTAACATTATATTATTGGTCCATATTTAATGGCAACAGATTTCACAAATTCAAAATTATTAATTATTTTTTGTTTAAAGTAACAATATTTTGTGTTCTAAAAATATTTTTTTTTATTGTAGCCCTGTGATATAGGATAATTTTCTGTAGTCAAACCAAATATCTAATTTGTAATAACCGTACAAATTATTAACACGCGGTCATCCGATTCTTACCTGGTTTTAGATTGAAATCTTAATCCCTTAATCTCTTTGGAAATAACAGGCGTGCAGTTTCGCATTGCAAATTTCGGTAAGATATTAAAACTTTATTATAAAACTTTATATGTACCCGTTCAAAATGAGCATGTATGACCCACCTAAGTTTTCTCATCCATAAACCGAAACTGTACACAAATGCATTAAAGAAAATGCAATATGAAAACAGCAACAGTGGCCCCACCAGTGCTAAGCAAAATCTGTGCGACAGTCGGCGCCACAGCCAATCCAGCCAGTTAGATAGCCGGCGGTATTGCTGGCCGCGGGCTACAGTTCCATTCCTCTGAAGCTCTGCACCTCTCTCTCATCTACGACCCAATCGGAACAGATCTCGTCCGGCCCCGGGGGATGCACGTGCACCGCACGGTCGCTCCACTTCATGATTCTCTGCAGCAATACGACTTGCACTCATGGTTGCTGCTTCGACATCATCAAGATTGAAAGATTTCAAGTTTTGAATATGAGCGGTGTTATACGTAGTTCTAGCACTATTCTGCTCATTAAATTTAGCTTAAATCTTTAAATTTCTAGGTAAATCTCAATTCTGGACACAACTGTAAGTGTAAGCTAAAATTTCTTTTAATTTAAATGTCATGCATGTTTAGAATTGCCAAGTTAAAGCCAAGACCCATCAACATTAACGATAGATTGATAAGAGAAGCAATAGAAATTTATAAAGAAAACAAGAACATCAATCAATGTAAAGGGACTAAGCTAAGTAATATTTGCCTTCTTAATTAAAAATTTATAAATTTTTGTAACCTAGTTACTTATTTTGTTACCTAGTAACGTGTTTCTATGTTCTCTATTACTGTATATATCATTTGTATCATTTTTCCTGATGAAGATGTACGTTGAAGTACGTCGAGTACGTAGATTATTAATAAATATTAATACAAAACTACAACCCAAAGTCGTTTTATTTTAATAGAATGAGTTCTGAATTTTTTTTTACTGTGTTACTAATATATTCTAATTTATATATAAGTTGTATAAACAAATATATCAAATGATTGCAAATACGAGAAAAATATGAGAATTATGTGACATTATTTGTTATGTTATGTGTTGCGTGCCGTGATACAACCTCGAAAAATTATTATGATTTAGTTACTTGTATTTTATTATGTCTAGTAACTTGTATCTATATTTTGTTGATTTAATATAAATATCATTTGTATCATTTTTCCTGATGAAGATGTACGTGGTGAGTACGTTGTTTATTAATAAATATTAATACAAAACTATACAAGCTAAAGCCGTTTCATGTTTTATGTATTATGTTTCCAAAGTGGAAAAAAGCAAATTGGATGACACGAATTATAGAACTAATCCACTCACGCTATACTGAAAAATAACACATCGCTTGATTTTACTACAAAATTAGTCAGAGACCCGATCCAACCTTTTCGTTTTTGAGAGCCATACAAGAGACCACAGGGAAGACAAGAGAATGTGTCTCCGTGGTGCACTCGCACAGCATGTCACCTCGATTCCGTGGGCTGTGCGTAGCCTTTGGCTGATTCCGTGAATACAGTGTGTATGTGTGTATGTATACAAGACGACTCGCCTGCCAGACTGTCTGCCCTGCCCGCCTCGGGCCATACCGGCTGTTGCTACGGCCCCAACACCAACCATCACATATCTCTTCCAACTTTACGATATGTATAATGCCAAGAGCTAACCCAGCAGTTTCTGCTCTCTGTACATTCTACAAATGTGTTGGATTATGAGGTGGCCGATTGAAAGAGAACTAAAAGTTACGTTTTAACAAAAGTATTAATTATTTTTATTCGAATGATCTAGAAAATAGTAGTTTATGCCACAAGCACATAAAGTAGTACTTTTTTCACGAATGGGACGTTTGAAATCTATTATGAAAATGAGGGTTGTTTGAAGAAAGTATTCTTTTCTTTAGCGTAAAAAAACAACCTTTAAAGTGTATAAAAAATCGAAAGAAAGAGATATCAGTAGTATCATTTTATTTAATTTAATTTAATTTAATTTATTTAACTCTGTGTTTTAAAGCGAAGTAAATCGGATGGATAGTTTCCGAGATCTCGGCGAGACAATAGCTGTGTTTTTTTTTTACATTCCACTCAGATCAGTAAATATTTTAAATGAGCTGAGCTGAGCTGAGTTTTGCTGAGTAGTTGTATTGATAAATAAAACAGTTTATTTGAAAGTGACGTTTAAAGTCTCACATATGATATAACCTAAAATATTAGATGTATTTGGATTGTTTGCGTTGATAATTTATTGCAACTCGCCGGATATCTATTGTTTGATTTCAAAATAAAATCTTCAAAAATAAATGTCAACCAGTATCAAACACGTTATCAAATCTTAAACTAGAAAAATTTGAATTGCACATGTGCGCTAACTTGCTCAGCTCATCTAAGCACAAGCTAAGCGTTTAAAGTTTGAAGTTAGTCTTTTACTACAAAATCTGTACGTTTTACCTGCTCGGACACAACTCTGTATT
Organism: Clivina fossor; assembly: GCA_963966155.1. Lineage (NCBI taxonomy): Eukaryota > Metazoa > Arthropoda > Insecta > Coleoptera > Carabidae > Clivina > Clivina fossor. Next base: position 12,163,184 of record OZ014553.1, on the reverse strand, counting down.
GGTCGCTGTAACTCTACCATAAGTTGGAATTTCGGAAAACCATTTCATTACATTCTACACACATCATACCTCTCATACATACTTTTCTATTCCTACTACTTGGAAACTTTCGCTCACGCAAAACACTCAATCATACCAATAACACCAACTTTTGCTACAAAATTTTTTTCAATTTCACACTCATCATACATTAATTTATTTCGTGTCCGATTCCTTCTAAGTTACACCAAATATCCAACGTAAAATCTCATTTCCACATGCTTTTGCAGCCAAACTTAACATTCACTAGCGTACGTATAGGCAAACAAAACAGCATTATATACATTCAAACCAGGGGTTTCTTTGGAAACATTTACGTTTCTAGCAAAAATATCCAACGCACCCAAAACCTTACTATCAATATTAACTCTTTTTTCAATTTCACGATTAAAGCAACCATCCTTAGACAATAAACTACTCAAATTCATCTACCTGCTCTAAATGTGCATCATCCAAAGAATACAACGTAATCATCATTAAGATAAATTAAGAATTGAGTTAAAATTCATTAAAGTATATCTTGTGTCCAAAGTATTACACTCAAAACTGAGTAAAATAAACTATAAATTATTTTACAATAGATAAGTTCTAAAAATGTCTAACCGAATCAATATATAATATAACCATATACAACATCTAAACATTAGTAAAGCATTTCTCGTGGAATTCCTTCAACTTTTTTATCACCTCCCAGTTCATTTGAATTCTCCAACCAACCGACCAACCAGCCTTAGTCAGAGCCACACAGCATAAAAGCCATGGCATTGTGCCCGGAGCAGACGTGAGCAGCCGCGGGCCACCGGGCAAGAACAACAACACACAGTGCATTCGCTCCGTAACTGGTCTGGGGTCTGCGCCGCCGCCGCGCCGTGTCGTGGTGTGTATGTGTGTGTTGGCTTGGCCTTCGCGCCTTACCGGGCCCGCAATGCTCTCTCGCATCGCCCGCTAGCTAAACGATACAAATCTACCGCTCTCTCTTTCTCTCTCTCTCGAGCTCCGAATAGAGCCGGAGCAAGAGACGTGTAGTAAAACGGATGACGCGGTAATGTTATATGCCCGCGGCATTGTTGCACCTTTCGACTGAAACTGTCTTCAATTGCTTTCAATGGCTTCATGTTTTATCATCATATATCGGTTTGGTTGTCCTTTAAGCCTACATTATAGTCTGGTTTTTAACTAACCATAAGAGAAGTAAATGTAAAAGTATTATTATGTTACGAGGAGTAGAAAGCGATGATTATTATGTTGAGCCCAAAATATTTGTGGCCGAGACAAAACTGAGCAGCCAAGTTATCTGGACGAAACACAAAAAGAGCTTTCTATTCTGAGTCGAACATACACAATTTTTTCTTCAAGCGTTCTAAACGAGCGAAACTAAACTTGACATAAAAAACATGTCAAGTAACGTTAACCAATTACTAACAGTTGTAGAACAGTATTTATATTTGTTACGTGATTTGTGCGAATTAATCTTTCTTTGGTCGAATACACAATTTCTGAGCACCCTGGGCGGTATTTCTTGCCCTTCTTTACACATTTTTCAATAGTCAAATTTAAGCGAAAATAAACAAAGTAATTGTCAATTAACTTAACTTGACTAATAATTTTTAAAATGGCTGTTGGAAAGTTCAAATTAAATAGAGATAAAATTTTGAACTTTTTATATATATATATACATATATATATATATATATATATACTACACCGGATGCTTCCTATGAGTAATCTAAATAAAAAAATTCATATGTCCGAAAAAGCTTTGTAACGAAACTGTAGCTGTTGGAAATTTATTACATGTAACAGCAATCGCGTTAGCCTTATTTATTATATCAGGAAAAAAAAACTAGTTATAAACATCTGAATAATTGTAAAATTACGGATTGATTTTCTAACATTTCGTTTAAGCACTAGTAAACCAATTTACTAGTTCATAAATTTTTGTACACACATAAATAAATATTTAATAAACAATTTACAATAATTAAAAATCGAAGACAAATTTTGTCGGGACCCAATAAGTCATAACTAGTAAATTGGTTTACTTGTGTTTATATAAATTTCACAAGAAAAATCTATTACCATATATAAGTATTTATATTTTTTATATTCTCAATTATACATGGCGTATTATTCGTATATTAGGTTATAGTATTTGTTCTTTTGCTTAAATCGCCATTAATTTATTTTGATGAACTAATTAAATCATTAGTTAATTTTTAAATGAAGACAGATGCATTATCTTTGCCGGGTTTAAACCTGGAACAATTTGCTTTCGCGACAACTGCGCCACAAGATTACAACGACAAGGTAATAATGCATTTTTCTATATTTTGACTGATCATGATAAACTCATGAATTTAATCCAGTCTGTAAATCTAGCAATGTTAGCAGATATTTATATTCTTAATTACACATGGCATATTATATATCAGGTTACAGTATTTTTTTTCTTGCTTAAATCTACCTTGATCTACCTTACAATCATAATTTTGATACAACACATTTTGGTAAGATTTCTCTCACCAAGCAGAATAAACAAGCAAATCCATCGAACAATAAGCAATCACACCCCGCACACTCAGACTCACAGAGCAGAGTGAGGCGAACGGCGAGTAACACAGACGACAATATCGCAATCAATCAGACCGCCCACACGCTCGCTAGAAACCCACTCGCTCGCCCGTTCGTTCGTTCGGTCAATGTGCAATTAGCTGCGGTGCAGTGCGGTCACCAACGACAACAATGAGTATTGTTACGCCAACAACAAAAACGTAACCATACGAAGAAAGAGAGAAAGAGAGAGATGAGAACATAACCCGAATGAATGAAAAGATTCCGATACGAATCCGTGGGACTGCGCGTGTCTGTGAAATTGATCCTTTAAAATGCCTGGCGTCATTTCTAATTCTTCCGCTGATTAAATTGATTGAATAGTATAGTGTGTATTGATGGTAAACTGTGTGTGTGTGTGTATAGAACATAAACTGATATAAACTCTCATTCAATTGAACTTAGAGTTATGCGAAAATGTTTTTAAATATATTAGCCCGTATTCTCACCTCATTTATAAAAGTGATTTTTGCAAAAGGTACTTTTGAAGTTTACTTAAATTTATTTATTAAGCACTTTATAATAGTTTATTTATATTTTATAATATCAAATATAATAAAAATAATCAAAAATAGAAAATCTATTTATATTTTATGAAAAACAGAAGCAGAAAGTTATTTTGAAATTAATGATAAAAGCACTTTTTCACGAAAAAGTGAGGTGAGAATACGGGCCTATATGTTTACAAAATATTTTAGGTACATTTTTAACACGTTTTTATTAACTCGCTTTCTTTACATTCTATTTGTTTGTTTGTTTGGTCTGCTCGATAGAAATTTTGCAATCGATTTTAAACTAACTTCCCAATAAGCTAGACTTGAAACTTTAAACACAGCTCAGAAGTGGATGACAATGCAATATTAATTAATTAATTAACTAATTAATTAATAATATTAAAAATATTAAATTAGAGTTAATTAATTATAATTGTAATTATTAAATTATAATTAATTTAATTAATTAATTAGGTTAAAGTTATAGTTAAACAAGTTAAATTAAGTTATTTATTATACCACATTCTTAACATGGTATAAAATAATTTCTCCTAATAGCCACGTACAGATTTATAATCTCATAGAGAAAAACGTGAGGTGCGTAAGGAGTGTAGGGAGTAGCTGTCGTTGCGCCCCACGTTTTTCTGTATGAGGTTATAAATTTGTATGCGGCTAGGAGAAATTATTTTCTACTTTCTAGTCCGTTTTAAAAACGTGGTATATTAAATTTTATTTTAATTTAAATAATTTTACATATTTTAGTCATCACATTTAAATTTAAAGATCTTTCGCTTGAATGAGACTTTAAATTTAAATAAAGCAATCCTGAACATTTCTGTTTAAGCCTAACCATTTACAGTAATTTGGCAATGTATATATTTAATTTCTTACCTTCCATAATTATAGGTATAAATATCAAAAATTGAAAACATTGCTATATTACTAATAATATCCATTTTTCATGCAAATAATTTTCACACTAATTCTAACATAGTAAAAAATCTTTCAGAACTCATTATATTAAAATAAAACTGCTTGAGGTTAAAGTTCTGTATTAATATTTATTTATTTCACACTAATTCTGTCAACTTAACTCTTTATCAGGAAAAATTAAGAGGAACATTGAGTGCGTTAAGTACGTCTATTCTTAATAAATATTAATACAGAACTTAAACCTAAAGCCGTTTTATTTTATTTGCATTAGTAATTCTCAAATGTTCTCTATTTTCAAAGCGCTCAGGGTGGTGCCCCCCCCCACCTACAGTTTTAGACATTTATAAGTTCATGAATATTGTGTTCAAAAACCACAAAACACCAGGACATCACCAAGCCTAATCGTGTGATCTCAACTGCAAATAATACCTGGCCTCCATCAACCAAACATCCAACACAATCAGAGGCAAGCGGCGCGGCGTACAAACCTACACTCTAAAAAAAATGTAACTTTACCTACAAACCATGAGACACTATGATACCCAGTATTTCAAGTTATAATTACTCAACTACTGTAATTTTACACAATTGTTTAAAAATACATAACATCATAACTATTACAAACATTATGTAATATGGTATATTATCAACGGAATGGAAACTTCAGTAAATTTGTTGTTAGGAATTTTAAATATATAGGTAACATTTGTTTAGTTTTGTAATATTATTGTTGGTATATAATTACATACATTTCTAAATTTACATAACGGATGTATTTTGAAATGAATGAATTACACCTAAAATATTTTATTATTATTACACAAAATATGTAATAAGTCTCATTATTTTAATGAATTATTACAGATATTAATATGCAAGTTGTAATTTTACATCATTTAAGAAGTCATACCAAACAATATTTAATTCTATATTAAATATGTGATGCAATTTGCAAAATGTAAAAGAATTTACCTACTTATTACTTATTAGGTTACTTTTTACTTACTTTACGTGATTATTATAAATTATGTTAAAAATTACAGAATTTTGTGATAAAAATACAGAATATTTACGGTAAAATAAAATTACAGATTTTTTATTGTAAAATTCTACTAATATTTTTCTATAATTTCGCTATTAATTTTTTTACAGTGTAACCTAATATCAAATGCATATGGAAAACAAGCACATGCATTTCCATTATACATCCACGTTCCACACGCACGCGCACACACACACACACGTACCAATTTCCATACAGCACGGGGCCATTAAAATCAAAACACGAAATAAAAAGTAATCGGTCGCCGCCCACCTTAGGTGGGTTGGTTATACAAAGCGAACCTAAGAAGATGTGTGGGCTCTATATGGCCAGTTGTGGCTCGCTTCAACTTGAAAAAAAAAACAAAACAAAAAACAAATGCCGTGGCGATAATTTAATTCTCGTTTAATTTATGAACGCGAGATTAGTGTTAACTTGATTATTAATCATGTAATTGATGATGGAATATGTATTTAGTATTATTTAGGACCAGTATTTACAATTTTATTTATAAAAATAAAGAAACTTCTTTAGGATTTAGTTCTGTATATATTTTATTTAAATATAGATGTTTCGAAATACTCTTCGTATATCTTCATCAGGAAATAGTATTATTAAGTAGAAAATGATGATTATTGTGTTGAGCCCAGATATTTGGACAAAACACAAAAAAGAGCTCTCTATTCCAAGTTAAACATATACGATTTTTTCTTCAAGCGTTCTAAACAAGAAACTAAACTAAAAATAAATAAAAATACATGCCGAATAACTTAACCATATAGTTACTAACAGCTGTAGAATAGTATATGTACTTATATTATTTATATTTGTTACGTGTTTTTGAAAACTTAATCTTTCTTTGGTCGAATATACAATTTCTGACCAACCTGGGTGGTATTCATTGCCTATTTCTTGTACTTCTTCATATATTTTCAATAATGAAATTCGAATTCAAGCGAAAATAAACAATGCAACTGTCAATTAACTTAACTTGACTAAGTAATTTTTAATATAGCCGTCGGAGATGTTAAATTAAATATACTCAACCGTGTTTCTTTGGTCGAATATGCAGTTTCTAACCACTATGGACGATGCACATTGCCAATTTCTTGCACTTCTTCACTCATTTTCAATAATAAAATTAAAATTCAAGCGAGAATAAACAATGCGATCGTCAATTAACTTAAGTTGATTTAATAATTTTTAATATAGCCGTCGGAGACGTCAAATTAAATACACTTACCAGTATTTCAAACGTCGAATATGCAGTTTCTGAATACCCTGGACCAGTGCACATTGCATTTCTTACACTTTTTCACACATTTTCAATAATCAAATTAAAATTCAGGCGAACATAAACAATGCATAAGTCAATTAACCTAACTTGACGCAATAGTTTTCTCAATCTAGCCACCGAAGATGTCAGATTAAATACACTTAACGTAGTTATGTATGTTGCTGCCACCAGTGAACTATATATAGTAACTAACTGCTGTATAATAAAATTATTGTACTAGTAATATAATAACCTGTTTCTGCATAGGCAATATAGTAACATAATATTAATTAAATTGTATAAATAGTCGACTGTTAATATTTAATAAATAATTAGTAATCGACGAAATTCAGTCTTTTTTATGTTTTTATTATTATCTACTAAGCTAACATTTCGGCAAACCTTATTGCCTTCTTCTGGGCTCTACAAAAATATATACCGGTTGTTCAAAAAGTTGCGGTATGATCAAATATCTCGAGAAATACACATCGAATTAAAAAACAAAAAAACACGTGTCAAATATTTTTCAAAAATCTCGACCCCCTACTCCCAGTCCCAGGAGGTGGGGAGGGGGGCAACTTTAAAATCTTAAATAGGAACCCCTAGTTTTTATTGCAGATTCGGATCTACGGCTAAAAATACGTATTATTTGTCTGAAACATTTTTTTCTATTTATGATGGATAGCGTTGTAAATAATAGTTGGTTTTACATATAACGCAAAAATACATTATTTGATAAAAAGCATGTCGAAATAAAAACCATTTTAATAATAAATAAATCGCATAAATAACAAAAACAATCTATAAAAACAATGTATAAAAAAACACAAACTAGATATAGTATAAGAAATTTATATTCTAAAAAAAGAAAAACTGTATATACCAAATGTGGTACAAACAACAAAGATTTGTATAATTATTAATATTATAATACGCTTGAAGAAAAAAAAAAATTAAATAAATATAATATAAAAACCAGCCTACTACAACCAACCAACAAATCTTACAACCAGTAGCTACCAGAGCAAAATTCATCTTCATAAACCAAATTAAACCAATCTGCCTCTTTTTAAATTAGATTTCAACACCAATTTATTTATAACCGGGTCTGTGTAGCCGAGTATCGAATGACAATACGCAGCCGGGGCCCCGAACGGGCGGGCGATATTAATGCGGGTGTAAGCAACGAAAAACCCACTCACTTCGATGTACAAAATTAAAACGAGTCATATAGGTAGGCCGGCCGTGAGCGTGGCACAGCGGTGTAGCAAAAAGGGGGTGAACGGGAGGAAGGAGGGGGTAAATATGGCGTGTTTCATGCCTCTAAGTCATATGTAAATCAATATTACCAACAATAATATTTAAAATAGATGAATTACTCTTTAGAAACGTAGGCTGGTGCGCGTGATGTAATTTTATACATATATATATATATATATATTTGAAGAAAATAACGCCTTCAAATGTCTGCAAAGCGACGAGGCGATGAATAACTTGCCAAGTATTAAAGAAATAAATTGAATGGTATTATTGTATTTATTTACCTGGCTATTGAAATTAAGATGCATTGCATGATGATATATTTATATGACTATAGAAAATTAAACTATTATTAATATGTATATATCAGGCGCGGATCCAGGGGGAGGGGGTCATGGGGGTCATAACCCCCCCCTCAAGCATTTGCTTTTATTTAATTTTGGCCCTAATAGTTAAGGTGATGCCTCAAGTCTGTTGCAATGGAGTTAGTGTCGAAATTTTTCAAAGTTCAATTTCGATGATAATAATCGAAATTTTTTTTATGATCAGAAAATGGGAAATACCCCCCCCCCCAATACAAATTTCGCTCCATGACCCCCCCCTAATTCGAAGTCTGGATCCACCCCTGCTATATATATATATATATATATATATATATATATATATATATATATAACTAACAAACTATTGTTCATATTTTGAACATTTATAAAATATTTGAATTTAGTTATTTAATTTTTGTTTCTGTAATTTACTAAAATAATAAGTAAATTCGTGTATATAGATATACTGACAATTTCGTAGTTAAAAAGAGTTACAAGAAAAATTCATACATATACATACAACATCTTATGGTTGGAAATAAAATGACGACATACCTGAAACAAGAAAAAATTTTAGTATACACTTATTTTAAAATATACAGCTAATTTTAATCAATTGATTTAAATCACGATTTAAATCAAATATATTTTGCTAAAAAATCATTGATTTAAATCAAAATTTATTTTACATCAGTTATCAGATATTAAAAATCAAGTCATAATGAAAATATTTATTGAACCATTTATAATCTGTAAATTATTATAATTAAATAACAAATACAATAGAAGGATTTTTGATAATAAGTAAATAAATCTTTGGAAATGAACAAATGTTTCGGCACAGATCTATACATTTTTTTTATCAGAATATCAAACTTAAGAGTTCAGCTGTTTATACCAAAAAAAAAAAAAAAAAACTAATTTGGGGCGGCTTTTTCGGTGCTCAAACGATTCCGAATTTTTTAGTGCATCAATCCAAATGTTGAAAATGTTTAAGTTAGATACTCATATGTAGGCCTCTTTACTTGTGTATTTGTTAGATAATTTGCATTTTTGTATTTATAATTTTTTTGAATTTTTTTAAATCATGATGTTTATGCAACCCTAAATTTCGTATATATATATATAACAATATAACAATATATATATATATATATATATATATATATATATATATATATATATATATATATATATTTACGTTTATATTTATATTTATATTCATATTTATAAACTCAGTTGAAATACTAATACAAACTTTCGATATATATTTATATTATCATTAAGGAGCTACGATAGCAAACATTCTTTATCAATTACGTTAACATCAAAAGCACATGTTTAGCTTACAATTCAGAGAATCAATAAATAACTAAAATTGTTTATTTTTATTACTTATTTTATTGCCTAGTAACTTGTTTCCAATATTCCGATTATTTACTATAAATCTAATTTCTATCTCTTGTCTTCTTGATGAAAACGCACATTGAGTTCGTTGAAACGTCGATTTATTAATATTAATATAGAACTAGAACCTAAAACCGTTTTATTCTAATTTTGTAAACACATAAAGATATATCAAAACTATAAATCTAATTTCTATCTCTTTTCTTCTTGATGAAAACGCACGTTGAGTTCGTTGAAACGTCGATTTATTAATATTAATATAGAACTAGAACCTAAAACCGTTTTATTCTAATTTTGTAAACACATAAAGATATATCAAAACTATTTCTCTTATCAACACTCTAACAATATTATATACAGAATAAATCCACATATCTTCAAATCGATTAAACAAAGAAACCAAATTCCTCCAACATCAACTCAGACCATGGCTTCAATATCGCATCGCATATAGGCTTCATGCAACTCCTCAACCATCAGGTAGCAAGCAGCCAAGACCAGTTCCACATATGGCATCATGAAAGTGTCTGTAAAGTTAAATTTAACTCGAAGTAAAACTGGTAGCAGAAGCCGATTATTTTATTACGTTCATGAATATCATAATCATTTCAAGTTGATGAGCGAAACGTACAGCAGCCCATGACAGCTGCGCTATGCATTGCTCTCTTCAACTGT